>JARQOC010000001.1:280052240-280652240 GCA_033576535.1 Allobates femoralis
GTAAACGTGAGTTATTAAGTTATTAGTTAAACTATCTGTTCTTTACATGGAGGTAAACACTGCATTTTGTTATTTTATTTTTTGTACAACCAAAACGATTTGTAATGTGATCTAATGTAATGTAATATAATATAATCTAATATCAGTTTTCACTGCTTCTAAAAACACTCATTTTGGGAACCAGAAGGCCTCCTTCATACTGTGTTTTTTGCACATCCGCGTGGATCCTTGAATTTCAAGGATCACACGGACAGGCACTGATCTGCGCCAACGGATGCTAACTGATGTCCATGGACCGTTTTTTTTTAACAGATCCGTCATCAGTTAGCAGAGATAGGGCTGGGAGGAGCTGTGCCTTGCTTCTGAGCTTGCTTAGTACAACAAAACAACCATTTTTCATGGATCCATCTCCATAGACCCCCATGATATTGGACGCGGACCGCGACGGATCTGTTTATGTCCATTTTTGTCTGCTTTTTTGAAGTCAGCCCAAAATCCGAGCAGTCTCCGCTTCTGGATACATGAAAAAAGCGTACACAAATGGATCCCTAACAAAAATGACACAAACGGATGGCCATATTGGACCAATCCGTGCCTATAGGGATACATCGGAGGCCAAAACAGATCCCTGGTTATGCGTTTCAAAACACATAGACACACATTCCCCAAAAATGCAGTGTGAAGGGGGCCTTACACAGCACAAGGAGTTGCATGCTAGCTCTTGAGTCTTGGGAAAGAACAGATCCCTGAATAAGCAGATAGAATACTGAGATGAATAAAAAGTGAATCCAGCACGAGCCAGTCCTTTATATTGCTTTAGAATGTGTCAAAAATGTAAAGTTAGACCGAAGTGTGGATGTAGTCTAATCCAGACAAAAAAGAAAGACAAAACATTTTTCAGGGAGATTCCATGGTCATTGGACAGTGCAAACAATAATGATAATAAAGCAACAGTGTGTGCATACATAAGATAAATGGTGGTTTATGCACTTAATTCCATATAGTACAAGCATTTACAATAAGCTACTAATAAAACAATAAATGAGAATATTGGACTTTATAGAATACGTTGGCAGCATAAAACATGACACCACCAAATTAGTTGTTCATTTAAGCAGGATCATGAAAACCACAGTTAATTAAAATCTCTAAAATCTCAAATATTACACACAACAGTTCTGAACACTTATATTGACATGTTTGATGATACGTACTATGGTGTAATATATATACAAGAATGGTAAATGGTCAAAACAAATCTATAAATGTAGAAATAGAACAAACACCAGGGTGCGTTATCTACAAATAAACATAAAACTGAAATCAAATAAGCATTATTAGGGAATCTTTACATTTACATTTGTGAATATACGCTTATAAAATTTAGACTAACATGACTTAAAGCAGATTGCAGAATATTTTCTATTTTATCTTTAACAATTTTCGGGGAAAAAACAGTGTAAACTAATACAGATGTGCATCATTTTCCTTGTAAAAATAGATACATTATGATATAATTCATAAATAATACTGAAATGTTTTGTAAAAGGACTCCTGGGATGAAAGGCACTATAGGTTAGAGAACATAGAATTTCCTTTCTCTTTGTGATCTCAAGGCTTAGCATGATGACAAGGAAGAAGGAGAACCAATTTAGCTACAAAGCTTAGTCAGGCTTCTCAGCTGTGACCCGGCAACTATTACTAGGTTGAAGGTCATCGTTCATTTAGCCAGCATTCTCCTATTTCAGCCCCACAGTATGGTACACATCATGCCCTTTACATCAGATCACTTATATAAGACTGCTTGTATTTGATGAACTCAGTTAAGGAATGAAGCGACTGGTCAAATCTGAGCTGAGAGCTGTGAATGAGACAGCACAAAAGCTATGGCTGCTACGTTAGAATACACACTCGTCATGCAAATGTATATCTGCCCAATATAAACCCAACGACACGGTGAACGCACATTCACATAGCTTGTACAGTTCGAAACAAAGCAACTTGATGACATTTGTTTTAGAAGCTACAATATGAGCCCAATGACCGTAGAGTTTCGAGAGCTTGCTTTCTGTTACCATCTTTTCAGTTCGCCATTAAAAGGTATCAACCACTGAGGACTCTCAAATTTTAATATTTTTTAGAAACTACAATAGAAATACATACAATGTACATTTCAATGAAAATTAAGTATATTGTTCCTACTGGTATTAATTCCTCATCTAGACAGAAGACAAAGAATAAAAGACCATCACACCACAACACGAGCAGAAAGCAAGTATAGAGTAAAATTGCTTTCTTGCTTGAAAATACCTACAGAAGGTCGAAACGTCACCGTTGTGGCAGAAGACAAGAATGCTTTTGGACTCTTTCACTTATGCTGTCATTTTTTCTGTTTATATGACTATTTCCAACTGGACTTCTTGGACTTGACTCGCTTCTGGGCTGATTGCCCTTCTAATAGATCCTGTGGAGTTCAGCGAGCCTTTTTACTTTAAAGTAATAAAAGACCATCATGCCACAATACAGGCAGAAAGCAAGTATAGGGGGGAGTGAAATCAATAACCTACGTCATACCATGGGATACTATGTATACAACATTAACAAATCAAACAGATCTAGAAAAACAGCTGGATATAAAACTATGTTTTTCAGTATTTGTTCTATTAAAATACATTTGAAGCAAATTCATTTTTAGATTAAGGCTGCAAAAATACCTGA
Source organism: Allobates femoralis (assembly GCA_033576535.1). NCBI lineage: Eukaryota > Metazoa > Chordata > Amphibia > Anura > Aromobatidae > Allobates > Allobates femoralis. The sequence goes on from JARQOC010000001.1 coordinate 280,054,959, forward strand.
ACTCATCAATTCACCAATGTCTTAGGGTACCTTTACACATTGCAACATTGCATGCAATTTCACTTGCAACTTACTGGTTGCAGTGAAATCATGGACACATTGTTACATTTGTACACAGCCACAAAATAGAACAATGTCTCCATGATTTCACTGCAACCAGTAAGATGCAAGTGAAATTGCATGCAATGTTGTGATGTGTAAAGGTACCCTATATTAAACGTGGGACATAAGGAAAAATAATATAAATCCAACAATTTATATTTATGCTCGTTCCTTTCACATGCACTCCAGGAATCCATCAGAAACAGTAATGTGTAAATTCAGCCTATGTGATGTTGGGTGTATTGTACAAATCAGTATGAAGGCAAAACACAATGATGTACTGAAGAAGCGGAAAGAAAAAAGAAAACCAGAACACTATTCCACATCGATGTGATGATTATTCAGACACAGATGTCATGTTAAAGCTATTTATCTTCTGTACACATACTATATAAGACACATTCTGGGCCATGCCATTAACCTGCAACCTAAGACGTTTCTTTCTTATGAATGAAAGTGATGTGTTTTTGTTAACTATGTGTAAGAAAAAAATAACTTAAAGAATGATCTATATCAGAGCCGAGAGGACACATTTTGCTGATGAGGTAAATATCTGTCACTGAGAGATGGATTCCATTTTTCCATCATACATTCAACAAAAACGGTCTCTAAATGGCCCTGCTGAAAAGAAGACTAGGGGCCAGAATTCTCAATCCTGTTGAAGAAACAGTTCTAGTGTTACATAAATACCACAATTACGGTAATTGGTGCCACATCTGCGATATACTGTAAAAATGTAACAGTGCTTATGATCAATGACTTAAATACTACAGACTGTCATAAAACAGGCTCAAGCGTTGTATCGGCCCTGACATGCCACTCTTGCACTTCTCTTTCTTAAGACTTTGATAAATATGTCTGACAACCATGACTAACAAGCCGGGCCCCCACCACACCCCTTCAACGCCCCTTCTGAAGGACAAAATTCAAAAGTGTATTAATTGTCATAATTGCTACAAAAATATCACAAGTTATTTCATAAATGTGACACAGGTCACCTGAGAGTGCTCAAGACCCTTTTATTTTACAGCCGCTACACATCGATCACCCGGTCTCACTCCATGACTAAGCTATAAATAGAAAGCGCAAATGAAGATGTGCTAGGTCCAGTTTGTAGAGGTGCTGTAGTAGGGGATGGTAAGGAGTCTGTACATGACACATGTATGTAGACATGATGCATCGCTGCACACTGGAATGACAGGTCTTTTTTGGGCTACTATGTCCAGTTTGTAGAGGTACGGTATAGGGTCTAGTACGGAATCTGTATATGACAGATGTATGTAGACATGCTGCATCAGTGTACACCGGAATGACGTGTATATTTGTGGCTGCTGTGGCCAGTTTGTAGAGGTATGGTAGTAGGGTCTAGTAAGGAGACACATGTATGTATACATGCTGCTTCAGTGTACACAGGAATGACGTGTATATTTGTGGCTGCTGTGTCCAGTTTGTAGAGGTATGGTAGTAGGGTCTAGTAAGGAGACACATGTATGTAGACATGCTGCATCAGTGTACACTGGAATGACGTGTATATTTATGACTGCTGTGTCCAGTTTGTAGAGGTATGGTAGTAGGGTCTAGTAAGGAGACACATGTATGTATACATGCTGCTTCAGTGTACACAGGAATGACATGTATATTTATGACTGCTGTGTCCAGTTTGTAGAGGTATGGTAGTAGGGTCTAGTAAGGAGACACATGTATGTAGACATGCTGCATCAGTGTACACCGGAATGACGGGTTTATTTGTGGCTGCTATGCCTGTCACTCTAACCGACATCTGTCAAGTCACCGTTTTTTCATGTAGAGGTCTAGCATACTATTTCCCATATCTGAATCACCTCCCTAAAGGCTTAGGCAAAAAAACATAAGGTGACCCTGAAAACGCTGAATAATGTACACAGCACTTTCCCTGCTGCTAATCACAGCCGGGGCCAGCAAATACGACACGTAACCCTGTGTAATGAAATATTAACCCGTGGAGGGAAGAACAAACCAATGGGTTGGCAGAACTTCCAGCAGCACAAGACCCCATCAATATTAATGTGTGCAGCACTAGATGGGGGATATGTGTATATGTGTACTATAAAACGCATCACGTGGTCCACAAAACGCACAATGACATCCACATTACACTTATGAATGGAGGCAACATCCAGGACAGGAATAAGTGGCAAATACATAGCAGCTTCTATCCTATTCCTCGGTCACGGGACACGTTCTTCGGAGTACGGCACAGATATTATTTACATTATTTACATTGGTACAACGTTCCAATAAAACTTTTAAAAAATTGCCAGAGACAACAGCGCACGTGGGACCCAGGTAAAATGCCACAATTTTACCACACAAATTCATTTTTGACCCATTTCCATCACAACTATTTTGAAGGATAGAAACAGTGTTGACCCCTTCTCTACCGTAACGTGTCGTCTTAGGCAGCGTCAACGTGTATGAGCGGCTTTGGCCATGCAGGGGTTAACAGCAATACATAGGGCCTCCAAATGTGACAGCTGGTTCTCCTCCAAGCACAATAACAAGAGCCATGCTGGAGTTCGCACACAGCTCACCATGACAGGAACTTTCCCTCCATCCATGGCCTTTGTTGGACCCATATGGATGCTCCCAGTGACCCTGGCAGCTTTGTGCCCCATAGACAGCTGTGCTTTGTGCACTCACCTTGTTTGCACTTTGAGTTCCTGTTATTTTGGTTCTTACAGGCTCACCCCTTGGGGACACATCACATGGCCATCAGCAGTGCTGCTTGTTAGGCTGCTCCTTGTTGTTGTTGTTCCCAGGGCGCTTCTGTCAGGATCCACCCCCAGTGAGGAGGAAGGAGTGTGTGCAGCCTGTGCAGATGTCAGTCCGTGCACATTGTGTGCAGTCAGTGTGTGCAGATGTCAGTCCGTGCACACTGTGTCCAGTCAGGGTGCTGTGTGTGTGCACATTGTGTCCAGTCAGTGTGCTGTGTGTGTGCCCGGCTCTCCCCTCATCCTGATGCAGCGTGTGTATGTGTGTGAGGAGTGCTGTTTGTTGCTCTCAGCCTGGCCCTCCCCCGGCCGCAGCCTCCTTCTCCAGCTCCTGCCGTCTATTGGCGGCTGTGCTTACTCGTTACTGACATCTGCTGTGCACTGCTGTGTCACAGTCTCCTCATTGTCACAGGCAGCACACTGGCCGCATTGTTTACTATTGATTCATGCTTTCACACAAACCCAGCTGCTCCGTGAATTCCTCCATGGCTCTGCTCCTGGGTATAAAGGGGGGAATATGTGTACAGTTATTACATCACTGCGCTGACGTCATTGCACTGAAACAAATGGCGTCACCACAATAAGATTGTTTATAAAGGTAAGCTGCCATTGTGTACACACAGGATGATGTGCTGCCGAGAACCACGATCCTAAGGCTGGTTTCACACTACGATTTTAGCAGTTCTGATGCTGTCCGATAACAATCGGACAGCATCGGAACGATTTTGGCCCCCATGCAGCCCTATGGGCATCGGACCGAATCGGATGTGCACTAAATGCCATCCGATTTGGTCAGAGCCGATTCTGTCCGATTTTTTGTTCGGTGCAAAAATCGGACCAAATCGGATCGGACCAAATCGGATGGCATTTAGTGCACATCCGATTCGGTCCGATCAATTTAGCATGGGGCCCTATGGAGCGGGGTCCAAGGAAACATCTGATGTCTCCTTGGACCCAATTTTACTGTACTGAGCATGCTCAGTACAGTAAAACTGCTCCAAACTGGAAGGCAGGGGTTAAAAAAAAAAAAAAGTATATGCTCACCTATCCCCAAGGCCCCCGCCGTCTCCAGCAGGCTCCCGGTGTCCTCGCGCTGTCTGCAAAGGTCTTCTACTGCTGTACAGGACCTGCCGTGATGTCACAGTCACGTGACCGCAGGTTACCATGGTGTAATGTGAAAAGTGAAAAAAAAGCATTTATACACTTACTTTTCCTTATGTAATGAGGCAGTCAGTCCCCAGCTTGGAGAACGGGGACTGTTTGGCAGGTTAATAGTTAACATTTTAGCCTTGCGCTAGAACATGTTGGGAGACCTGACCACCTGACAGGTTCCCTTTAAGTATTCAGTGAGTTTTTTACCTCAGTATTTGTAAGGCCACGTGCACACATTGAGTACTTGGTGAATTGTTTACCTCAGTATTTGTAAGGCCCAGGGACGGCGTTAGGGGGAGCAGACTGGGCAGTTGCCCAGGGCCCCCACTCTCTTAGGGGCCCCAAAGGAGCTGAACTGAAAATGGCAATAAAACAGTTAAAAAAATGAAAAAATACACATGTTTGGTATCGCTACGTTCGTAAGAATCTAAGCTATCAATATATGAAGTAAATTAATCCAATTGGTAAATGGCATAACAGGAAAAAAATAAAAACGCCAGAATTATGTTTTTTGGGCCACCACGTTGTTACAATAAATTGCAACAAAAGGCGATCAAAATGTTGTATCTGACTCAAAATGGTATCAGTAAAAATGTCAGCTCAGGGCACAGAAAGTAAGCCCTCATATAGCCTTGGTATGTTCAAAATTTCAAACATCATGGGTCTTGTCAAATGGGTAATATAGCAAATTTTATTATTTTTTTTACAATTTTTTTTTTGATTGAAATCTTCTTATTCTGACCCAGATAATCAACTTATGAATTCACTTTTACCATATAGCTAACATGATAAATAAAAAAAACGAAAATAAATCATGGAATTGCACTTTTTTTTGCAATTTCAAAGCACTTGGAATTTTTTCTCATTCTCCAGTGCATTTTGTGGTAGAATGAATGATGTAATTCAATAGTACAACTCATCCCGCAAAAAAACAAGCCGTCGTACGGATATGTAGAAGGAAAAATATCAAAGTTATGGCTCTTGGAAAAGGTGAGGAAAAGACAAAAACGAAAAGCTCAGTGATAAAAGTTATAAAATCCTTGTAATTGCCATATAATAGCAGCAGGAGCGCCCCCCACAGGCTTCAATCTTCACATGTTCATGATGGGAGTAATTAGAGTTAGGGACCTCCTTAATTCCTACATCTTTAGCCAGTTATCAAGCAGAACTTACAAGGCATTAAAGGGGATGTCCATGAGTTATAAAACATTACTACATTCTTTCAAAAACAGCACCACCCCTGTGTACAGGTGGCATGTGGTATTACAGCATAGGCCCATACCCTTCAATTAAGCTGAGCTGCAATATCACACACAACCTGTAGACAGGGGTGGTGCTGTTTTTGAAAGAAATCAGTCATGTTTATAGAATTCTGAATAACTCCTTTAAGGTCAATATTTCCACTAGTGACCCCAGAACACCACAAGACACCAGGATGGGGCTCAATTCAAATGTATTTTTTTTTTATAATATGAAGAATATAGCAGATCTTTGTTAAAGATGACATTTAAGTAGATGATCCTATGGAAACATTCACCTTAGGCTGCGTTCACACTGTGCGTATTTCCCTCCAAAGCGGACCTGCGTCTGCGTGTCACAGCAAAGTGAATGCACTTTCACTTTTGCTGTTCACACGCAGCGCAATTTTCGGCCGCGCTTTTATGGGAGAAAGCACGCTCGTAAAAAGAATGAACATGTTCATTCTTTACGTCTTTTTACGTGCGCGTTCTCCCATAGGCCCCATTTTAACCCCTGGAATTACGCATCGCCGTTCAGACGATGCGCATTCCAGAGCGGGGCAAGGGGTATGTGCGCAGGAAATTATGTCACACGGGAACAGCCCCAGGGAAAACAGGAACAGGAAATCCCATCATTTTGGGATTCCTGCTTTCCCATGGCTGTCCCTGTGTGACCGAGTGTCTGGATACTCACCGCTCCTCAGGATGCATGGGAGAGGCGTCCGGTCCTCCTCGCGGCTTCCAGCATCTGCCGGTGAAGCGATCAGCTGACTGTCAGCTGAGCCGGTCAGCTGACAGATCGCTTCACCGGCACACCGAGAGACATGGGGGCATTGCAGAGGACATGGGCCAGCCGAGAGGGAGGTAAGTATGTATGTATGTATGTATGTGTGTGTGTGTGTGTGTGTGTGTGTGTGTGGATGTGGATGTATATGTGTGTGTGTGTGTGTGTGTGTGTGGATGTATGTATGTGTGTGTGTGTGTGTGGAAGTATGTATGTGTTTGTGTGTATGTGTGTGTATGTATGTGTGTGTGTGTGTGTGTGTGGATGTGTGTGTGTGTGTGGATGTATGTATGTGTGTGTGTGTGTGTGTGTGTGTGTGTATGTATGTATGTGTGTGTGTGGATGTATGTATGTGTTTGTGTGTGTATGTGTGTGTATATGTGTGTGTGGATGTATATATGTGTGTGTGTATGTATGTATATGTATGTATGTGTGTGTGTGGATGTATGTATGTGTGTGTGGATGTATGAGTGTGTGTGTTGTGTATATGTATGTGTGTGTGTGGATGCGTGCGTGTACATGAGCGTGCATGGATGTGTGCGTACATGAGCGTGTGTGGACGAGTGCGTGCATGGATGAGTGTGTGCATGGATGTGTGCGCAGATGTGTGCGTGCGTGGACATGTGCATGCGTGGACGTGAGCATACGTGTGTAGACGTGTGCGTGCGTAGACGTGTGCATGGATGGTTGTGGACGTGTGTGTGTGTTGATGTGCGTGCGTGGATGTACGTGCGTGTATGTGTGCGTGCGTGGATGCGTATGTGGATATGCGCGTGCGTGGATGTGTGTGTGTGGATGTCAGCGTGCGTGAATGTGTGCGTGTGTGGATGCATGTGTGGAAGTGCGTATGTGGATGTGTGTACGTGGATGTGCGTACGTGGATGTCAGCATGCGTGGATATGCGTGCGTGAATGTCACCATGCGCGGATGTCACTGTGCGCGGATGTATGTGGATGTACGTGCGTGGATGCGTATGTGAATGTGCGTGTGTGGATGTCAGCGTGCGTGAGTGTGTGCGTGCGTGGACGCATATGTGGATGTGCGTGCGTGGATGTCAGCGTGCGTGGATGCGTATGTGGATGTGCATGCGTGGATGTGTGCGTGCGTGGATGCAAATGGAAGTGCGTGCGTGGATGCCAGCATGCGTGGATATGCATGCATGAATGTCACCATGCGCGGATGTATGTGGATGTACGTGCGTGGATGTGGATGTGCGTGTGTGGATGTGCGTGCGTGGATGTGCGTGTGTGGATGTGCGTGCGTGGATGCGTATGTGGATGTGCGTGCGTGGATGTGCGTGTGTGGATGTGCGTGCGTGGATGCATATGTGGAAGTGCGTGCGTGGATGTCAGCGTGTGTGGATGTGCGTGCGTGGATGTGTGCGTGCGTGGATGCATATGTGGATGTCCGTGCGTGGATGTCAGCGTGTGTGGATGTCAGTGGATGTGCATGCGTGGATGTCAGCGTGCGTGGATGTGTGTGCGTGAATGTGCATGCGTGGATGTGCGTACGTGGATGTCAGCATGCGTGGATGTCAGATTGCATGGATGGATGTCAGCGTGCGTGGATGTGGATTTGCATGCGTGAATGTGTGCATGCGTGGATGATGGGTGCATGGGTGGATGGATGGGTGCAACAAGGGATCAAGTGTCCTCTTGTTGTAGTCTCTGGGATCATAGTCATGGTTCACTGTATGACAGATCATTGTCATACAGTGCACCATATCTGTGATCCCAGAGACTGTTGGAAGAGGACACTTGATCCCTTGCTGTAGTCTCTGGATTGAGCAGAGGCGATCAAGCGTCGTGGGACCTTCGTTGTGGACTACGTCGGAGGTGATCGAGCGTCGTGGGACCTTCGTTATGGACTACGTCGGATCTTTATAATAAAGATGGAGTCTGATTTTTGTTTGTGTTTTTTTTTCAAAATAAAAATATTTTTCTCTGTGTGTATTTTCTGACTATTTACCAGAGATTCCTAATGGCGGGTCTAACATTGGCCCTATATTATGAATCTCGGGCTTAGTGCCAGCTGCCAATAAAAAGATGGCATTAACCCCTTTATTACCCAGTTTGCCACCGGCACCAGGGCAACTGGAAGAGCATGGGTACAGCGCCAGAAAATGGCACTTCAATGAATGCGCCATTTTCTGGGGTGGCTGCGGGCTGCAATTTGCAGCATGGGGGGCCCAGAACGCTTGGGCCTTTCCATGCTGAGGATTCCAGCCCCCACCTGCCTAGTTGTACCTGGCTGGGCCAAAAATATGGCGGAGCCCTACGTCATATTTTTTTTCTAGAATTAGTTCTAGAAATAAAAAAAAAAAATGGGCTTCACTGTATTTTTGGTTGCAGCCAGGTACAACGAGGCAGCTGGGGGTTGCTGGCAGTCTGTAGCTGCCAAGTTGCACGTGGCTGGACCAAAAATATGGCGGAGCCCTACGTCATTTTTTTTTTCTAGAATTTGTTCTAGAAATAAAAAAAAAAGTCCTTCGTTGTATTTTTGGTAGCCAGCCAGGTACAACTTGGCAGCTGGCTGACTGGAATCCTCAGTGTGGAGAGACCCAAATGTTGTGGGTCCCCCACGCTGCAAATTGCAACTCACAGCCACCCAAGAAAATAGCGCATTCATTAGAGGCGGCATTTTCTGGTGCTGCAACCCAACTCTACCAGTTGCCCTTGTGCTGGTGGCACACAGGTTCTCCATACACGACATGGTGTCCGCTAACAATTTCAATGGAAAATTAGCTCAAATTGTTAGCGGACACCATGTTTGGAGGGTCCCTGTGTGTCTCCACATTGGAGCTCCCCCACAAAGGGAGGCTAAGGAGGAGAGGAGGACATGGAGGAGACGAGACCAGGGAGGCCAGGGATGACAGGAAAGGGAGGCCAGGGAGGAGAGGAGGCCACTGTACAGTGCTAACCACTGAGCCACTGTATACAGTGCTAACAACTGAGCCACCATATACAGTGCTAACCACTGAGCCACCATATACAGTGCTAACCACTGAGCCTCCATATACAGTGCTAACCACTGAGCCACCATATACAGTGCTAACCACTGAGCCACCGTACAGTGCTAACCACTGAGCCACCATATACAGTGCTAACCACTGAGCCACCATATACAGTGCTAACCACTGAGCCACCATATACAGTGCTAACCACTGAGCCACCATATACAGTGCTAACCACTGAGCCACCATATACAGTGCTAACCACTGAGCCACCATGTACAGTGCTAACCACTGAGCCACCATACAGTGCTAACCACTGAGCCACCATATACAGTGCTAACCACTGAGCCACCATATACAGTGCTAACCACTGAGCCACCATACAGTGCTAACCACTGATCCACCATACAGTGCTAACCACTGAGCCACCATATACAGTGCTAACCACTGAGCCATCATATACAGTGCTAACCACTGAGCCACCATATACAGTGCTAACCACTGAGCCACTGTACAGTGATTACCACTGAGCCACCATATACTCCACATAAATCTTGCAACAACAGTGTAGTTTCTGGAGAGAGGACTGTGCTATTCAGCGGCTATTTCTACGGCACCTGTTCATTTCACCGCACTCCCGATGCAATAGCATCGCGCCTATTTCTAGTTTTTTTTAATAATGAAGATTATTTTTACAAAGTGTTTTTTTTTTTTGTTTCCAATCTCAATTTCTCTATTGCTAATAGCTGGCTGTCACACTGACGGCTGACATTACCAATAGGGGCTTGGTGGCAGCTGTCAAAAAAGGTGTCACCAACCCCGTTATTACCCAGACTGCCACCGCCCAGGGCAGCTGGAAGAGCGAGGTACCTGCCAGGTTTGGCATCTCTCATTGAGGCGTCACTCCTGGGGCGGCTGTTGGCTGCGGTCCTTAGCGTGGTGGGCCCAGAACGGTTGGGCCTCACCACGCTGAGGATTCCAGCCCCCAGCTGCTTGGGTTACCCTTGCTGGACATAGAAAATGCAGCATGTAGATTGTCCATTGTCTAGTATACTTTTCAATGGAGAATGTAATAATGTAAAAAAAAGGAAATGACATCACAAGGCTTTTTTTTTCTTTTTTTTTTTAACAAACTTCATTTCTATGTGTTTGCAGTACACATGCAGAAAAAAACGCTTCTGTAAAAAAACGCATCAAAAAACGCATGTGTGTGAACACACATGCGTTATTTTACGTGCGTAAAAAAACGAGCGTATTTCTTTAGAAAACTGCATGCGTAAAAATACGCGACAAAATACGCACTGTGTGAACGCAGCCTTACTGAATCTCCCGTTTGTAAATCCTATTTTATTAAACACTTGTAAGTAATGTATCTAATATATAAAGCTGAATGTGTGTATGTGTGTGTGTATGTGTGTGTGTATATCTGGGATTGGCATCTACACCGTCGCAACTACAGCTACAAAAATTTGCACAGTCACACGTCTGGACCCCGGGAGCGTCATAGGCTATGTTGTGAGGCGAAATTTTAACTCTGCGCGTTCCAGTTCACCAAACAATTTTGCCCCTATCTACATAATGGGGAAAAAGTGAATGGAAAACTGTTGGAGGACAATCGACAGCTGTCAGCTATAGAGACAAAATTTTGCACAGTCACACATCTGGACCCCGGGAGCGTCATAGGCTATGTTGTGAGGCGAAATTTTAACCCCGCGCATTCCAATTCACCAAACAATTTTGCCCCTATCTATATAATGGGGAAAAAGTGACAGTTACCAGATGACAGTTGTGAATAAGAGGGGCTTAATGATAGCGCCAAAGACTAACAGCACATACCAGCATATAGTCACTAAGGTGGGGCTCCAACATGAGATATTCACCACGCATGGGGACATGTATACACACCACATGCACACAAAGAGTAACAGCAAGTGTATAGTCGCTAAAGTGCAGCACCAACATTGGATACTCACCACGCACCCGAACAAACACACACACCACAAAGAGACACACACAACACAGTGACACACACCTCCCCCAAGGGGACACACACACACTCTATAGCGACACATGCACTCACCCACAGGGACACACACCACAAAGAGACACACATAACACAGACACACACACCACACAGACCCCCCCCACTGGGACACACACACATAGCCACCCTATAGGGACACATGCACTCACCCCCACAGGGACACACACACACACCACAAAGAGATACACACACACACCACACAGACCCCCCCACAGGGACACACACACATACACTCCCTATAGGGACACATGCACTCACCCCACAGGGACACACACACACCACAAAGAGACACACACAACAGAGACACACACCACACAGACCCCCCCACACAGGGACACACACATACACACCCTATAGGGGCACATGCACACACCCCACAGGGACACACACACCACAAAGAGAGACATACAACAGAGACACACACCACACAGACCCCCCCCCCCACAGGGACACATACACACCCCAGGGACACACACACCACACAGACAAACACAGATGTGCACAAATCACCTCACACAACTCGCCTCATACGTCTGCTATCTTTATTTTCCAAACATAAACATCTGATTAAAACCAGCCAATGTGCAACACATGTGCCATATAGGGAATTAAGGCAGATGTCAGTCACATGAGCTGTCTATTATGTGTATGTGTGAGGTAACATATACTGCCCGGCCAGGGGGAGGGATTACTGTTGGCTGGAGATTTATTAGGCTGCCTATAGCAATCAATCACAGCTCAGCTTCTATTTTCTTACAGGTCATTAATATGACATATTCAAATTCAATGTTGTTATAGCTAACAGCAGTTATTTATTAACCCGGGCCTAGCCGGGTACTACAGCTAGTAATCAATATAAGGAGTCCTGTGTTCACAATCCCCATCTCTTGGTCAGAGGATAAGAGGTTAGAAAGAGCGACTCTCCCTGGAGAATCCGTGCTGTATGACACAGACAGACAATGATGGGAAAGGATGAGTATGTATCTATGTGTGTATGCTCGGTGTATACATGTAATATATAATGTTTGTGTCACATACCATGTGTTGTGTGTATGTAACATCCACATTTATAAATCCCAGCAGCACAGACGAGAGTTCCTAGGTGCAAACAGGTCGGCGATTGCCCAACAATCGAGCAAAATGCGGCTCATCATCAGGTGATTGGATGTTTATGGAGAAACAAAAATCCTTGCTGTCGGCAGCACATCGCCTGCTGCAAACTGCAGAAGTGCTGCTGATAACATGATCCTGTAGAGAACAGCTTGCTATACCAATGATTGCTCTGCATCCATCAATCTTCCTCATCCTTTGTAAAAAGGCCGGAAACAAGCATTGAATGACTTGAATATTATAAATCGCACTCATTCACCAGTCTGAAATCGGTGCTTGTACATGTACCCTAAATGTGTGAGTGTGACGGTGTAATATATGAGCATTTAGTGCCCACTTTAACCTTTACCCCAGGGCCCCACTTTGCCTAAAACCGGCCCTGGTAAGGCGACATGCACACGTTGAGTTTTTGGTGAGTTTTTTTTACATCAGTATTTATAAGGCCACGCGCCTATAATGAGTATTTGGTGAGGTTTTTACATCAGTATTTATAAGGCCATATGCAGACATTGAGTATTTGGTGAATTTTTTCTCAGTGTTTGTAAAGCCACGTGCTCACATTGAGTATTTGCTCAGTTTTTTTTTATCTCAGTATTTATAAATCCACGTGTACATGTTGAATATTCGGTGATTTTTTTACCTCAGTATTTGTAAGGCCACGTACACACATTGAGTATTTGGTGAGTTTTTACCTCAGTATTTGTAAGGCCACGTACACACATTGAGTATTTGGTGAGTTTTTTACCTCAGTATTTATAAGGCCACGTGCTCACACCGAGCATTTGGTAAGTTTGTTACCTCAGTATTTGTAAAGCTACGTGCTCACGCCAAGTATTTGGTCAGTTTTTTACCTCAGTATTTATAAGGCCACTTGAACACATTGAGTGTTCCGTGAGTTTTTTACCTTAGTATTTGTAAGGGCACGTGCAGACGTTGAGTATTTGGTGAGTTTTTTACCTCAGTATTTGTAAGACCGGCTTCACAGCACGGCCAGATCCGATACCGGGCTGTCAGGGTAATCCTGACAGCCCCGGACCGAATCTGGACACAGAACTGGAGGGAAAATATGCCCTCTTTGGTCCGGTATGCAGCTGGATGGTGCTAATTGCAGCCGCAGCTGCTGATTATTTAAGATCGCGACTAGCAGGGAGCTAGCCGCAGTCCTGAAATTACAGCAGAGTGCAGCCGCCAGTGTCCGGTTGGCGGATCCTCCCGGATCGGGGCAATCTGACCCCATAGACTCCCATGTTAGGGAGCGCCGGATTGCCCCTGATCTGGGAAAATCCGGGAGAATCCAATTTGGGGAGATTTTTCTTCCCGGACACAAAAATGCTGCATGTTCCGCTTGTGTGTCTCGGAAGAAAAATCTGATTCCTCCCGGATTCTCCCGGATGGAAACCGGATGTCAGATACTATGATAGATACTATGATAGATGGCAGATACTATGGGGCCAAAATCCAGTCCGGGGCTGTCCGGTTTACACCGGACAGCCCCGGATTGGATTAAACCGTGGTGTGAAGCCGACCTAAGGGCCGCTTTACACACACAGATATCTGTGTCCAACTTCTGAACAGATCTCTGGTTGCAGTGTAATCATGGACACATTGTTCCATTTTGTGGCTGTGTACAAATGGAACAATGTGTCCATGATTTCACTGAAACCAGAGATCTGTTCAGAAGTTGGTCACAGAAGTTGGTGTGTGTAAAGCGGCCCTAAGACAAATCCAAGATTGGAACAATCAGAGGAAAAGTTTAATAGAAACACGTCACCACTTCTGTAGTTATTACCCATTCCTGTTTTAGGTTACAAATACCGAGGTAAAATAAGCTCACCAAATACTCATCGTGTGCATATGGCCTAAGGGCCGCTTTACACACACAGATATTTGTGACCAACTTCTGAACAGATCTCTGGTTGCAGTGAAATCATGGACACATTGTTCCATTTTGTGGCTGTGTACAAATGGAACAATGTGTCCATGATTTCACTGCAACCAGAGATCTGTTCAGAAGTTGGTCACAGATATCTGTGTGTGTTAAGCGGCCCTAAGGCTACATGACGTGCCCACATAGCAGAATATTTTTTCCCCAAAAAACACATCTGGCAGGAAAAACACTGAGTTTTTTGCTTTTTGATGTGTTTTTTGTGGACCTGATTATAAGACGCACCTCCACATTTGGTGAAGGAAAAGAGAAAAAAGTAATTTTTAATGTTAAATGGGGACTGCCTTATAATGCCAGTGTCCGTCTAACAAATCATATAGCGTATATGTCCCTCATAGCACCCTCATCCTGGTACATTGTCCCTCATCCTGGGATTTAGCCCCCCATCCTTAAATTAGCCCCCTTAATCTGGATATGGCCCCCTTATATTGGATATAGCCCCCGTGTGCTGGCACACATCCCCCAGTGATGCCACATGTCTCCTATTGCTGGCACACGTCCCCCTGTGCTGGCACACGTCCCCCATGGCTGGCACACGTCCCCCATGGCTGGCACACGTCCCCCATGGCTGGCACATGTCCCCCTGTGCTGGCACATGTCCCCCTGTGCTGACACATATCCCCCATGGCTGTCACACGTTCCCTATGGCTGGCACATGTCCCCTTTTGCTGGTACACGTCCCCTGTGGCTGGCACATGTCCCCTGTGACTGGCACACATCCCCTGTGGCTGGCACACATCCCCTATTGCTGGCACATGTCTCCTGTGGCTGGCACATGTCCTCTATGGCTGGCACTCGTCTTCTATGGCTGGCACACGTCCCCTATGGCTGGCACACATCCCCCATGGGGATGGGACACACCCCATGTGGCTGGCACTGGTCCTCTACGGCTCGCACACATCCCCTGTGGCTTGCACATGTCCTCTGTGGCTTGCACATGTCCCCTGTGGCTGGCACATGTCCCCTCTGGCTGGCACACGTCCCCTGTGGCTTGCACACGTCCCCCTGTAGCTTGCACATGTCCACTGTGGCTGGTGTCGAGCCCCAGGGTGTGGGGTACTCGGGTATCGGGCTCCAAGGGGTTAACTGTGACATGGGGAATGGTGGCCGCGCCTAATCCTGTGTCCTTGGGGACTATTCTTTTGAAAAAGGTGTATTTACAGGGGATACTATATACAGTTTGTTGTCGTGACGCCACCTGCAGTTTCTGGTGAGTAGCACCAGCGCCGTCACAGTCCGCCGGAGGTCGGTGGTATTGCGGCTAAGATGGTGAAGTCCTCCGCAGGCAGGACTAGACCTCCGGGGCAGCGATTCTGTGAAAGAACAAATTCATGCAAAAGAAGATGCAGCAGAGTCAAATTCACTTGACTCTGAGTACTTTATTGGAAACTTTAGCAGCATTAGTTACAGTTCTCAGTTCAGCATTCAGATGTTAAAAGAGGTAGCTAAAGGGTGGCTGCAAGCGAATCCCAAGTGGTATGATGGAACCCTTGGTGTGTGCCGTCTTTCCCGTCTATTCCTTCCTGCTTCCCAGTAACTTTTATGAAGCCCGGTGACTTGGAATCAGCCGGACCTCTGTTCCTCCTTTCACCCTCGCTCCCGTCGGATCACCTTCTACTGGCCGACCGCTGAACCATCAAGCGGTGCCTGGTACCCTCTTTCGGTTGCTCAGGTGCCTGGGGTGGCCTGTAGACTCCCCAGGACTCCGGATTCTCTGTGGTTCTATAGATCCCACAGGTGCGGGCTCCGATGCCCGGTAAGCTGTTGAGGAAAGACTTCCTCAAGTCCTTCCTTCCTCAACCGGCTGTCTGCTCCTGGGATCTGTTCTTTCTCCCACTCTCCTGGTCCCTCAGCCGAGAGACCTTCTCCTTGTCCCTAGCTTTCCATTCTGCTCAAAGTCCTGGAGGCCAAAGGCAAGACCTCCTTGTTCCCCCTAGAGGTGGTTTTATTCCCTCCCGGGTAACCTCCCACCGTGTGATCTAGTGTGAGGTGCCGGTTTATGGATTCCACACACCATCCTAGAATCTGCTTGCAGCTGTAGTATCTGCATCTCTTTACGGGTGCAGTACCCCTCTGTGACGACTGCATAGCGGGGCGCCACACTGGCACACGTTCCCCATGGCTGGCACATGTCCTCCATGGCTGGCACATGTCCCCTGTGGCTTTCACATGTCCCTTGTGGCTTGCACACATCCCCCCTGTCCTGGCTATGGCCCCCATGCTCTTTACTCACCCTCCTCCAGCACTGTCCTTCCCTGGGTCTCTCTCCTGCGCTCCTCCACTTCCTGCTTCTCAGTGCCGGTCATGTAATCAGCACAGAAGAGAGACAGCGGAAGCAGGGAGAGCGGAGAGACAGCGGGAGATCAGGGCTGTTGGAGGTAAAGTAAAGCTTTTTTATTTTAGGATGGGAAGCAGCATGGGGGCCATATGGAACACAGGGGGGGGGGCATGTGCCATCACTGGGGAGGGGCGCTGGCACATATAATATGCGCTGCTCCTCCAGACCATCACCGTGGTGCGGTTTCAGCACCATGGTGATGGACAGCCGCAGTGCATATTATATGAGCGGGAGCAGGAGATCTCCCGCTGCCTCCTGCAGCCCGCCCCAGCCTCCCCCAGACACTGCACCCTCCTCCGGAGCACAGAGAGACCGGAGCTGCTGAAGGCAGAGCCAGGGGCTGAGGGGACCCCAGCCGCTCGGGGCCCCAGAGCAGTGGAACCGGCTGCACTGGCGGTAGGTCCGCCCCTATGTTCCTGGAAGAAGCTGGAGTCCAGAGGAAGACTGACCAATCACAGAAATCACAGAATGCCACATCACCTGGAGACCCTTGATCAAGACCACACACCCTGATGACCTCATGGATCCCCCCATGGACTAACCCCTGACCAATGAATACATCGGAGTAGGGCTGGCTGAGCCCCTTACGGAGGAAAAACCTCATGCCTCTTAAAATAAAGGTCACTTGGAGCCACACTTGGGGCCGAACAAGGAAGAGTGTACATCTGACTCTGTGTGTCTGGTGTCATACTTTTCACACCAGTACTTGGTCTATATCATTTTGGTCAGGAGCAGACAACTTATTAATATTATGAAATATTAATCATAACAAATGTCTATGCATACATAATGTTGTATAAATGCCTCTTCTGGTGACTCTGAGCAAGCTAATTGTTATGTATAGAATACTGTCAGTATAGAGTCTAATACATGGGTGCAAGGGAAGACAGGAGACATAAGGCCCTGTCTCACATAACGACGCATCAGCGATCCCTATAACGATGTGCAGAGATCGCTGGTGCGTCGTTTACACATCGCTGGTAAGATGTCAAACAGGCATCTTACCAGCGATGTGAAAAACAACTTTAGCAACGATCTAGAGTATACCGAGGTCGTTGTGAATTTTCTCTCCATAGCGTTGCATTGAGATCGTTGCTCATTATCTCTGTCAAACACAACGATGTAGCGCTCCCAGCAGGAGCGCAACGACGCAGGAATGACCCAGAGCAGTGTGTAACGATCAACGATCTCACAGCAGGAGCCAGATCGTTGGTGCGTGTCACACATAACGACATTGTTAGCGGGATCGCTGTTGCATCACAAAATCTGTGATGTTACAACGATCTCGTTAGCAATCTTGTGTGAGACAGGGCCTATAGATTTGTTTAGAAGTTCTTGTATTACTTCATACAAGTGATTGAACAAACAGGAGCATGGTGAAACACAACTACAGATGCAGAGGCTGAAATCACAGCAAGGCAGGAAAACATTTTGTCTGAATGTTGGCAACTTAGGTGGACTGGCAGGCTGCGATTGCCCTGTAGGTATTGCCATACTGTACGTACTACCAACTGCGTATTAATGTCATGAAAGACGTGTCCATTCTGAGACTCTAATCCAGCTAGTTTACTTTCCTGAGCCACCATCCGGGTGCTCTGATCCTACAAAGTTTGGCCAAACACTTGTCCATTATGTTCAATGCCTGCTATCTTAAGGTACCGTTACACACAGAGATACAGTGCCTACAAGTAGTATTCAACCCCCTGCAGATTTAGGTGGTTTGATAAGATGCAAATAAGTTAGAGCCTTCAAACTGCAAACGAGAGTAGGATTTATTAACAGAAGCATAAATCTTACAAACCAAAAAGTTATGTTGCTCAGTTGAATTTTAATACATTTTAAACATAAAAGTGTGGGTCAATTATTAATCAACCCCTAGATTTAATATTTTGTGGAATAACCCTTGTTTGCAATTACAGCTAATAGTCGTCTTTTATAAGACCTGATCAGGCCGGCACAGGTCTCTGGAGTTATCTTGGCCCACTCCTCCATGCAGATCTTCTCCAAGTTATCTAGGTTCTTTGGGTGTCTCATGTGGACTTTAATCTTGAGCTCCTTCCACAAGTTTTCAATTGGGTTAAGGTCAGGAGACTGACTAGGCCACTCCATCACCTTGATTTTTTCCCTCTTTAACCAGGCCTTGGTTTTTTTGGCTGTGTGCTTTGGGTCGTTGTCTTGTTGGAAGATGAAATTACGACTCATCTTAAGATCCTTGATGGAGGAGCGGAGGTTCTTGGCCAAAATCTCCAGGTAGGCCGTGCTATCCATCTTCCCATGGATGCGGACCAGATGGCCAGGTCCCTTGGCTGAGAAACAGCCCCACAGCATGATGCTGCCACCACCATGCTTGACTGTAGGGATGGTATTCTTGGTCGTATGCAGTGCCATCCAGTCTCCAAATGTCACGTGTGTGGTTGGCACCAAAGATCTCGATCTTGGTCTCATCAGACCATAGAACCTTGAACCAGTCTGTCTCAGAGTCCTCCAAGTGATCATGAGCAAACTGTAGACGAGCCTTGACATGACGCTTTGAAAGTAAAGGTACCTTACGGGCTCGTCTGGAACGGAGACCATTGCGGTGGAGTACGTTACTTATGGTATTGACTGAAACCAATGTCCCCACTGCCATGAGATCTTCCCGGAGCTCCTTCCTTGTTGTTCTTGGGTTAGCCTTGACTCTTCGGACAAGCCTGGCCTTGGCACGGGAGGAAACTTTCAAAGGCTGTCCAGGCCGTGGAAGGCTAACAGTAGTTCCATAAGCCTTCCACTTCCGAATGATGCTCCCAACAGTGGAGACAGGTAGGCCCAACTCCTTGGAAAGGGTTTTGTACCCCTTGCCAGCCTTGTAACCCTCCATGATCTTGTCTCTGATGGCCTTGGAATGCTCCTTTGTCTTTCCCATGTTGACCATGTATGAGTGCTGTTCACAAGTTTGGGGAGGGTCTTAAATAGTCAGAAAAGGCTGGCAAAAGAGATAATTAATCCACACATGTGAAGCTCATTGTTCTTTGTGCCTGAACTACTTCTTAATACTTTAGGGAGACCAAACAGAATGCTGGTGGTTTGAGGGGTTGAATAATAAATGACCCTCTGAATTAACTTTTAACGCTTTAAAAAAAAAAAATAAATAAATTAAAAAATCTTTTTGGCTGCAGTGCATTTCCCACTTCCAGGCTGATCTACAGTCCAAATGTCACAATGCCAAGTTAATTCCGCATGTGTCAACCACCTAAATCTGCAGGGGGTTGAATACTACTTGTAGGCACTGTATATTGCTTGCAACTCACTGGTTGCAGTGAAATCATGGACACATTGTTCCCTTTTGTTGCCGTGTACAAAATGGAACAATGTGTCCATGACTTCACTGCAATCAGTGAGTTGCAAGCAATATATCACTGTGTGTAACAGTACCTTTACTCTGCAGTTCTTCTACATCATCTTGAAAGAACTGATCTCAGTAAACAGCTGGTCTAATTTTGGTTCGGTAGCCATAGCTCCAGCAGATCCCTTAATGGCTCGAGTATCCTGTAATAAACTGTAGGATTACTCAGGGATCTATTAGCAATGTGAGCACAGACTACACACAGAAGAGAGGCTGGGGTCAGACTTGCGACAGCGTTATCCTGTGCGCTGCTGAAAAGCGGACCTTCTGCTGCTCTGTCTGCGGCTGCTGTCAAGGTACACTGCGGGTTGCTATGGGGCAGCGTCGGCAGCCAGTCCTCCGGATGGTGATCGTATGAAGGCTGAGTTGGAACAGCTCCCTGCTGGTGGAGCTCGGCATCCGGGGCAGTAGTACACCGATGATGGCTGTTGAGGAAAGTTGCCAGCAAGGCAATGATGGGAGAAAAGCATACGGAGTCTCTTTCACTTCACCCTGGTACTTTACTTGGTAAATCGGTCAGATGGCAAAGCAGTTTACAGGAAGACAGTCTTTTCAGCAGGTAGCTGGCCGGGTAGTGATAGTAGAATGTAATGTCTCTCTGAGGCCACCTATGATGCTTTCTTTTCCCTCTGCATTTTTCTCTCTGTCCTCTGACATCTGTGCCTCCTACTATCCGTGCGCTGTCCTGTGCTCCCTCTTGGCTACCAGACCCGTTGGGTGAAATGAGGCTTCCTTCTATCTCTTCCAAGGGGCTCAACCTGGTTTAGGGATGACTGGCGGGGTTACACGTTCTGGACGGTTGTCAGGACCTCTAGAGAGATCCTCGACTGGCTGGTGTTGACGATTGAGGACTGAATTTTGCCTGCACCATGTCTCGGGGCCGGTTCACCGTTGCAGACTAGGATCCACTCGGGCACATCACTTAGCCCGACACTGGGTCATCTCCTTCTCCTCTCTTCTTCTTCCTTTTCTTTCTCTGTTCTGTCTGACTTCTCTCTCTCTCCTTCCTGCACTTCTGTTCCTTCGCGCTCACTCTCTTCACTACACTTACACTCCTCCCACCGGGCTGGAGCTCACCCAGGATCAGGTTAACCCTTCAGTCCCCCTACACTAAGTGTGTGAATGCAGGAATGAGAGCCTCAGATTAACATTACACCCCCCTGATGACAGGAGTACTGCACGCTCTTATATGGGTGCAGTACCCCATCTGTGATGCCTGACCAAGTGGGGCGCCACACAAGCATCAACAGGGTTAACCCCAGTCTCTAAATCCTGTGTAATAGCGGTTTTATTGGATCCAAACAATCTGAGACAAAGGGGAAATATTTCACCTCTTCTACAGTAATTTTCAAGAATTTTCAAGCTTTGCTACTATAATACTGATATCAATACATTTGCAGGAAATTGACTGGCTTTGCAAAGGTGATGAACGGATGAAAAAAGGGGTGACCCTTTTTACAATATGTACTGTAGGATAAAGGCAACTACAATGAAGGCAATTAAATTCTTAACAAAAACATTATATTAAAATATTGCAAAAAAAATTTTTTAGGGTCCTACTAAAAGAAAGACTAGTTTGTCAAGATGGATATTGCTTCATGAGTTTAACCTGTTCAGTTTGACCAAATGCATTTTAGTATTTGTCTATATCAAAGCATATCTATCATCTATAGCAGAGGTCCCCAATCTTCCTGACCTTGAGCACCACATTCAGCACTGAAAGTGGGTCACATGCCACATGCAGCTCCCGCACCCCTTTCACAGTACTGCCACCCAGAGCCCACGTTACCTGTACGTTGACAGCCAAAGCTTTTCCACAGAAATCACGTAGAGACAGTATACCAAGATCAAAAGTCACTATCTATAAACCTGCTCTTTAAATTTATTTTCTTGACCTGATGCTTATTTACCAAGCTGGAAGACAGCCATGAATCACACATCATGACTTGCAAGCCATACGTGGTTCCCGAGTCACAGGTTAGGGACCTCTGACCTATAGCTTACCTATACCTATATGACGTTTTTATTTAAGAAAACAATGGGCAGCTGCAGACTAGTGATTTTACTAAATATCTCCTGTTACCAAAAATGTTTAGTAAATGTGCTGTGAAAGTTAAGTCCAAACTCTCAGGTTGTGGGATCTCAACCTCCGCGACTGCTACATCCCTAACTAAGCAGTTGTCGATTGATAACCACCCTCATGATGATATCTATCAGTAACTGCTTACTGACTGATGTAGCAGTGCTAGCATAAAACACCACAACAGTATTTTTTTTCATTGCAGCGCTGGACTAATACTACTAATCTAATTTACATGTTCCTGGTCTTATACTTAACAGCCACCATCTTCAGCTGTTCCCGGGGCTGCTCCAGCTTTTGATACTGATTGTTTAAATGGATTATCTGGGGCTATTTAATTTTTTCACATGTGGCTGAATGTCAGGTAGTTTCCAATTTCTGCCCTGTGCTACCTTAGGGTACCTTTACACGCAACTTGTCTAGGAATTTCACTGGCAATTTTCTGGTTGCAGTGAAATCATGGACACATTGTTCTATCTAGTTGCTGTGTACAAATGGAACAATGTCTCCATGATTTCACTGCAACCAGTAAGTTGCCTGTGAAATTCCTAGAAAAGTTGCAGCATGTAAAGGTACCTTAAGAGTGGCCAAGTATGGTGATTCAGCTGCTTTATTTGTCCTCTCATCAACAGAGCAGCTCTCACCCATCCGAACTCCTCAGTCAATTGACATCAATGCAAATGTCATGCCTTTGACAACCAGCTCCCTGCCATGATGTAGCTGGGAGTCCAATGTCAATCAGCATGACATCAATAGTGACGTCCTGTCAACAGAGTGGAAGAGAAGCAATTCCTCTGTAGATGTGATGTGAATACAAGTTGCAGAATCTGTGAACACTCTGATCTAGCAGAGATCATCGCTGAGCACAACAGTTAGAAATTACCTGTGCATACATTTTTAGGCTAAAAAAACCCTAAATAAAATAGTCCTGGATAACCCTTTTAATACATGCGAATATGAGGGCAGGCTAGCCTATGAGCAGAAGCCTTATTCAGAGTATTTGATAGGCATACACTAAACGTATACTAGGTTCATTGGTTACATACCTTGCAACCAGACTGTCAAAGTTTAATTACAAGAATGTTTCTTATTATAATTGCCACTTGATATGCATCATGGGTAATTTAAGAAAATAGTTTTTGTTGAGTTTATTTTCCTTTGCAAAAGTGGCTGAATATACATGTACAGAACGGTGCATGTGGAGGCTGTATGAAGGCACACAGAGACCCTGTGGCTTCTAAAAATTGTAGGCTCTCTGTGTGGCGCCATATAACATGCTGTGTTCTTTCGTACGGCACCATATGGGAGACAATAAACACATGCTTTTTCGAATGATCATTGAAGGTCTCAGCAGTGGGACACGATTTTTTCAGAGTCTTATTATTTTGCAAGGTTTTAATCAAACTGGACAACCTCTTTAAGTTTGCAAGACACTTAAGTTAACCTTCCTCAGTGCATTCTTTTCTGCAATATAGGTCACTAGTCTTCTAATATGCTGTAGTACTTGCAAAATGTAGGAGGAACATATCACTGCTGATAATTATCTTTCAATCATAATTATTGTAAATATTGATTTCAGAGAAAACTCTAGCAGGGATACCAGAAGAATTTATTTTGCATAAATTGTAAAGATTTCTCCTCTAAATATAGTTCCAAGCCTAAGAAAATATTCCTGTGTGTATAAAAGCAGCTCAGGCTGATGTACCAATATTGATATTGAATAAAAAAGCCAAGAAGCCAGCGCTACCTGGGGTTAGCATGCAATACAAAAAGTGCATGTGCACATATTAATTTCTAACTGTACTTTAAAACTGAGACATTTGACAAACAATTGATCAATTCTTTGAGCTACCCCGCCTCGTCACGGCATTCTCCAATGGGGCAGTCCTACTCTATGCTTTTCATATACGCTGTGCGATTACAGCCTCCTGAATACATCCAGACATTATCAGATCTGATTATATCCTAAACAAATGGACTGCGAGTCCTACTGGATAACCATAATTATTAACCTAAACTTGCCCACACATACCACTACCCTAGAGTAACAGGTATTGCAATATTGTGAGCCAAAAAAACCCAGTATATATTTCAATATGCAAATTTATTCAAACAAGCACAAACAATATGTACAAAAAACAGTAAAGATCTAATTACATACACAGTATACACCAAAAGTGACATGCAGATACCAGCCGTGGAAACCACAACTGAGGAGCAATAGTAGGTCTAAAAGGTCAATGATAAGGTGCTAAAAAATACCTATAGAGCGACAGGTCCACTGTCCTTACACCCTGCACACTTTATAGGGAAAGAGAGATATACAAGTGCATAGGTCAAGTAAACCAACAGATATACACATAGGTACCTCAACTTCTGGCATGTGCAATCGTATACTCTACCTGCCAAATATATGATAGCCAGATATCTGGTCTCAGAAGAGTCCCTACAAACATATCACTCCCTATCCCAAGGTTAAACTGTGTAGGTAACCTATCCACCCCCAAAGACAACCTCTGTCAGTTATAAAGAAATCTATATGTCACAAGGTAACATAAGTGTAACTTAATCACAATACATTGTACCAAGTACCAACTGTATACATACCCTGTATTGTGTATTGTGATTAAGTTACACTTATGTTACCTTGTGACATATAGATTTCTTTATAACTGACAGAGGTTGTCTTTGGGGTGGATAGGTTACCTATACAGTTTAACCTTGGGATGCCAGAAGTTGAGGTACCTATGTGTATATCTGTTGGTTTACTTGACCTATGCACTTATATACAGTATCTCTCTTTCCCTATAAGTGTGCAGGGTGTAAGGACAGTGGACCTGTCACTCTATAGGTATTTTTAGCACCTTATCATTGGCCTTTTAGACCTACTATTGCTCCTCAGTTGTGGTTTCCACGGCTGGTATCTGCATGTCACTTTTGGTGTATACTGTGTATGTAATTAGATCTTTACTGTTTTTTGTACATATTGTTTGTGCTTCTTTGAATAAATTTGCATATTGAAATATATACTGGTTTTTTTTTGGCTCACAATATTGCATTACCTGTTACTCTAGGGTAGTGGTATGTGTGGGTAAGTTTAGGTTAATAATTATCAGATCTGACCCCCAGACCAGCAACCATGGATGAGAGTGGAACAGGCCCAGACATGTGTAAAAATCAAGCAGAGCCTACAGACAGGGTGTGGCCGCTGTGTGTGTGTACAGTGGCCTAAAACAATCACAATAAAGACAGTAAGAATGGCATACATAACCAAGCACACACACAGCGGCCACAGCCTGCCCATAGGCTCTGCTTGATTTTTACACATGTGTCTGGGCCTGTTCCACCCTCATCCATGGGTGCTGGTCTAGCAGTGTGGGGGTCAGATCTGATAATGTCCGGATGTCATGTCTGGACCTGGTCGGCCTTGATCTGCGCTTGCCCGTGTGGCGCTGGGGGAGTGGTTCAGAAATGCTTCAGGTATGTGTGTATTTAATATAGTCTTGCTTGTAATATATTCAGGAGGCCATAATGGCACAGCATATATATAAAAAACGTAGGGTAGGACTGCCCCATCTGAGAATGCTGTGACGAGGCATTGATCAATTGTTTGCCAAATGTCTCAGTTTTAAAGTACAGTTAGAAATTAATATGTGCACATGCACTTTTTT
Source organism: Allobates femoralis (assembly GCA_033576535.1). Lineage (NCBI taxonomy): Eukaryota > Metazoa > Chordata > Amphibia > Anura > Aromobatidae > Allobates > Allobates femoralis. The sequence continues at coordinate 280,080,508 of JARQOC010000001.1, forward strand.
TTACTGCGTGCTAACCACGGGCACAGCTGGCTTTTTGGCTTTAATATTGATATCGGCCTCACTGGGAGGGGGCAAAATCTGTGTGTGCATAAAACCATCCTTAGCTCTGTTAAAGGGAACCTGTGAGGTTGGTTTTACCCCCTAAGCTATCACTACCAGTCCCTGCACCTTTCTAGCACATCCCTAACGATCCCTGCCTGACCTAAAACTACTCTATATTGGCTGTGAAAAAAAATCTTTGTCACTTACATTTTTTCATGCAAATGAGGCATCCAGACTACGGTCTGTACCCTGACTGGGAGGTCTCCAGGGCTTTGTCTCCCCTCCTTGTTGCTGTTATCACGCCCCGCTGCGGGCTCCCAATTATGCCCGGCTGCACGCTTTCCTGTGCGCTCCCAATTTGAAATTCCTGCCTACTATTTCCGGGTATGATATGCCAGTCGGACGTCATTTCTGGTCTGGTGCACTGTGGGGGTGTATTGGCTGTATAGGCCGGCTCCAGAGCATGCACAGTGCACATATCTAAGCCGGCGTGCATACCTGATAATCACCCTCAATGCCAGGACCAGGATTGACGTCCGGCCGGTGCATCATACCTGGAAGAAGGAGGCGGGAATTTCAAATTGGGAGTGTGCAAGAGAATTAATTCTCATGCCCAGCGGGGCACAATAACAGAACCGAGGGGGGCGACCGAGCCCTGGAGACCGCACAGTCAAGCTACATACCGTAGCCTGGATGCCTCATTTGCATGCAAAAATGTATGTCACAAAGTCTTTTTTCACAGCCAATATAGGACAGTTTTAGGTCAGACAGGGATGGTTAGGGATGTGCTAGGAAGGTGCAGGGACAGGTAATGATAGGTTAGGAGGTAAAAACTACCTGACAGTTTCCTTTTAAACATAAATACTAGATTTGTTATTGTGGCACCCCTGCTGGGGATTTCCACAGGACCCATCCGGTGCAAGGAGGGATTTACACTTTGGTACACACAGCACACAACACCTTCCACCCCAGACCTGGAGGGGGAGCTCTACTTGCTGCTTTAAGCAAGTTCCCTTATAAGGGTCCAGGCCTCAGGGGAGGAGTCAGTTAGTCTGCTCTGAGCAGTGAAGAGAGCAGTTAAGTCCAGTGAAGCAGCCTAGAGAAGGTGCTGGAAAGACCCGTTTACTGGGCAAAGCAAGGCCCAGAACCAACCAGAACCTGGTAACCCTCTTGGACTGTACCTGTTACTGGACATCAGTAAAAGGTACCGAAACAAAGACTGTTGTGTGTGTGAGTCTGCTTCCCTGCCGCTGCCCACAGCGTCCCCCGCAAGCCGCTACTACGACTCCCCTCATCCACCCTCGCTGCCCTGAGGTATAGCTCCACCCATGGGGAGCTGTACTACACTGAGCTGAACCACCATCACCTCAGCGGCCGGCCACAGTGCTGGTATCCACCGTTACTGTTACCAGCCGTGATCCCCCATCGAAGCAGTCGTCCTGTCCTGGGATATGAGTACCCCCTACCCTGTCGACCGCCTCATTATTCGGTATATTTTTGCAGCACATCGAAAACCACATAGCTCAGTTTTTCTCATATATATATGGTATATAACAGAAAATATGGTTAGAATCTGGAATGAAAGAACATACATGCAAGTTAAATCAATAAAATATATATCGACCCACACTTCTGTTCTTGTATAGTGCATATAATAAGACACGGCACCACAGACAAAAACAGGATTAGCTAGATAAGAATTTGTAATCAGTTACCTTGATAATACCTATATTCATAGGGATTAGGATTCATACAGTACTTCTAGTCAAGTGTTACTCTCATTTGATTAGTGCAGTTGTAATACTATATCGATTGGTGTGAGTCACTTTTCAGACAGGTAGATTCATTGTTATACAACACTCTACAATCATAACTAGTATACATTATTCTTTTCTAAATGTTTGTGTCAATACAATGTGCAAATACATTTGACATAGTAGAGCTTAGTAAAGAGGAATATTATTGCACTTGTTGCAATACTTTTTATATAACAGTCAAACCAAACATTTAAATGATTTTCCGCAATGTTATAACATGCTTTTGCTCCAGCTACAAAAATATCCTTAATCATGTGACATAGCTTTTGTCAGTACAATCCAGCTACCTAAGCTGTTAATATGGTCATGCAGGTCCTAGTGTGGCACCCTAGGGGTTAATGTGCCACAGTAGGAACACCACCAAGGGTTAATTCCCCGCACAACTCACAACACTACACTAGCGCCTCCAGGCCAGAAAGGGGAGCTAAAGCTGCTTCCCTATATATTCTGGTGTGCAGAGGAAGTGGCAGTTAGTTAGTAGTTGGTTCAGTTCCTGAGAGGACTGAGGGAAAGGACCTGGTGTAAAAGGGCTGCGTCAGGCTCAACCCACGGTCCACTGTCCATTTCAAGGTCTGAGGAAAGGAGTAGGAGAAGCAGAGGACCCGGAGTTACCCTAAACTCACCCCTGAGAAGCGCAAAGACCGGATACCGGATTGTGCCTGACACAAGCAGCACAGAAAACACAGGATTAGTGAAGATTATGTAACTTCACTGTACCACAGCGAAGCGACACGGCGGGGTCAGAAACGCAAAGATAAGACTCAAGTTGCTTAGCAAGTTTGGTACCTGTGAGGGGAGAGAGGGCCGGCAGCCTAGTTAAAGCAGCAGCAGGGCCACACACACAGCGCAGGAGTAGGAAGCCAAGGACTCGGTCAGGGTGGGAGCAACCCAGCCCCAGTACAGACTCCGTGGACAGTCCTCTCCTGAATACTATCAACAGTAAAGACTTTGAAAACTACAAAACCGAGAGTTTGTGAGTCTCGAGCCGTACTCTTCCTCACAAACAGTTATCATCTCTACCACTACCCCTGCCCTACATCATCCATAGACTATCATTATCACTGCCCCGGGGAACCAGGCTCTGCCCGTGGAGAGTCGTTACATCACTGGCTGCCAAACATCATCCCCGGAGGTTCTGCAGCAGCAGTGGTCACCCTGACCACATACCACGGGTGGCGTCACGACTTTATCCCCTGTAAATAACCCCCAACCAATACTTGTGGGCCCGGGACATGGTCCGGACCAAGACCGCCGTGATTCCCCGTGATACCCCGGTCCGGTGCCAAGTACCCCGTCCCAGTGGGCTCCACACTAGTAATTAAATAAAGTGATACCATATCTGTAATGTGATATCCTATTCCAGAGAAATCCACATTTTTTTAAAAGGGATCCTGTCACCTTCAAAAAAACACCTAAGCTACAAAATCATGTTGCTGCAGCATCCTATCACTATTATCACACTCCTTTTGTCTCCTAAAATCATCCTGTCAAAAGTAGATAAAGATGATTTTATACTCACTCATTAGTGATTATAATTAGTAGTGGCTATATTGTTTAGCCCTTAGGGTGTGTTTTGTTTTGCAGGCTCCAGGATCCACCCTCTCTCTCTCTGTGGTGCTTTGCTTGTGCAGGCTCTGCCCTCCCCCTCTCTGTCACTCACAAAATGAAAATCATTAGTCCCGCCTTCAGCTCCACATCACAGCAGCACAAACAGAGAGAGGGTGGATCCTGGAGCCTGCAAAACAACATGCCCTAAGGGCTAAAGAATATAGCCCCTACTAATTAAAATGCCTAATGAGTGAGCATAAAATCGTTTTTATCTACTTTGACAGGATGCTTTTAGGAGACAAAAGGAGTGTGAGATTAGTGATAGGATGCTGCAGGGACATGATTTTGTAGTTTAGGTGGCTTTTTGGAGGTAACAGGATCCCTTTAAATATATAAATGAACTATTGACATTTATAGGCTGAACATAGACCTCCCTGAGAATCTTCCTCCAGAGCCTATTTTAAAGGGAACCTGTCAGGTCTTGTATGCCCCCCAAGCTATCATTATCTATACTTGCAGCTTCATAGTCTTATTCTAAGCATCTTTGTCTGAGCTAATAATGTAGTGTTAAAGTGGAAAAAAGCATTGATAAACTTTTATGTAAATAAGGCAGTGACTAGTCTGCTTGAGGGGAATATATCATCTGACAGGTTCCCTTTAACTAAATGCCACCTTCTCCACATAAAAGACCTGTGTGATGTCACGACCATGTGACCATAATGGGCGGAGCTAAGCAAGCAAAATCATTAAGGTGTATGTAGACTTAGCTATGCCTATTATAGTCACATGGTCGTGACATCACACAGGTCCTGTCTGCATTATCTGAAATTCAGTTGAATTGTTAACTATTAACCTGCCATATGCTTGCTTGACTTGTTGCCCAGCTTGTTAATGAAAACATGAAAGTTGTTAAATACAATTTTTTAAATGCTCTATTTTACACTGCTCCAAAAAAATAAAGGTAACACTAAAATAGCACATCCTAGATCTCAATTAATGAAATATTCCAGTTGTAAATCTTTCTTCATTACATACTGAAATGCGTTGAGAACAGTAAATCATAAAAATGATCATTGTAAATCAAAATTAATATCCCATGGAGGTCTGAATTTGGAATGATACTCAAAATCAAAGTAGAAAATCAAATTACTGGCTGATCCAACTTCAGTGGAAATGCCTCAAGACAAAGAAATGAGGCTCAGTATTGTGTGTGGCCTCCACATGCCTATATAACCTCTCAACAATGCCTGGGCATGCTCCTGATGAGGCGGTGGACGTTCTCCTGAGGAATCTACCCCCAGACCAGAATTAAAGCATCAGTCTACTCCTGGGCAGTCTGTGGTGCAACGTGGCATTGTTATATGGAACTTGACATGATGTCCCACATGTGCTCGACTGAATTAGAGGTCAGGGAAATGGGCAGGCCAGTCCATAGCATCAATGCCTTCATCATGATGAAACTGCTGGCACACTTCAGTCACATGAGGCCAGTAGTTTCATGCATCTGTGGCACCCCACTGGTCGGGACGCCACTGAGGTACTGCACCCATAAAAGGGTGTGTAGTATTCCTGTGGCTGAAGAATTGGGACCCTCATGACCCGCATACACACACACCCTAGGTAGGGGACCGTGGGTGGACCCGCTGTAGAGAGGACCCAGTACCATGGGAGGAGTGACAGGGTAGAAAAATGTGTGGGTGGGAGGAGAGCCAGAAAATTAGCGAGTGTTCACCCCTGAGCTGCCGAATCGGAGGCCCGAGCTTCTTTAGGAAGTCGTGGCCGACATCCAGCGCACCCAGAAAAAAGCCCTGTATAGGGTTCCGAGCACTCGGTGAGGAGTCGCTCAGAAACAGAGGATCTGAGCGAGTTGGCTTCAGGCTCTGCGCATGGGAGCGCTGAGGGAGACAGGAGAGAGAGTGCAGGAAGGGTCCAGACAGTAACGGCAGGCTTTCCCCTGAGGGACCCAAGTGGGGCATCCTAATTTCTAGCGACAACCCAGGCCAGGCGGCCCCGAAAAGACAGTGTTTCTTTTGAAGAACTGCCAGTGAACCTGTCCGGTGTTACAGAATGTGTGTTGTATTTTATTTGCCTGTGCCTGATGAGCCGCAGAGTACAGCATGAGAAGAATCAGTGATAAGGCCTGGTGAAGCTGCACCTCAGTGTAATTAAAAGACTGTCCCACAACTCCAAACATCCACTACTGTCCCAGGGATCCCGCTCCACCTACAGGGAGCTTCACCATCCTGCTGCTCCACCATCACCCTGGAGGTCTGTCCCGCAGTGCCATTAACATTCATAGGTGGCATCACAAAACACTATTTTTATTATTTTTATTGACTGTTTACCCCTTTTTCAGTGACCACCAGGGCCACGGGACCAGGCACAGACCACAGTAACATTCCCCATGAACTACAACGCCCGGAACCAGGTACCCCATGGCCTTGGGGCGGGTCACATCAGAAGGTAACCTAGGGCTTACTGTACCTGCTCAGGGTCCCACGGTGGGTCTAAGGATCTCATCCCGGTACCTATTGGCAGTCAGGGTAACTCTGGTTGGCATATGGAGGGCTATGTGGCCCTCCAAAGAAATGCCTCCCACACCATTACTGACCAGCTGCCATACTGGTCATGCTGGATGATGTTTCAGGTAGCAGAACGATCTCTACAACATCTCCAGACTCTGTCACATTTGTCATATGTGTGCAGTATGTACCACTCTCATTTGTGAAGAGCACAGGGCACCAATGTCAAATCTGACAATCTTGGTGTTCTCAGGCTTATGCCAATTGCCCTGTACTTGTGGATGTTGGGCCCTCATACCACCCTCATGAAGTTTGTTTCTGACAGTTTGAGTAGACACATGGATATAAGTGGCCTGCTGGAGGTCATTTTGCAGGGCTCTGGTATTGCTCCTCCTGTTCCTCCTTGCAAAAAAAGAGGAGGTAGCAGTCCTGCTGCTGGGTTGCTGCCCTCTTATCCCCTCCATGTCTCCTGGTTTACTAGCCTGTCTTCTGGTATCTGTTCCATGCTCTGGACACTGTGCTGACAGAGACAGCAAACCTTCTTGCCACAGCTCGCATTGATGTGGCATCCTAGATGAGGTGCATTACCTTAGCAACTTCTTTGGGTTGTAGACACTACTTACCATCAGCAGCCAGATATAAAACCAACACAGCACTTGACAGGATGCAGGGGCGCCGTTCATCCAGTGGTGTGGAGACATCGTACTGGGCGGCCGGTTTGGTCAGGTGGCAGGACCAATGGGTAGCTATCAGACACTCTGCATCATATGTATCAGTGTGAATGGCGTCCTATGCAGGCCCAATATGTGCATGGCAAGTCACCTCCCACATGTCTTTGTAGGTACAGGGGATTTTATCAGCCTGCACCTGAGCTTGCTCCGCATAATGGGGTCTGACTGCTTCCTGTAAGTGCTGTGTTGGTTTTGTATCTGGCTGCTGATGGTAAGAATTTTCTGATGCTGCCTTTTGAGTAGCTTTTTGTATATAGCTGTAGACACTACCTCATGCTACCTCTAGGTGTGAGATAAATGACAAAAAGCAAAAGTGACTGAAACAACAGCCAAAATGGATGAGAAGAGAAATGGCCTGTGGTCACTACCTCTAAAACCACTCCTTTATAGGGTTGTCTTGCTAATTTTCTATCATTTCTACCTGTTGTTTTTCCATTTGCACAACAGCATGAACATTGACTCAAAATCAGTGTTTCTAAGGCTGGTTTCACACTGCGGTCAGATCAGGTCAGGTTCGATCAGGTTTTGTGTTTCAAAACCAGGAGTGCCTCCAAAACCTAGAACAGGTGTCAGTTAGAGATGGGCGAGTCCGAAAAGACTCGGAATCGCAAGACCCCAACGAGTCCGAGTCAAGGACTCGGGACTCGTTGCGAGTCCAGCGAGTCCAATGTTAATGAATAGGGACCCGAGTAATAGCGAATAATGACATTTACAACTCGCTGATGTGTCTCTGAAAGTGTGCGAGTCCAAACTCGCTGGTTTTTTCTCTTATTTTGAGGCTTGTAGCCGATGATGCGAGGGAAGGGATTCTCCAGCACACACTATGGTTTAAGGAAACAGGAAGCGAGTCGCGCTGACAGGCGCACACACAGAGCGATCCATTCATCAGTGCAATCATGGCAGCAGGACGTGGCATGGTGAACACGCTGCGTCTTATCGCACTTGTGGAGGCTCGTCCATTTCTATGGCTCCCTACAGATCCTGAGTATGGGGATACGACCCTTATTAATACAGCCTGGAGAGAGATCGCCCAAGAGATGTTCCCTGCGTTCCATCGGAGTGACCATGAGGAACAGAGCAATCTAAGTAAGTTAAATGAGTTCACACGTTATATATTGCATTTACTGTATATATACTCGTGTATAAGCCGACCCGTGTATAAGCCGACCCCCCTATTTTTGCCCCGAAAAACTATGAAAACATATTCACCGCCATCCTGGTATACAGCGGCTATCACTGGTAGACAGCCCCCCAGCAGAGTATACACCTCCCCCTGCAGAGTATACAGGCCCCCAGCTGGGTATACATGCCCCCATATTGTCGTATACAGGCAGGGGCGGACTGGCCCAGGTGCCACGGGTCATGCGGCTGCAGGAGCATGAATAATCCGCATGTCCCTGAAGCAGCAGGCGGAAACGGAAGCTCCTGGCCGCGCGATGACGTCATCAGCACGCGGCTGCGTCCGGGAGTGAGCGTCTGTGAGTGGCGTGCGGCTGCGACTGTTAGCGAGCGGCTGTGAGGAGCGCGAGGCTGCGGCTGGGAGCGAGCCATAGGATAATGCGGGAGCTGCGGTGACTGTGAGGCGGCCGCCAGTCATCACCCCCCCCCCACCCCCCGTCCTCACCTGTGTCGGGCCAGTGAGGGAGGGTTGCGACCCAAACTGTAGGGTGCCAGTCAGTCCCTGTATACAGGGCCCTCAGTGTGTGTACAGGCCCCCCCAGCAGTGGGTATACAGGGCCCCCAGCAGTGGGTAGACAGTGGCCCAGTGGGTTTACAGGGCCCCCAGCAGTGGGAATACAGGGCCCCCATAGCAGGGTATACAGGACCCTGAATGTGTTATCATGCTCCACCGCATAGTTGCCTATATTTGGATGGGGTCACAACAGTACAATGAGTTTAATGTCTTATCCTCCTGGCTCTTTCGGCCAAGGGGTTGGGTGTATATAAATACCACTAATGACCAGAGTCTGGTGCCCGCACTATTACATTCTCTATGCGTTGACATGTGTCCTGCCTCATTTGTGATTGTGGCCACGTGAGCTCAATGTCCGTAATGCTGTTGATGATGTTCCACACTGTCGTGTCACTGTGCCTTGTATACACATTACACACACAAAATGAATAAAATGTTATTGTTGATTTGTACACATACTTTTGTTTTTTCAAATATTACACATCTCTAAAGCCGGTTTCAAATCATTTCACAGTTGACCATCTTAAAAAACGGTGGAGGAGCTGCCGGGACCAGCATAAGAAGCAGTACCGGCAGTACTCAGAGAGACAACCGGGAGCCGCTCCATTGCTCAACCACTACCACTTTTATGACCGGCTGTCCTTCCTTCACCCGGTGGCCGCTATGCCAAGGTATGTATCTGCAGCACTGTTGTGTACATTTAGTATTATTTATAAATATATACATTAGTTTCCATTTTGGCTCTGTGGGTAGCAGAGTATACAGGCGGGTCTGAGGTAGCAGAGTATACAGGCGGGTCTGTGGGTAGCAGAGTATACAGGCGGGTCTGAGGTAGCAGAGTATAAAGACGGCTCTGTGGGTAGCAGAGTATACAGGCGGGTCTGTGGGTAGCAGAGTATACAGGCGGGTATGTGGGTAGCAGAGTATACAGGTGGGTCTGTGGGTAGCAGAGTATACAGGCGGGTCTGTGGGTAGCAGAGTATACAGGCGGGTCTGTGGGTAGCAGAGTATACAGGCGGGTCTGAGGTAGCAGAGTATAAAGACGGCTCTGTGGGTAGCAGAGTATACAGGCGGGTCTGTGGTAGCAGAGTATAAAGACGGCTCTGTGGGTAGCAGAGTATACAGGCGGGTCTGTGGGTAGCAGAGTATACAGGCGGGTCTGTGGGTAGCAGAGTATACAGGCGGCTCTGTGGGTAGCAGAGTATACAGGCGGGTCTGAGGTAGCAGAGTATAAAGACGGCTCTGTGGGTAGCAGAGTATACAGGCGGCTCTGTGGGTAGCAGAGTATACAGGCGGGTCTGAGGTAGCAGAGTATACAGGCGGCTCTGTGGGTAGCAGAGTATACAGGCGGGTCTGAGGTAGCAGAGTATAAAGACGGCTCTGTGAGTAGCAGAGTATACACGTGGCTCTGTGGGTAGCAGAGTATACAGGCGGGTCTGAGGTAGCAGAGTATACAGGCGGCTCTGTGGGTAGCAGAGTATACAGGCGGGTCTGAGGTAGCAGAGTATAAAGACGGCTCTGTGGGTAGCAGAGTATACAGGCGGGTCTGTGGGTAGCAGAGTATACAGGCGGGTCTGTGGGTAGCAGAGTATACAGGCGGGTCTGAGGTAGCAGAGTATAAAGACGGCTCTGTGGGTAGCAGAGTATACAGGCGGGTCTGTGGGTAGCAGAGTATACAGGCGGGTCTGTGGGTAGCAGAGTATACAGGCGGGTCTGTGGGTAGCAGAGTATACAGGCGGGTCTGAGGTAGCAGAGTATACAGGCGGGTCTGTGGGTAGCAGAGTATACAGGTGGGTCTGTGGGTAGCAGAGTATACAGGCGGGTCTGTGGGTAGCAGAGTATACAGGCGGCTCAGTGGGTAGCAGAGTATATAGGTGATGAGAATAGGGTTAATAGATGGTGCTACAGTGTTGGGGCGTGCTAGAGGGAGCAGAGATCCGATTACTGCCATCATTTCTGACCTTATTAAAGATAGCGGCCGCAGCTAAATGACATCATGGCAAAGGTAAACATGGGGTGTGGTTAGCTGCAGGAGGTTAGTGAGAGGTGTGGGTTGTTTGGCAGAGGGCGTGGTGTGGGCGTGGTGAGCGCGGCTCCAGCGTCAGATACGCTGCGAGCGCGGAACCGCGGCACATCTCCAGGAGCAGAGGACGTGTCCGGTACGTCCGTAGCCCCCGGCCTCCCCGTTGTCCGCACACACAGCCCCGCTGTGACCTCTGCAGTGTCACAGGCCCCGGCGGGCGTCTGTCATCTCCTCCTGACACTGACCTCCTCCTGATTTGATTGTCTGTGTTGTCCCCCCCCGCTGTCAGCATCAGTGATCTGCTAAGACCTGTGGGTGCACAGACGGGGGAAGTACAAATGCCAGCATGCCGGGGCGGATTGGGCGCTGTGAGGGGCGCAGGTCTTGCTGTGAGCGGAGGGCGCGAGGCCGCTAGAGAAAACGCTATAGCGGCTGTGTGAGTTAAGCGTCTGCGGCTCGCGAAGGCGCATACGCGTCTCCGCTCGCAGTGACGCTAAGGAGTTTGGGATTAGGCTACAGTGCCGGAATTTCAAACTCCCGATTATATAAATAGATTATATATATATATATTGTATACCTTTCAACCCCTTCCCTGCTTTATATAGATGATATAAGCTAAAAGTTTTGTGGGAAATTAAGTATGTCAAGTAAAAAGTGAAGTCAGGGGGACTTTTTTTTTTTCATGTGAACCATTGGTGTTATTGATCGTCTAGATTAGATGGGATGGGGGGGGTGGGTGTTAATCAGGGGGTGAAAAATTATGTATTAGTATGGAATTAGCAAAGAAAGTCACGTATTCCTTTATGTTATGTACAGTTGGTTATTCTTTCATAATAATAACAAATATCTGATTAATAATACACAGATACACAGAGTCTAAAAAGCGTGCAACTTAATGTTTGACCTATGTTTTTGTTTCCAAATGCAATGCATTCACCAAATTTTTTTTTACTTTACCCACAGAGAAGCTTACTACAGAGGGCGGCGTGCTGTGAACCCTCCACCGCCAAACAGAAGGCGGCGTGGAGAACACCCACCACCATCACCACGGCCGGCGCCACCACCACCGCCGCCGCCACCAGCACCACCAACACCACCACCACCGCCGCCACCAGCACCAGCACCACCACCACCGCCGCCACCAGCAGCAGCAACACACCACCACCGCCGCCACCAGCACCAGCACCACCACCACCGCCGCCACCAGCAGCAGCAACACCACCACCGCCGCCACCAGAACCAACACCACCACCGCCGCCACCAGCACCAACACCACCACCGCCGCCACCAGCACCAACCCCAGCTTTGGGGCATGTCCGGCCGCAAGAGGAGGAACCTGGATGCCCACCTCACACCAGCCATGGTCTGATCCCGGGGTCACCTAATAGACGGCGTGCACAAAGTAATGCTGACTTTGCCCACAGTCTGATACCATTCCTGGATGAAATTCCATTTCACAGGCTACTGCGGGCAAGGTCAGCATTACAGATTGTGCTTGACGCCAGTCGCCCACCAAACCACCCAGGTGAGGTTTTCAATTTTTTGGAGGGGTGGCAACTCAGACACTACAACCTACAAGACAGGCCCACACCCCGGGACAGCCATGTGCCACCACAGAGGCCTGTACCTACCTTTCCACAATGGCCACCTAACAGGGACCTACCATTTTTCCCCACACCGGCCCAGAGGATCCACCCTCAAGGGTTGCCGGAGGCCATTCATGGGGCCCTTGACCTCTTGCAGGACCAGGGTGATGGTGTCACTTTACTGGCAAGGCCGGAGGATGCGGCAACCTACCAGCAGCTGTAGACCCCTTTTTTTTTTTTTTTTTTATTTTGTGTTCATGTGCATTGCACAATTTCATTGTTATTATTTCTTATATTTTCCTGTTTACAAAGTTGTACCAAAAAAAAAAAAAAAAAAAAAAAAATTCTGACATTTTTACCATTATGGCGGAATAATACCCAGTTTACAAAAACTGCTTTGTGTCTGTCTTTTTTCAGGGAAAGGATGTGTAGGTTGTTTTGTGGGTGGGCTTAAAGTCATCATCATTATAATTATTATTTATTTATATAGCACCGATAGGTTCCATGGCGCTTTACATGAGGATAAGGTACCCAAGGAGAAGTACAATAAACATAGACAATAAGGTCATAGAGGTACAACAGGAGAGGACCCTGTACGCGTGGGCTCACATTCAACGAGGGGTGGGTGGGGATACAATAGGGTGGGGAAGGTGTCGGTCGTGGGGCGTGTAGCGGGGTGTCATGGCAGGTTGTAGGCCTGTCGGAAGAGGTGAGTCTTTAGGTGTTTCTTGAAGGTTCCCAGGGTAGGCGAGTGAGTGATGAGGTGGGGCAGCGAGTTACAGAGCATGGTTGATGCCCGGGAGAAATCCTGTATGCGGTTGTGGGAAGAGGAGATGAGGGGGGAGTGTCGGAGAAGTTCTTTGGATGAACGCAGGTAGCGTGAGGGATGGTATCGGGAGATCATGTCGGAGATGTATGGTGGGGATAGGTTGTGTAAGGCTTTGAATGTCATGATCAGTGTTTTAAAGTGAGCTCTCTGTGGGGCGGGGACCCAGTGAAGGGCTTGGCAGTGGGTGTAGACAGGTGAGTAGCGTGAGGACAGATGGATTAGTCGGGCAGCAGAGTTTAGTATACATTGGAGAGGTGCAAGAGAGTTGGCAGGGAGGCCTGTGCGAAGGAGGTTCCAGTAGTCAAGGCGTGAGATGATGAGGGCATTAATGAGTGTTTTAGCTGTGTCAGGGTTGAGTAACGAGCAAATTCTTGAAATATTTTTGAGTTGGAGTGACAGGGACTTGGTTAGGAACTAGAGGTGGGGCTTGAAGGAGAGGGATGAGTCAAGGATTACCCCGAGACATTTGGCGTGGAGGACAGGGGAGAGAGAGCATCATTAGCAAGTACTTTACGGACCGCATGGAGCATGAAGTCACCTTGGTTACTAAGTGTAAAATCATGTCTCCACAGACAAATGTTGCTGACAAATAAACAGTGCCTGTGTTTGGGGGTTACTTAATGCCTCGCTATGGCAACAAGACTAGGAACACACATGTGAGAGGCTGGGACATCTACCTGCTACACATCGCGTCTACGCGTTTTCTACAGAGCGTACAGTGGGACCTTTCTCCAGGCTCCAGCAGGATGATAGTCCAAGCAATGCCCACGATGCAAGCATAGGCTTGTTGCCTAAAAAAATTAGCTGAAGGGGCTTCATATACATTTTTTTCAGAAAGCAGGGTGCTTGGCCCATACAATAGAATTGCTTGTACTAGGAGCATAGTACATGCAATGCCCACGATGGAGGCATAGGCTTGGTGCCTGGAAAAATTAGCCCAAGGGGCTGTTTTGCATTTTGGGTATAAATGCAGGCCTAAGGGCCATGTTCAGCTTGTTAGGCTGGGTGTTTCCAAAAATTAGCCCAAGGGGCTGTTTGGCATTTTTCGTGTAAATGCAGGCCTAAGGGCCATGATCAGCTTGTTAAGCTGGGTGTTTCCAAAAATTAGCCCAAGGGGCTGTTTGGCATTTTTAGTGTAAATGCAGGCCTAAGGGCCATGATCAGCTTGTTAGGCTGGGTGTTTCCAAAAATTAGCCCAAGGGGCTGTTTGGCATTTTTAGTGTAAATGCAGGCCTAAGGGCCATGATCAGCTTGTTAGGCTGGGTGTTTCCAAAAATTAGCCCAAGGGGCTGTTTGGCATTTTTCGTGTAAATGCAGGCCTAAGGGCCATGATCAGCTTGTTAGGCTGGGTGTTTCCAAAAATTAGCCCAAGGGGCTGTTTTGCTTTTTGGGTATAAATGCAGGCCTAAGGGCCATGATCAGCTTGTTAGGCTGGGTGTTTCCAAAAATTAGCCCAAGGGGCTGTTTGGCATTTTTCGTGTAAATGCAGGCCTAAGGGCCATGATCAGCTTGTTAAGCTGGGTGTTTCCAAAAATTAGCCCAAGGGGCTGTTTGGCATTTTTAGTGTAAATGCAGGCCTAAGGGCCATGATCAGCTTGTTAGGCTGGGTGTTTCCAAAAATTAGCCCAAGGGGCTGTTTGGCATTTTTCGTGTAAATGCAGGCCTAAGGGCCATGATCAGCTTGTTAGGCTGGGTGTTTCCAAAAATTAGCCCAAGGGGCTGTTTTGCTTTTTGGGTATAAATGCAGGCCTAAGGGCCATGATCAGCTTGTTAGGCTGGGTGTTTCCAAAAATTAGCCCAAGGGGCTGTTTGGCATTTTTCGTGTAAATGCAGGCCTAAGGGCCATGATCAGCTTGTTAAGCTGGGTATTTCCAAAAATTAGCCCAAGGGGCTGTTTTGCATTTTTAGTGTAAATGCAGGCCTAAGGGCCATGATCAGCTTGTTAGGCTGGGTGTTTCCAAAAATTAGCCCAAGGGGCTGTTAAATGTTTGCTAACAGAAAATAAAGGTTGATTCCTTGTGAAAAGGTGTTGTGATGGTTAATGAAACCGAAGTTAAGGTGTAGTGTTGGTTTAAGATGAAGCAGCCTCATTACCAGGTTGCAGGAACATGGTTACGCAAATCGTTACTGGTCTTGGACATACTGCTTGTACCAAAAAGACACAATATAATACAATGATTAATTATATCATATTGATGTTGAACGTGGCACTTCAGCTCTGAGTACTGTCGTCTTCAGGGCTCAAGAAGTCTTGTGAAATCCAGTTCCTATTAAACTTAATTAGAGTAAGCCTGTCTGCATTCTCTGGAGTAAGACGTGTCCTGGTATCAGTTATGATACCCCCAGCGGCACTGAAAACCCGCTCTGATGTCACACTAGCTGCAGGGCATGCCAGCACCTCCAAGGCATACAACGAGAGCTCGGTCCAAGTGTGGAGCTTGGAGACCCAGTAATTAAACGGGACTGCGGCATCAGTCAGGAAGCAGGTACTGTCACTTAAGTATTCTTGTACCATGTTGGTAAGTTTCTGTCTCCGAGAGATGGTTACTGGAGCAACATGGCGCTGCAGGTTCGATGGCTTATTGAACATAGCCCACTTTGCGGACATCTTTCCAGCATCTCTTCTGGACAGCGTGGATGATTGTGCCCCGACCAAAGGCTGCTGTTGCACAGAGTTGCTAACTATGGGCAGAGTGTTGTCTGACGGTGATATTCGAAGCATATTTTCCACAAGAACACTCTTGAAATAGTCAATTGTCAAGCCACGTGGTGACTGAAACAGCAGCGAGGTGAATTTATCTTTATAACGTGGGTCCAGAAAGGTGGCCAACCAGTAGAGGTCGTTGTGCAATATGTTAATCACTCGTGGGTCTTCTAGCAGACAAGTCAACATGAAGTCAGCCATGTGTCCTAAGCTGCATAGAGTCATGTCTTCAGTGTCCTCAGAACGATGTTCAATACCCATTGTATCCGCAAAGTCTGTCTCCGCCTCCTCCTCTCCAGGCCACCCATGGTGGACAGACACAAAGCTGGGGTTCTGAGTACCATCTGGGTTGACATCGGCACCAACAAAAAATGAATCCTCTTCATCGTCTTGCTCCTGTTCCTCCTCAGGAGCCATTGTTGCCTGGTCATACTGGCTTTGCTGGCTAGGTACTGCGCTGTTTAAATCTGGCTCCATAGCCATCTGCTGGGCTCTCAATGCTTCATTTTTCTGATTAATGAGGGACTCTTTCAGCAGACACAGCATGGGTATAGTGACACTGATGATGGACTGATCACCGCTCACCAGTTTTGTGCAGTAGTCAAAATTATCAAGAACCTCAGATGTGTCAGCGATCCACACCCACTCCATTGTACTAATATGTCGTGGCTGACTGCCGGTCTGACGGGCATGTTGCAACTGATACTCGGATATTGCCCTCTGCTGCTCATTGATCCTCGATAACATATGGAATGTAGAGTTCCATCGTGTCGGCATGTCACAAATGAGTCTGTGGTTGGGCAAATTCAATTGCTTTTGAAGCAATGAAAGTTTTCCAACCGCTGTTGACGAATGACGAAAATGTGCACAAAGTCGACGCACCTTCTCCAGTAGGTCACATAGCTCTGGGTATGTACGCAGGAATTTCTGCACTACCAGATTCAGCACGTGAGCCATGCAAGGCACGTGCACAAGGTTTCCGAGCTTTAGTGCAGCCACTAGGTTACGACCATTGTCGCTCACCACGAGACCGGTCTGGAGTTGGAGTGGGATAGCCACTCATCTGTCTGTTCCTTCAGACCTTTCAACAGCTCTACTGCAGTGTGCGGTGTGTGACCTAAACAGATCAGCTTCAGCAGAGCCTGTTGGCGTCTTGCTGAAGCACTGCAGCAAACCTCCCAACTTGGCCGTGATGTTGAGGGCAATTGAGGATTGGTCGAGGAAGCGGAAGATGGGGTAGTGGACATATAGGATGATGCAGAGACCCTGAATGAGGTTGTGCCAGCTATCCGTGGCGTGGGTAGGATGTTTGATGTAACACTAACATCGTTTGGCACACTCTCCACAACGTTGATCCAATGCGCGGTGAGCGAGATGTACCGGCCCTGTCCTGAACTGCTTGTCCACGTGTCCGTAGTAAGGTGTACTTTCCCGGTTACAGCGTTGGTGAGGGCACGCTTGAGGTTGTTAATGACATGCTCATGTAACGCGGGGACGGCACAACGTGAAAAGTAGTGGCGGCTTGGAACCGAGTAGCGTGGTACTGCCACAGCCAAAAGCTCACGGAAAGAGTCTGTACCCACAAGCCTAAACGGCAACATCTCGACTGCTAACAACTTAGCTATCTGGGCATTTATTTTTTTGGCTAATGGGTGGGAAGAGTGGTATTTCTGCTTCCTTTCGTACAGCTGTGTCACTGATAACTGTAACGATGTTGCTGACCGAGAACTGTCTGCACTCGTGTTCAGTCTCTCTGCAACCGCTGCTTGTGATGAGTACATATGAGCTGGACCAGCTTCAGCAACACTTGATTGTGACGGACGTATCTGAGTTACCGTCGCAGTCTTTGGGTCAGATGACACTGTTGTGGAAGGCTGCACTTTTGACCACTGAATAGGGTGCTGACCAGCCATGTGCTTCCGCATACTGCTGGTGCTCTGGTTTCCTTTCCCGTGGCCTCTGCTGAGCCTTGCATGGCAGATGGTACAGATGACCACATTTTCTTGAGAAGGCCCATCTATAAAAAATTTCCACACAGTGGCTGACCGACCTCTAGGCTTGACTGTACTCCCTGAGGGATTACTGAGGCCCACATTTGAGACATTTTGTCCAACAGTTGACAAATTTTGAGCCACAGTGGACACATTTTGGGCAACAGTGGTGACTCTTTGAGTTCTGGTGGGAGGAGTCGGCCTTGCTGCCTTTGTTGGTGGGACATACACACTTTCTTCCTCCGTGCTGCTCTGCTGGCTCTGCATCGCAACATTCCACGTGGGATCAGTTGTCTCATCATCAACCCCTTCCTCTTCTAAATCTTCCCGATAACAAGATAGATTTTGCTCCCCAGATGACAAGTGTGTCACTGTCTCATCATCATCATCCTCCAACTCCTGAGACGGTCTAAGACTTTGCTGAAAGACACGTTCATGTGGCCGGGGTGTCTCTAAAACTTGTCCATGAATGGACAATTCTTCATCAAGTATCTCATCTACTACGGAGTCTGGCAAACCGGATTCATGTAAAGGATTATATGTACCAAATAAGTCATCTGAGTGACCCATGTCTGTGTCAACATTTTCATGGGGCTGCTGTTGGTCTGAGGAACTGTGAAGAGGTTGTGGATTAGATGACCCAGCATGGTATGTACCAACAGTAGATACAGTGCTCAAGGAACCTTGAGTGCTGCAAGAACCTGTTGTTGAGGTCTTGTCTGCCAGCCAAGACGTTAGATGCTGTTCGTCTTCCGGCCTCAATACTCGTTTACTTTCCTGACGGGGAAAGTTAGACAGGAGGAACGATCGATCAATCCTCGTCTGTCTGCCCGAACTGGTGGATAGTTGGCCACGACTACCAATGCCTGTACCTCGTCCCTGTCCCTTAGCAAGACTTTTTTTGGGATTTGGTTTTTTGTGTGACATTTTGTAATTTCTGGTGGCTTTCTGGGGGCTTGTAAAACAAGTAGCAGGTACTATTTCGTGAAAGGTACACACTAGAGGCTAAGATATTTTTAGAGAGATGGAAGGTACCGTGCGAGCTGCAGGCAGGACACCGTACAGCTACGCACTGGCACAGGAAAAAATTGTTTAGTACGCACAACCAGGCACACTTAGGCTGCGGTGCTGGCTGCGTGCAAGTTTACAAGTACCGTGCGAGCTGCAGGCAGGACACCGTACAGCTACGCACTGGCACAGGAAAAAATTGTTTAGTACGCACAACCAGGCACACTTAGGCTGCGGTGCTGGCTGCGTGCAAGTTTACAAGTACCGTGCGAGCTGCAGGCAGGACACCGTACAGCTACGCACTGGCACAGGAAAAAATTGTTTAGTACGCAGAACCAGGCACACTTAGGCTGCGGTGCTGGCTGCGTGCAAGTTTACAAGTACCGTGCGAGCTGCAGGCAGGACACCGTACAGCTACGCACTGGCACAGGAAAAAATTGTTTAGTACGCAGAACCAGGCACACTTAGGCTGCGGTGCTGGCTGCGTGCAAGTTTACAAGTACCGTGCGAGCTGCAGGCAGGACACCGTACAGCTACGCACTGGCACAGGAAAAAATTGTTTAGTACGCAGAACCAGGCACACTTAGGCTGCGGTGCTGGCTGCGTGCAAGTTTACAAGTACCGTGCGAGCTGCAGGCAGGACACCGTACAGCTACGCACTGGCACAGGAAAAAATTGTTTAGTACGCAGAACCAGGCACACTTAGGCTGCGGTGCTGGCTGCGTGCAAGTTTACAAGTACCGTGCGAGCTGCAGGCAGGACACTGTACAGCTACGCACTGGCACAGGAAAAAATTGTTTAGTACGCAGAACCAGGCACACTTAGGCTGCGGTGCTGGCTGCGTGCAAGTTTACAAGTACCGTGCGAGCTGCAGGCAGGACACCGTACAGCTACGCACTGGCACAGGAAAAAATTGTTTAGTACGCACAACCAGGCACACTTAGGCTGCGGTGCTGGCTGCGTGCAAGTTTACAAGTACCGTGCGAGCTGCAGGCAGGACACCGTACAGCTACGCACTGGCACAGGAAAAAATTGTTTAGTACGCACAACCAGGCACACTTAGGCTGCGGTGCTGGCTGCGTGCAAGTTTACAAGTACCGTGCGAGCTGCAGGCAGGACACCGTACAGCTACGCACTGGCACAGGAAAAAATTGTTTAGTACGCAGAACCAGGCACACTTAGGCTGCGGTGCTGGCTGCGTGCAAGTTTACAAGTACCGTGCGAGCTGCAGGCAGGACACCGTACAGCTACGCACTGGCACAGGAAAAAATTGTTTAGTACGCAGAACCAGGCACACTTAGGCTGCGGTGCTGGCTGCGTGCAAGTTTACAAGTACCGTGCGAGCTGCAGGCAGGACACCGTACAGCTACGCACTGGCACAGGAAAAAATTGTTTAGTACGCACAACCAGGCACACTTAGGCTGTGGTGCTGGCTGCGTGCAAGTTTACAAGTACCGTGCGAGCTGCAGGCAGGACACCGTACAGCAACGCACTGGCACAGGAAATTTTTTGTGGAAAAATGGCACCAAAATTATTTGGTAGACTAGTGCCAAAAATAAGAAAAGCTTAGGATTACAGCTCTGCGGAAAGCTGGGTGAACTAAGCTCTGAGGATGGTGCTGGATTCACTGTAAGGCTGCTCCTATCTCCCTTCCTTACAGTCCTGTACAGCAATCCTCCGTCCTGGTAGTTCTGAAAAGAACTTTTGGGTTATGTGTGAGGAATCTTGACTCCTACACTGCGTCCTGTTAGTTCTGAAAAGAACTTTTGGGTTATATGTGACTCCTACACTGCCTAACTGTCCCTAGATCTGCTCCAAGTCTCCCTGCACTAGGTCAGCTCTTCTCAGCAATGTGCCCAAAATGGCGGGGGCAAGCCTTATATACTGCCTTGCCTGTCATAGATGACATAGGCATCACGATGGACAGCAGCCAATCATAGTCCTGACACAACCAAAGCTGCTATGCCATTACTGACTATGATTGGCTATCTTCACAAGTTTTCTGACCTAACACGCAATGCTGACTAGTAACATAAAAGATTCTGGATTCGCGAGTCCCGAATAGAGAATACAGGACTCGGAATCGCAGACTCGCTAGGATTCGGACTCGTAGACTCGCTCAGACTCGCTGCTGTTTGGGGAGATTCAAGCTATATAGCGATGTGATAGAGCGAGTCTAGCGAGTCTAGCGAGTGAGAGAAAGTAAACTATGACAAAACTAAGATTGCCATTCACTTGCATTGGACTCGTTACTGAGCGAGTATTCGCTAAAAGACTCGCCGATTCCCGAGTCCAGCGAGTCCCTTAAGAATCGCCGAGTAACGAGTCCTAGCGAGTAGACTCGCTCATCCCTAGTGTCAGTCTTTCAATTATAGTTTTTCTCTGCAAGTTCCTCTCCTGGTTCCTTTCCTGGTTTTGGCTCACAAACCTGATCGAACCTGATCAGTGAAAAACCGCAGTGTGAAGCCAGCCTTACAAGGCTGTGAAGTCGGTAAGCCAAACCTCCAGCTCCTCAATTTCCCTTACAACGACTCCGACTCCCACATATATGCTTATATTTAAGTGATACATTTATTGTAGCACAATGTGAACATCAGACTTTTAATCATTATTATGATAGAATAATTAAGATATTTAGATAGAAAATAAAATAAATTTACTGCAATACTACTTTCGAACACAAAAAACTTTAAGAAATTGTAAATATGCAATACGATATGCAGTAAGTGACAAAAAACAGTTTTCAACAAAAACATACTAAATAACATTTGTGCAGTCTATGAATTTGTTCGGCAAAATAGAATCACCTCCATTAGATCCTCCTTCATAGAGGTCCTCAAATCTGACCTAATAATTCTAAGGCTAGAGAACAATTTTTCTATACTAACTTGGGTTGGAGGCAAAGCTGTAACCACATGGGTAACATCTCCAACAAGCTCAGGGTTAAAGGAATTGCCTCATGCACAGTCAATTTTGAGCTTTTTAGGCTGGCTTCACACCGCGATTTTCTGCTGTCAGGTTCTGTCCGGTGTTTTGCAGGAAGCACCGGACAGAACCTGACAGTCCCGGACAAACAGAACCAGAGGGCAAATCTGCCCACCGATCCTGTTTTGTGCCGGAATAATCTGTTCCGCTGTCCAATGCTGAAATATCAGCACAGCGGCTTGCAGGGAAGCTGGCCGCGGAGCTGATATTTCAGCCGTGGAGCTCTCCAGGTGCTGAAATTCAGTGGCGGCTGCTTTTAACAGCCGTCACAATTTCACCACCAGGCATCCAGGAATTGGATCGTCTTTCTGCCGGATCTGGCGTGATTTGGCGCCCATAAACTCCCATGTTATGGGCGCTGGATTGCCCTGGATCGGGGAGAATCCGGTTTTGTTCGATTTTTGCCCCGGACACAAAAAATGCTGCAAGCTCCGATTTTGTGTCCGGGGCAAAAAACGAAAACAGCTGGATCCTGCCAGACAGACACCAAACCGGACGGCAAATAACTGCCATCCAGCCCCATAGGGATGCAATAGGGGCAAAATCAGATCCGGGGCTGTCCGTTTCACACCGGACAGCCCCGTATCCAAAAAATTGTGGTGTGAAGCCAGCGTTAGGGTATCGTCACACATGGCGATGGCACTGCCAATTTCTTAGGTGATGCAGGGGCGTGGCCTATTGGCACCGATATCGCCCTTGCATCGCCTAATGTAAATAGGCGATGGCGACGCCTTTTAGTGGTCGCCTGGTTTCAGAGCAGTGCTCTGAAACCAGGCATCCGATCAGGGGCGATGTGTACAGGCGGACGATCAGGGGCGATGTGCCAAAAACGTGCGCACTCCCGCCCGTTGCTGCCGATATCTCTGATGCCGTCGCATCGTGTGACGGTACCCTTAGACATTTTGTAATCATATAAATTCACTTTCAAAATAATTTTGTCCTATAAAAAAAAATAAGGTATTTTGTAATTCCTGCAATAATAGGGAACCATGTACAGTGGGGAAAATAAGTATGTGATAGACAGAACATTTTGCAAGTTTTCCCACCTACAAAGAATGGAGAGATCTGTAATTTTTATCATAGTTACACTTCAATGAGAGAGACAGAATATAAAAAAAATCCAGAAAATCACATTGCATGATTTTTAAATAATTTGCATTTGACTGCATGAAAAAAAGTATTTGATTCAATAGAAAAACAGAACTTAATATTTAGTACAGAAACCTTTGTTTGCAATTACAAAGGTTCTTTCCTGTAGATTCTGTCTCTCACAGTTGAATTGTACCAATGATACAAATTACAGACTTCTCCATTCTATGTAGATGGGAAAACTTGCAGAATTGACAATGTCCAAATACTTATTTTCTCCACTGTATAATTTAGAGGACATTTCATAACTTTCCCAATTCCTATGAAATTTTTTTAACAGATTCTGCATTAAACTACTGTACCCATTTTATTATACTTAGGAGTCAGAGTCGGTCCATTTATACCGACTCAGACTCCACAAAAAAATGGGCTCTGACTCCACAGCCCTGGTTGCTTCATAACTGGACAGGTTGATTTCTCTGAAGTGTTACTGATTTGGAGTTACATTATGTTGTTTAAGTGTGTTCTTTATTTTTTTGAGCAGTGGATTTATTTATAATATGTATTGTGTTGTAGTGACTGGCTGCATTATAAATAGCTGGTATGTATCACACAGGCGGTGTAAATGCAGATTTGTTTTGCTGGGACATGTAGTTCCACAAATCGTATTTAATGTATTAAGGGGCTGGATTTACAGGTTAGCCAGTGTGCTGGGTGGGTCTGGCTAAGCACATACCTCCCATGAGTGTGTCAGCTAATATATCAGGTGACTGGTTCTGGGTGACATGGTCTCTGATGTAAGCCAGATCCTGGAAGTGAGCAAGTTGCCTGGAAGCACATGGTGAGGAGACCTGGAAAAGGTAACCTCAGGAAAGGGGCTTGTGTACTGACGGAGGTCAGTGAATGAACTGGGCTAGAGGTTGAAATGGACTGCATGTCATGCCTGTGATATCATGCCAAAGGTTGGTGTATGTTTACTTATGGATTCAAGCGCCTTGCTGTTAATCGGCAGGTTCATGAAGACTTTAACAGCTGGCTGTGGATTAGTGAGTCCACGAAAATTTTTCCTCCTCGCACTCAAAGCGGTTGCTGTGAATTGGTATGTCCACAAAGATCCGGGTCACCTGCTGCAAACGGTCTTGAGCAAAATACCACATTCAGATGAAATGGAGATGTTAAAGTACCAGGTACAAAAGGCCATGAGTGGAGTAGAGAATTCAGATGAAGTAGAGGAGCGGCTAAAGTGCAGGAAGAGTGGGAGCTGTTGGAGTCTTGAGAATGAGCGATAAGGGCCCCAGCTGACATCTGGTGTCCTGAGGCATTGTGTGAACTGGTTCATGGAACTGTCATGGGGAGTCCATGGAGTGTACCTGGGGCCCAAAAGGGGGTGGAGACTCAAAAAGGGATGTTGCTAAAAAGTGGGTGGAGACCCGAAAGGGGGTGATTGCCCAAAAGGGGGCAGAGACCCAAAAAAGGGGTTGGCCAAAAAGGGTCAGAATCCCAAAAAAGGGGTGGTGACACCAAAGGGGATGGAGTCCTAAAAGGGGCAGTCATACAAAAAGGGAGGAGCATTCCGACTCTGAGCAGATAGACTGGAGTTGGGGACAATGGGGCTCCTCCTACATATGTCTAATCTGCAGTACAGACTGTTCATCAAACATGGGGTCACAGGTGTGTTTTGTGAAGCTGGATGGAGCATGTGTGTCTGGATTGTTAGACCCGGGGAGCTTGGTGATTCCAGTGAGGGCCACACCCGAATTCCATCTTATGAAGGAAAATAGAAGGAAGCTGTATTCATGGAGCCATTAAAGAGTACCCACTGTGCAGAGTGATTATTCAGATAGCTAATGATTTGAAGCACCCTGAAGTGAGTGTAATTTCAGACTTACTACATCCATTTATTATTAGCCGTGACTTTGCATTTTTGTGGGAGAAAGGGTTCATGGTTGATTGCTTAGATAAGAGCCAAAATAGCCAAAAGGAAACCCCGCTAGAGCAGGAGCCTGAAGGGGCTGCTTGTGATGTATTTATGTGTAACAATAAGCTGGTACCTCTTAAGTATGACACTACCGAGATTGGGGTGACCAAAGAAAATGGTGCATCATCCCAATTTAGAGAAGTGACGTGTACAGAGAAACATGAAAGTGGGATGTTTGAGAACGAAGTAGGTCCAGAAAAAGGGACTGACACTTGGTGGGGTGGGGATGGCTTGTTCCAAAATATCAAGGTGAGTGACAATATAGACTGTGACTCTAATAAAGTAGAAATTGAGTACAGTAAATTAGCTAAGCACTGAGAGCAAATCCTCTCGTCGCCGGAAACGTAGAGGGCACAGAGACGCCGGACAAGTTGTACCCTCTGAGAGTGTAAATGAAGTTGAGTTCCTATTGCAGTCTTCCATTCCATGTGTGAATTCTCTTCCACATTCTGAGAAGATCAGGAAGAAGGCTGTGGTGATATTGCCAGTTGCAACCACTGGTGCAATAGCAGACATCAATTTGCTGCCAGAGAAACTTACACAATGCAACGATGGTAATCCACAAGTGGAAGAAAAGGAGGAGGAGCTGGCCGAAAAGATGATTTGGATGTCTGCTCCAATGTCTGAACAAGTAGTTGAAAGTATATCAGTAGAGAATATTGGGGAAGTGAGCCTTCCAGAAGGTCACAAAGATCAGACCGGTGAGCCACTCAACTCTGAGGTTGAAGAGATGGAGCATGAGAAAACATCTGAAGTTTCAAAGAAAACAGAGGAAACTGATGATGACACTACAGAGACCCAAGAGTGGGTTGAAGGTGACACTACAGACACCCAAGAGAGGGTAAAGGTGATACTGCTGAGACCCACGAGAAGGCTGAAGGTGGCACTGCTGACACCCAGGTGAAGACCGAGGGTACAGAAGTAGAAGAAACCACTAAAGAAATAAGGTCCAGAAAGCAAATACCTCCTCGAGTGATGCAAGCTCAGCTGATTCAGGAGATGGGAGCCGACATAAGGAAACTCAGGAAGATAGTACAAGCTCATCTGAAGCAAGAAAAACTCCTGAGACAGGCTGCTGAGGTCCAAATAGATGAGCTGGAGGAAGATGTTTCTGAGCTCAGAAATCGCCTGGCAGAAAGCCAGACAATGATTAAGGCAGTCTTGGAGAAGATGAACCGGCAAGTGTCCATTCTGGTTAAATGTCTCAAAGAGGTGGAAGTCCAGAGAGAGACAACTCAGAAAGCTGAGCAAGGCAATCTTCTCCTGACAGTACAAAAGAGACTTCTCTGTTCAAATGCATGGTAGATGTACCCAAGACTTGAGAGTGTGCCAGATAATCTGTCTTTGAAGAATTTAAGAAGGCTGTGGGAGCCTGTAAGATGTACTGGACCACAGAAGCTAAACAGATGTGGTACTCTCCAAAACTGAAATCACAGTAGAGCGGGTGGCTACGCTGAGTGACATACACTTGAGAGGTGTTCACATGAAGCAGAGGATCCGGTTAAGAAAAGAAGAAGCTGTTAGACACCTGGAGCATATGAGGAATGCTCAGACGCTTGTGGAAGATCTCATCCAGGTGCCTCATGCTCTGGTGAGGAGGGTTATTGGGAGAAATGGCTGAGCCATGCAATAAATGGTGGCAAAAGTAAGTGTTCCAGGCAATAACCAAGACAATATACCTGATGAAGGTGGTAAGGTTTCGTTCTTCACTGTAGGAACAGAGGAAAGTCTTAGGCTGGCTTCACACTTGCAGATGCATCTGCAGCGTTTTGCAGATGCATCTGCAAGTATCAGCATGCAGACCACGGCCGTGGTGTGAATGCTCTCATTGATTCCTATATGTGAGCCGTAAGCAGGCGTATGCCTGCTTACAGATCACACTCTCCCGCCCGCACTATGGACGCGAGATGTTGCGTCCAAGGTGCGGGGCGGGAGTGTGTGATCTGTCAGCAGGCATACGCCTGCTTACGGCTCACATATAGGAATCAATGAGAGCATTCAGACCGCGGTGCGCCCTATTATAAACATAGGGACCGCGGTCTGCATGCTGATACTTGCAGATGCATCTGCAAAACGCTGCAGATGCATCTGCAAGTGTGAAGGCAGCCTAAGATATATTCGGATGCTTCTTGAATACAGTGTCACTTACCTCAGAGAAATAGAGCAGCTAGAGCTCAAAATACTGTGAATAGAGAGACAACTTCATTAAAGAGGCAAAAGCCACTTTTAAAGCATGGTACACGGCGAAGAGGAGGACCTAAAAAATGAGGGAGTGGCCACAGTGGAAGCCAGACCTAGAATATGTCCTGAGGAAAGTGGGCACAATAGGATTAGAGGTAGTGAATTCCAAACAGTAGTCCATGTAGTGTACGAGATATCTCAGAGTCAGACCAGACATGAGATTCGACTGTAATTGGGTCTGGAGTCGTGGAGAGAGAGGTCTGACAAAGAGACATACACAAGAAATGTGCTGACTGAAAAGGGGCTGATGACTGTGACAGAACGTGTCTCAGGGGCTGAAGCCCAAAGCCACACAGTAAATATGAATACAAGGGAACTGCACCACCGTGCTGACCACTGGGGTGGCCTCACATAGATATGGCCTGTACAGATGACATGATGGAGTCTGACAGTTCACTGTTCACAAAAAGTTTGGTGACAAAAACTAATCTATGGTGACGACAAAGATGACCCACTGGGATGTAATAGTATGGTACCTAGTCCCACGGCTTTAGTCAGAGCGGGACAATATGTGATGTAGTGACCAGCTGAAATTATTTATGGTCAGAATGTATTGCACAGGCAGAGCCCTGCTGCAATGTAAATTGGATTTGTTTTGCTGGGACTTGTAGTTACGGGTTAAGCGGAGTGCTCGGTGGGTCTGGCTAACCACATACATCCCATGGGTGAGTCTGCTAATATATCAGGTGACTGGTTCTGGGTCATGTAGTCTCTGATGCAAGTGAGGTCTTGAAAGTGGCTTGAAGCACAAATGGTGAGGAGACCAGGCGTGGAGCTTGTTGCAGCCCTGGGAACCATATAATGTCAGGGGACAGTGTGAGGGGAATCTACTATGCTCTCTGGAAAAGGTAACCTCAGGAAAGGGGGTTGTGTACTGATGGAGGTCAGTGAATGAATTGGGCAGACAAATCCCGAGGTTGAAATAGATTGTATGTCATGTCTGTGATATATGATTAAATAACCAGCTCATGTGGAAACAATGATGCACACCCTAGTAGTAAATAATACATTTTTATTATATCACAAAAAGAAGGCTGACAAAGACATACAGAATAAAAACAATTAAAATCAAGTAGGTCCCAGGACCCAGGTTACACAATAGACAGCAATTCTTTTTTTTTTTTTTTTAAAAACTCTTTTTATGAAAATTTTCAGAACATATGAACAGAAATAACGTTCAGGCAATAAAAACAAATTCAAGGTTACCAGCATTCCGTCACAAAATATTACATTAACATTACCTTCCCAATGACTATGAAACATTCAATTCCACCAAACATATGTTACCCACTTTTTCGTTTCGCATGTCCACAGATATGTAAGGTCCTTTAATTATACCTAAAATTTGGTCCGTTAACTATTGTCTCCCTTACTGTCCCATTATGTTTTTGACTACCTATTTCATTTGTACCCCTAGTATCTAGGCCCGTCATCGGTGGCGTAACATCACCTGTGCGGGCCCCGGTGCAGCATTTACATCGGGGCCCCATAAGTGAGGAGCGGGGGCGGAGGGTGCTAGTGGGGATTGCAGAGGTGATGAGCGGGGGGTGCTTTTGGGAATTTCAGAGTTGATGACCGGGGGGGGGGCTTGGTGGTGCTAGTGGGAATTGCAGAGGTGATTAGTGGAGGGGGGGGTGATGTTGGGAGTTAATTTCAGAGTTGATTATCGGGTGGGGGGAAATGGGGGTGCTAGTGGGAGTTGCAGAGGGAGGAGTTGAGCAGGGGGGGTTATGCTGATGGTGGACTTGCCGTATTGTGCTTGCTGTGCCTCCCACGGTCCGCTGCCCCGCCGTTGAGAGGAGGGTCGGGCGCAGCTGCAGGAAGTGAGGCTTCACTCACTTCCCGTCTCCCTCCTCTCCTCGGACACAGGCGATTGCGGTCACGGCAGGCGGCTGGAAGCACGGGCCCCCCTGCAGGGAGCTGCGGGCCCCCCGACAGGGGCAGGCCCAGTCTCAGCCGCAACTGCTGCGACTGCGATCGTTACGCCACTGCCCGTCATGTTTTTAGTCTCTACTATGAGAATTGGGTCGTATTTTCTTTTTTTTTTTTTTAAATCAGCTAAATTTTATTAGAATCAGCAAGGAATAACAAAGCATAATACAGACCTTCACAATGTCAATTTTTCCCCCTTGTATAAACCTCCCAAAAAGTGTCCCCCTCCCCACAAAACAACAACCCCACCCTTTTTACCCTTACCCAGGCTAGACAACAATCAATCTATTCCAAATACTAACATGCTCCCATACATTTAGCGTTGACAGTGTTCTCACTAGTATCAAGCTGTACCGTTATATCGTGCTTATCAGTTATCGTATTAGACTGGCGTCTGCCAGAGACAGCGCAATTATTTCCACGGTGCCCAGAGGCGGTCCAGGTATTTAGCATTTTTCCACTTAAAGTATATTTTTTCTTCCATTTTAATCACATAAGAGACTTGTCTAAGAAACTCCTGCCTAGAGGGTGTTTCCTCCAAGATCCAATATTTGGCAATGAGTTTCCTGGCTATGTACAGGAGGTGAGCTATGGCTATCTTCCCCATAGAGTCTACTTCTATTTCCTCCACATACCCAAGTATGCAGACCACCGGGTCTCGTAGAATCACACAGTGATATTTCCCTTCTATTAGGGTGAGGATTCAATCCAGAAGAATGCGAGGCGTGGACACTCCCAGATCATGTGCAGGATGCCCACACCTTCTAGCCTACATCTCAGACATTCCGAGTCTGATCGCAGCCCAATCCTGTGCAAAAAGACCGGGGATCGGTATGCCCTGTGAACAAGCAAGAGCTGGGACATTCTACCTGGTTCACTTAACGATAATTTGGGGATGTACTCCAAAATTGTGTTCCATTTATCCTCAGACAGAACTCCTTTCCCACCTCACCTTCGTTTTCACAGGATGTTTCAGAAGGAACGTATGCAATAGGTCAGCATAGATCGAGGAAATCACCCCCTTCGATCTTCCAGACATGCAAATGTAGTCCAGTACAATATCGGTCAGTATGCACAAATTCCTTACTTTACTCTGTTTATGATATGCATGTTTAACCTGTGCATACTGAAAGCCATGCCTATCCGTCAGACTGAATTCTGACTTCAAGGATTCAAATGGTTTAAGGCCATGTCGGTCGATCACCTGATGTAAGTATACTATCCCTCTGCAAGTCCATTCCCTCAATTCTCCCATTTTATAGAATTCCCCAAGATGCATATTATTCCAAATTGGGGTATACACCGTCGCCCCGTTGACTCCCCTGAGAGCTTTCACCTTTGTCCACAGTCTGTGCACCAGGTCAAGCGTCGGACACCTCCTACCAGCCCTCCCAAACAGACCCATCTCTAACCCCTGTACCAACGGGCGTCTATTAATGTAATTTTCCAGAATAGCCTGAAGTGAGCCTTCTCTCGCCCCGTCCACCCATCCCCTCAGATGTTGGGCCTGAGCAGCTAGGAAATAAATCCAAGGGTTGGGCAGGGCAAGACCTCCCTCCTCCTTGGGCCGCTGTAAAGTTTCCAGTTTAATTCTTGGTTGTTTGCCTCCCTAAACCAGATCCCTAAAAATTGCCGGAATACGCTGGAACATTGCCTGTGGAATCCACACAGGGGAGTTGTGTAAAACATAAAGTAACTTTGGCATTAACACCATCTTAATCAGATTGGTGCGACCCACCACCGATAGGGGTAGCCTACTCCACGTGTCCGCCTTAGCTTTCAGAAGCCCAATGATCGGCCACACATTTAGATCCAGAAATTCCTTAATCGGTGCTGCAATCTGAATACCTAGGTATTTAAACACTTTCACTCTTTTTAAAAGCGTTTGGGCCACCTCCTCCACACCTTGGTCCTCCACATTATCCACCTCCATCAGATGTGACTTACCCCAGTTAATCCGGAGACCAGACAGACGTCCAAAGCTATCCACTATGTCTATGGCATTAGTCAGAGAGTCCTTCGAGTCGTGTAGGAATAGTAGAATGTCGTCAGCATACAGGGCTACCCTCTCCTCCACCGAACCATATCTAAATCCAGTAATCAAATTAGTTTGTCTCAATACCGCCGCCAACGGCTCAATGGCCAGGGCAAACAGTAACGGGGAGAGAGGGCAGCCCTGTCTGGTCCCCCTCGTCAGACTGAATCTATCGTCCTACCTCCGTTCACCCTAATCCGGGCCAGCGGGGAAGAGTACAGCAACCACACCCATGTTGTGAACACCGGACCAAAACCCATATGATGCATGACCCGCCAGAGATACTCCCACTCCACACTGTCGAAGGCCTTGTGCGCATCAAGGGACACCACCACTCTGTGGCCAGAATTATCAGCAGCCATCTGAATATTCAGAAACAGCCGACGTAAGTTAATGGCAGTCGATCTGTCCGGCATGAACCCAGTCTGGTCCGGATGCACCACACCAATAATCACCCGAGTCAGCCGGCCCGACAATACCTTGGCCAACAACTTGACATCAGTCGACAGTAGAGATATGGGTCTGTACGAGTCTGGCTTCGT
Organism: Allobates femoralis; assembly: GCA_033576535.1. NCBI lineage: Eukaryota > Metazoa > Chordata > Amphibia > Anura > Aromobatidae > Allobates > Allobates femoralis. The sequence continues at coordinate 280,111,804 of JARQOC010000001.1, forward strand.
GACATCCTTGTTTTCTTTGGGTAAAACCACTATGGTCGCCTCCCTCATAGACTGGGGCAATTGTCCCTCCTCCATAGCCGTCAGTAGAACCTCCCGCAGTCTGGGTAGCATTACCTCCCCCAGAAGCTTATATACTTCTACCGGCAACCCATCCGCCCCAGGAGCCTTGTTATTAGTCATGGATGCCATGGCTTCCTCTAGTTCCTCCAACGTCAGTGGTCCCTCTAAACTATCCCGGTCCTGGGCACTCAGCCTGGGCAGGTCAGCGCTAAGCAGAAAACTGTCGATGGCGTCACTAGGTACCTCAAGTTTGGATTTGTATATGTCGCGGTAGTACTCCTCAAATATCTGCAGGATCCCCTCCGAGTCCGTTGTTAGCGGACCGTCCGGACGAGATAGCCCATAGACATAGCTCGACGTTCTCTGAGCCGCCACTATAGTGGACAGCAGGTGTCCTACCCTCTCCCCTTCCTCAAAAAAGGTTGTCTTCTGAAATTCTCGCTTCATCGCCGCCTTAGCCAAAAACAAGCTGTCCACCTCCTCCTGAGCTTCCTCATTTTCTGCTGTGCCTCGGCGGAGGGCCCCACCACCAACTCCTCCTCTGCTCTTCTCAGAGTATCCAATGCTCCAGCTTCTGCCTCTCTACTTCGGGTCTTACATCTTGATATTTCCCTTATCAATAACCCACGCAAGAACGCCTTGGCAGTGTCCCACACCATTCCTGCCCCCGCACTACCCACATTGTGTAGAAAAAATTCTTCCAACTCATCAGCTATTTTGGGCATGTCTATCTTATCCAACCATACGGGATGTACCTTCCATTTCCACCTGATCGCATTCCACCCGCTCCCATCTGCAACTCCACTAGCAAAGGGCCATGATCAGAGATGACCCGGGGCAAGTACTCAACCCCAACAACTCTAGAGTCCAGCAGCGTGTTCCCTATAGCCAGATCTATTCGAGACATAGAACTGTGCGAGGAGGAGCAGCAAGAGTACCTCTTCATCCCAACATTCCTCACTCTCCACAGGTCCACCAATCTCATTTCTCCCATAAATCTAGCAAATTGTGTCTCCTCGTCCCCCGTGTGTCCACTATGGGTCCTGCCACATCTGTGCCAAGGTACATTTATGACGTTATTAAAGTCTCCAATGAAGAGAATAGGAACTCCAGCCCAGAGCCTGGTCAGGTCTATGATTTCCTGCAGTTTTACTCTGTTGTACGGCGGCGGGAAGTAAACCGCCACCACACAAAGCAGCCTCCCATACACCTTACACACCAAGAAGACATACTGCCCTTCTTTGTCCAATTTAACCTCCACCTCCTCAAACGGTACCACAGTATGCACCAGTATCGACACCCCTCTCGCATATGTAGAGTATGTAGCATGATATGTCCTCTGGAGCCATGTTCTAGCCAGGACCCCAGTGTTTCCTTTGGTCAGATGAGTTTCCATGAGACATATCATGGAGGGTTTAGAAATCATGGCATAGCGCAAAGTAGCTGCCCTCTTACCCCTGTCTGCCAGTCCTCTCACATTCCAGCTCAATATTTTAAGTTTCTCCGCCATCCTGTTCTCGGTCGAATAGTTTCACACAACTTGGAACATGCAGATCAGAAACACACCATCGCTCCCTAGCCTGTCCCCTCTCCTCCCCTCCCTCTATCTCAGAACAATCCCCCCCAATCCCTATCCCATTGAGCCACCCCACCCAACATTTTACCCTCTCACGTCTCCTCAACCTCGTTTATCGTTATCACCCTCTCTAGCAGAGAGTGGGGGAAAACCACCAGCCAATACGTTATGCAACGTAACACAACTGTAACAATTGTTTAAAACGTAACCATTATCTCAACCAAGGCCTGTCCCGCCTTTTGCTTTGAACTATGGAAAAGAAAGTCATTTTCCTCAACTCTTTGCCGTGACCGGGCCGCATAAGTCTCTAATGTCCCGTAACACCTGCATAAATAAAAGAACAAGAATACACAGGAACCCATGCACCAATATTTCAACTCTCCTTATAGTCCCGGACTCTTCTGCCATTCTTTTCGATCCACTCCATGGCTTCCTCAGGGGACTGCAAGAAGTGGACTTTACCCATCGTAACTAGTCTGAGCTTAGCTGGGTACATCATAGAATATTTCAGGCCCATGTCTCTCAGCTTCCGCTTTACATCAGAAAATCTCATCCGCAGTTTTTGGACCGTAGGGGAGTAATCCGAATAAAAGGAGATATGTTGTCCATCAATTGTCAAATCTTGGACATCTCTAGCCTTGCGGAGTATAGTGTCTCTGTCCCTGTAATTCAACAGTCTGGCCAGCATGGCTCGGGGGGGAGCACCCGGAGGCTGCGGTATCAGTGGGATCCTATGGTCTCTCTCCACCACGAAGACTTTGGACAGAACATTTGCTCCGAATTTAGACAATAGCCACTGCTCAATAAATTCTGCTGGATTGGCCCCTTCCGCCTTTTCTGGGACCCCCACAATCTTAAGATTGTTCCGGCGTTATCTATTCTCGAGATCATCATTCTTGGCCAGAACCTCAGCAAGCTGTTTGTCAAATTTAGATTGATTCATCTGCAAAGTCACTATGTTATCTTCTGCAGTGCTCACACGTTCCTCCACCTCTCCTGTGCGCACCTCAGCCTTCTGCATAGCTGCCTTAATCCCAGTAATCTCAGCATGAATCCCTGAGACCTGGTGAGTCAGTGTAGTTAAACTGTGTTTGCAATATGACACCACAGCAAAAATGTCCCTTAGTGAAGGCTCTCTTTGCACACTGACCATTGCATCCTGTGTGTCAGCAGCGATTTCTGCCTGCTGTGCAGCCTGGGTGTCAGCCTCCTGGCTCTCAAAGTCACTGTCCTGCATCTCCACCTCTGCTCCAGCCCCAGCTCCAGTGTCCCCCTCCATACCTCCAGCCTCTGCTCTCCCCTCCTCCTCTCTCATAAACTTCTCCAGGCAAGCAGATGCAGTCTGTCTTCTAGCACATGCAGAATTAGCTCGTGTTGCATCCTCCCGGGCCTCTACACCATCTTGGCCTCTTCCTCCTCTGCCTGCACCTGGATCTCGCTGCCGTGTGCGGGTCATCTCGGGCTCCTGCAGCTCCAGGCCTGCTCCCAGCACCCACAGCAAAGTGCAGGCAATGTTTCTGAGCACTTTGGGATCTCTGCAGGACCAGCCACCGGCAGAATCAGTGTGTGTCGGCGGGAGAGACCTCACACACACGTCCTCTCACATTGCAGGCTAGGCACCGCCCCTGGGTTGTATTTTCAGTCTCCCCAAAGAACGCCGATGTCCTCTAGAGGATACCATTCCGTATTCTGAAACGGTGTAATGGTTTGTATTATTTCTGAGTCACAAAGTTGCGCCTCCATGAATCCCCTCCATTTCTGCATAAATTTTGTCACCAGTTTTTCTTTGTTCCTTTCAGCTTCCCTCTTATCGATCTCTAATTCCGCTTTTAAGCCTGCTACTATTTCTTCCTCATCAGGCAGTGATCTATATAGCCAGTGTCTTAGTAACAGCCATTTTGCCAGGAGGGCTATCACATGAAAAAGTTGCACACCCCCTTTACTTCCTTGTGTCCCTTCTGTATTTTGAAAAAGTCCAAACTACAGGATCCATTTCTAGGTTTTTATTACATAGACGTAATGTTAGTTGTTGAATCATGACCCAGAAATTCTGTACCCGTGTACAGCTCTATAACCCATGAACTATATCGGTCCGTTCCTCCTGGCATTTCATAGCCCTATCTGGTTTTGCGTTATTTGGCGGTATGTTAAATCCGCATATCATGCCATGTATTATTCGGAAATGAGTATCTCTCCACTGTTCATTTAGGATGTACCATCTAACTTTTTTCCATCCTCTAGCAATGTCTTCTGAAACATTGTGTTGATTCAAATAACTGGTCCATTTGGAGAACAACCTCTCAGCTCCTGATGGAACTAATATCTCTCTTAGCTCACCATATATTGTTGAGACACTCAGTGAAGTGATCTCTAACTGTATTAATTTATCGCGCACATTAGGTTCCGTCTCTTTCACAACGTCTAAAAGATTGGACATAATTCCATGACGCAGCTGGAGAAATTGTAATTCTTAGGAGCCTCCAAATCCAAATGTCTCCACTATTTCTCGACCTGTCAACCACCTTTTTTCTGTCCGATTAATCAGATCTCCCATCAACCCTATTCCCTTCCATCTCCTTTCGTCAAACAGATCATTTTCCTTTCCCTGCGGGAAATCCGTGTAAGCACAGGGGTTAAGATGTTTGGAAACTCTCCAATACAGTTTGCATTTTTTTCTTACATGTCATCATGGTATCTCTGAAAATGATTGTGTTCTAGATCTGTTTTGGGATGTTTGCTAATGATGCACGTAGTAGTGACCGTCTGTCCCATGGCGAACAGTACTCAGTTTCCAGCTGGCCGTCTGAGTATCAATTGGTATTTTTTATCCAGTCCATCACCTGCCTCAGCAAACATACCAAATTGTATCCTCTGACATTTGGCAGTCCTGCCCCACCCTTGTCCCTTGTCAGCATTAGCGAGGTCAACTTCAATCTGGGTCTCCTTCCCCTGCAGATAAATTTAGCAAAAGCTCTATTTATCCTATTTATATCCAAATATGTAATCAGTAATGGCAGTGTTTGCATCGAATAAAGTAGTCTCGCAAAGCTAATCATTTTCAGCAGGTGGCATCTGCCCAATACCGATAGCGGGAGTCCGGCCCATCTCTCCAACTCTTTCTCAATTTTCTCAAAAAGGGGTTTGTAATTTAAAGTTTATACTTGTCCCGGTGTTTTGCCCAACATTAGGCCTAAATATTTTATGGAGGTGATAGCTTTTGGAATGCCCATTATGTGTCTTTCACCTCCAGTGACAGCAATTCTGATGGTACCTTTACACGCCGCCACTGCAGGATGGATACCAACGGCTACTTCACGTGCACGAGCACGCCCAAACGGTTACCAACGGGAACCGCACCCTCTTTACACGCCGCCACAAGGTGCGCTACGCTACGCTACATTTACAGCTAGCTACAGCGCCGGGTGTCTCAAGTCGCCACCTGTAGCTCAGCGTACCAGCTTTACACGCCGTCACCACAAAGTGATCTGGGAGGAACAAAGGCAGGACGTAAAACAAATAGGCGTGCCACAGACCTGTACGCCGCGCCCAAACCACAACCATTGGCCAACACTACGGAGTTGTGATTGGCCACGACGGAAAGGGCGGATGGGCGAGACGTGCCGTACTAGTGATCGGAGTGAAGCACGGAATAAGCAGTTGTGACATTGCGGAGCATGGCGAATGCATCGAAATCGATGGGAAAGCGTCACGCTGGAGCGGTGGCCAGTCACATACCCCCGTGTGTATAAAAGTAGCGGTCCTGGGCTATGTGTGTGTAGTAGAAGTGTTTGGCTTGTCACGCACGATCAGCGCTTGTGACAGCGGCGTGTGGCGATTGCACTGAGGTGCGTTTGTGCGACACACAGTAGCGGCTTACAACACACAGTATGTGCGTTTTCTGTAGAAATTATATCTGTGTCAACTCTTGCCAACTATGTGTGACTACAGGCTGAATGGTGTTAATATATCTGCTCACAGATGTGAATGTAGTGGAACAGCTCCCAAGGCAACATGTCAAAGGTCTGTGAGACAGTGTATTTGAAAACACCCGAGAACAATATGTCCTGCATCAATGTGCTGTGTGCAGGGGACCCTCTGCCTACAACAAAATCAAGGATCATGTACGCACACTGGCCACAAACACTGTTGGGCAAAATCCTTTTTGATAAACATGGCTACCCACACATATTGTCTGCACAATCCCAGCCAATAGGTGGCTATGACATCCCTGGCCCCCACCAAAACCTTGATCACATTGCCCTCCTCCACCAAGTAATCAGGCTCACACAGATGATTTTGGATCCAACATAAAATTTTTTTATTAAAATGCATTAATGTTGACGTTGGATTGCAACTTAAAAATATACAGAAAGTAAAAAGAATGTAGAATTAAAGTGCATGTCACATTCTTCACCCACATTAAAGGGATAACCAATTGACCACACATTGAAAACTGTGCATCCCAAAAAATTTAAAAAAAAACATTCCTAAACTAACTAACTAAATAAGTAACGCAACCTTATGCACATAATGAAACCAAAGATAGTGAAAAGGGTCAACCAAAAAGAAAAGGGGCGCAGCTAACCTGCTGTCACCTCCATTGCAACCTGAAAAGCAACTCCCAGAGCCAGCCACACTACATGGCCTGGTCCTGCCAGCTCACTGCACCAGACCCATTGAAGTAGGAGCAGTAAGCGTCTCTACTGTCCCTGGCCTCCTGCCGAGTGCGGCCATGGCTCTGCCGCTGGAGTGGCACAATCACATGGCCCTCATCAAGACCCTGGACGGAGCTCCCCTGTTGTAGCGTCTGCATTATCTACATAACCTCCTGGCGTGTATGATGCTCTATCCCTACGACGCAGGAAGTTATGCAGCACACAGCAGGCCACCACAACAGCGTCAACAGAGTCCGGTTTCATATGTATAGGCGTATGAAAAATCCGGAATCTATTCGCCATTATCCCAAACGCATTTTCAACTACACGGCGGGCCCGGGATAGCCGGTAGTTGAAAATGCGTCTCTCAGAAGTAAGGGCCCTCTGGGGATATGGCCGCAGTGGGTGTTCCTGAAGTGGGAATGCTTCATCCGCCACAAACGCAAAGTTGAGATGTTCGGTCGTGTCCTCATTTGAGGGTAAGTTTAGCCCACCACTCCCTAGTAGTGTTGCCAAGGAGCTTTGGGCAAACACCCCCCATCTGAGTTGCGACCAGGCATTCCAACATCCACGTAGAGGAACTCATAGTTGGCATTCACTACAGCCATGAGGATTATACTACAATACCCTTTGTAATTGAAAAACAAAGAGCCAGAGTTCGCAGGTTTGGTAATCCTCACGTGCTTACCATCCAATGCCCCGCCACAGTTGGGGAAGTTCCACCGGGTTTCAAAGCCTCGGCCTACTTCCAGCCATTCTGCGGTGGTTAGAGGCATTTTCATGTAGGCTGGCTGCAGAGCTCTCCAGATGGCCCAACACGTTTCAGGGATCAGGCGGCTCAGTAGGGGCAGGGAGACACGTGACAAGTATGTGAGGGATGTCATGGACTGCCCTGTAGCCAGGAACCGCAAAGTGATCGCCAACCGCTCAGCAGCTGATACTGATGGTCGCATTATAGTGTCCTGACGCGCTATCATTGGCCCAACACGCTCCAATAGGAAGGTGAAACAGTCCTCGGGCATACGGAGATAGTTTCAGTAATCATCAGGACAGTTAAGCTCCAGCTCCCGCAACAGCTGCATGTGGCCCCGGGTTTCCCGCCTGCGAAGCCAATCGCGGGTCCACAAACGCCGCTGTCTGCGCCTCATCAACCTTTCATAACGATCCTGAAGCCACATTTGCTCTTCCACCAACGCAAGAGCCACGATAACATTGCGGTCATGGATATTCTGCATCCTCAATATCAGCACCTGTAGATGACAATACACAACATGAGTACATACAACAATATGTGGCCATGTCAGCAGGTTTAGCAAGCCACACCTCTTATCGACTACACACTATAGCCAAGTGGATGAGATCTCTAGTGTGGGCCCAAAACACATCCCTGAAGCAAGGGACCGCAAACACCCAGTAGTCACCCCAACAAAAATGGAACACGGCGAATGAGAGTGGCCTCCAATACATCAACTTCAATCGGAGGGTCCCAAAGTCAAACATCTGCACCTAGGTGAGTTAGAAAGGGACATGTGTCACCAATAATGTTGCTCAAACAGGTCCCAGAATCCATTAGACAGACCATAATTTAAATTGATTACTGTAAAAATGAGAAGAATAACAAATCTTACGTACCCCGATATGCCAGGTTGAGTAAGGCTACATGAACCAAACAACATTGCACATGACTGCGGATGGTTAACCATGGTTTCATATGTTTTTCCAGGTGTCATTTTTAATACACATCTATGCTATGTCTGGAGCGCCACACCTCCAACACATGTGTGATCCTATTCCCGTTGGACCCAGTCTCCATTGGCCACAACCAGTATGCATAAATCGATCCAGTCGACATGAGTTACACAGTTCTGTCTACAGTCATGCATCCATTCTCCTCTATGGTGTCTGGAAACAAACACAGCAATGTATCTCAACAAAAGTGTGAAGCACCAGACAAAATGCCTACTCAAAATCCAGACAGTACACTATATCGTGCCCAATAATACAAACCCCTATATAGTCCGCTAAAGCAGGCTTCGGCGCTCTCTAAGAACATCATCATATGCACCCCACCCAGCGCAAATTCCATGTGTGTCCACAAAAACTTACATAATGGGTCTGGCCAGCAAGCGTAATGTTTGCCGGAATGCGCAGCTTTTAAAGGGCCGCCAACCTATCACGATTCAGCGATCTCCACCAATTAGCGGGAGTGTAATCCGCACCCAGGTGTCCCATCACGATGTGCGTAATTGTGTCCGCTGTGATTGGTTTAGCGGACTATAAAGCCAGGCCTATGGCCACTGCACCTTGTCCAGACGTCGATGTGCATTGAGCTACTAGTGTCCTATTTTACTTCTGTTGCTCTGACGGTAAGCCTCTTTAGCGGTTTCCAATAAATTGTAATGAACGCAGATGCTTCTGGCACACGCCGCTTAGGCAATGTGTGTATGGCCATGTTTGATACGGCATGTAATTTTTGCCCTGTAATAATGCATATGGCAACGTTATTCTCTGTAGGGCAATAGCCAGGTAGTGCCTCTACTTGTATTGTGCAACTATAGATTGCACCTTGAGGTTATTTTCTATGGCAACAGATATAGGTTTTGTTTTTGACGGTACTTCACATCATCATTTGAAGGGTGAAAGAATTGCCCCGTTGATTCCAGTGATGTTTTGTACATGTGTAAAAATTGTAGTCCCACGTCCGGAGGAACACCAACATGATCATGTGGGTGCACATTAGATGTAGTATGTGCAGTGTTGGCACACACACAGCCCTCGTTTCGCATATATTTTACCACAACCATTTTGGACACTGCACAGGTACTAGCTTGCACACAATGTGTTTGCTCACATGGTGGGCTACAGGTATGTACGCACACACCATGTAAAGGTGTGTTTCAATAGGTACATTGGGGACTTAAATCATGTCTGAAACATCTGTAGGTGGACACAGATATGCGTTGAATGATATTTTCCAGCTACATGTGTTTGACTTTGGAGCGGTGTGAGATAGAGAAAATGCCCTACTCATGCAAAGTTGGGCTCAACCAAATAGCAGCATATATTCTCCATGTTCCCGGTTCATGAGCATGTTTATCCTTTTTCAAAGTTCTGAAGTTTCGGTATGCCTTGTGTAGTGACTGTCATTTTTTGTTCTGTTTTGTGATTGGCAGATGCCGAGGGGTACTGTGGAGTTGGAGTCCCAGCTTCTCTCGGAGTATCAGCGGCACGAGTGTTTGTGGCGCAGCTCGCTGCCTGAATATAAAAATCAGGCAGCGAGGGCCGCGGCCTACAGGACTCTTGTGGCTCTAGCAAATCGGTTGGAGCCAAGGGTAGGCAAGAGGTGGGACAGGCATATGGTGGCACTCAAAATAAAGAACATGAGGTCTGCGTTCATGCGGGCTCACACTGAGTACCTGCGCCTTCGCTCAGGGGCTGGAGCTGAGGAGGTACCATCACCTACCCTATGGTACTATCCCCTCTTCACCTTCATCCTGGGCGAGGCTCGCCCGCATGGAACGACGACCAACTGCCCCGTTGCTGCGTCCCATGTAGGCCCGGCTGCATCACCATCTGCGCCACAGGAGGTGGGTAATTGTGTTACAGTGGTGGCCCACAATGTTTCATTCTCATGTGTGCTTGGCTAAATCCTTTACACCAACCTTTTGGTCCTATTTTCCTCCTTGCTGTTTGAAACCTTTGGGTGTCAATCAATCTGGCCTCCTTCCAGGTTTTTTTTCCCTTATAAATTCTAGCCTTACAGCCGTATTCCAATGTTGCATCTTCCACTACATCTTGTTATGTTTAGGTTACTTAATTAAGGGTTTCCAGATTGCAGGTGGTTTCATTTTAAACAGCCACCTAGTACCATGTAGTAAATGGTGCTGGCACACATGTGTGTTGCCTTTGGTGCCAGTGGGTTATAGGTAGTTGAATGTGGGGTGGATTCTCTTCATAATAGGAGTCCAAAAGGTAAGGTGGCCAATATCTGTCATTGGGCAGCACAGCCCCCAGTATCAAGGTGTTGTGGTGACATGTACTAATTGGTTTGGGGCTCCGTGACTAACACCTAATTCTGTATTGAGCTGAGTTCCTGGAATGGTCGAGGTCAGTGTACAGGAGAAGTACTGGTGTTGTGGTATTTAACCTTTGGTGCTTTACTGTGATTTTCCTCATTTCCAATCTTGCCTTGTGGGCTTGGTGTGTGTGGGAGTGGTATATAGAGTCATGCTGACAATGTATTGAGTGGATATTGCCTTCACTAATGATGTTTTTTTTTTTTCTCCACCCACAGGCCCCAGAAGAGGACGGCTCCATTGCGGAGCAATCTGTCGCTGATGATGCTCAGCCAATGACATCTGGGGCTGAGCAGGAGGGCGCGGCGAGTGATGTGGGTCCGGGCCCAGGGCCCAGCTCCGGGATCCGTCGCCGCCGACGTCCAGCACCACCAGAGACGGAGCTGGGCACCTGGGCCCGACGCGTGCTGTTGAGCGAACAGCGGACCCACATCGACAGCTGTGCCCTCTACATGAGCGACAGGTTGCGAGGGATGGAGCCGCTCCAAAGAAAGATCCTTCTGCGGGTCTTCAACAATGCCGCTGATGCTGCCGATGATGGGGCCCTTCAATGGGGATGCCACATCCCCCCCCCTATGCAACACACCTTATGGCCCCTTTCCCCAGGCGCCCCATCACGGCCCGTGAGAAGACCGGCCCCGCCACAGTCACCCCATCCCCCCCAAGACGTCGTCGTTCAGCAAGACGTTCTCGGGCAGGTCGGGGCTGCCCTGAGAGGAGGGGGGAGCCGGCATTGTCAGAGCCGACAGAGGATGAAGAAGTTGGACACTAGTAGCCAATGCACAGAATTGGCAGTCTGGACTTTATAATTTGGAGCAATCTCCTAGTTGGTTTTTTATTTTTTTATTTTCATTTTGGACATTTACAAAATTACGTTGGCTGGATTACAGCATATTATTTTTGTATGGTTTTGTTTTTTTCCGGCTGGAAATAAATTTTTTTTGGAACCCAGTTGTGTATTTCTTTAGGATTAAGGATTGTGGGGGTGAGCGTGGGTGAATGGTAGTGTGCCCAATATAGCTTTACCAAAGGCACACAAAATGGCCCAATGCCCTCAGAGCAGGACCACCATCGGTTCCTTTGTAATGTGTTTGCACTTTTACAAAGGGATGTGGTGATGTGGCTAACATAGTTACCTCATGGTGAGGTTTATGCACCAAATATTAGTAAGGTCACATGAAGGAGCGTACAAAACACTTACACCAGCATTGTATTGAAAACATACATGTGTCCCAGCCATTTGGCACAATACACAGAATGCTTAGGCCAGATAGGGCTAGGCAGTCCACACTCATGATGGTCCCAATGTGGGACAGTATAGGTCAAGAATGCAAAGGGCTAGCCAGTCCACACTCGTGATGGTCCCAATGTGGGACAGTATAGGTCAAGAAGGCAAAGGGCTAGGCAGTCCACACTCGTGATGGTCCCAATGTGGGACAGTATAGGTCAAGAAGGCAAAGGGCTAGGCAGTCCACACTCGTGATGGCCCCAATGTGGGACACTAAAAGAAAAGAGCCCAACGGGGGCAAAAACAAAAACAAACATTATCACATTTTCAAGCCAACAAGGCAAGGTGTGTAAATTTTAGGGTCCAACTAGGACAACAGTTTTTGGGGCCATGTTTGGCCAGAATAAATTGCAGCCATGAACTTCATGGCTGTGATCCATGTTCTGCCCGTAGGGCCTCCAGCATTTCACCCATCCGGGCAAGGTCCTGCAGGCCACGCTGTAAAGCCCTGGTCATGCGGCCGACAAACGCCTGATGGGCAAGGATGATTGCCTCCATGGTAGGGGCACCTGTATTGGGAGTAAACACACACTTTAGTACACAGCAGTCGCTGGTGACGGCTAGTCAGGACTGGCCCCAAGCATCCCCTTACCCTGTTCATCCAACTCCACATCACCATCAGATGGGGAGAGAGATGGGGTCAAGCTCCATCCTGATGCCCCCGCACGTTCACCATCTGCAGAAATGGTTAAACAACATTCTTAACTATGTTTAGAGAAATCTTGTTGTCCAAGATATAATTTTAGTAACAGTGTGCAGGCTGTATGTGGCAACATAACAGACTTACCACCATAGTCACTGTGTGGGGACATGGTCACCCCAGGACTCGCCACTGAGCTGGAGACAGTGGGAGGTGGTGTTACTCCCGGGCTGGGGCTCCGTGGCCACATTACATGGTTTAGGGGCAAAAGGGGTCCTGGGCTACGGGGCAAACCCTCCTCTGGCCCGGCAGGTGCTTCCAGCTCCTCGGCCTCCTGTCGGGAGGTGATGTCGTCCTCCTCCAGCCAACCAGATGAGGACAGCTCGTCACACTCCAGCAGCCTTGCAGGTGGTGACAGCTCCTCCAGGTCCTCTGTGCCAGTAGGTGAGGGCAGGTCTGGCTCCAGAGGCCCTGGGGAAGGTGTGGAGCTTGGGGCCAAGGGTGGCACTTCAGCCTGATGTGGCGGTGTTGTAGGTGGGCCACCTGGGGGTGGGGCATGGTGCCCTTCTTCAGATGACGATTCGGCATCTATTTTTAAATTAAAAAACAAAACACGTTATAAATTCGTACCTACACATTGTTCCCCTACATATAGCTTGTGTGGCTATGTATCTTACGGCTAACTTAGCATCAACCAGATGATGCTGGATGCATACACTCATGTTGTATGCATGTACTGTGCGTGTGAAAAATTTATTTGCGCTGACTGGAGGACCACAACACTGTGAAGATGTGTTTGATTGTGTAGGCCACACTGTCCCTTGTCATATGTTTCCATCCTTTTTTGTGTATTGTGGGACATGCACATGTGGCGGTGTGTGTTTTGGGCCAACTATTACTCACCACGCAGCCTGGCAATCCTGGCACGGATGTCCAGTATGCGACCCGGGCACTTTTGTTTTAAGTCAGCGATCTTTTTCTGGATCGCTTTGACTGTCCTCTCTACCCCCAGTTGGCGGACCAGGGACCACTGGATGCGCCGAACGGTGCGCCGATTGCGCAACCTGGGGTGCCGGTGGTGATGGTGGCCCCAATAGTCATGACGGTCACACTGATCAATGAGGATGATCAGCTCCGCCATCCCCCACGTTGCAGCGCGGTGAACGGCTGCCATGACTGCTATGGTGTGTGCAGAGGCGGGGCTGGCACCTTGCAGGCAGAGTGAAAATGAAACCAACGTCATGACGTCATTACGGCCGCTGTCGGGGTCACGCACCTTTTGAAGTAGCCCAACGCGCAGTGACACGGCCGACACACTTATGCGGCACCTACTACAGGACACCCACAGTGCAGTGCGTACAACACGCCTATGATCTGTGTGCTAGTACTAACTTTCGATGTGGTATGGGTTTGTGTGCATCTGTGTGCGCGCTGCGCGCTGTGCCACACAAGGAACACTTCTACGGTAGCTGCTGTACAATAAGCCAGAGCGGTACGTAACACACACTTGTGCGCTGTGTACAGCATTATTCGTTATCATGTGTGGAGAGGATGTGCAGACTGTATGAAGATCATGAGGTATTTGCTAATTTTCTTTCAAGTCTGTGTCCGCGTAATTGTACTACTATATGATTGTGCATACGGCGCGTATGTGTAGTGCTGAAGGGACAGCTCATCCAAGATGGAGGGCTGTGAGGCAAGGGCCAATCGTAACGCAGCATCTTCCACCAATGATCGCAGATGGGGCGCGGTAACACGGAGCCTGGGTCACGCCTTAGCTACATTGCAGCTACATCGCCGGGTGTCCAGTGTTCCCTTCTGTGGGTTCTTTACACGCCGATACAGCTTGCTACAATCGGCGATGTAGCCATCTGTTTATGGGCAGTGCACGGATACAGATGTATCTGTAGCCGGCTGTGTCGTCCCGTCTTCAGACGCCGCTACTACGGGCGATATTGGTGCGACAAGCTACATTTGTAGCCTGTAGCGGGTTGTATCCATCCTGCAGTGGCGGCGTGTAAAGGTACCATAAGAGTTACATAGACGGTATACTGGGACAAGGTCCCTCAAGGAAGCTAATCAAAGGACTTAATAGATTCAAAAGTTCATGGGATAAAAATATCAAACAGCATCAAAACGCCAAAATAAATATCATCACCTGATCACCCAATTGTAATGATGCTGTGCATATAACTCAATTCCTTAGAGAGACAAAACCCTTTGATCTAACAAGCACACAATCATACCAAATGTTAGGCTGCAACCTGGGCGACCACTGCTCTAGGCAGCTTCCTCAGGGGAATCTGAGTTAGGCTGTCAATGCTCAGCCTTATATAGCAAAATAATTAACATAATTGACATTAAGTGGAAGCACTCACCATATGGGGGAGGAAACCGGCATGCGGAAGTAAACCCTTGGTCAGGTAAGTGATTCAGGGCAGTGCGTGATCATCACCGCTGCGTCAGAGCGGCGAGTGCCCACACATCAACATCCGGCCGCGCGCCGGAAGTGACGCGGTGCCCTGGGCTCTGGTATAAGTAATTGTTGTCATGGAGATTCCTGAACCCCCAGCATGTCTGTGATATAATACCAAAAGTCGGCCATGTTTACTTTGCATAAAGGAGGTTGTAATAACTATAATGGGAAACTCAGGAATCTTTTTTTTTTTTTAACCATTAAGTTTTTTATTAGAAATTTTTAAACAGTGATACATTAATGACAGAAATCAGGTATCAGTTACCATATCATCAATGTACAATGACAATTAAAATCAGAATTAAATAACAAAACAGGATATAAAAGAAAGGGTCAATGGATAAAGGGGTAAGGATAAGAAAGGGGAGGGAGTGTAGGAACATGGGACAAATAAGTATCCCTGCAGTATCATATAGGTTGTAAAAGTTGTAATATAAACACGAATTACCCCGGGATCTGAACAACATTATGCGTTGAGTGTACCCAAGGGTCCCACCATGTCAACACTTTGTTCCTTTTTGAGAGGTCATGGGCTAAGATAAGTTCATATTGAAAGTGCAGATTCATGCGGTTTATCAGTTCTATCTTGGCTGGAGGGCTTGTGGATTTCCACTTGGATGCTACACACATTCTTGCCGCTATCAAGGTGTTAGTGACAATAGGGCGGAGGGGACCAGGGACCAGGTCCAGGCCCAAACCCAGAAGGGCAACTGGAGCTTCTAGTGTCATAGGTAGTCCTGTGAGCGTACCCAGCATCTCTTCTACTTCCACCCAGAAGGGTTTAATAACAGGACACTCCCACCATATGTGGGCAGGAGATCCCACAAGAGAGCAACCCCGCCAACAGTACTGGGAGTTATGATATCCTGCTCCTCCAAACCTCGAGATTCGGTCTGGTGTCAAGTACCAGAGGAGTTGTAGCTTCTTCGCCTGTTCTAGGTGATTTATACATGATGAGTAGAGAGATGCATGGGAGGCTGCCTGTTGCCAAGTTTCCAAGGGAGCCGAGAATCTCAGGTCTTTCTCCCATTTGGTCATATATGTGAGTTTCTGACTGGCACGCAGATACAGTAAAGCCCTATAAATTATTGAAACCCCCCTGAGCTGCTACCCCGTGACTTAAAGAAAGCCTGTAGTGAACCAATAAAGGTTTCTTGGGACGGAACCAGCAGGGAGACAGAGGCCAGGAAGTGCCGAACTTGCAAGTATTTAAAAAAGTCGTTTTTATGAATGTCAAAGTCTTTCATTAGCGCAGAGAATGGCCTCAAGACGCCCCCCTCTACAATTTGGTTCAGAAGTAAAATGCCCTTCAGTTTCCAAGATCGAGGACTCAGGGGCCCAACAGATTGCTCCACTGCTTCCAGGGAAACATATCTGTGCAAAAAGGGCAGCAAGTCTCCACTTTCTTTGTACCATATAGTCAACAGGGTTCTCATTGAAGAGAGGCACTGCGGCGGCTGTGAGCTCTTCATCAAGTTCATTTCAAGTAATAGCCGGGTGGACTGCTTTGGGGCAAAAAAGGCCTCAATTTGAAGCCACAGGGAGGTCTGCTCTAGTGCCCACCAACTTCTAGCCGCCTCGAGGTGGACTGCCTTATAGTATGAGGAGATGTCCGGGACCCCCAGCCCCCCCATGGATGAATGTAGGGTGAGGATTCTATTTGCTATCCTGTGAGGTTTGCCTTGCCATATGAAACGGCCAAAGGTTGCCTGAAATGCCCGTAGGAATCTGCTCGGGATGTGGAGGGGGAGACACCTCAGCAAGTAAATGTAAAAAGATCATCTTAATTACTTGAATCCTGGCCATCCACGTCAGGAGCAGGCCAGAGTAACTCTCTAACTCCTGTTGTAAACTTTTGAGTAATGTTTCACAATTCTGTCTCACAATTTTGTTTAGTTTAGTTATGGTGATTCCTAGGTAAGTGAATCCCTCCCCCACCCAGGCAAATGAGAACTGTCCCTTAATTTTTTTCTGATGAGATTCAGGGATATTAATTGGGTAAAAAGAAGATTTTGCCATGTTTAATTTGTAGTAGGATGCGCGGGAGAAATCCTCTAAAACTGTTAAAATTCTTGGGATCGTGGAGGGGAGGTGGGAGCACGCAAAAACCACATCATCGGCATACAGCCCAATCTTGTGTTCCACAGGTCCCACCTCCACCCCTCGAATTTCAGGATCTTCCCTCACCACCGCTGCCAATGGCTCCATAACCAGGGCAAAAATGAGCGGGGATAAGGGGCACCCCTGTCTTGTTCCGTTGGAGATATCAAAGATTGGCGACTTGAAGCCTGATGCTCTGACCGAAGCGCACGGAGAGGAATATAAAGCCATAATGGACTTCTGGAAGTCTCCCACTATTCCGAATTTTTGGAGAACCTCTCTAAGGTACCCCCAGTGCACCCTGTCGAACGCTTTTTCTGCGTCCAGGGACAGGAGTGCACCGGGGTCCCCCTTCCTCTCCATGATCTCCACCAGATCCACCAGTCTCCTTGTTCCAACGCTTGCCTGTCTCCCCGGGACAAATCCTACCTGTTCTAAACCCACCAGGGTGGGCAGTACCTCTCCAAGTCTGTTAGCCAGCAGTTTAGCATACAGTTTTACGTCACAATTTAGTAATGCAATTGGACGAAAATTGCCCGGGGTGTCCGGTGTTTTACCTGGCTTGGGGAGAGTTGTGATAATTGCTTCCAAGCCTTCCCTCCTAATTCTCCCCGTACCTCTCCAAAAATTGAAGAGGTCCAGTAGAGGTTTCGTCAATATCTGCGAGAAGCTGGAGTAGTAGTGAAACGAGAAGCCATCAGGCCCCGGAGCAGTGCTTTTCTTAGAAGAAGCAATTACCCCAATGATCTCCTGTTCAGTGAAAGGTACATTGAGCGCCCTAATTTGAGCTTCTGAAAGGGCAGGAAGCTTAGCTCTCTCCAAGAAAGCCTCGATAGAGTCTGAAGTAGGTTGAGGTGCCAATTCAGAATCTTTTAAGTTGTATAGGGAGTAGTAGTACTCTCCGAATTCCTTTGCTATGTCGGTTGGGTGGCGAATCGTTGTGCCATTATTTCTGCGCAGAAAGGGGATCTTTGCCTGCAATTCCCTCTTTTTGACTCTCCTAGCTAGCAACTTTCCGGCTCTGTCTCCCATGCCATAGAACCTCGCCCAGTTTTTTTAAGCTGGTGCTCCGCCCTTAAAAGGAGTAGTGAACGGAGCTCCCGTCTAGCCCTCAGTAATTCAGGGGGCTGTGTAATCAACCTCTCGTCTTTCTGTTTGGCCTCAAGTGTTTTAATTTTATCCAGTAGTGTGTGCATCTCTTTTTCGCGCTCTCTTTTAGCTCTGGTAGCCATTTTTAGTAGTTGGCCTCTAAGGACCGCCTTATGAGCGAACCATACGGTGTCCGGGGGCATATCAGGTGTAGCATTTTCTTTGAAGTATAGTTTAATAGCCTCCGTGAGAAGATCTGTATTAGCAGGAGAAGCTAAGAGGTGTGCATTTAACTTCCAATAGGCTGGAGGGTGGACAGCAGCAGAGTCGGCTATCCTGAGAGACACCGGGGCATGGTCAGACCAGGTGATAGATCCTATACCTGAATCCAAACACTTCTGCAGCACGGAGTCATCAATCAGGAAATAGTCGAGTCTGCTTTGAGACTTGTGACGATGGGAGTAGAAGGTGTAATCCCTTTCGTCAGAATGCATGTACCTCCAAACATCATGTAAATGATGCATAGAAGCCACTCGCCCCAGCTCTGATCGGTATAGAGATGGTTTCGAGCAATCCAGCTGTTTGTCCATTGGAATATTAAAGTCACCTGCAATAACCTTACTACCCTGTGCCAGAGATGCAACCTTAGATAAGAAGGACTTCATATACCTAACCTGTCCAGTATTTGGCCCGTAAACGGAAGCAAGGGTAAAGGGCTTGTCGTTTAGAAGGCCCAATACAATGATAAATCTGCCCTCTGGGTCAGATACCTCTTTAATCAGTTTGAAAGTGACCGATTTGTGGATCAGGATGGCCACTCCCGCTTTTTTAGTAGCCCCCCCAGCGAGGAATTGTGTCGGGTATAGAGCTGAGGCTAATCTGGGGTGATCTTTCCCAACAGGTGTGTCTCTTGCAGTAATACTACTTCACTTTGTGCCCTTTTTAAATGTTGCCAAAGTATTGTCCGTTTACATGGGGCATTAAGGCCATTCACATTAAATGATACCATTGTAATACTCATTATCACAGAAATATGCAAACCTTTGATTTGTTTTAAACCTTATACACCTATTTGTGATGCTCTGTTAAGCAGCGCCGGAGGACGGACTGCAGCAGTATAAAATGTTACCAAGTTGGCAAAAGGGAGGAGTAGGGAGAGAGGGGCAGGGAAAAACAAAACAAAAGCAAGAAGAATTAACCTATACCTATATAGGAAAACAACAACAATCTCCTACACACGTGTAATAGGGTATATATAAAAGAAAAGAAAAGGTCACAGTGTAAACCAGTCTGTCTCCTTCAGGCAGGAGAAAACTGGTTGCAGGGGGAGAGTTGGTGTGAGCTGAGCAGGACTCCACACCTCAGCCGAGGTGGGAGGAAGTCACCACGATGGTATAGGGGACTTGGTGCTCACACCCCCGCAGGCTAAACAACCGGAAGTTTAGACTGGGGAAACTAATTAACCGGCACCAGCACAAACCAGAGTATTTGTTGAGATTCAGTCCCCAGCCCCCTGGGAATCCGTCGGGGATCTAGAGCTTTTTCGCTGATTCTTGTTAGAATTGGATGGAGAAGCTGGGGAACGCTGAAGATTCCAAACTCCGAGGGCCGTCTTGAGCTTGGAAGGAGATGTAAAAACGTGTCTGTTTCCTTTGTATCTAAAAGCTACGTTCACCGGAGATCCCCAGGAATATTGTATGCCTCTGTCCCGGAGAACCTTGCAATGTGGAGCAAAGTCTCTGCGTCGAGCCAGAGTTCCTTGGCAAAGATCAGGATAAGCTTGCCATCCCTTATAAATCCCAGAGTCCATAGGATGTTGTCTCAGTTTCTGAAGCACCATGTCTCGGGGTCTGGGGGAGCCCAAGCACACAAGGACATCCCTGGGCAGATCTTGTTTGATGTTCGGTGGTCTAGGGAGTCTGTATGTTTTATCTGGGAGAAGTTCAGTGGCTGGCACATCAGGTAATAGAAAACAGAGAAATGCATGTACCGTCCCTTTAATGTCCTCCTCTCCTTCAGCTTCTGGAATACCTCTGATTTTCAGGTTATTTTTCCGCATCTTATCCTCCAAATCCCAGGTTATTGCCCTTAGATCCTTGATATCCAGCTCCACTCCCTGGTAGCTGTCTGCCAGCTCATTATGAGCTGTGGCAAATTCTGCCATTTTGGATTCAATGTTGTGGGTGCGCTCCCCCAATGCAGCCATATCATCCCTCAGTTCCCTTATACTGTCCTTAATGTCCGCCTTCAAGGACTTGTGTAAAGAGTCCAGCAGACCCTTCAGGGCCCCCATTGTGACAGGGGTATTGTTGTCTGAGAGATCGCTTCCCGACCTCGGGCTGTTAGAGGACCGGGAAGCATGGGGAGAGCGCGCCACTGGAGGCTCAGTCGGCGCCATTTTAGAGCGGGCTGCTGGAGCTGGACTCGCCGTAAAGAAGTCGGTGACTTTAGGCGGTCGCTCCTGGCTCCGGAGCGATTTCCTGGGCATTCTCGCGTTCCCCACTGTTATCTGCAGCAGGATCGCTTACTTGTTCCGCACTTTGGAGGCTGGAGACGGGTGTAATCGCCGTTAGTCTGGTCTCTGATGCCGGAGCTCCGGTATTATGCGTCCTGCATGAGTGGTGCTAGGACACGCCCCCCACTCAGGAATCTTTTGATGTGAGACAATGACACAACTGAACAAGTTTAATGTTTGAAAAGTCTTGTATTAACACACGTGGTAAAAGCAAACACAAGTATATAAACACAAAATAATATGGTTAAAGAAGCCTTAATAGAAAAGTCTCTGGAATAATCACTCAGATAGATGTCAAGTACCAAAACAGTCTTTGAGCTCCGAAACCCAGGAGATCCTGTTAGCAGTAAAGTCTTTAGGCAAAGTTCACACTGAGGAATATGCTGTAACAACAGTTAATAGACACAGTTCACACCCAGAAGGTTTGGGTACTGACATCTCTGAAATAAGAGTCCAGTACTAGATACAGTGCAGTTTAAACCTAAAGTCCCCAAAAGTCCTGGGCAGTGCAACTATATAAATAATAAGCAATCAGAAACTACAGAGAGCTTGTACAGCAAATGAGCTTATGTGACCATTGGCAGGCAGGCAGATACCAAAGGAAATGAAAGGTACTAGCAGCTTTGCAAACTGAAGTGGCAACAGGTGTGGGTAGCTGAGACTGACGAGCAGACACAGGAGAACAAAACAGAATTTGCTGGAACGGGAAGAAAAAACTTGAGATGCAACTGAGAGCTGAATTCTTGCAAGAATACTGTGGAGGAGAATTAATTCATGGACTGGGGTTTATAAAGGCTGTGAAACAAAAACACATGGAGAGGAATGAAGCAGAGGATGTCATCTTGGAAAAGAGCAAGCATTCAGAAAAATTCCATCAGAAGACCAGGAGTCCTTATATCTGGACCAGGAGTATATATCTGGAAAATAAACTCAACTGACTTAATTTAAAATAAAAACCACTGCTGTGTGATCAATTCTGCTGCCAATGTCACGTGTTGACTGAGTTTTTTTCCTTTGGTCTATGCTGCGTATGGGTCTGCAGGTGGAAGAGTGCGTCATAGCATTCAGGTGGAGGTGAAGTGGAAGGGTGAGTCTTGCACACATATCCCTCAGCCTTGAAGTAGTTCCACTTCCCTCCTTTGGGTGTCACAGATAGAGTTAATTTCTACTTGGACCCCGTGCAGTGAAGCTGTTGTTGCCATTGCCTTCCATAGGAGCTGCTGGGATTTCCTGGTCCATGGCTGGAGGTAAGGGCTCTTAGCCTAGGGCTGATCAGGAGCAAAGGGCAAGGGTGGTTTAACACCAACTGGGAAATAGGGGTAATACCCAGCCTACACCTCAGAATGATGCTGGGCTCAGGTGTTTTCCTGAGAAGAGTATTAGTGGGAGCATGGTGACTTTGACTAAGCCTTTTGTGAGAAAGGCTCCATAGAAGAGTCAGGGAAACACCCCTACTGTTTGCCCCCCTGAGAATGAACGTCCTGTCTGTCACTGTGTGAATGGAAATGAACGTTCAGGGTCAGACCTGAGTGTGGATGATTTTGTGTGAGTGTTGTCAAAACACGTAAGGTGGAAGCTGGAGCTCCAGCTGCCAGAATTTTTGAACTGTTAAGGATATTGGCCAGTTGCAACCCTATGTTTTTCCAGCTTGAACTTCCTCTGATGCTAAATACCCATAATATCTTCCACAGGTCATCACTCAGGAAAGTTAGATTGTTACTGGACATGCCTGGTGTAGAGTCCATTAGCCTCTCATAAAGATGGGGGAGGGGGAAGACTGTCATGTGTTGACTGTTTTGCAGCCCATGAGTGTTGTTGCTGAATTAAATATGAATTTTTTCCTTTAGTCTATGCTGTGTGCGGCTTTGCAGGTGGAGGAGTGTGACATAGCATTCAGGTGGAGGGCTGTGTCTTGCATTCAGGTCTCCACTCTTTCAGTCTTGATGTAGTTCCACTTCCCTCCACAGGGTGTTATGTCGAGCCCCAGGCTGTGGGGCACTCGGGTATCAGGCTCCAAGGGGTTAACTGTGTCACGGGGAGTGGTGGCTGCGCCTGATCTCGTGTCCTGGGGGACTTCTTTAAAAAAGGGAGTATTTACAGGGTATTCTATATGCAAGATGTCGTGACGCCACCTGTAGTTTCTGGTGAGGTGTCACCGGCGCCGCCACAGTCCGCCGGAGGTAGATGGAAATGCGGCAAGTTGGCAAAGTCCTCCACAGGTAGGGCTGTTCCTCCGGGGTAGCATAGTGTGATGGGGCAGCTCATAGTTTAGATGTAGATGGAATAGGGAGTGTTGGAGCAGTCTATGAGGGGCACTGGTATGGAGAAGAATGACACAGGCACACTGCAACAGTCTCTTTTACCTTTTACTGATGGTACGCAGGTAAAGACGTCCAGGGCACTGACAGGTGACCAGGTTGCACAGTGGGTCCCCACAGCAAGTGGGTATATTGCCTCCTCTCTCTCTTCCTGACTCTGATGTCTGTCTCTCCTCCTGTGCGGTCTCCGGGTTACCCTCTCTGATCACTGCGGTGGTACACTGCTGTGTCTGGCTCCCTCTCTTTGACCCACAGGGGGACTGGGTGGCTGAAGCCTCCACGGTGTGATGGGGTTCTCTGTGCTCCTGGAGTATCCCACAGGTGCGGATCCCGATGTCCGGTACGTCTTAGGGCGAACTTTCACTAGTTTCTTGCTCCCCTTTCGGCTCACTGCTCCTTGCCTTCTGTCCCCACTCAGGCTGGCGGGACGTCAGAAGGGCCACTCCGGGTCACTAGTTCGGGCCTAACCGCGGCACCGACCACCAGGACGCCTTCGTAGCTCTCCTAGCGTCTGCACACTCTGACTAACTCCTCCCCCAGCAGCAGTATTTATAGGGGATCTCACCTAAAGGCGGTGAGTAGAGCTCCCCCTACTGTGCCAGGGTGGAAGATGTTGCATGTAGTAGGTACCTGCTGTGGAAATCCAACTGTGCATTAGAGAAGTCTGTGGCTACCTGCGTGAGCAGGGCGCCACAGTTGCATATAGAGTACATTTCTACTTGGACCCTGTGCAGTAAAGACGTGCTGTGCTTAGCTGTGCTGTTGCTGCCGTTGCCTTCCATAGGAGCTGCTGGGTTTTCCCGGTCCGTGGGTGGAGGTAGGGTCTCTTAGCCAAAGGCTGATCAGGAGCAAATGGCAAGGGTGGTGGCCTAGATATCCTCTCCTTTAGAGGTAATTCCAGGACCAGGGAAAGCCAGGAACCCCCAGTCTAAGGGTCAGACTAGTTCCCCAGTTCATTCGCCTTGCCCATTTTACCAACTTGCCTCCTGATTCCCAATCCGTTATACCACCCTGTGACACCAAGAAACCAAGTGATGTGTTCCCCAGTGTTTGCAGTGAGCATATTGCTTTGTATATACAGGGTGGGCCATCTATATGGATACACCTAAATAAAATGGGAATGTGTTGGTGATATCAACTTCCTGTTTGTGGCACATTATTATATGGGCAGTGGAAAACTTTTCCAGATTTTCCAGATGGGTGGTGATCATGGCACCCATTTTGAAGTTGGCCATTTTGGATCCAACTTTATTTTTTTCAATGGGAAAAGGGTCATGTGACATATCAAACATATTGAGAATTTCATAAGAAAAACAATGGTGTGCTTGGTTTTAACGTAACTTTATTCTTTCATGAGTTATTTCAAGTTGATATCACCATTCATTCTCATTTTATTTAGGTGTATCCATATAAATGACCCACCCGGGCAATTGTCTATGCTGTGAAGATACGAGATGTGCAGCATCTGAAACAACTAATACTAGAAGCCTGTGCTAGCATTTCTTCTGCGGTGTTGCTATCAATGTGTCAAGTGTGGGAGAAGAGGGTTGCATTGACAATGTAACACAATGAACACATTTTTATAAGTGGTGATAAATTTGTAAATAACTCATGAAAAAATATGTTAAAACCAAGCACACCATTGTTTTTCTTATGAACTTCTCAATAAGTTTGATGTGTCATATGACCCTCTTCCCTTTGAAAAAAAAAAAGTTGCATATATATATATACAGGGTATACACATCCTGAGCAATCCGGTTCCCACATTGCAGATGGTAGAACCGCTCTGAAAACTGCAGCCTGCATGATTTTTAACGCAGGCTGCAGTGAAGCAATCCAGTTTTTAGCATTGGCTCCTACGAGGAGCGTTTCTTGATCTTGAAAATCACAGACCCGGACACAGAAATGGCATCCGGAGGCACAAATCCGATCCGGTCCTTTTCTGTCCGTAGGATCCTGCAAAAAACAGAATCCCCACGGAAAGGAAAAAATGGCGATGTGAAGGCAGCCTTAGTATTACACCTGTTTGCCGTGTTTATAGGTGATTCTAATATTACACCTATTTGCCGTGTTTGTGGGTAATACGGTAAAAAATATATCTATTTACCTGCAGGCTGTAAAAGTACTATGTGCAATGGCAAAGAGCTATATTGTTACCTATAGTTGGCAATCATTTCATAACGCTGGTTAGTAACTAGTAATTATGGTGGGTTTACACGTCCCGATATCGTAGCCAACGATGCGGGAGCGCGCTTTTTGAGCTCGCTTTTCCCTGCATCGCATCGCCGGCTTAGACAGCCCCCAACCCATGAACGACCATTTAACATGGGAGTGAATGGGTGACGTGGCAGTACACATCGGAGTTGGGCTGTCAGACGGGACGATGCGGCTACAACAGGCATCCGATATTGGGCGGTTGAATAGCACGCTCATTCGACCCCCGATATCGTTTTGCCATCGATCCTGCATCGCGTTGTACGTTCACACCGTAAAACGCGCAAACGATATCGGCTCCAACTCGCGAACCACGTGACTTTTGGTCGGAGTTGGGTCGGAGTTGGACGCCGATATCGCAGCGTGTAAACCCACCATTACTCTAGTTATTTTAGGGCGTCAATTGGTCGCTGAAGAAATATGCCTGCGAACAGGGAAAGTGCTGCGTGCAGCTGTGGAAGATTGTCATTTTATTATTGGTTAGTAATTGTTTTACAACTTCAATTTGAGTGCTCGGCTCCGATAATAATAAATTCAATATAGAGCCTATCACTACATCACTATAGCAACAAATGAAATACTATCAAAAATAAGTATTAACCATACAGATAGCTAATGAAGTGCTATCAAAAATAAGTATTGACCATACAGATAGTGATGTTGATAACCTGATGGATTATAAACAGATGGTTAATAATCAGATGAATTATTAGGGTGCAGAGGGCCTTGACATTAGGTTGAAGCAGTGCAATTAGCTAATCAATGGCATGACATTTTATGTTTCAGCTATATTTAGTATGTGCAATTCATACACATAGGTATTGGTTACAAGATTCTATACTTTAAAAAGTTCTATATTTTCATTAAGGTTCTTTATTTTTGTTTAGCATCAGATTTAGTATTAGCCATTCATGCACCAATGTATTGGGGTTAGCTAATGGTTATCCAGTGTGATAAAGTTCTATACATTAGTTTGGTTTGGTATCTTTTTCAGATTGATAAAAGTTCAACGTGGTGTTAACAGTTATAAGACTGTCATTGATTGCAGGTGCTCACTGCTAGCATTGTTTGTATAGTATTAAAGGTATCTATATTGGAAAGTATTATTAGTGGCTTCCCTCTTAGGGGGCTTCACACTGCGGTCAGGTACGGTCTGGGTCTGTCAGGGATGACAGCGGACCTGACCGCAGTGTAAAGCCGCCCTTAGCCCTATGCATGTCTTCATATATTGTAATCAGCGCCTGGAATCATTTTGGTCTTAGCAGTTTGCAATTTTATATTTGATATATTCAATAGAGAACATTATAATGTGGCGGCATAATGGCAAGCCGTGTACCGCATCTGAGAAGACCTCCTCTTATAGATGTGCCAATAACTCCACTTAAAGACGATGTGGTTGTATTCACCATTCAAAATTAAGCTATTCTATGAGTGACATAAATAGCGTGGTGCTGATTGGTGCCCAGGGATGTTGATGATGACCTCTCAATGTCAGGATGTTGTCTGGTGGTCAATGGCTCAAGGTAAAATTGTATTGTGCATTGGTACCCAGAATTACTGACGAGAACCTATCACTGTGTCAGATTGGTGTCCGATACCCAATAGTACAAAGCAATCACTGATCTCAGGGAGACCAGTTTCCTGGAGGGATATCTGGCTAGTCCTGTGTTGAGACTACTAAATAAAGCTCCACAGACTCTATTTGTATATTCGATATCCAATAGTGTTAGGTGAGTATATAACATGCATATACCGAATATAGAGGCTTATTGCTTTTGTGTGATGGTCTATAACAATATGCGTCTTCACACCCTACAGCCATGAATATTAAATCAATTATAGCAGTAATATAATATAGCTTTGCATTGGAGTAAACTTGACATTGAACATGATACACATTCCAAAATGTATTATAAGGTCAAGGGATATATGCAGCTTATGGAATACATCCGTAACAATAGATATATCTACACACCCTCCTAATCCTATATTTTCTGAGAATTAATAATTGAATTCAGACAATAACACTTCAAAAGCGTGCCATATATAGAAAGTTTTAGCAGGGTCAACTACAGCACAATAATTACTTAAAAGAGCTGATGTGAATATATGGTTGGGGTTCTATTTTCTAGACCAAGCAGGAAATACAAGAAGCAGAGGGAGAAGGGAATTCCAAAGTAAGAACGGTCATTGATGTATAAAACAGGAAAAGGAAATAGCTTCATTAAGACCATGGGGACTTTAAGTCTTGAGGCTGTGTATCCATCTACATTTCTTTTGTAACAGTAAATGATTATAGTTTCCACTTCTTGGGGGTGCCCCCCACCACCCTTATGTTCTGAAAACGATAGCCATACAGATCCTCAGCATACGACTCAGACGTATTTCTGAACAATGTGGTATCTTCTTTTTTCCTCATGTATCCGACATTATCCAAGATTCTTCGCCTCAACTCCATTTTAGTTTTCCTATATAATTTTTGGGGCATCTACATGTAGCCATGTAAACCATTACTTCTGTCCAGCACGTAGCCATTTTGCGGTTCTAGAAGACCTATCCAGTGTTATAGAATCTGCAAGGTGGAAATGCATACGGGCAAAGTCGATGAGAATACTGAAGTGCTGTGCCCACCTTGGAGGGGTTTTTTTTACCAAAAAAAGTCTTGATAAATCGCCCTCTATATGATCAAAAGTAATAGAACACACAATTAAAATCATTAAATTATGTTTTTTTTATTCCATCCTATTGACACATAAAATATAACCCCCTGCACTCCTATATGCTATTACGACCATTTGTGGAAGAATGGGTCAACATATAGAGCTCATTGAGTTGAAGCATGGTCCTATAATACTGTAACAGATGCTAATGTTACAAAAATCAGTTTGGGGATTATTCAAGGGCAAAAAAAAAATCACAATCAACTGAGTATTATTATTGAAAAATTAAAATAATTAGGAACCACAGTAACTCAAACATCAAGTAGCAGATCATGTAAATTTACACAGCAGGGTAGTCAAGAGATGAGGCCCTTAATGTATAGGCATTTAATGCTCTACTTATTTAATTCAGTGATTCAAAGCCCCCTCGGATGTTAACATCAGCACAAAACTGTGCAATGGGAGCGTCATGGGATGGCCAAGCATCTGCATGCAAGTTTTACATCACCAAGCACAATGCCAAATTTGAATGTAGTGTCATAAAGCATGCTGCCACTGGATTCTGGAGCAGTGGAAACATGTCGTGTGAAGTAATGAATCGCACTTCTCTATCTGGAAGCCTGTTAGGCTGCTTTCACACTGGAAAATTTGCAAATCTGTGTTCATCCGTTTTGAAACGGATGGCCACGGATCCATTATGGCCTCCCATGTTATCCCAAGGGCAAAGATTGGACCTATAGTGGCCATCCTTGTGTCTCTGCTTTGTCACAGATCCATTGGTGTACACATTTTTTATGTACCCAGAAACAGAAACTGCTCTGTTTCTGGGCCTCCTTGAAAATTGCGGACACCAAGGGACTGATACATTGGTGTCCATATGAAACTATAATGGAGCACCATGGAGGACGGAGCCATATGGATCCGTGAAAAAAACGGATCAGTGAAACAGATCCGTTTTGCTGTACTGAGCATGCTCAGAAGTGAGGTACAGCTCCTCCCACCCCGCGGTCCTGACCTATCAGCGTTGGCAGCAAATTAGCCCTCCAGTTCTGTGTGCTGATCCAGTCCGGGGCTGTCAGGTTCATCCCGGACAGCCCCGGATTGGACCTGACCGCAGTGTGAAGCCGCCCTAAGCCCTTTCTGTCAGGGCCATGATCCTAATTAGTGATCAATTGGTCTTAAAATGTATAAAACTCTTGTGCATATATGTGTTAACTACGTTTTCCTACTGTGCACTACTTTCTTTAAGATGACTGATCTCAGTTAAAGTATTAGAATAAATTTGCTTTAATTATTATTAACTTTAAGGGACCAGTTAATTTATCACATGTAAAAAATGTGACATTTTTGCTGATGGTCCCTACAAAAAATGTGTCATTATGTCCTGGTATTTATTGTCTATTGCAATGTAGTAGCAGATTTTAATAGTATTGTGTTATTTTGCTTGTGCTATAGAGAAGATGTGTGCATAAAATAATGATGTAACTATTTTTTTCCATTACAAAATTAGTTGCATTGTTCAAACAGGTTCCAAACAGAGGAAACATGCCCAGAAAGCATTCATTAAATGAAACTGCTGAAACATTGAAGTGACTAATACAGCGATTTGAAAAAATATTCATCCCCTCCTACTCCAGATGTCTCAATTATGGTGTAATTATTACACTGGTCTTCAAACAAATGTAATATCACGTGAACGAATCCAATCCAAATTTATGTGACAGATATAGAATTAATATTGCTAACTAATCCTATACTTCAACTTTGAAATGAAATAGTAACTGCCCTTATTATGCAAAAAGCAAATTGTATATGAGTGTCGTCCCACCTTGTTGTTCTTATTTTAATCTTCAAATATCACATTAGTCCATTCACTGTCTCTTTTTGGTGTGAAAAAGAGTACTAATGATAATATGGCTGTGTGTTCTGCAACGGACAAGTAAATGGATACTTCCAAATTCAGTATAAATATTCACATAAATTGTACACCTCTAGAGAATAGCATGTGTGCAATTTATGGGTCACAACGCAAGCCTAACAGAATGCGCTTAAAACTTAGAAATTTCCCCAGCAGCACATAGTGTTAACGCTATTCTCTAACAGACAACGCAGCCCATAGTAACCCGATGAATACCTTGCCAACCAGCCACACACAAAGCTGCAGGGAGTGTGCTTTACAACAGTGCACAGGAAACGCTGTCTGCAGCGTTTCCTGTGCACTCAGCTAAAGCGCACTTCCAGCAGCTTTGTGTGGCTATTTGGCAAGGTATTCATCGGGTTACTATGGGCTGCGTTGTCTGTTAGAGAATAGCGCTAACACTATGTGCTGCTGGGGAAATTTCTAAGTTTTAAGCGCATTCTGTTAGGCTAGGGTCACAACGCAAGTGTGACCCTAGCCTAACATAACAGGGAAGGGATAGGGAATTATAGAAAAATGTGAATAGAAATGAAAATAATTGTTAATAATATTGGATTTAAAACATTAATGGTACCTTTACAAGCCACTACCAAAGGTTAGAAACCACCGGGTGTCAGAGACAATTGTACCTTGTACCGTCAAAACACCGCGAAGTAGCGGCGTGTAATTCAGGTAACACCCTCCTGTCTCTGTCGACACCTGTCTTTCAGCCGTGCTCAAAAACAAGTAGGTATAAACCCTATGGTAGCGGTGTGTAATTGAGGAACAGGAAGGTATTTTCGACACCTAGTGAACTCCCTGGGGCGTGACACAACCTCCGGGATACCGCGCCCCATCAGCGATCATTGGTGTAAGCTCCTGCGTTGCGATTGGTTGTTCTTGCATAGGGTGGCATATTTAAGGAGCTGACCAGTCACACTACACAATTGCAATAGCATCATGTATTAGCCAGCCTTCCTGCGCTGGCTGGCCAATCATGATGTTATTGCTTTGTCCAATCACTGTACGAGCGTCTCGTAATCCACAACTCTGGCACGCCTATGTGTTGTCCCTGCTGCCCCAGGTCCTCCCATATTCCCTTGTGGTAGCGGTGTGTAAATGAGGGAAGGTGCTCTACAGAAGGTAACCTGCGGCACCCTTCGGTGCTTCCAGGGATCGAAAAAAACCTACTGTGGAGCACCTTGTAGTGGCGTGTAATTGCGGTATCGGTATTAGGCACCGTTGAAACGCGCGCGTGCACGTGCGACACCCGGTGGTTTCTAACCTTTGGTAGCAGCGTGTAAAGGTACCATTAGGGTATGTGCTGACATTGCTTTTTAGGTGCAGAAATATTCTGCAGCAAAAACGCTGCTAAACTGCACCCTGTGGCAGAAAAACGCATCACCAAACACATGTGTTTTGGTGTGTTTTACTTGCGGACTATGGTTATTCATTTTTGTTAGTACAGTTGTGGCGCCCCACTGGTCAGTGTGCCACAATAAGCGTACCACCCCCACAACAGAGTGTGTGGTGTTCCTGTCATTGGGGAATGGAAAGTCAACCTGAGGCTCTCATCCTGCATGCACACACTCTAGAGCAGGGGACTACAGGTTTAAATCCTTTGGAAAGAGACCCAGTCCCGGTGGGAGGAGTTCAGAGCAGAGTGTGAAAGCGGGAAACACACAGACAGTTTTAGTCTAGTCTGAGGAGCGAAGCAAGGAGGGAGCCCTAGAGGGGTCTCCCAGGGAAGGTGCTTGAGAGGAAAAGGCGACCCAGGAAAGGAAGGGGAAACCCAGTGCCAGACCACCGGGCAGGTCAGGGGGAATCCTAGTCCACCAACGGAGTGCCGACTCCGTGTCATGGTACAGTCGAGTTCACCCCTGAGCTGTCAACACCGGCCAGTCGAGGGCCGAACTATCAGCCCCGGCCCCCCCATCCAGAACGTGCAGCCCCACCAGGATCACCAAACCTGGTTGAGCCCCTTAGAGAGAAGAAGGGTACCTCATGTCACTCAATGGGCCTGGTAGACAAGCGGGCTGTGCTGGGCAGCGCAAGGATAGTGAGAAGTGAGGAGGCGCAAGTAAAGGCAGCAGGATGAGAGAAAGACAAAAGAAGGTACATCACGGGAGCTTCACAGAGACTTTATGACTACCCGGCCAGCTACCCTCATAAAGACTGGGTAAACTGTGAACTGAAGTGCCATCTGAACCTGTGACGAGTAAAGTACCCGTAAAGAGCCTAAAGGCCTCAGTGTCTCCTTTGTACACACACCGCTGCACAGCTGCGCTGATCACATTCAGCACTACGACAACAAGTGCTTCTGATCCTGCCCAGGGGACTCAGCTTCACCTGCAGGGAACTACACTACCCAAGCTGCAATACCATCGTTCCCGGTAGTCTGACCACGGCGCTGGTGAACTCACCAGAACCTGCAGGTGGCATCACGACACTTTATATTTCCTTTTCACTTTTCCCAAATTTTCAGTTGACCACCAGGGCTACGGGTCCGGACAGGCCACTAGTGACATCCCTCCAACTCCACGCCCGGCTTCCGAGTTCCCATAGACTCCTGGGTTAATCAACTTCTAGCGTCACAAACAGGATCCCATTCCCGGTGTTACCGGGTACTGTGCGCCTTACAAACCCTTGAAATCGGCCACAAAGAACGTGATACAGTTAATATACGGCACAGGAGATCTGTTTCCCGCCATTTTATTGGGAACCCCAAAATGGCGGTCTAGAAATGTAAGAGAGCAATGTGCTGGCCCAGGGGCGTGCCTCGTCCCCTTGCCATGGGAGGGCCATACCAGAGGCGCAAAACTGTTTGCCCGCCCTGATTGCCACCAAACAACCAAGGGGCAGGCCAAAGGCTAAACTACCCCTGCTGGAAACTAAAAATGCCGGCAGGGATGGAGCATCGCAACGGAGGTCCAGCAACCCGGAGCTGGAACCGTGAGCAAGAGACCGGTCCATGGATGAGCACCCGGATGCCAGAGAGGATCCGCCGGTTGAACCGCAGCCTGTTACCAGTGCAGAAGTCGGGGCAGAACCAGATGACCCTGAGGCCCTACTTGATGATAGCAGCAGCAAGACCAGAGCGGAGCCCAAGGAAGCTGAGCAACCGTCAAGCCAGCTAAGCTCCGAGGAGGAGGATGACCCAAAAGGCGACATCGAGGAAGTCGGTGCATCCGGGCCCCGCACTGTGCAGAAGGAGCCTCAACCGCACAGACCAGCTAGACAGGTTGGTGTAGCTGCCATGACAGGTGAGCAGAACTGTGCACCAGCTCCGGCTCCCGGAACGGGCCTGTAACGTAATGACCGGATTAGCTATGAGTGGCACGCAGGGTCAAGAGAATGGTACGCCCTGTGTGTTTACATGTGTGCGGACTAGAGACTGCTAAACCCCATCATGTATATAGTTGATGATGTGTGAGCTGCTTTTCTGTGAACTGTGGGACTCATAGACTTTCATGAGAACTTTTGTGTTTTGTTTGAGTTTGGACTGAAAGCTTAAGCCAGATATTCTGATTGTGCCTTAAAGCGGCCCAGCGGTGACAATTACCAATGGGTCCGCAGATGTGTGTACCGGTCCCGTTAGGTCGATGTTAGTTAAAAAAAAAAATGTTCTGCATCGTTATAAGAAAAGTGCCTCCAATAAAGGGAAGAAACATGATCCTTGATTATTGTAAATATAACCTGTTATTGTTTATTTAGAAATATAAAAAGCTCTGTACCGGGTAAGGGTAGAAACACTTGAGGACAAGTGTGTTTCACCAAGGGGGAAAGTGGCGCCCCACTGGTCAGTGTGCCACAGTAGGGGTACTGCACCCACAAGAGAGTGTGTGGTATTTCTGTCATTGGGGAGTGTAAAGTCAACCTGAGGTTCTCATCCTGCATGCACACTCTAAAGCAGGGGACTACAGGGTTAAATCTTTTGGAAAGAGACCCAGTTCAGAGCTGAGTGTGAGAGCGGGAAATACACAGACAGTTTTAGTCTAGTCTGAGGAGCGAAGCAAGGAGGGAGCCCTGTAGGGGTCTCCCAGGGAGGGTGCCTGAGAGGAAAAGGCGCCCCAGGAAAGAAAGGGGAAACCTAGTGCCAGACCAACGGACAGGTCAGGGGGAATCCTAGTTAACCAACGGAGTGCCGACTCCGAGTCACGGTACAGGTGAGTTCATCCCTGAGCCGTCAACACCGGCCAGTTAAGGGCCGAACTATCAGCCCCGACCCCCTGTCCAGAATGTGCAGCCCCACCAGGATCATCAAACCGAGTTGAGCCCCTAAGAGAGAAGAAGGGTGCCTCATATCACCCAACGGACCTGGCAGTCAAGCAGGCTGTGCAGGGCAGCGCAAGGATAATGAGGAGGTGCAAGTAAAGGCAGCAGGATGAGAGAAAGACAAAAGAAGGTACATCACGGGAGCCTCATAGAGACTTTATTCTCCTTAATGACTACCCAGCCAGCTACCCTCATAAAGACTGTGTAAACTGTGAACTGAATTGCCTTCTGAACCAGTGACCAGTAAAGTACCTGTAAAGAGCCTAAAGGCCTCAGTGTCTCCTTTGTACACACACTGCTGCACAGCTGCACTGACCACATTCAGCACTACAACAACAAGTGCTTCTGATCCCGGGGACTCAGCTGCACCAGCAGGGAGCTACACCACCCAAGCTGCAATACCATCGTCCCCGGTGGTCTGACCGCGGCGCTGGTATACTCACCAGAAACTGCAGGTGGCGTCACGAGACTTTTATTCCCTTTTCCCCAATTTTCAGTTGACCACAAGGGCTACGGGTCCAGGCAGGCCATCAATGACATCCCTCCAACTCCACGCCCGGGTTCCGAATTCCCATAGACCCTTGGGTGAATCACAGTCAATCGCTGGGAGGGCTACAAAATGCTTCAAAAAACACCCCTACAATTGACATGCTCATTCTTTTGTCTTGACCACAAACTGCACCTAAAAACCACAAGGAAAAATAAAGCATATTTAGCACAGGACTTCAGAATTCTCATAGACTTTACTGGGGGAAGGATACACCTTCAATTTTATGACAAAAGGTGACACAGGCTGCAAAAACACAACAAAAATGGTACAAAAAAAGCAGCATTGGCATAAGGCCTAGTTGTCTATTTTATATTGTTATTTCACTTAGAGGAAAACTGCCAGAAACTTTAACCCCCCACCTTCCCAAATTATTTTTAATAACACCAGTTGATCCCTTTATGACCCCAAAACACTGCTCCACCAGCAAACAAAATTGTGTTTTGAACTTGTGTTTGAAGTGGTTTGTGGTGTGACCATGCACTTCTAGATTCTCACCCTTAGACTAGGGTCACACTAGCGCTATTGCCTACGTTCAGGGGGTTCCGTTAAAAAGATAGATTCTGGAAGCATTAACGCAGCGTAACCGTAATGGTAACGCTGCCAATACAATTCTTTGGGTACCGAAACCCCGAGCGCAGGTCAAATGCCAGCATGTAAATGCCAGAATTTGAAACCTCTGCTATTTCCAGGTGCATTACATGACGCACTCTTCCGCGTCATGTGATGCGCTTGGAAATAGCGCAAGGTTTCAAACTCCGGCACTTACATGCTGGCGTTTGACCTGCGCTCTGGGCTCTATCACCCATAGGATTGTATTGGCAGCATTAAGGCAGCGTTACCATTACGGTTATGCTGCATTAATGCTGGCAGATTCTATCTTTTTTTTTCAAAAATCTTTATTAACTTCATACACAAAAAATTTTTTACATGTCTCCATAGTAGTATACATTATTTCGTAATAAGAATAGGTGTATACACCATATAAGAACAATCTCCAAGTTCGAGTCATAAGAAATAAAAAGGAGTGCACTCGTATGAAGGATATACCCAGAAAAGGCTCGCCTCTTATGTAACTTGGCGAAGTCAGAAATAGTAAAACACACAAGGCAGATATATCAGTAACATAGCCATATAGGATTAATAAGATTGAAGGCAACACAGTTATATGAACAATTTTGATAGATATAGCAAGAGTGGGGAAAGTAGGAGTAGATTAGAAAAAGGTATAAGAGGGGGGGAAAACAGCAGGATGGGTGATGAGGAAAGGTTCCCGGGTCCCGTCTACTCCGAGATCCCCGCGAACTCAGGGGACTCCCGGAACAATAGCCAGCCTTGCCATATCTGGAAGTATCTGTCGACCTGAGGGTGAGAGTGGGCAGACAGTTTCTCCATTCTGCATATGTAATCCATCTCTTCAACCCAAGTCAAGATGGAAGGGCAGAGAGATGTACGCCACTTCCTTGGTATGATAGATCTGGCGGCCGTGAGACAATGCCGCAGTAGGCCTGATTTGAGTTTTTTGAAAGAGCCCGGGATCATAGACAGTAACCCTATCTGTGGGAGGCATGGCACGTTGTCCCCCATGATAAGGTTATATAGATCAAAAACCTTTTGCCACAGAGCCAATATAGGTGGGCAGTACCACCAAACGTGAAGAGCCGACCCCACCTCAACTCCACATCTCCAGCATAATTCGGACCTATCAGGAAACACTTTCTTAATCTCCCGGGGGCATCTGTACCATCTGGTTAGCAGTTTAAAGTTCGTCTCCTGAGCTTTGCAAGCCATAGAAAGTTTATGTGTACAGAAAAAAGATTTACTCCAGTCCAGATCCTCCGTCTCACCTCCCAGCTCCCGCTCCCATTCCAAGATATACCACATTGACCTCCGTGTCTCGGTGGTCGTGAGATGAGCATAAACCCTGGAGATCATATGAGGGGGAGCAGAGTCTGACAGAAGCAAAGATTCGTAGGGAGAGCAAGTGTCCCCAAGGACGGACGGACCCCCAAGGGCAGAGACAAAGGACCTGACCTGGAAGTACTCGAACCAGTGTACAGGCCTATTGGAGTCTGGTGAGGCGAAGGAAGTTAGAGGGGGCATATCTCCAGTACCCAAGAAGGCCTGGGAGAGGCGAGGTCTATCTGATGCATTCCAGACAAAAAATTGGGGCACCTGCAATCCTGGTGGAAAGTCTGGGTTGTCGAATATTGGCGTCATGGGTCCCTTTAAAGGTGAGATAGAGAACTGTCGGTTAAGCGTATCCCAAGTTCCTAGCAGGTCCCGGGTCACATGGGAAATTGAGAGGGTCTGAGGGCGGGCAGAATGTTTTATCCATGGTAGTGAAGTGAGGGACCACTCCATTATGTCGCCCTCCAGTCGGACCCATTGTTTAGTATCATGTCCGTGGAACCAGTCCGATAATCTCGTGAGGAGGGCCGCAGCGTGGTAGAGGCGAAAGTCAGGGAGTCCCGCGCCCCCCTCCTTCTTGGGTCTGGTCAAGATTTTGTACGATAGTCTCGGTTTACGACGCTTCCAGATGAATTTTGTACATGTCCGTCGTAGTTGCAGAAAGAAGGATTGGGGGAGTGCTATTGGTAACGCCTGAAATAGGTATAGGAGTTTGGGAAGAATATCCATTTTCAGGACATTAATACGCCCGAACCACGATAGAGAACGGCATTCGAAGGAGTCTAGATCGGAGATGACCTTGAGCAGTAAAGGTCGGTAGTTCAAATCAAACAAGAGAGAAGTATCTCCCGTGAGATGTATACCTAGATATGATAGAGAGGGGGCGCACCATCTGAAAGGAAAATTATCCTTTAGTCGTTGAACATTGGTCTGCGACAAGTTGACATTCAGTAGCTCAGATTTTGTGAGATTAACTCGAAAATTGCTAAGTCTGCCGTACACCTCAAACTCCCTGAGTATATTAGGGATCGATATCTCAGGATCTGTGACGTATACTAAGAGATCATCCGCGTACAGAGCAAGCTTGTATGTGCGACCTCGTACTTCTATTCCATGTATGTTTGGGTTTCGACGTAGTGCATTGGCCAGGTGCTCCATTACCAGGGCGTACAGGAGGGGGGAGAGGGGACAGCCCTGTCTCGTACCATTACGAATACGGAAGGGTTCTGATAGTACCCCATTGCATCTAACTTTAGCAGTGGGATCTGAGTAT
Source organism: Allobates femoralis (assembly GCA_033576535.1). Lineage (NCBI taxonomy): Eukaryota > Metazoa > Chordata > Amphibia > Anura > Aromobatidae > Allobates > Allobates femoralis. Next base: position 280,149,374 of record JARQOC010000001.1, read on the forward strand.
AATGACATTACTTTACTCCGAAATGTAGGTCCCAATCCTACACCTACTAAGGTTTTCTCAAGGAACTTCCAATCCACTCTATCGAAAGCTTTTTCCGCGTCGACTGATAGAATGCATGAGGGTTGTTTAGAGTTCTTGACATGGGAGATCAAAAGCAAGGACTTGATGGTGTTGTCTCTAGCCTCTCTACCCGGGACGAATCCCACCTGATCGTCATCTATCAGTCGAGGCAGAAACGGGCCAATCCTATTAGCTAACGCCTTGGCAAAGAATTTCACATCTACGTTAATAAGTGAAATAGGTCGGTAGCTAGCACATGCCTCCGGATTTTTGCCAGGTTTCGGAATAACAGTGATTGTGGCCTCTAAAGCTTGTCTAGGGAACGGATTGGTGAGTGAGATTGCGTTAAAAACCTTAGTCAAGAAGGGTAGTAGAGGAGCCATGAATTTTCGCAGATTCTATCTTTTTAACGGAATTCCCCTGACCGCATTCCTAGCGCTAGTGTGACCCAGACCTTACACTTTATTTCTTATTCAAGCATAGAAATGAAAGCCGGGCACTGACCTGTTAACAGCGTTACTTGTATACTCCTGTAGCAGTGACGTGCTGTGGAATATCCTGTTGCTCAGCCAGAGTTCAAGACATTAAATCCAAAAAGAAAGATGGCGGCACTCAGCATTCCAATTTTGCAGCTGGTTGTTTTAATGCCAAAATTACAGCAGCAGGGGCATGATACAGGGAGGGAGGTGCTAGGACCGACGGTGACCGCTTCGCGGGATGTCCTGCTTCTACGGGTCCGGTTATTTCTTACCTACCAGCAACCTTCGCTGGCAGTTTGACAAGTTAATGGACATGTACCAGAGCAAAGTAGCTGGGGAAGAGTGCAACTTTGTAGGAAACATAGGACAAAACTGAGAAGTTAGAAGTGCATCATCTTCCACCAATGCATTTCCAGACACAAGTTCAAAACATGATTTCTTGTTGCTGAAGCAGTGTGTTCATAGAAGGGGATTTAATGTCTTATCTCTTACGGGGCTACATAATCATATTAATGGGTGGGAGGGTGGAATGTAAACATTTAAGTTATTACACATAACCATGACCTACAGATAACAAAAATTGCTTTTCAAACTGTTAAGCTGTTTTCACCAATATGACATCCCCCTAGTAATTTTTCATAGCATCATATGCTGCTATTTAGAAAGATAATTCTCTCATTGTGTAATTTTTATGTTATAATTGATACAGGAAAAAAAGAGAGAGGTTTCATTTTAGAATGAACTTCCATTATGGATGGTGAGACCCAGATAATTTCTCTTCTCTGCTTTCTGAAGCTGTAAGGAAGTGGACTTGCAGTCACATTCCTCCCAGAAGACATCAATCGCATTGTTGTTGTGAAATGTAATGTGAATTCTGTACTGCATCATTGCAAGTAGTGTATCATGTATAATGCACAGGAGCATTGTGTGTGATTGCCAGACTATTGGGCAAGCTTAGGTTAAGTATTGGGACTAGCCCACAATGGGAGGGGTTAGCATTTGGGGAAAGCGACAGTTTCCTGCGGTGCTTCAGATAGGGCCTCACATTCGACAGCAATGGGCTTATAGTCTGTAAGTTGTCAAGACTGCATACAGTGGGACACCTGTGAGATGAGTGTGTCAAATTTATAAAGGAGAATGGACAGCAGAGTTGGTATGTGGTAGCCTGATTAAAAGAGGATAACAGTGATGTACCTGTCACCAAACCGTCCCAACTAGAGGTACTCATGCTATAAGTCATAACGTGTCAAAGCCCGAGGGCTGCTCTCAGTGGAAGAATGGAGAGACCACTGGGAGTCTTCATGGTCTTCACAGGAGCTCATCTGGCCATGGACGGTGTATGTGGCTAAGGGAGCCCACTTGGCAGTAAACCTGTTGAGAACTGTGGTCAAGAAGACCTGGGCTTGAGCACAGCTGGGGAAGTACTTGTTGAGTGAAGAACTGAGTTGGATTCCTAGAGGCCCCTGTGGTGCTTTTTGCACCCTCGATCAGGGTAAGTTTTACTTTTTCTGAATAGCCTTGAATCTAGAACACTTTGTTGTTGGCCAAGGATGGCAAACGTTTTTGACCCCTCCCCAAGTTTATTTGCGCACATTGTGCATTCCTTTGCTGGATTGAGGTACTTTGAGCCACAAATGGGTTCTACACTCTTCGCTATGGACATTGCCCTACCAGCCATGAAGTTCACTCCCAAACCTATCATGGACCTATCATCCTTACCATTAGGACTAATATTGTGAGGTGTGGGGAAGGATGACTCAACGAGCTGAGTTTGAAGATCAAATGTTGACTTGGACCACCCTTAATGTGGACGAGATCTTGGAATGTGTTCTTGATATTGGGGGGTGCCCTTAAGGGGAATTGAAATCTGTGTTCACAGGGTTCTAACACAGTCTGGCGAAAAGGGAGAAAAAGACATCACTTCCCCTCCAAAAGAGACTGTTTTTATTGATGTTTTGTGTGGCAATGTATTGGTGTCTTCCAGGTCGTCGACTAGTCGAGAACAACCATTGATAAAAAAGGAAGGAATGTAAGGCGGTGGACTTGCAGTCATATTTCTTCCTGAAGACACCAATTGCATTGTTGTAATGTATTGTAATATGAATATTGTCCTGCACAATTATAATTAGTGTATTAGGTGTAATGCACAGGAATATTGTGTGTGGTTGCCAGACTTAGGGAAATCACTAGTTAAGTGTTAGGACTAGACCAGAATGGGAGGGGTTAGCATCTAAGGAAGGTTTCCTGTCCTGTTTCAGATAGAGCCCAGCTCGAGACAGTAATGGACATATAGTGTGTAGGCCATGAAGGCTGAATACAGTGGGTGACCTGTGGTGGCAAAAGGAGGGAGAAGACCGAATTGAGAGAGTGATCCTGAAATGCTAACTAAGACATAGAATGCAAAACAATGCTGAGGCTAGAGACTGGCCTTCTAATGAAGTGCCCTCAAGCAGAAGGGTCCAGAGGACGGACTTTGGTGACAAGGTCCCAAACCTAAAAGGTAATGGCTCAGGATGAACTGGTACATAAACAGAGTCAATTTTCCTGGCTAAAGTCCCCTCAAGCATCTGAGAGCACAAAGCTCTTCTCTGACATTACTCGTGGCAAGCCCTCTACACCCCTTTTCCATTAGGAGAGGAAATGTGGCTACAGAAGGATGAGGGAGCATGAGGCTTTACTCTGACCATAGAAATCAAAAGCCCTGTACCCCTTCTATTAAGAGAAAAGAGATGGAGCCACGAAGAAGGAAAGTGACTATCACGAATTAGACTGTTGTGGTGGGCTGAGTTTTACTGGAACTGGAACTCACATGACCATTAAGACTGGGAACAACCCAGAGGGAGCTGAAGGTGTCTCAAAATACTCTGTAAAATTGGAGCAATCTTAAAGTAATGTGCCGGAATCTCATGTATAGCATTTCTATAGAAGAACTAAGCAATGAGATGTTCTTGGAACTGAACTGATGGTTTCCTTTTGGTAGCAAGTCGTCATCTAGTCATGACCAGCAAAAGCCAATGGTGATATGCAGCCTACATAATGAAAGTTCACATGCCCAGCCAGGACTATGACTTTGGGACATTGTCCTGAGACATAAAAATACACAAAGGAAAGGGGAGACATTTATTAGCATCCTGAATAGGGCCTGTGCACAATATATACCCTATGGGGAATAAGCATGCTAGAAATAGGAGGAAACCACTATGGCTAAATAAAGTGGTAAGAGGCGCAATAGGTGACAAAAAGAAAGCATTTAGGGAATTAACGCAAGTAGGTAGTGATGAAGCGTTAAATAAATACAGAAAATTAAATAACATTTGTAAAAAGCAAATCAAGGCAGCAAAGATTGAGACAGAGAAACTTATTGCCAGAGAAAGTAAAAATAATCCCAAAATATTTTTTAACTACATAAATAGAAAGAAACTAAAAAATGATTGTGTTGGCCCCTTTAAAAATAATCTGGGTGAAATGGTGGATGAGGATGAGGATGAGGAAAAAGCCAATATGCTAAATGACTTTTTTTCAACAGTAGTTACACAAGAAAATCCCATGACAGACAATATGATCAGTGATAAGAAAAACTCTCAATTAAATGTCACTTGCTTAACCCAGCAGGAAGTACGGCATCGTCTAAAAATCACTAAAATCGACAAATCCCCGGGCCCGGATTGGATACACCACAGAGTGCTGCAGGAATTAAGTACTATCATACATAGATCATTATTTTTAATATTTAAAGATTCCATAATAACGGGGTCTGTACCCCAGGACTGACATATAGCAAATGTGGTGCCAATTTTCAAAAAGGGGACAAAAACTGAACTTGGAAATTATAGGCCAGTAAGCTTAACCTCTACTGTGGGTAAAATCCTAGACAGTTTTCTAAGAGATGCTATACTGAAGTATCTGAAGAAAAATAACCTCACGACCCAATATCAACATGGGTTTACAAGGGACCGTTCCTGTCAAACTAATCTGATAAGCTTTTATGAAGAAGCAAGTTCTGGACTGGACCAAAGAAATGCAGTGGACGTGGTGTATATGGACTTTTCAAAAGCTTTTGATACGGTGCCACGCAAAAGGTTGATACATAAAATGAGAGCAATGGGGATAGGGGAAAATATGTGTAAGTGGGTTAAGAACTAGCTTAGTGATAAGAAACGAAGGGTGGTCATTAATGGAACACACTCAGAATGGGTCACAGTTAACAGTGGGGTACCACAGGGGTCAGTATTGGACCCGCTTCTTTTAACATATTTATTAATGACCTTGTAGGGGGCATACAGAGTAGAATCTCAATATTTACAGATGACACTAAACTCTGTAGGGTAATCAATACAGAGGAGGACAATTTTATATTAAAGGAGGATTTTTGTAAACTAGAAGCTTGGCTGATAAATGGCAAATGAGCTTTAATGGGGATAAATGTAAGGTCATGCACTTGGGCAGAAGAAACAAAAGGCATTGTGATTAATTGTAAAACACTGGGCAAAACTATCACTGAAGAAGACCTGAGTGTATGGGTAGATGACAAACTCACATTTAGTGGCCAGTGTCAGGCAGCTGCTGCAAAGGCAAATAAAATAATGGGATGCATTAAAAGAGGCATAGATGCTCATGAGGAGAACATAATTTTACCTCTATACAAATCACTAGTGTGACCACACTTAGAATACTGTGTACAATTCTGGTCTCCGGTGTATAAGAAAGACATAGCTGAACTAGAGCGGGTCCAGAGAAGAGCGACCAAAGTCATTAGAGGACTGAGGGGTCTGCAATACCAAGACAGGTTATTAAACTTGGGGTTATTTAGCTTGTACAAACGAAGGCTTAGGGGTGATCTTATAATAATGTATAAATATATGAGGGGACAGTACAGAGAACTTTCTAATGATCTCTTTACTCTTAGGCCTGAGACGGGGACAAGGGGGCATCCTCTACGTCTGGAGGAAAGAAGGTTTAATCATAATCACAGACGTGGATTCTTTACTGTAAGAGCAGTGAGACTATGGAACTCTCTGCCACATGATGTTGTAATGAGGGACTCACTACTAACATTTAAGAAGGGCCTGGATGCCTTTCTTGAAAACTATAATATTACCAGTTATATATACTAGATTCTTTGATAGGGCGTTGATCCAGGGAATTAGTCTGATTGCCATATCTGGAGTCAGGAAGGAATTTTTTCCCCCAATGTGGAGATTAGTGTTGCCACATGGGTTTTTTTCGCCTTCCTCTGGATCAACATGTTAGGTGATGGGTTGAACTATATGGACTTAAAGTCTTCCTTCAACCTTAAAAACTATGTTACTATGTTACTTTCATGTAGTGTGCCAGGTTGTCTAGAGTCAATCCATCACCCATGACAACCACCCGGTGACACTCTACAAGGCCCTAGAAGAGAAAAATTGAGAAACCCTGCTATAGTCCTATGGAGGGGATAGTGAGAGGAGCTAAAGAGCGAAAGGACATTCTGCTGTATGTTCCCCAGAAGCTACAATTACAGTTATCCATATAAGTACTAGAGACAGATTTTGCAAACACTGAGAATTTTTAAACATTAAGATTACTTCAGTAAGAGTGGGAAGCGGATATCTCAACTATCATGTGCCTTTAACAGCCATGGGTGGGGCTAAGCTCTGGCCAAGGCTGTTAACCTGTGAAATGCTGCTGTCAATCTCTGACATCATTTCAAGGGCACCATCGGCGCACCTGAATTTCTTTTACCCACTGAATTCACAAAAAAAGCTATACATGTTTGGTATTTGCGTAATCATACTGATCTGCATAATTATATTTTTGTAATTTCAATTCATTTTACAAATGATATGGTGTCATTCAAAGGTACAAGTCTTCCCACAAAAACCAAGCCGTCAAATGGCTGTGTTGACGTTAGAAGAAAGATGTTATAGTACTTGGAAGAACTGTAGGAAAAAATCAAAAGCACAAAAAATAAAAATACTCGGGTTATGAAGGGGTTAAATATTAAACGCTGTGCATAAATTGTTCAATAGTAATATACATATGTAGGGTGAAGCAATTTTCACAGCACTACAGCATACTGCTTTTTTCACTGCATTGTACTGTATAGTACACATCACATCAGTCACACTAAACCAGCTTGCTTCTAGAAATAAACCTTCCATCTTTCTGTATGTATTACAAGTAATTGTACATTCTTTGTGCGCTCATGCTAAAGCCTTCTGCAAGTATCTTCATGGTACATTATGTCTATTCATTTGAGCAACAATCGTAATCTTGTTAGTAAATGACTGCCTTCTAAATAAGATGAAATATATGGAAAAGAAATGAAGGTTTAACATTTTTATTTACAAAAATGTAAGTAGTTGCTGTGAATACATAGAAAATTGAGAAAAATCAGGATTCCAAGATTTCTTAAAACTTTATCAACTTTTATTAAAGATCCATTAAAATGACATGTTGACACAAGACAAAAAGACCCAACCTGACATGTTTCAGACATGTTTCCCCCTCCTACTGTCTCCCTCCCACCCCTCTAGACTGTGAGCCCTCGTGGACAGGATCCCTGGCCCCATTGTACCCGTACGCTTGTTTTGTCGATTTGTCGTCGTTTTTCGACCACTTGTCTTTGTCTACCCCCTAATTTGTACAGCGCTATATAAATACCTAATAATAATAATAATAAATGGAAAGGAAAAAAAATATTGGAATCCGTATTTTTCTCAATTTTCTACGTTTATAAGTGGAAGCCAGCCACTGCAATGTGGACTCCAAGATAAACCAATGCCAAAACCGTATATGAATCACACAAAAGGCGCTCTGCTGTAAAAATAAATAGCAAGTGCTGTGACAAAAACAGGGCCTTTTGGTTTATACGTTTCTGCAAGAAAACGTACAATAAGCTGTCTCACCCACTCCAAGGTAGGCCCTGATAGAGACAGTCCTAACTCTGTCCCTAGTGCTACGGTAAAAACCTGCCAGTGTGTACATACCTCAGCTGGACAGGGTGCGGGAGAGCACAGGACTATCTCACCTTGTAAGGCTGTGTGGCTGGCAGCTCTGTGTGCAGACTTCATATGGGAGGGGCAGGTGCCTCCAATATCTGCTGTTACCAGCAGTGGTGAACACAAAGGCAAAAAAATATGAGTCTGCACACATTGGAAGCAGCAGTGTGAACTGCAACCAATCCCCACCAAAAACATGATAAACCAATGCCAAAACCGTATATGAATCACACAAAAGGCGCTCTGCTGTAAAAATAAATAGCAAGTGCTGTGACAAAAACAGGGCCTTTTGGTTTATACGTTTTTTGCCTTTGTGTTCACCACTGCTGGTAACAGCAGATATTGGAGGCACCTGCCCCTCCCATATGAAGTCTGCACACAGAGCTGCCAGCCACACAGCCTTACAAGGTGAGATAGTCCTGTGCTCTCCCGCACCCTGTCCAGCTGAGGTATGTACACACTGGCAGGTTTTTACCGTAGCACTAGGGACAGAGTTAGGACTGTCTCTATCAGGGCCTACCTTGGAGTGGGTGAGACAGCTTATTGTACGTTTTCTTGCAGAAACGTATAAACCAAAAGGCCCTGTTTTTGTCACAGCACTTGCTATTTATTTTTACAGCAGAGCGCCTTTTGTGTGATTCATATACGGTTTTGGCATTGGTTTATCTTGGAGTCCACATTGCAGACTCATATTTTTTTGCCTTAATGTGGACTCCAAGCAGATCCAAGGGTTAAAAAGGCGAGCAGCACATTCTCTTCCCTGTTTTCCCCTTTTAGATGTGAATACATGACTGGAAGACGTTATCTGATAATTGATTCCGTGGAAATTCCAGCTATTTCAATCATCTTTATTGATTTTTTTTTGTCGTGAGACTTTTCTGTCTGATTTGCTATCATTGACAAGATTAAAGTCATGTGACAGGTCCTGGTTGTTCACACGTAACATCATTGGAGACCAGGATTGCGCAGCATTTTTTATCCAAGAATTACCAGCATTCTTTGCTCCATATACCTATTGCATTTAGCTCCTAAGTGTTTTTCATTTCTATGATAGATTCTCTGTTACTTAAGGCCCTGTTACACGGCACGACAGCGTTAACGGGTTTTGAGGCGTTCCAGAGACATTGTTAGGACATCGGTGCGTGTGACTGTGCCAAGTTGTAACGATAAATCGTTGGGTCGTTGATCGCAGGTTTCAGAACATGTTCTAAAACCAGATGATCAATGATCAGCCAACCTGGTATATCGTGGTGTCTAACACCGCGATAACGATGTGGTTTGTGACTTGGCCCATTCACATCAATGAGCAGGTATCATGCGCGGGGTTTGCGAATGATACCTGCTCACAACATCATTGGTGAGTTGTCCATGATATCTATACGTGTGACATCTCACCAACTATGTCAAAACGATGTCGGAAACGACCGTGCGCCCACGAGATCGTTGCCGACATTGTTTTCACGTCATGCCGTGAAACGGTACCTTAACCCTGATTTTACTCCAATGGTCTTTAAACGTTGACTGGTATGCCTTACTAGTCAAGGAGAGCCACTAGTCCAACATTGCTGTACCCCAGTTATCTATACGCTTCCACTACTGTACCGCACTACACAGAGTTCCATTCCCATGTACCATCAGCTGCTGTCTGCCATGTCCTGCCGATGTGACTTTTCTGTCTCTGTCACTTCACAGGGCCACCAACTGTATGCTTTTGATGCCTTTTTTTTCCCATTAACTTCTGTGATATTGTTCTTTTTTAGCTCCTGTGTCTACTGCTGGTCAGAGCACTGGATATAGAGAACACTGTAACTGCAGGTTGCCAACCTACTTCTACTTCTTTCTGGACAACTGAACCAAAAATTGCAGACCAAATATTTACTGACATAATCCATGCCCATTTCAAAAACCACAGCTTTATTGTCATGTCCTCAACAACAGCACAATAACTAGTGATGGGCGAACCCTCTGATGTTCGAATAAGGCGGACCCGACCTGACTTTTTCTGAAGTTTGAGTTCAGGGCAGAATGTGACTCAAACTTGAGTCCAAACCCCAAACTTAGACTTCAAAGTTACGAGATGGGGTGGTGGGCTGTAAAAAGAAAGAAGATAGTGATAAAACATTAGCTCATACTTACCAGCATCTGGCCACTTGTACTTCCAGGGCTGATCATTAACCTCTTGGTTATTAACTGGTGAGGGGCACAATAGTCAAGGACAGATGCTGTCACAGAAAATGACAGTGTCCATTTTATTGTATTATCGATTGAGAAAATTATAAATTTGGGGCTAAAACAACATTTCAGCTAAAAAACAATATACGGTTTGCAAGTGGTTTTGAAGGGTTCAAAAAAATCCTCATAGCAGTTCAGAAGTACTTGAGGGTTGCGGTTAAAATGGTATCACTTTTAAAGAGTTTCCAATATATAGACCCCTGAAATGCCATTTAACTACTACTAGGTAATTAAACAGGTTTTGAAAATTCCTTGAAAGAATGATAAATTGCACCTAAACTTTTAACCCTTCTAACATCCTAACAAAGTAAAATTACATTTTAAAAATCAAGAAGATGTAACATAGACCTTTGGGAAATTTCATTTATTGATTATTTGTAACTATAATAGATAACTCAGGAATCTTTTCGCGTGAGGCATAGACATAACTGAAACAAGGTTTAACGGTGGGAGAGAGAATCTGTATTGACACACGTGGTAATAAAGCAAACAAAGGTGTAGCAAGAAATAAAAGTTCATAAAGTATGCAAAAATTGTTCTACATCAAGACCAGAGTCAAAGTTGTATTCATTCATTTGCAACAAATGTTAACCCTGCGTCATGGCACAAAGGACTCTTACAGCAAAATCATTAATAAGGCGAAGCCTTAACAGAATAGTCTCTGGAATAACTTCACAGGTAGATGCCGATTAGCAAAACAGTCTTTGAGCTCCGTACACACTAGAAACTGATGTAAGTATTAAAGTCTATAGGCTACGTTCACTCTGAGAGATGCTGTAGCAACAGTCAATGAACATAGTTCACACCCATGAATAGAAGTCTATCAAATATAAGTCCATAACCAGATGCAGAACAATTTAACCCAATGTCCTGCAAAGTTCCGAACACTGCTTCTTATCAATATTAAATGAGGAAGCTACAGACAGCTTGTACAACTAACAAGATTACGAGAATTAGGCTGGCAGGCAAGAACTGAAGCAAAGGAAACAGCACTGAGCAGCTTGGAAACTGAAGGGGAGCTGGCAGTAGGTGTGGGACGCTTAACTGATATGCAGTCACCGGAGAACCAAACAGGATTTGCTGGAGAAAGAGGAGCAAACTTGCGATGCAACAAGGAGCTGGAATCTTGGTAAAATACTCAAGTAAAAGACTGGAAGATTGACTGGAGCTTAAAAAGGCAGGGAGACAAAAACACATGGAGAGGAACAAAGCAGAGGACGCTATCTTGGAAAAGGGCGAGAATGCACAATAGGTCATCAGAAAATTCAGAGTTCTGTCATTATTTTGCACAACTGTGTTTAAGGATACAAAAATTCAAACTGCTAAATTTTCAACCGTTTTGCCAAAATTACGATAGTTTCACAACTAAATGTGTAAAATATATACCTAGATATACCACTATCATGAAGTATAATATTTCATAAAAATATATTCTCAGAATCACTGGAATCCATTGAAACATTCCAGAGAGATTACCACATAAAATGACTGTGTAAGATATTCTAAATTCGGCTTCGTCATAAAGGTCAAAATTGGGTCAGTCACTAAGGGGTTAATCCCACGGCTTGCTTAGGCTGGCTTCACACCACGTTTTTCCGGTGTTTTATTGGATGCACCGGACACAGCCTGACAGCTCCGGACAAACAAAACAGGACGACAAATATGCCAACCGGTCCAGTCCTGTTTTCTCCCGTATTTGGCATTGCGTGGCTGCTGCCTCTGTCCAGTGCTGAAATTTTAGATTCGCGGCTAGCAGGGAGCTAGCCGCAGTTCTGAAATTTCTGATGGGTGCTCTCCAGGTGCTGAAGTTCAGCGCTGGCCACCGCTGAACTTCAGCACCCGGCGTCCGCGAACCGGATCCGATTTTCTGTAGGATCAGGTCTGATCTGGCGCCCATAGACTCCCATGTTAGGGGGCACCGGATTGCACCGGATCCTATTTTGTAAGATTTTGGCCCCAGACACAAAAACGCTGCAAGCTGCGATTTTGTGTCAGGGGAAAAAAAAAATTCTGCCGGATCCTCCCTGACAGCAGGGAACCGGATGGCAAATCACTGCCATCTGGCCCCATCCGGCCCCATAGGAATTCTATGGGGCAAAAATCATATCCGGGGCTGTCCGATTCACACCGGACAGCCCCGGATCCCTGAAACTGTGGTGTGAAGCCAGCCTTAGTAATCAGAGATATCTGCATTAATAATAAAAAAGTGGACTTTAATGGCCCATTTGAAACAATGGTTTGGCCGTGAAACAGCCTTTATCAAGTACTTGGAAAAGGCTGTATCATGGCTGATATGTTGTGCCACATGGTCCATTAAAGTCCACTTTTTTATATCTACTTTGGAGTGCTGCCTATTTATTTTACTTTATCACCTTTTGGGATTTAGATACGTCAAGGCTCTGCACCCACATTTAACATCAAAGTTTGTGCGGTTCCTTTTTTTGTGTTTTTTCACTGCACTAATAATTAGGCATGTACTTCCTATCTTTTGAAAAGGGTATAAATGGCATTCATGGGAATAGCCCTTTAACTTGGCTCAAGTGTGCTATAGCTACAACTGTTGGAAAAGGGGCGAAGGATAGTATTGACCAGGGGCCCCTCCTTACAATGCCCCAGATACTTCATACATGCCATGATAACATTATACAGATGATGTTGGGAAGAGTTTGGGTGGTTTATAAATGGTAAAGAACCTGCTACTAATCACACATAAAGAGCCATTGTGATCCAGTTCCTCTGTCTATTGCTTCTATGCACAAGAGCCATGACTGCTGCAGGTAACACCTATAGGAAATCTATCCATCCAGTCATGGGGACAAAATTCAGTCCTGGCATTTAAAAGTACATAGGTCCCTGCTGCCCCTTCTTTTCCAGATTGGGGTCTTTATTACTAACATTACCCTTTCTGGAGGTAGTCAAGATATACTACTGCCTACATTTCCAATAGTACCACTATATAATCTTTAATAACAATAATGATAATAATAATGCCACTGTAATAATTTTGCAATATATGGTTAAAGTGAACCTGTCACCAGATTTGGGTGTGTGAAATTAAAAGCACCACCTTCAGCAGTGCTTATGCTGCATTTTAAGAAGGCTATTGGCTTGTGGTTCCAGCGCCAATGTGATGGCGGCGGGGTGAAGACTGCTCCAGGCGCCTCCGGCATCAGACCGACATAAACATACCGTACGGTGGTGATGAGGGCAGCGGCAAAGGAGCATCAGGAGGAGAAGGGGCGCATGGAGAGGTGGCTCCGGAGCTCAGGACCAGAGCAGAATAGCCCAGCAAGGAAAGCTTCGGGACATCCCGCTTCAGGCAAGATGGCGGCGACATGTAGTGGGAGGAGGAGTGAGTCGGCATGCCGGGAAACATGGCAGCAGCGGGGAAGCATGGAGAAGGAGGGACACAGAGCTCTAATTCATAGAGAGGGAGAAAAGGAGCTGGAATAGAAGGAAAGAATGGAAACCCCTCAGATGTCCCTAGACACCTAGACTGACAGCTATAGAACAAGAGCTTATTGAATCACCCAATCAGTGTGGATGAAATATAAAATGGATGATTTAGAGAACAGACAGAGGAGAAGCAATCTCAGGGTTGTAGGAATCCCAGAATTGATCCCACATAAATCCCTCAATGACATATGCGAAATTGAACTCCCCCAAGCCCTGGGTCTAACATCAAAATGTAAAGTGGAAAGGAAGCACAGAGCGGGTCTACTCAGCTGGAGTGAGATGAGATCTGGAGAAGCTAACACAAGAGGAAGACCTGATAACCCGAGACCGAGACACATCATTACAAAATTCCTGGAGTATAAGGATAAAGAGACTCTACTGCGCCTCTTCAGAGGAAGACGACAACCATTTCTACTGAGGGGGTACAAAGTGGTCCTGTTCGGGGACTATTTGGCTGAGGTCATGAATCAGCATAAAGCATTCAGTGATGTATGTAGTATGCTGTTCAAGAGAAACATACAGTTATAACTGTTATACCCTGCAACACGCAAAGTAAGAGATGAAGAAGGCAACTTGCAATTCATGAAAGACCCCAAAGAGGCGATGCGTTACTTTCTCACCAAACCACAACAGACCTTGCATAGGGGGTGTGAAGCACAAAGGGATGGACGCTCCTGGGCAAATATTCCGCCGATCCCGAGAGTCTGACAATTGCCAGGAGGAGAGAAAGAGGACTCGGAATCATTGCTCCTTAAAGAGGCTCCATCTCCGAAACAACAACGGACCTGTCAAGTGGACCCCCGCGCTTCTGAACAGCACCTGATGTCCGCGGAGGAAGACGGCAGCATAGGCTGCAGACCTCCTGGATTTCTAGACTAGGATCTTTGTAATAGAGAAAGACGAGAGATAATCTGGAAGGGAAGCCTCACAGGACTGGAAGGCTGACAGTAACAAGGGGGCAGTGCGTTGAAACCCATTTTCCTCACAATTACACAGATAATCCCCGTCCAGTTGCTGGAAATCTTCCCTTTTTTTTTTTTTTTTCCCCTTCCCTTGGTGCATAACAACATCGAATTTGGGACACCAATGCCATAGCTCCAGCGAGAACTGGTGAGATCGGAATAATTTAACTACAGGCATGGGGTCGAATGGGGTGGGGGGAGGAGGGGCGGAAATGGTGAAATTGCAAGCGTTACATATAAAGACAGTACTCTCTCCTTAATGCGGGGAGAATGAACACCGCCACAACTGGGAACTGAACTTGGCCATTATGCCAGATGGCGGGAGTGTGGTGAGGAGACTCACATTGGAAAGATAGGAAGATGTAATGAAAAAAATGGGGAGGGGGCAGGGGGGAAATGTTGTTAATGTTGTAGTTTTTACGGAGTTTTTTAAGGAGATGTTCTCTTACTAGATATAGGAATGCCATACACTACTCAAAGATGCTTGACGTCAGGCTCTGTTGCTATGTGGATACCAGGCCGATGACACATAACCATGACCATATCCATTAGACAATATGGTTAGAGTGGTGTCATAGAATCTAAAAGGCTTGAGATACCCTGAAAAGCGGGGAATGGTTTTGAGACATCTAAAAATGCTAAGAGGTGACATTAGCATCTTACAGGAAACACACCTGGCAAAAAATGAAATGTTTCACATCCATAAATCATTGGTAGGGGCAGTGTATGGATTAGTAGCAGTAGCACGAAAGGAAGGGGTAATAGTTCTTCTCCACAAAATCTTCACCCACAAAGTGTTGTCATATAGCTGGGATGAAGAAGGCAGACATGTCCACATTGTGTTAGAGACCTCAGGGGGAAATCTAAGCATTCATAACATCTATGCACCCAACTCTTCTCAGAAATAATTTTTTAAACCTTATATACGCCAAATCTTGGAAGACAGAGAACACAATATGATTGTAGGTGGAGATTTTAATGTAGTCATGTCAGAAGATGAGGATAGACTCAACTGTCATTAGTCAGACAAGGGAAGGGCCTGGTTGGCTAGGGGAAGTCACTGCAGATGTGTCATTAAAAGATGCATGGCGAATGCAACCTCCAATAGACAAGAGATTTCACCCATTTTTCACACCCTCACAATACATGGTCTCGTATTGACATGCTTTTAGTTAAAGGGATCCTGTCACCCCCAAATCACCTCTAAACCTATTAAAACCTGTCCCTAGAGCATATTAACACTGTCCCTACACTCCTTTTAGCTCCTAAATGGCATTAGTCAAAGTGAATATAAACGTTTTATAAGTACCTGATTAGTCATGATAATGAGTGACTATGCTATTCATAGTCACTCATCAAGGCAGCCCCTCTTCTTCATATCACGCCTATTCAGGCGTGCTCGTCAGTCTATGTTCAAAATCGCGCCTCCCTGCGCGCCTCCCCTCTCTCTCATAGCGTCCGGGCTTCACTGTAAGCTGTATGACGCGATTCGCGTCATTCCCGGCGCCGGATGACGTATTTGCAGCCGCGCCGCGCTGTCAGCTTCAAGTCCCGCACTGCGCATGCGCATGGGCATGCGCAGTGCGTATTTTGAAGCTGACAGCGCGGTGCGGCTGCAAATACGTCATCCGGCGCCGGGAATGACGCGAATCGCGTCATACAGCTTACAGTGAAGCCCGGACGCTATGAGAGAGAGGGGAGGCGCGCAGGGAGGCGCGATTTTGAACATAGACTGACGAGCACGCCTGAATAGGCGTGATATGAAGAAGAGGGGCTGCCTTGATGAGTGACTATGAATAGCATAGTCACTCATTATCATGACTAATCAGGTACTTATAAAACGTTTATATTCACTTTGACTAATGCCATTTAGGAGCTAAAAGGAGTGTAGGGACAGTGTTAATATGCTCTAGGGACAGGTTTTAATAGGTTTAGAGGTGATTTGGGGGTGACAGGATCCCTTTAAAGATAGTCTGAAGCAGAAGATAGACCACACTGAAATATGCGACATTGTGATTTCAGATCATAGCCCATAGCCCTAAAGGATAGCTTCCTGCGGGGAACTGACAAACTCTGGAGGCTCTCACACTATCTCCAAAATGACAAAAACTTTACAAAACTGCTTCAAGAATGGTGGACAGAATTTAGAGAAAACAATAAAGATCATGAGGGAGACCGTACATTATTTTGAAAGACAGCAAAGGCGGTGTTAAAGGTAAAAATCACAGCACATACCATCACACAAAAAAGAAAAATGCTCAAGCATTATCGACGGGCCAGTGAACTGGTGAGACAAGCATACAGGGCTTTTGTAGACGCAAGATCGCCCTACACAAAAAATGCATGGAAGGAAGCGAAGATAGAGTTTGAGGAGTGGGCAAGGAAACGGAAGCAACTTGGACTGTCACAATGGGAGGTACAGCTATATCGACATGGGGACAAGGTGGGAAAAATCTTGCTAGTCTGGCGAAAGGGAAACAACTATCCACTCAAATTGGAGCTATGAAGTTTCCTGATGGTCGTGTCACCCATGATCCCCAAAAAATCAACTCGATTCTAGGACAATTTTATGCACAGTTATGTAGGAAAAACTCAGTGAATGAGGGGAGGAGGTGGTGGAATGGCTTCAAAAAGTCTGCATGCCGGTGGTCGCGGAAGAGGCCGCAGCTCAATTGAACAGAAACATAGAGTTGGAGGAGATTTTGTGAGCTACCAATAATCTGAATGTGCAAAAAACTCCATGCCCAGATGGTTTTAAGGGGGCTATTATAAAGTGTTAAAAGATCAGATAGCTCCTCTTTTGCAAAACCTGTTCAGTGACTTCCTGGCAGGCAAATCGACCCCTCAACAAATGAACATAGCATACATTAAATTATTACCGAAAAGCGGGCAAGCTATGGATGAGCCGATGAGCTACCACCCCATATCTCTAATAAATCAAGATCTGAAACTAATTTCCAAAATATTGGCAGATCAATTAGCATTGCTAATCCCGGTGTTAGTAGGAAGTCAACAAGCTGGATTTGTAAAAGGGAGGTCAGCAGCAGGGAATATACAGAAAACTCTAATAGTGTTAGAAGCAGTTTGACTGGGAAACAACAAGAGGATAGACACTCCAGGCATGGTCATGCTTGACGCGGAGAAGGCTTTCGACAAAGTCAGCTGCACATGGCTAGAGGCGGTGTTGGATAGGTTAGGTCTTCAAGGGGCTTTTCAGTCGTTATCCTGAGAAACCTGTATTACAACCCTAAGACAAGAGTCAATACACCGGGATTTTTCATCGGATATTATATGCCTAGAGAGGGGGACACGTCAAGGTTTCCCCATTTTTTTCCACTACTCTTTGACTCTGTCTCGATTGTTTAATAACAGCCACTGTTTTACAGGAATAACGGCAGGGAATCAAAAACTCAAAGAGAGCTTTTCGCAGATGACATTGTGCTTTATATGGCAAACCCATGGGACGATCTCCCGAAGCTACTGAGATTGGTGGAAGCGTTTGGGTGGCACTTGGCATTCAAACTAAATAAGTCCAAGTGTGAAATCGTTCTATTAAAACATCATCAGAGAGACAGGGGGATGGAAGGAAGGGGAAGGAAAGACATAGAGGGCATACATATAGCTAAGGCTACTTTCACACTACGATTTTAGAGGGAGCCGATGCTGTGCGATAAAATCGGACAGCATCGGCTCCTTCTGATGCCTGGAATCAGATGCCAAATAGGCATCCGATTCCGACAGAAAATAGGATGCCCTCCCTCCTGTCAGATTGCTCCCTGAGCTGTCACAGCTGTCTCTCCTCTGCTCTCCCTTCTTCTCCCCTAGTCCTCTCCTCTGCTTCCCCGGTCCTCTCCTCTCTCCTCCGGTCCTCTCCTCTCTTTCCCGGTCCTCTCCTATGCTCCCCTGGTCCTCTCCTCTGCTTCCCTGGTCCTCCCCGCTTCTCCCCCGGTCCTCTCCTTTGCTCCTCCGGTCCTCCCCTCTGCTCCCACTCTCCTCCAGGCTGATAAAAAAATAAACAATGTATGCTCACCTGTCCCCGAGGCCCCCGCCATCTCCCGCAGGCTCCCGGTATCCTCGCGGTGTCCTCTCGGTGTCTCCTGTGTCTGCAGAGGTCTTCTTCTTCTGAACAGGACCTGCCGTGATGTCACAATCACGTGACCACCTGTTAACATGGTGTAACCGGCGGTCACGTGACTGTGACGTCACGGCAGGTCCTGTTCAGAAGAAGAAGACCTCTGCAGACATGGGAGACACGGGGAGGACACAGCGAGGACACCGTGAGCCTGCGGGACCGTGCGCAAGACGACGGGGGCCTCGGGGACAGGTGAGCATACATATTTATTTTTTTTTAACCCCTGCTTTCCTAGTTAGGAGCAGTTTTACTGTACTGAGCATGCTCAGTACAGTAAAATCGGGTCCGAGGACACATCAGATGTTTCCTCGGACCCTTTTTCATAGGACCCCAAGTTAAAAACATCGGGGTGGCACTAAATGGCATCCGATTTGGTCCAATCCTATTTTGTGCAATTTTCGGTGCAAAAATCCGAGCATGCCCCGATTTTTGCACCGATAAAAAAATTGGACAAAATCGGACAGAATCGGATCGGACCAAATCGGATGCTATTTAGTGCACATCCGATCGATCCGATGCCCATAGGGCTGCATGGGGGTCAAAATCGGTCCGATGCTGTCCGATTTTTATCGGACAGCATCGGAAAAGAGAAAATCGGCGGTTATGAACCTGGGAATTTAAATAGGTAAGACATCAGAGCAGATATATAATCTGAATTATGGCCCCTTGATTTCGAAAATCCAAAAGGAATTAGAGAGATGGGAATCTCTACCACTGTCCCTTCTGGGCAGGTGTCATCTTATAAAGATGATAAGTTTTCCCAGACTCTTATATCCCAAGCAAGCAATCCCTATGCTCCTTAAACATGCAGACGTTTTGAAGGTTTATAGAGCTTTCATAAAATGTTTATGGAAAGGCAGGAGACCACAGATTAAATTATGCACTTTAATGTTCATAAGAGATAAGGGAGGTTTGGGGTTCCCGAATGTTAGAGGCTATAATCTAGTGGGCATTGCTCGGCACCTCCTGGACTAGTTTGGTAAATCCAACAGATACTCTGACTACTGGTTAGAAGAGAGTCTTTGTACCCCATGGGATCCAGTTGCAATATTACATTCCCCTAGATCTAAGGTAGCTGTCACACGCTTAGTTAGCGCTGACTTTGCTGGTTGCTGCTGTGTATGTGTTTGTCTTTAAGAGCTGCATGGTTGATAGCTGTGAAGGTCCTGGCCTCCTGTGTTGTGCTACAGAACTGCATTCACTATTAGGTTCATCTGCTGGTTGAGGGGTTAATGTGTGACTGACCTAAACTCCCCTCCCCCTAGACTTTAAGTAGCCTCTCCTTCCACCAGGTGGTGCTGCTGATAGAGTTTCACTCAATGCCTGGAAGCCGTGCTGTGCTGACCTGTGTGTTTGTGTTGCTGATGTCCTTTCCTTTGGAGTTGCTGTATCCCAGTTCTGTGGAGGGAGGTGAGGGGGGGAATAGCGCAGGGCTGGTGGAGTAGTTTTAGGGAGAGGCTGGAGGCCTGAACCTTCTCACCTTTAGAGATACCTTCGGGATCAGGGCCATTCAGGGTTCCTAGACAAGGGTCCGACTAGTCTTCCCTGGTCACCCTGCCCATAACTGCCATTCCCTCAGCATTCTCACTACACCGTGACAGTAACATCCTGTGGTGAATCGTGACCTGAACCTGGCAGCTCCACAGCGCCTCCGGTTAAACCCAGGTCAGTCAGAGAACTGCCTGAGGATAAAGGAGGGCCGCAGCTGCCTTGCCTGTGCTGGTTTATTAAGGCACCTCTCAGTGAGTGTGGTATATGTCTTCTAGCCCGCAACCAGAAGCACATATAATCTCCTTCACCCCGTCACTGCCAGAGGCCCTGAATAACCCCAAGCACAAATGCTGCCACCAGCTTCTCGTTTAATATAAGTCCGGTCTGTGGTCGGGCTTATATTGGGTCAGAAACCAACCCAGGTAGCGTTATATGAGCACACGGACGTGGGAATCGTGATCAAGATAAAAAGAGCAACTCAAGATTAAATTTATATATTTAATCACCCTAATGGTACACTAGATATTAATATTTACAGTTATTATTCAGATGTTACAAATATTACAGTCAGATATGCCAATAAAAGGAGGAATGGAATACACAGAATTACATACACATGTGAGCAGTTACCTTAGTGCTGATGGCACCACAAGGGCGGCGTGGCACCAATCTGTTCCTGGGGTAATCTCTGGCCTTGGTGGAAAAATGCCCATTCAGAAGAAATACAAGGTGGAGATGGAGCAGATGATTTTTATACATTATGGGTTGCCCCTGTCTCCACCCATCTCACACCTCTGGGATGTCTCACAACTCCCACCCCTCTGAGGGGAGATATGGACACCCGAATTCTATAATGTTCCCTAGCCGTGTCCATGGGCATCGCAGACGGAAGATAATAAAATCATAACTAAAAATATGAAAGTATCTTCGTCTGGATGTGAAACATGCCTACTCTGAGAACACCCTACTAGCCAATATCCTGTTTAGATGGCTTACAGTTATCCTACATCCATGTGAATACCATGCTTGTCACCGCCTAGACGTCACGATGATGGATTTACGCTTGCCATGTTCATAGACCGCACGGCTCATGAAATATTAAGGTTATAGTCACGGTGCCTTCCAGTCTGCCTTGGACGTGTCACCTTTTGGCAAAACCCCAGTATGAGGAAGCCCCATACATCTACCTGATTAAAACATCAAAGTTAAGGATAAGTCCTGTTGTGTGGACAGTCGGCTTTCATCTACATACTAATTACTCTACCATTTGCTGCTGTCCAGGATGAATGGTCTCTGGCTTTCCTTGTGAGTGAGATGTGCTTTCAAATTGCTTTCTGGATGGAATATGGGGGATATGAAACAATATTCATCACACCTCCCCCTCTTAGACGGCGCTAGGGGGTAGCACATTCCTGTGTTCCCCCGCACGCCCGTCCGCTACCTCCCCTCGCCGGGATAACCCATCAGCGTTACCGTGGTCCCGGCCCCTCCTGTGGTGAATGGTGAAGTCGTATTGCTGGAGCGCAAGGCTCCAGCGCAGCAACCTCCCATTCATCCCAGAGACCGAGTGTAACCAGCTGAGGGGGTTGTGGTCCGTCTCCACGATGAAGTGGCGTCCGTACAAGTATGGCTGCAGACGCTGCAGGGCCCACACAATTGCCGGAAACTCCCTTTTCCATCGGGGAGCAGGCCGCCTCCCTCCCTGGATCCCACAGTACCCTCTCTTTGGTGGTGGAGACAGCCGTCTCCGAGAGGCGGCTCGGCACCTCAGGACTGGCACTCGCTGGTAGTGCAGTCTCAAACCCCTGGCTAGGCATAGCCAGAAGCGGTGCACATGCCTCACTTCCACAGGGACCCTCTGGGACCTGTTCTGGGTCAGACATGGGTTCAGTTATCCCTCGACAGAGTGAGGGCCCAGAGAGCAGTGTACGACCTGCACTCTCGCTCCTCAGTCCAGGGACGACAGCGCCTTGGACAGCTGTCTCCCCGGGGGATAACGTCACCTTCCCATTGGCCATACTGGCCTGTAACAACTCTTTCCTGTCATGCTGACAGGCCAGGGATACAGCTTTCCCATCATCCTGACAGGCCGGGGATACAGCTTTCCCATCATCCTGACAGGCCGGGGATACAGCTTTCCCATCATCCTGACAAGTTAGGGGCAGCCCCTGCCCCTCATCTTGACAGGTCACGGGAAACGTGTCCCCGCCCCTCTGACAGGTGTTGGGCGCTGAGGTCCCATCACTCTGACAGACAGGGGGTACCCCTATGGCACCCGGACAGGGTATGGGTACAACTTTCCCATAGCCCTGACCGGTTGGGGGTACCATTCTTCTATCATACAGACAGGTTATGGGCTTGAGCTGCCCATCCCCTTGACTGGCTGTAGGAACACCTGCCCCACTGCCCCAACACGGTATGGGGATCACCTCCCCATCTCCGTGGCAGTCAGTGAGCACAACTGCATGTTGGTCCCTGGGCCACACCTCCGGTGACTCCGGCTGGACCGTTACCTTGCACAGCCGTCCTTGGTCCCAGACCACCTGCTTGAGGCCTGAGTCCAAGGGAGGCTGTGCCACCCGCTCCTTGAGCGCTTTCAGGCTGACGTCAACTCTTGACGCTACCTGACACCCCTGACGAGACGTGGTCAGAGTAGAAGCAACTGCCACGTCCTCCGTCAGTTCCACGGGGCCTGTCTCCTGGCCTCCGTGTAGACCTTCCTCACTGCCCTGACAGGTTATGGGGACCGCATCCTCATCCTCCTGGCAGCCAGTGGGTACAACTACCGGTCGGTCCTTGGGCCACACCTCCGGTGACCCCTGCTGGACAGTTACCTGGTACAGCCGTCCTTGGTTCCGGACCACCTGCTTGTGGTCCGAGTCCGAGGAAAGCTGTGCCACCTGCTCCTGGAGGGCTTCCAGGCGGTCGTCAGCCCCTGACGCCGCCTGACACTCCTGACGAGACGTGGTCAGCGAAGAAGAAACTGCCACAGTCTCCGTCAGTTCCCTGGGACCTGTCTCCTGGCCTCCGTCTGACTCGGCAGCCACTTGGTCTGAAGGGGAGAAGCCTCTGAACCTCCGCGAGGCTCCCTGGGCTCCAGCACCCCCACTCCTGGTGACAGCGGTTATGGCTGCTGTAACCATGGGCAGTGCCTGCTTCCCCTCCGCTCCTGACCAAGTCGCCGGTTCAGGCGGACCATCCTGGCCTCCTGACATCCCGGTGGTGGGTGGTTCCTGCCCTGGGATCTCACCTGGTGGCTTCACTTCTCCTGTGACAGCCCCATACTCCCCGACATGTTCCACCCCTTGCAGCTCCTCAGAGCGCAGCGTCTGGGCCTTACCTGGCAGCACCACATTCCCTGTGGGTGCTCCAACCTCGACCGCTGACTCCCTGGCTACAATACCAGGCTGCTTACAGCAGAGAGCAGTGTCACATACATCTGTGTCTGCTCCTTCTGCAGCTATCAGCCCCCTCAGCCCCCTCTGTCTCCCCTCTGAGAACAAAAGGTGTGCTGGCTGATCCTGGCCTAAGGCCGTTCTACAATTCTCTTTATCTTCCTCCCCCCTCCCTGTCACTGTCAGCCCTTTGTGTACTGTGTTGTGTGGAGTGTCACTGCAAGCATCATCAACATCATCAATAATAACATCACCATTAATAACGTCATCCCCATCAACACTCCCAATATTGGACAGTGCACATTCTGGTGGATCAGAACTGGGAGGGTCAGTGGCCACATACTTGGACACTAGCCGCCCCAAGTCTGACCCAAGCAATACATTTGCCGGAATATTAGCAGACACCCCCACCTCCCTCACTCCCCTCCCCGCACCCCAGTCCAGATAAACCCTGGCAACAGGCAATGCGGGTTCCACGCCTCCAATTCCGGAGACGGCAAAGGACCTTCCGGGGATCAAGTCCTGGGGGGAGACCATTTCGGGTCGCACAAAAGTCCGTTCAGCCCCGGTGTCCCGCAGTCCCATGGCCACAGAGCAGCCTATGGGGACGGGTTGAAAATTGTCCAGGGACCTACCACCACCCCCCCCACACACAAAACAGTGGCCGTTTGCTGGGTCGGGGACGGGGCCTGTTGGCGCTGGGGACACATAGCCTTGAAGTGTCCTGGTTGGTTGCAGAGATGACACCGTCTGGGTTCTGCTGCCAACCTGGAGAGGGGAACAGGGGGTAATAGAGGGGCTGCCCCCTGCATTCTGGGGGCTGGGGTCACGGGTGCAGGGTTGGTCTTACCCCCTCTCCAGGTGCTGCTGCTGGTCCTCCTGGTCTCAGGTACTCGGTTGTTCGTGTACTCGTCCGCCAGGACCGCTGTCTCACAGGCCCCCTTCGGTTTCCGGTCGCGGATGAACTGTTGGAGGTCCTCGGGACAGTTCCACAGGAATTGCTCCATCACGAACAACTCCTGGATCTCCTGGGCTGTGCTGCGCTCCAAACCTTTGATCCAGTGGTCAGCTGCTCTCAGGAGGCCCGCATGTGGTCGGTCCAGGTATCCTTTGGACCCCTCTGCAGGCTTCGGAACTTCTTGCGGTAGGACTCCGGGGTGAGGTTGAACTGTCGGATCAGGGCCTGCTTGATGCTCGCATAGTCTGGCGACTCCCCGGCAGGGAAGTCCCCCAAGGCTTTCATGGCGTCACCCCTCAGACGGGGGGTTAGGTACTGGGCCCACTGGCCTGAGTCCAGGTTGTACTGCCTGCAAGTCTGCTCAAAGGCCAGCAGAAAAGAATCCAGGTCTCCGCCTGCCTCCAGAAGGGGAAAGTTCTCAACTCGGACCTTCGGTGGCTTGGGCTCCTGGTTGGCTGGAACGGGCTGCGAGATCCCGAGCTGAGCCAAGGTGAGCTGGTGCTGGCGCGCTGCAGCCTCACGGCGCTCTGTAGCTTCACGCTCTGCAAGTCGTTCTGCAGCTTCACGCTCTGCAAGTCGCTCTGCAAGTCGCTCTGCAGCTTCACGCTCTGCATGTCGCTCTGCAGCTTCACGCTCCACAGCCTCACGTTGCTCTGCAGCTTCACGCTCCACAGCCTCACGTCGCTCTGCAGCTTCATGCTCTGCAAGTCGTTCTGCAGCTGCCATGAGGGTCTCGTAGGTGCTCTGGTCTCCAGCTACAAGTCGAGCCAGGGCAGCTTGAAAAAGGGCATCCGAGCCCATCTGGCTGGAGCGACCAGCAGGTGGTGATCTGCCCACCGCGGGGCTGAGGACAGGGGGTATTTGCCCCACTGCAGAGTAGACCACTGGGGATTGGCTCCTTGAGGACCTGTGCATGGTATCCTCCTCGCCTAGACCAACAGTGTCCTCCACCACCTCTTGCATATCAGCCACAGCAAGTGCCCTCTGCAGCGCTTGGCTCCTGGTACCCTGGGCCAGTTTAGCACCCCTGGTCACTGACACACAGCTGCAACCTGATGCACCCACACACCTTATATTTGCACTCTGACTGTCTAGTGTTGAGTTGATCTTAGGACCCTGACAGCAAAAGCTACTGCCAGCAGCCCTTAGTGTTAGGGAGTTGGGTCCACAACACTATTATCTTGATCCCACTGCTGCCACCACTTGTGGTGAATCGTGACCTGAACCTGGCAGCTCCACAGCGCCTCCTGTTAAACCCAGGTCAGTCAGAGAACTGCCTGAGGATAAAGAAGGGCCGCAGCTGCCTTGCCTGTGCTGGTTTATTAAGGCACCTCTCAGTGAGTGTGGTATAGGTCTTCTAGCCCGCAGCCAGAAGCACATATAATCTCCTCCACCCCGTCACTGCCAGAGGCCCTGAATAACCCCAAGCACAAATGCTGCCACCAGCTTCTCGTTTAATATAAGTCCGGTCTGTGGTCGGGCTTATATTGGGTCAGAAACCAACCCAGGTAGCGTTATATGAGCACACGGACGTGGGAATCGTGATCAAGATAAAAAGAGCAACTCAAGATTAAATTTATATATTTAATCACCCTAATGGTACACTAGATATTAATATTTACAGTTATTATTCAGATGTTACAAATATTACAGTCAGATATGCCAATAAAAGGAGGAATGGAATACACAGAATTACATACACATGTGAGCAGTTACCTTAGTGCTGATGGCACCACAAGGGCGGCGTGGCACCAATCTGTTCCTGGGGTAATCTCTGGCCTTGGTGGAAAAATGCCCATTCAGAAGAAATACAAGGTGGAGATGGAGCAGATGATTTTTATACATTATGGGTTGCCCCTGTCTCCACCCATCTCACACCTCTGGGATGTCTCACAACTCCCACCCCTCTGAGGGGAGATATGGACACCCGAATTCTATAATGTTCCCTAGCCGTGTCCATGGGCATCGCAGACGGAAGATAATACTTTCATATTTTTAGTTATGATTTTATCTTCGTCTGGATGTGAAACATGCCTACTCTGAGAACACCCTACTAGCCAATATCCTGTTTAGATGGCTTACAGTTATCCTACATCCATGTGAATACCATGCTTGTCACCGCCTAGACGTCACGATCATGGATCTACGCTTGCCATGTTCATAGACCGCACGGCTCATGAAATATTAAGGTTATAGTCACGGTGCCTTCCAGTCTGCCTTGGACGTGTCACCTTTTGGCAAAACCCCAGTATGAGGAAGCCCCATACATCTACCTGATTAAAACATCAAAGTTAAGGATGAGTCCTGTTGTGTGGACAGTCGGCTTTCATCTACATACTAATTACTCTACCATTTGCTGCTGTCCAGGATGAATGGTCTCTGGCTTTCTTTGTGAGTGAGATATGCTTTCAAATTGCTTTCTGGATGGAATATGGGGGATATGAAACAATATTCATCACACATCCCAGATAACAAATTCTATGATATTCAGAGATATGATGGGAGCGTGAAAAGCCATTAGAAGAAATTAGGTTTATCTTGGAAAATTTCAAAATTTTTAAATCCTTGGGCACACCTGAATTTTCAATTGGGTAGAGATAACGCACTATTTCGGCAATGGAGAGAGAAAAGAATTAACATTGGGAGATGGTCAGGGCAGAGGTGCTGGAGAAATGGCGTTTGACACCACTTCATGTGATCCAATATGAACAACTGAGACATCCCGTATTCAAAGACCTTCAGGACCTCGAAACGGAATGTAGGAAGAATACTTGAGATGACCTGATGACGACATCTGGGGGTCCATATAATATCTCTACAATTTACAGCTTATTAAGAGATCACTTAGTCCCTCCTGGTCCTAAATTGCTGTTTTAAAAATGGAAACTGCAATTGCGCGACCTGGAGGCAGAGTAATTAATTGTGGCGGCCTAAAATGCAATACGAAAACATATAATACATGACTGTTGGAGAGACTCACATTTTAGGGTAATGCCCAAAGCGATCAAGGGGTTCAATGCTCATACGATGCCACAAAACTCAGAAGTAATAAAAGAATGCCCAAAATCACTGAAACGTAACACCGATTAAAGCATTAGATGAAAGGTGGTAATTCGTGCGCTGCCGTCTGTCCGTTGGTTCCAAGAAATCCAAGGAATCACAAGATGTTAAAAGTAATACCTTTAATGTCTAATTCTTACGCGTTTCGTGGTACCTCAGACCACTTCATCAGAGATCCACAAGGTAACACTGGTGAGTTGATATATTTTTTTTTTTTGTTTTTTCTTTATGGCTTTGGGTACACCAGTACCTTCAAGGTCGTGAAGGGAGTTAAAAAAAGAAACAAAATGCAACATGGAAGAATTGGGTTCTTTTGACCTGGTGATAGGTCTAATTTAGGATAAAAATTTCGGAGAAATCTGTATTTTATTATGTCTGATAAATTCAAGTTCCGGTATCATCAAACAAATCCTTGAACATATATTGGAATTCATAGTTAATTCCAGAAGTTAAAAAATAATAAGATAATACAAGATTACAAATTAAATGACTAATGGCCACTTTACACGTCCCAACATCGGGCCGTTGTTGGATACAACGACATGGGAGCGCGCTTTTTCTGGGCAGAATTCCAAGATCGCATAGGAGATGTTACACAGCGCGATATCGGCAGGCAACGCAACTGCGATGTGTACACCCCCTTGTAGGGGCGACCCAGGAACGACCATGTAACATGGGAGAGAATAGGGGAAGTTGTACTCCACATCGTTGTTGGGCTTTCACACAGCACGATCCGGCCACATCGTCCATCCAATATCGGGCCGTTGGAGAGCCTGCTCATTTCTTCCCCAATATCGTTTTGGCATCGTTCGTGCATCGTATTGGACATTTACACCATACAGCGCACAAACGATATCGGGGCCAACGCACGAACCACGTGACTTTTTATCGGAGTTGGACGCCGATATCGGGACGTGTAAAGTGGCCATTTGGCTTCCTATAGCTGAAATGTATAGGTTGTTGTTCCTAAGTCTATCCCTGAGGCTGCAACATGCTGCACCATATTTTAATATGCATAAAATAAACTGGACATTTCAAAAATTCTATATAATACTACCAAATTTTTCTTCATTCTCCTCACCTGCCTGGAGCCATAGGCAAATCCGTGCCCAGGGGGAGAATCCAGGATTCAGGAGTACAACGTAGAAAGGGTGAGCTGAATTACTTTATAGTTTTCCATAGGTCTTCTTTAGGATAAACGTTTGCTGAAATCTGTATTTTATTATGTATGATAAATTCATGTACTGGTATCTTCAAACAAATCTTTCAAGATACATTGGAGTTTCTAGTTAATTCAAGAAATAAAAAAAAAAAAGATAATACAAGATTACAAATTAAATAGGGTCCTATCATTCGCAATAAGACATCCAAATTGCTGGCACTAGAGAGCCTTTTCTACTAAACTGTGGTTGAATACATGGACCTGTGTAATGTGTATGGGTGCAGATTCTATCCATTCTTATTATATTTACCAAGGAGCAGAGCAGTTATTTCTTTGTTACCATAGGCACAGCTGCGGATGTTTCTACAAGTCCCACGCTTACTTACCGAGAAAAAGAATTCAGCTGTCAAGTTCTCATCAACTTTCAGATAATGCACATTTCTAAAAGTACTAAAAGTATTATTGATATTCTAGCTGAATATGAGTAATTATAGCCTTCTTAGAACGTATGCAGGATGCACATTTTACATGTTCAAGCATTTGTTGTATTTAATAACAGGGAACTGAAGTTGAATGATATGAAAAATATGTTAGGTTTAATGCCCCCCAAAAATGTTTCATTTGAGTACCGTAAATGAGATTTTATGACACTTTAAATGATAACATACCGGTATCCTAGAAAATCTTGCATCACATTGCCTTGTCTTCTGTTAGGTTAGTAACAAATTTTTGGAGACAAATGATTCAGGTGGCTTCAGACGTTGAAATTTCAATATAGTGCAATAGTGGCATGCAAATAAACTTTTGTTGCCACAAAAATGACTAGGTGCTATTCATGATCTTCATTTATTTATGACAGAACATTTTGCAAGTCCAAATTCTGCCCAAGCTGTGCCATTTACTATTTTGGATGTTCATTTTTGTTGGGAGCTTGGGAGAATACTCTGTGTTGCTACAATATCTGTGCTATCCTTGGTGTAGCATACTTATTATGGTGCAGGACATTATCTGCTTTACTTCTAAATGTATACCTCCAAACGTTTGAAGATAAGAAAGAGGGACAAAGTATGTGGCATGCTGTGGCAATTTTTCACCATGCCCCCTACCCACACCCATTTGACATTTCTTTGTACCCTGGTAGGAGGAGATATCAGAGGGCCGGTAGCAGTGAAAGGACATTCAGCAGATGCCTGGGACTGCAGGGCATAAACCCATATCCAGGATTATCCTGGGACTATTGGAACTAGAGATGAGTGGATGTATTTATGTGAATTTGGTCTAGCATCCAGGTCAGTGGTACCTGGCGGCTGAACAGGAGGTCTGCAAATCTCTTACTTTTTAGAGTCACTGGCATGTCTTTTGATTAACCAGGGTTAGTGCATTATTATCAGTGCGTCCTACTCATCTCTAGTTGGGACCTATGAATTTATTTTTTGTTCTTTCATTCATAGTCATAGCAGCCAGAATTTTCTCATTTTTATATAAGCTTTGCTGTATTTGGCTTTTTTTGTGTATGTAAGGCCGTCTTCATATAATGCATAAATACCATGTTTTTTGTTTTCTGTAGGTGTCCGCACCAAACTACACAATAACCTCCTCTGATTATTGCTTTTTTGTTACATTTTTTAATGCCTTTTCCCCCTTAGTTGATAGTTTTTTGGTGCAGATGTAAAGCCATGTATTTACCGTATTTTTTTGAGTATAAAACGTACTTCCCCCTAATTGGGAGGAAAATGGGGTGCATTTTATAATAGTCATATCATAGTTTAATGGGATGGGGGGAGCGGTGGCAGTGGTGGAGTGGGGTCACAGGAGAAGGGGACGATTTGGCACAAGTAGGGAATGCTGCGGGTCGGGAGAAGGGGGTGCCACAGCAGAGCAGATCGGGCAGCATTGATCTTCCAGAGGTGTCACGATGGACATAGGGAAAATGGCTGCCGAGGCAACACATACGCAGATTGATACCTCAGAGAGCTGAGATGTCAATCTGTACACTAGTCATTTTCCTGTTTTCGACGTGATGGACTTCAGGAAAATGTCTGCGACGGGCTGGGCCATCGTCAGCACCCGGCTTACCCGGGCAAGTGCTGGGGCCCTGAGCAGCTGCGGGGCCACTGGCTATCAGGAACAGGCAACCTTGATGGTCAGGGATCCATCAGGGACAGGCATCCCTGACACCGAGTGGCTCAACAGAGACACTCAGCCAGCAGCTGAGTGCTGCCACAGTGCTGCCCATGCACATGGCTAATTTGCATGTGATGCAATCCAAATTAGCCATGTGCTGGCTCCCAGGGCTGTGTAGCTTCCTTCCTGCAGGGCTGCAGCAGAGTGATGAGTCATCATGCTGTGACCTCATCACACTGGTGCAGCCGTGCAGGAAGGAAGAACAAACTGGAGGAGACAGCATCTGAGGAGGACAGAGCCACAGAAGCGGAGAGAAGGCACGTATGATCAATTATTTTTCACTAGATGGCGACCCGATTCTAAAAAATCGGGTAGTCTAGAATCCATATATAGTTTATTTAGTAATAGTTAGGGGAGTGCGGTGAAATGAATTTTGTGTATACAGGTGGCTCAGTGGGTAGCAGAGTATACGGTGGCTCAGTGGTTAGAAGTGAGTGCGGTGGCTCAGGGGTTAACAGTGAGTGCGGTGGCTCAGGGGTTAGCAGTGAGTGCGGTGGCTCAGTGGTTAGCAGTGAGTGCAGTGGCTCAGTGGTTAGCAGTGAGTGAGGTGGCTCAGTGGTTAGCAGTGAGTGCGGTGGCTCAGAGGTTAGCAGTGAGTGCGGTGGCTCAGTGTTTAGCAGTGAGTGCGGTGGCTCAGTGGTTAGCAGTGAGTGCGGTGGCTCAGTGTTTAGCAGTGAGTGCGGTGGCTCAGTGGTTAGCAGTGAGTGCGGTGGCTCAGTGGTTAGCAGTGAGTGCGGTGGCTCAGTGGATAGCAGTGAGTACGGTGGCTCAGTGTTTAGCAGTGAGTGCGGTGGCTCAGTTGTTAGCAGTGAGCACGGTGGCTCAGTGGTTAGCAGGGAGTGCGGTGGCTCAGTGGTTAGCAGTGAGTGCGGTGGCTCAGTGGTTAGCAGTGATTGCGGTGGCTCAGTGGTTAGCAGTGAGTGCGGTGGCTCAGTGGTAGCAGTGAGTGCGGTGAGATTGGTCAGCACAGCGCCGTGGGCAGAGTGGTCAGCGCAGCGCCGTGGGCAGAGTGGTTAGCACACACATACATACATACACACACACACACATATACACACACTCCGCTATAGTTAGCACCGACCCTGCGTCTTCCCCGCCGCCTGGATCCTGAGTCCATATGTCGCCGCCCGTGGACGACTGGAACAAATATGGCGTCCGGGAAGTTTGGCGAGACTTCTTGGACGCTATATTGGATCCAGTAGTTCGGGGGTGGCGACATGTCGACTGAGGATCCAGGCGGCTGATGCAGGGCCGGTGGTAAGTATAGCGGAGTGTGTGTGTGTGTGTGTGTGTGTATGTGTGTGGACAAAGTGAGGGAAGTGCGGACAAAGTGAGGAGGTGCGGACAAAGTGACGGAAGTGACTACATACACACATATATACACATACTGTACATTGCATATGGAGGGGTGAGGAGAGCGGAGGCTGGAGGGGTGAGGAGGGCAGAGGACAGGGGAGGCTGGAGGGGTGAGGAGGGCAGAGGACAGGGGAGGCTGGAGGGCAGAGGATAGGGGAGGCTGGAGGGCAGAGGCTGGAGGGGAGAGCGGAGGCTGGAGGGGAGAGGCGAGGCTGGAGGGGAGAGCGGAGGCTGGAGGGGAGAGGCTGGAGGGGAGAGCGGAGGCTGGAGGAGAGAGGCTGGATGGGAGAGCGGAGGCTGGAGGGCAGAGGCTGGAGGGGAGAGCGGAGGCTGGAGGGCAGAGGCTGGAGGGCAGAGGCAGGAGGGCAGAGGCTGGAGGGGAGAGCGGAGGCTGGAGGGGAGAGCGGAGGCTGGGGGGGAGAGGTTGGAGGGGAGAGCGGAGGTTGGAGGGGAGGGGCTGGAGGGGAGAGCAGAGACTGGAGTGGAGAGCAGAGGCTGGAGTGGAGAGTGGAGGCTGGAGTGGAGAGTGGAGGCTGGAGGGGAGAGCGGAGGCTGGAGGGGAGAGCAGAGGCTGGAGAGGAGAGCGGAGGCTGGAGGGGAGAGCAGAGGCAGGAGGGGAGAGCGGAGGCTGGAGGGGAGAGCGGAGGCTAGAGGGGAGAGGCTGGAGGGGAGATCGGAGGCTGGAGGGCAGAGGCTGGAGGGCAGAGGCTGGAGGGGAGAGCGGAGGCTGGAGGGCAGAGGCTGGAGGCTGGAGGGCAGATGCTGGAGGGGAGAGCGGAGGCTGGAGGGGAGAGCGGAGGCTGGAGGGGAGAGCGGAGGCTGGAGCAGAGAGTGGAGGCTGGAGGGGAGGGCAGAGGCTGAAGGGGAGAGCGGAGGCTGGAGGGGGGAGGCTGGAGGGAAGAGCGGAGGCTGGAGGGCAGAGGCTGGAGGGGAGAGGCTGGAGGGGAGAGCAGAGGCTGGAGGGCAGAGGCTGGAGGGCAGAGGCTGGAGGGGAGAGCGGAGGCTGGAGGGAAGAGGCTGGAGGCTGGAGGGCAGAGACTGGAGGGAGAGCGAAGGCTGGAGGGGAGAGCGGAGGCTGGAGGGGAGAGTGGAGGCTGGAGGGGAGAGCGGAGGCTGGAGGGGAGAGGCTGGAGGGAAAAGCGGAGGCTGGAGGGGAGAGGCTGGAGGGGAGAGCGGAGGCTGGAGGGGAGAGTGGAGGCTGGAGGGTAGAGCGGAGGCTGGAGGGGAGAGCGGAGGTTGGAGGGGAGAGGCTGGAGGGGAGAGCGGAGGCTAGAGGGCAGAGGCTGGAGGGGAGAGCGGAGGCTGGAGGGGAGAGCAGAGGCTGGAGGGAAGAGCGGAGGCTGGAGGGGAGTGCAGAGGCTGGAGGGGAGAGCGGAGGCTGGAGGGGAGAGGCTGGAGGGGAGAGCGGAGGTTGGAGGGGAGAGGCTGGAGGGGAGAGCAGAAACTGGAAGGGAGAGGCTGGAGGGGAGAGCGGAGGCTGGAGGGTAGAGGCTGGAGGGGAGAGCGGAGGCTGGAGGGCAGAGGCTGGAGGGCAAAGGCTGGAGGGGAGACGAGAGCTGAGGCTTGAGGGAAAGGCTGGAGGGGAGAGCGGAGGCTGGAGGGGAGAGGCTGGAGAGGAGAGCGGAGGCTGGAGAGGAGAGCGGAGGCTGGAGGGGAGAGTGGAGGTTGGAGGGGAGGGCAGAGGCTGGAGGGGAGAGCAGAGGCTGGAGGGGAGAGCAGAGGCTGGAGGGGAGAGGCTGGAGGGGAGAGCGGAGGCTGGAGGGCAGAGGCTGGAGGGGAGAGGCTGGAGGGGAGAGCGGAGGCTGGAGGGCAGAGGCTGGAGGGCAGAGGCTGGAGGGGAGAGCAGAGGCTGGAGGGCAGAGGCTGGAGGCTGGAGGGCAGAGGCTGGAAGGGAGAGCAGAGGCTGGAGGGGAAAGGCTAGAGGGGAGAGCGGAGGCTGGAGGGGAGAGCGGAGGCTGGAGGAGAGAGGCTGGAGGGGAGAGGCTGGAGAGGAGAGGCTGGAGGGGTGAGCGGAGGCTGGAGGGGAGAGCGGAGGCTGGAGGGGGAGAGCAGAGGCTGGAGGGGAGAGGCGGAGACTGGAGGGGAGAGAGCGGAGGCTGGAGGGGAGAGCGGAGGCTGGAGGGGAGAGGCTGGAGGGGAGAGCGGAGGCTGGAGGGCGGAGGCTGGAGGTCAGAAGCTGCAGGGGAGAGCAGAGGCTGGAGGGGAGAGGAGAGGCTGGAGGGGAGAGGCTGGAGAGGAGAGTGGAGGCTGGAGTGGAGAGCGGAGGCTGGAGTGGAGAGCGGAGACTGGAGGGGAGGGCGGAGGCTGGAGGGGAGAGCGGAGGCGAGAGGCTGGAGGGGAGAGCGGAGGCTGGAGGGCAGAGGCTGGAGGGGAGAGGCTGGAGGGGAGAGCGGAGGCTGGAGGGGAAAGGCTGGAGGGGAGAGCGGAGGCTGGAGGGGAAAGGCTGGAGGGGAGAGAGCGGAGGCTGGAGGGCAGAGGCTGGAGAGCAGAGGCTGGAGGGGAGGGCGGAGGCTGGAGGGGAGAGCGGAGGCTGGAGGGGAGAGCGGAGGCTGGAGGGGAGAGGCTGGAGGGGAGAGCGGAGGCTGGAGAGCAGAGGCTGGAGGGAGAGGCTGGAGGACAGAGGCTGGAGGGCAGAGGCTGGAGGAGAGAGCGGAGGCTGGAGGGCAGAGGCTGGAGGCTGGAGGGCAGAGGCTGGAGGGGAGAGCGGAGGCTGGAGGGTAAGGCTGGAGGGGAGAGCGGAGGCAGGAGGGGAGAGGCTAGAGGGGAGAGGCTGGAGGGGAGAGGCTGGAGGGGAGAGCAGAGGCTGGAGGGGAGAGCGGAGGCTGGAGGGGAGAGCGGAGGTTGGAGGGGAGAGCAGAGGCTGGAGGGGAGAGCGGAGGCTGGAAGGGAGAGCGGAGGTTGGAAGGGAGAGCGGAGGCTCGAGGGGAGGCGCGAGGCTGGAGGGGAGAGTGGAGGCTGGAAGGGAGGGCAGAGGCTGGAGGGGAGAGCGGAGGCTCGAGGGGAGAGCGGAGGCTGGAGGGGAGAGCGGAGGCTGGAAGGGAGGGCAGAGGCTGGAGGGCAGAAGCTGGAGGGCAGAGGCTGGAAGGGAGAGCGGAGGCTGGAGGGGAGAGCGGAGGCTGGAGGGGAGAGCTGGAGGGGAGAGCGGAGGCTGGAGTGGAGAGCGGAGGCTCAAGGGGAGAGCGGAGGCTGGAGGGGAGAGGGAGGAGTGGAAGGGAGGGCAGAGGCTGGAGGGGAGAGCGGAGGCTGGAGGGGAGAGCGGAGGCTGGAGGGGAGAGGCTGGAGGGGAGAGTGGAGGCTGGAGGGGAGAGTGGAGGCTGGAGGGGAGAGGGGAGGTTAGAGGGGAGAGGCTGGAGGGGAGAGCGGAGGCTGGAGGGGAGAGCGGAGGTTGGAGGGGAGAGGCTGGAGGGAGAGCGGAGGCTGGAGGGGAAAGGCTGGAGGGGAGAGCGGAGGCTGGAGGGGAAAGGCTGGAGGGAAGAGCGGAGGCTGGAGGTGCAGAGGCTGGAGGGGAGAGCGGAGGCTGGAGGGCGGAGGCTGGAGGGGAGAGCGGAGGCTGGAGGGGAGAGCGGAGGCTGGAGGGGAGAGGCTGGAGGGGAGAGCGGAGGCTGGAGGTCAGAGGCTGGAGGGGAGAGGCTGGAGGGGAGAGTGGAGGCTGGAGGGGAGAGCGGAGGCTGGAGGGCAGAGGCTGGAGGCTGGAGGGCAGAGGCTGGAGGGGAGAGGCGGAGGCTGGAGGGCAGAGGCTGGAGGGCAGAGACTGGAGGGGAGAGCGGAGGCTGGAGGGCAGAGGGTGGAGGGGAGAGGCTGGAGGGCAGAGGCGTAGCTGGCGTGCTCCGGGCCCTGAGGCAAGATCATCACCCAGGACCCCCATGTGAGGACCGAGGGGGGTGCAGACTCACCGCGGCCGGCGTGCGTCTGCTGTAGGAGGAGAGGAGGGGCGGGCAGAGCTGCCGGACAGGAAGTTCCGTCCTCCCTCCTCTCCGGGCGCACGGCGGGCGGCTGCTGTCTGCACGGGCCCCCCAGGGGGTGGGGGCAATGGGCCTCTCATGCCGAGTGGCACGGGGCGCTCGGCCCCCCTGCCCCCCCGCTAGCTACGGTACTGGCTGGAGGGGTGAGGCTGGAGGGCAGACGGAACTTCCGAGAGCGGAACGTTCCTCTGCCGCTCCCTGTAGCCGGGGGACCCCGCAGTGGTGATGTCACCACCATGGGTCCGGAGGCCATCACGGAAGTACCCTTCGGGTTTTCCGGAAGTGGCCTTCGGCTTTTATATATTAGATTTACTGTGTGCAGCATGATGGCGGATTACATGTAGCAAGATGAGGCCAGGGGACAATTATAGCAGGAAGAGAACTACCATATTATATATTATCTGGAGGCTGCTACTGAGCTATGGAGGCTGTTCTGGGCTATAGAGGCTGCTGCTGGGATGTGGAGGCTGCTGCTGGGCTGGACTATATTGAGGCTGTTCTGGGCTATAGAGGCTGCCGCTGGGCTGTGAAGGCTGCTGCTGAACTATATAGAGGCTGCTACAGGCTATGCACGCTGTTCTGGGCTATAGAGGCTGCTGCTGGGCTATGGAGGTTGTGCTGGGTTATATGGAGACTGTGCTGGGTTATATGTAAGCTGTGCTGGGCTAAATAGAGGCTGCTGGGCAATATGAAGGCTATGCTGTATATATTATTTGGTGGCTGTGATGTATATATAAAATGCAGGATGTGCTGTATATATTATTTGGAGGCTGTGCTGTACAGTGCTGTGCAAATTAATTGGGACAAAGCAAGTCTTTACTTGTTTTTCTTGCATTAGTTTTACTATTTCTGTGTTTTATCAGTTCTTGGTGTTGTTTTTCTTTTTCTTCCACATTTCCCTTTTCATTTTGGAGAAAACAATCCAGTTTCATTGTGTGTGCGAATTATCCTTGAAAAGGTAGATTTTCCAATACCAACGGTGGAAGTGATTTCTCTTAGTCAGATTTGTATGTTCATTAAGAGTAATAATTCTAGACCTCTTCCGTGGAGTAACATCCATTTTTATAGGCACGAATCACAAGAGAAAAAGAACACTGAACCACTCCTCACAGAAACAAGCTCTCAACTGAAGCTGAGGGGCAGCTAGCTGTTATTTTCTGACTAAAAGCAGTCAAACCACATTTTGTTACTCAAGGTTGTACACTCACACCTGTTCAAAGCAGTTAAAACTGGTTTGAATCACTGACTGGTAACCAATTTACGATTTTACTTACAAAAATGCTTTGTCCCAATTAATTTGCACAGCATTGTATATATAATATTGAGGCTGTGCTGTATATATTATTTGGAGGCTGTGGTGGGCTATATATACTGTATTATGTGGAGATTGCTGCTGTGCTGTATTTAGTATTTGGAGGCTGTGCTATACTGTAAATATAATAAGGAGGCTGTGCTGTCCTGTATAAATAATATTGAAGCTGTGCTTGGCTATATTTATTATTTGGAGGCTGTACTAGGCTGTATATATTATTTGGAGACTGCTGCTGGGCTGCCACAGCCTCTAAATAACATATATAGCCCAGCACAGGATCCAAATTTATACAGCCCACTGCCTCTATATTATATTTACAGTCCAGCAGCAGCCTCTATATTATATATACAGTCTAGCAGTCTCCATATT
Source organism: Allobates femoralis (assembly GCA_033576535.1). Lineage (NCBI taxonomy): Eukaryota > Metazoa > Chordata > Amphibia > Anura > Aromobatidae > Allobates > Allobates femoralis. The sequence continues at coordinate 280,186,927 of JARQOC010000001.1, forward strand.
ATATATACAGCCCAGCAGCTTCCATCTTATATATACAGCCCTGCACAACCACAAATAATCAACCACATCATGTTTTTACGCCATTTACCAATCACCATGAATAATCTGATCGCTGTGCTGTGAGGGTCGTTATGATTACAGGTATAACAAGTATGTCTGTTATTTGCTTCTATGTGTTGCTTATAATTTTTATTAAAATAAGCACATTATTATTTTTATTATTTATTTATATAGCATCATTAATTCCATGGTGCTGTACATGAGAAGGGGTTACATACAAAGTTATAGTTTACAGTAAACAAATTTACAATGACAGACTGGTACAGAGGGAAGATGACCCTGTCCTTGCGGGCTTACAATCTACAGTATAATGGGGAAGAGACAGAAGGTCGGGTTGCAGCAGGTCTGGTGCTGGTGAGGCGGCGGTTCGGGAGGTGGTGAGGCGGCAGAATGATTATTGCAAGCTGTAAACTTTCCTGAATACATGGGTTTTCAGGTTCCGGCTGAAGGATCCGAGTGTGGTGGATAATCGGACGTGTTCAGGCATGGAATTCCAGAGGATGGGGGATATTCAGGAGAAATGTTGAAGGCGGTTGTGTGAGGATCAAATAAGTGTAGAAGAGAGGAGTAGGTCTTCGAAGGATCGAAGATTACATGAGGAAGATATTGGGAGATTAGTTCAGAGATATAGGGAGGAGACAGTTTATGGATGGCTTTGTAGGTCAGTGTTAGTACTTTGAACAGGATTCTTTGGGGAATTGGGAGCATGTGGAGGGATTTGCAGAGGGGAGAAACAGGGGAGTAGTGAGGAGAGAGTTGGATTAGTTGGGCAGCAGAGTTGAGGGCAGCCTGGAGAGGTGCAAGATAGTTACCGGGGAGGCCACAGAGGAGGGTGTTGCAGTAATCAAGGTGGGAAATCATGAGGGCATGCACAAGAGTTTTAGTAGATTGAGGGCTGAGGAAGGGATGGATTTTTGAGTTGGAGACAACAGGATGTGGCAAAAGTTTGGACGAGCGGTTTTAAGGACAGGGTAGAGTCAAGAGTTACTCCGAGGCAGTGAATTTCAGGTGCTGGAGAGAGCGTGATGCCGTTTACCTTAATAGATAGATCGAGTAGGGAAGATACATGAGATGGAGGAAAGATGATGAGTTCAGTTTTGTTTACAATGAGTTTTAAGAAGCAAGAGGTGAAGGAGGAGGATATGGCAGACAGACACTCCGGGGTTCTGGACAGCAGAGAATTGACATCTGGGCCAGAGAGGTAGATCTGAGTATCGTCTGCATACAGGTGGAACTGGAAGCAATGGGACTGTATGAGTTGTCCTAGGCCAAGGGTATAGATGGAGAAAAGTAGAGGCCCCAGGACAGAGCCTTCAGGGACTCCAACAGAGAGAGGGCAGGGTGAGGAGGTAGTGCACATTATTAAAAATGTATTTATTTTAATTGTTTTTTATTGTATTTAGTTATTTCTTGGAAAAAAATCTTACTTTGATTTTCCATCTAGAATACAGGGGTATAGAAGTATACTTATATATGCAATGTGTCTCTATGAAGCAGTGTAATCTACTTCTGGAATCAGAGCCTGAACTGGTACTTATAAATTACATTGCTTTAGATGTTGTTTGCAGTTATAGAAGTTGTGGGTTCAAGTCCTAGGAACAGTCACTAAAAAAGGAAATTTTTGCAATTTTATAGGAACAAAACTAATTCTGACTTTTTCTTCAACACTAAAATATAATGACATAGAAATACAGTACTTTGTTTACATGTATCTCTATGTACAAGTATAATCTGCTTCTGGGTCTTCTGCCTGCAATATAGTTCAAGTATACAAAATTGTCCTATCATCTGCAATGTGGGCTATGGCTCATAGCTAGAGTAGCACCCTGTGGACATGGAGGTCCTGAGTTTGTGTACTAAAGACGAAGAGAGACACTGCAGGTACTCGTTATATTTTCCCATCACTAGCTTCTGAAGATGTTATATATCCATGGTGCTCATAGAAGCTGCTGTATAGGTGAGAAAAGTGCATCACCCTGCTTCTATCTCTGCTGCAGCAACATCTATGAAAAAATATGTCATGGGGAGGTGGCAAAGCAGTGTGATTGACAGCACAATCCCTATCACCGCCTTTAAATGAATCATGGTAAAAGTGTGATAATAGCTGAGTGAGTAACACCACCAGTTTTAAATAGCAAAGTGCTTGTATAAACAAGCAACTTTCCAATTTAAGGCAATATGCACAAGGTGTCTTTTTTAGGTGATTCTATAATAGTGCCCCATAAAATGAACATAATACACAGAGTACATGAACATATTTCACTTTACATAATTTCTTTTAAACACTTCAAAAAGTGACATGCTCATGATTCGCCCACCCCAGGTCCATGAGGCACTCGGAACCGGGCTTTGTTTGCTGCAGGGGAGTCATGGGGGTCGAGAGCCGGCTTCCGTGACCCCGGGGGACTCAGTTCTCAACAAAGTGTAGGGAGGGTGAATACTGGTTCTAGGGATTATTGGATGGAAAAAAAGTTTATTGGATGTTAGTTTGTGATGCCACCTACGGTTCTTGGTCAAGAGGGACCGACACTGCGGGTCAGACCTCTGGGGGTTGATGGTATTGCAGCCTGATGTCATTGCTCCCCATAGGTGAATCGGCACCCCAGGGCAGATGTGTTAAATTGCAATGGATTTGCAATGCCGGTGTCAAACTGGGCCAATATATCTCATCTGCTGTTGCAGTCGGTAGCTCCGCAGGCAGGAGAATAAATCAGTATCACACAGCGTTGGAATCCTGTACCCGGTTTACTCACTGAGGTTGCAACTGATCGCCGGGAGCTTCTCTCTGCCAAGTTCAGTTTAGCCTGTCCACAAGGAACTGGGATAGCTTGCCCAGAAGCCCTTTGTGTGCCTCTCCGTTCTCTGGTCTCTCTCTACGTGTGGAGGTGCTGCCTCTTCACCTCTCCTGTCCGCGCCTCCACACGCAGTACCCCGATCTAGCAGCCACAGGCTATCTCAGACTACTGGTACTTGTCTCCTGACCCTAGTTTGATTGCCTTCTAAGCGCCTGCGCCGGGCTGCGGCCACCACACCTTTAGACTGCGTGGCCTCAGGTTCTTTGGTCCAGGCATACAGCATCCGCGCCACATTCAGGGTCGGTTCCCTGGTTCTCGAACAACCCTCCTTTCGACTATCTTATTCCTGGATCCGGGCACCCAGGCCGTTTTCACTCCACCTGTGCCCCTGGGGTCTTCTCTGTTCCCCTTATCATGACTGCACAGTTCCACCTCCTCACTCGTTCTCCCTCTACTTTTCACTACTCACTTCCTTACTGCCACCCCCACCTGTTCTTCCCTTGTCCCCTTTGACTTGGCCCTCCCCCCGGGTCCACCCATGTTCCCCTGGGTCCTAGGGTGTGTTTTTGGTGGGGGTCTGGGTTCACCATCTTGTTTCCTCAAAGACTGAGACACCACACCCTTTTACTGGGTGTAGTACCTCTTCGTGGACGGTGACCCGACCGGTGGGGCACCACACTCATGCCCGGGAAGAACACCATGTACACATAGCCTACATCCTCTCCTTTTTAAGAAAGGAGGTATTTTTCATACTATTGCACACAGCTTGTTGCCAAGGTTCCTGGCCAAATCCATATCAGAATTACCAGTTACCTAGACAAGGAGAATGTACCACCCCCAGACTTGATGCTCTAAGGTAGGCGGTCCCCAATCTGTAGCTGCGGAGCCACATGTGGCTTGTGGGCTTGTGATGTGTGGCTAACGACCATCTTCCAACTTGGTCTATTAGCACCAAGGTCTAGTCAACAGCTATGAAGAGCAGGTCTCCAGATGGTGATTTTTGTGAGTAGCCCTGCACAGAAGAGCAGATCTGAACAGGGTAAGGTAGGAACCCTTGGATTTTGGTATACGACCTTAGTGTGATTTCTGTGGAAAAACTTTGTCGTTCATAATACCATTAATGAGGGCTCTTGATGTTACTACTGTGAGAGGTTAGGTTAGGAGCTGGGTGTGGCTGTCAAACCTCTCTCAGAGGTGAATGTTGCTTGCAACACCTCTCAGAGCTGAACATTACTCTCAAGGTCAGAAAGGTTTGGGACCTCTGTTCTAAAGCCTACTTGTGCCACTCTAAAGTTGGCTGGATCATTAGATGAGGTATGCTTCAGTCCTCCTGGACTTCTCACATGCAAAGCTGCCTCTGCTTGTGTTTCGTCCAAACTTTTCGATGTCAGTCTTCAGGTCCATTCAACACTGGCAATCAGGAAGCTAGAGGAGCTCCAGAAGAAACAAAGGGAGAAAAAACCCTTTAAATAGAGTATTACAAAATATATCTGACTCCAGAACTTCAACATTTTTCATACTTCACCACTGACTTTTAGAAGCAAGTGTGGTCTGAGCTCTAAGTAGGGCAAGTCACACAAGAAAAACTGTTATTTTCACCATTATGCTGAATAAGAGACTTCATCAGACTATAAACCTGGCCTGACTCTCAGGAATATGGTGTTCTAGTAAGTGTGCTAGGAATTTTTCAGTTATTGAGAGAATGGAAAAAAAATCATCAGTGAAATAAAATAAACTATAAATCCTTCCGAAGTTGTAGAAAGCATGCACCGGTCAAAGAATTAGATTACTGCATCAATGATGATTCAGCCTGAAACTATGCAGTGTTTGTGGTTTGAAGAGCTTGTGCCAGTGAATGACTCAGACTTGGCCCGTACTCTACAAAGAGGATTACTAAGCCTCAGAAAATGCGTGAGTACGCAAGAATCCCTTGTGTTTTTCAAGGTAAAAGCATCCTTTTTATTTAAATGGGTGATAAATATATAGATGAATAATCTTTCAATAAGATTTATAATTAAATAAATACACATATATCGTTGACGTTCAATTGCTTCCACTTTCATACATTCCTTTACACTGATTACATTAAACTAAGGTTATGGGGAAACAGCACAGATAAGACAATATGGCATAAGGCATTCATATTAATCTAAATAGAATTTGTCAACAGATATTTGCTACCCCATCTGAGAACAGAATGATGTAAGGGCAGGCAGAGACCCTAATATTAGCGATGTGTCACTTATTTACTGGGTGTGACTTTTTTATCGTGCACTATTATATGTTTTTTATTCTTGTCTTCAGTCATTCTAAGGCCCAGTGCACATCTGAGGTCTGTTTTCCGTTTTTGAGCAATGCGTTTTTCACTGCATTTTTACATAAAACGCTGTAAAAATGCATGCGTTTTTGCACCCATAGACTTGTATTGGAAAAACGCATGCAAACGAGGTAAAAACGCATTGAAATCGTGGTTGCGTTTGAACGCATGTGCTTTTACCCAGCGTACAGGAAACATTGCTTGCAACGCCTTCCTGTGCGCTAGCTAAAACCAGATCCTCCACCTCCAGAGGAAACAGGGGGTTACTCAGGATCAGGAACAGTGACTGGGGCAGGATGTGTGTTCTGATTGTATGAATAACACAGCATGCCAGAGTGGCCCCAATGATAGGGTGTTCTTTAAGATTCTTCAACCAATTAGACCCTATCCATGAAGTTCCTGTCATAGGGACATTTCAAATATCCTTTTCCACTCCAACCCATGCCTTTATCTCCAAATTTCTGTACCAGTCCAGTATTCTGGTGAGGTGGGTTGCTATTTGGTAGGATCTGAAATTGGGAAGTGCAATACCACCAGCGGATTTAGTGCGATATCAGACATTTGTACTGATTCGCGGTGGTTTATCTCCCCAAATAAATATGAATGTATTGATGCTAGAATTTTGAAGAATGACGTGGGAACCATGATTGTGAGTGCTTGAAATACAAATAAGATCCTACGAAGGATATTTATTTTGAAGATTGCACTTCTCCCAAACCATTTAAAAGCGTTTCTCGTCTATCTCAAGCAGTTGCTCTGTATGGAGTGAAGTAGTTTAGGATAGTTAAGGGAGAATGTCATATGAGTGTCCTTGGGGAGCTTAATGCCTAAATAGTTAATTGCAGTACCAACCCACTTAAAGTTATATGCTCTCTTCAAGGGGGCCACTGAGAAGGGGGTATTATTAATGTACGGGGCCTCCAATTTAGAAAAATTTATTTTGAAATTAGATAGGTTCCTGTATATCTCGAATTCTCTCATGAGGTTGTTCAGGGACGAGGAAGGTGTATGAATGAAGAATAGCAAATCATCTGCATAGGCCGCAATTTTGTACGGTGTCCCTCTGATCATGGGTTCCCCTATGCCCTCATTAGCGCTTATCTGCGTAAGAAATGGCTCTAATGTGAGTATAAAAATCAAGGGGGAGAGTGCGCATCCATGTCTTGTGCCATTATAAACAGAAAAGTCCAAGGATAAGAACCTGTAGAGCTTCACCCTGGCCAACAGTTTAGAATACAAGGCCGAGATCCAGACAAGCATGTTAGGTTTTAGGCCAATTTGACAGAGCGTTTCAAATATAAATATCCAATTCACCCTGTTGAATGCCTTTTCTGTGTCCATGGACAGAAGCATTAAAGGCAGAGATTTTAGATTCGCTCTATAAATGAGGCTTAGAGCCATAATTGTGTTATCTCTGGCTTCTCTTCCTCCCATAAATCCTGCCCAGTCATGGTTAATTAGGGCCAGTAACAATGGGGCCAGTCTTGAAGCCAATATTTTTGCAAATAATTTGACATCAACATTGAGGGGTGAAATAGTCTATAGTCGGTCTATAGTTTAAGCCAGGGGTGGGGAACTCCAGTCCTCGAGGGCCGCAAACAGTTCAGGTTTTCACGATTTCCTTAGTATTGCACAGGGATTGGAATCATCACCAGTGCAAGTGATTATGTTATCACCTGTGCAATACTAAGGAAATCCTGAAAACCTGCACTGTTTGCGGCCCTCGAGGACTGGAGTTCCCCACCCTGGTTTAAGCAATAAACTGGGTCTTTCCCTAGTTTGTGAATAACTAAAATGTGTGCCTGCAATGAGTTTACCAGCAAACCATATCCCCCAGGTATAGAATTTAGACACAAAACCAGATGTGGAGACAATAAAGCCCTGTAATATGGAGGGTAGAGTTCGTCTGATCCCAGAGCTTTCCCTGTGTTAGTTTCTTTTATCTAGAATGTGAGATAAATGTGCAATAGGGTCTTATCTTTTAAGGCAAAAAGCAATGAAAAAAATAGACAGAATCTGCTCACCTGGTATGATTGTGTGTACCCACAACCAAGTTTGAGCACTCAGAGGCCAGCTGCTGCAGGATCCACACATCCACGAACCACCGCGGTGCAAAGAAATGCTTTATGGGATGATGTGTTGCAAGATCCGCGCTGCTGCCAAAGGAAAACCTGAAGACCAGAGTGTCTGGATATGGTGTCGCTTTAATCCGAGGCGTTTTGGAGCCAAAACGCAGCTCCTGTCATTGTCCCTGAGGAAGGAGCTGGGTTTTGGCTCCGAAACGCCTCGGATTAAAGCGACACCATATCCAGACACTCTGGTCTTCTGGTTTTCCTTTGGCAGCAGCACAGATCTTGCGACACATCGTCCTATAAAGCATTAGTTTCTTTATGGCTGTTATCTTCCGTCAAGACAGGTAAACCAGAGTCCCGTATGTATGTTTGGATATGATCTCGAATCTCATTACTTTGTGTCTCCCCATTTCTTATATCTATCAAGTAAAGAGAGGCATAGTAATTTTTAAAACCGTCTGCAATCTGATATAATTTGGGTTTGTTTATTCCACTGGTCTACAATGGAAGGAACATATGTGTTAGACCTTTGAGTTCTCAAGGCTCTAGCCAAGGCCCTTGCACTCTTGTTGCCATATTCATTATAGAAACGTTGGCATTTGGAAAACATTGCTTTCGCTTTATGGGTCAAGATGGATCTCAGGGATTTGCGTCTGGGCAGCAGGGTCTTCCTCAGAGCCTCCAAAGGGGATTTTTAGTGTGATGCTTCAAAGGCGCTGATCTCTCCGAGCAAGCCGTAAACCCCCTCCGTCCGCACTCGTTTCATCTGGGCACCATGTTTAATAAAGATTCCCTTAACTGTGCACTTGTTTGCCTCTCACACAATACATGCGTCTGATTCTTCAGTCATATTAGTGATGAAAAACCAATTTAGAGTATCTTGAATCTCTACTCTTGTAGTAGGATCATCCAAAAGCAATGTGTTTAGTTGCCAAAGGCATTGTTTAGGTCTAAAGACTGGCAAGAGGATGGAGACACTTACAAGTGCATGGTCGGAGAAGATTATATTATCAATACGTGGTTCGCGAAGAAGTGTCATATCCTGAAGTTGGACGAAGAAGTAATCAATTCTCGTGTACACATCATGGGCAGCAGAGTAGAACAAGTAATCCCTGTCCGCCAAGTGAAACAAATGCCAAGCATCAATTAACTGATGGTCATGTAGGTAGGACACTATGCACTTCTGCATAGAAAGTGGTGTGGAGGAAATTCCCTTAGAGCTATCTAGTGCAGGGTCTAAAATCGCATTGAGGTCACCCCCCAAAATCAAGAGACACTCTGCAAAAGATGCCAATTGATCTAAATAAGTGAGAAGAGCCCTGTCTTGGCTCGTGTTGGGGAGGTAAAGGGATGTAAGAGTTACCTTTTGAGATGCGATGGACCCCTTGACCATCAGGAAGCGGCCTTCTCCATCTGTGTGAGACTCCAGCAGCTCCCATGGGATTGCTTGTGAGATGACTATACCCGTGCCTTTGGATTTAGGGTCTGATGAAAGACTATGATACACTGTAGCGAATCTGAAATGAGATAGTTTGTAAGGTTTGGAATGACAAAAGTGGATTTTCTGCAGGAAAGCAATATCTATCTTCTTTTTATGCAAGAGATTTAAAAGAATAGATCATTTCTCTGGGCTATGTAACTCTTTAACATTTAGTGAGTCTATCCTTAGTTACGAATGATAGTCTAGCACTATGTTATCATTCATACATGCGGGTAAAGGTCTACTTTCAGTTTTCCTGGACAGGGGCGTTCGGAATGAGGCCAGGGAGAGAGAGTGAGAGAGATGAGGGAAGAACAAGGGAGAGGATAATTTACTCTAAGGAGTGAGTAGAAACAGGAAAAGAATAGAGCATAAATAATACAAGTAAAATACAAGTAATGTTTAGAAACAGCTAAAGCAAACTGCCTAGGATTAAATCCTAGACCAACTCCAAATTTTGGAGTAAAGAGGGGTCACAAGAATATCAAGTGTTTCACGGGTAGTGCCCGTGGGCATCGCACCACCCCGAGAGATAGTGAGGGAAGAGCTGATCTGGTACAAAGCGCTGTCATATCCTCACACCCCTGCAGCAGTACTGCCAGGGGGGAGGCGGAAAGAATCATCTCTCAGACCAGGAAAATGCTAAGCGTTTCCCCAGAATATTTGAATACTAGTGCCATCAACGTATGCAGGTTGCAGTCATTGTGTTGTTTGTTTCTCTGCAGAGTTGGCAGGTCAACTGGTGCCCACGTGTCTTTTATCACCTTCAATCAGGGAACCCATCATCCCTGTATAGGCCCTACCACCCTCAAAAGTCCTTTGGTCAGCAATATCCTTCTAGACCCGGGCGTCGGGAATCCCAGCTGCCCTCATCATTTTACCGAATGCTGCTGTGCAAAAAAAAAGGGGGGAGGAGGATCCAGTGTGGTAGGGACAAAGGAAGGGTAGGATCCCGATCAGCGCAGGGAAAACCAGTAAATGAGGTCAAGCCAAACCATGGGAGTGTCAAGCTCAAGGAGGATTGAAGGACGCCCCCTCACGTGGCAGTGTTTGGAATTGAAGGGCTCATCAACTTTGTCTTTGCGGGGGCAGTAAGAAGCCCTCCATGGTCAACCAATCCTGCACTGGAAATGGAGCCACGTTCAGGAGGTCGAATAGGTCTGGAAGGTTAGCATGCTTGTGTAGAAAGAAACAAAACAAAAAAAGTTATACAGCACTAATTCTATATATCTATATGTATATATGCACATGATTGGCAGTGAGTGTGTGCTGCAATGACCCTTTTTGTGTATATTGTGTAGAAAGTAAGTGATTTTATCTTTCCGAATGATGAGATGGAAAGTATGTCCCCATCTGTAAGAGGCGCCCACATCCAGGATCTTGACCAGGAGCGGATGAAGAAGGCATCTTATGTACAACTTGAGACTCGAGACATATGGGAAGATTTCATCTGAAGAGTTGTTGAACATGATAGGGTCAGCCTTCCACTACCCACGTAGAATGTTCTCTTTGTCTGTGAAATAGTGTAGTCTACATAAGACGTCCCTTGGATTGTCACGATTCGATGGCCCCCTCCTGGTGACACGATGGACTCTGTTGAACAGGTATTAGTCTTCTGGGGCTCGTCCTGTCATGCTTTTGAAGAAAGTTTGTACCATCAATTATAATTTTTCTCACCTATTACTCTCCGGGAGACCTTTTATCCGAATGTTGTTTCTCCTCACTCTGTTTTCTTGGTCATCAAGTAAAAGGGTCATATTCTGCATTTGGGCTTGGAGGACATCCTGCTTGCCTTTGAGGTTGGATATTTGGTCTGTGAGGTCTTTGATAGAATTTTCAGCAGTCGACGTCCTTAGTGGCCAGGTAGATATGTCTCTCTTCATGCCATCTATAGCCTGTTGGTGTGAGATCTCAATCCTGTGGACAAGGTCATCAATGTCCTGTTTTGTTTGCAGGGCTTGTATGAAATCTTTTAACGCTTGGAGATCTAATTGTGCCTGTGCGCAGGTAGGCCTTGTATATGAGAACTCCATTCTGACGGAAGTCAACGGTGTTGTAGGAGAGGAGGGGCAAATATCCTGTGGATGTGTATCCACTGTGGCTCCTTTTATCGAGGACTTCGCCGATCCCTCTGAAAAGGAGTTAACAGGTTGTTTTTTAGGGGTTTGTTAGGTCTTCCTCATGTGGCCATTAATTGTTGGGCATTGATGTCTGCATTTTTGGATGTAGACCAATCACTTTCCTAGTCATCGGTATAAAGTAATGATCTATTGTTGTGGATAGTTTTTTGGTAATTTGGAGTGAGGCGGGCTGAAGCTCTATACTGTCAGTTTGACGCTTCCCTGGCATTCCCCGCTCAATGGCAGCTGTCAATAAACATATCGGGTGCTGAACATCCCACTGTATCACTGTCAGGCTACACAATCACTTCATTTCCGTTGGGGAGGGGAAGGTCAAGGCATAAACCTTTGTAGTCTTAGTGGTAATGAAGTGTGTTTTCACTTATTTTCAGCAAATCTGCTCCCAAATCTCTCTCCCCTTGATAATATGGTTATGTATGGGGGGTTTACAGAAGGGACCCTTAAGGTTGTCAATGCCAGGCCTCTTATGTTCGTCACAGAGTGTTATGCCCTGGGCTATGTAGAGCAAGAGGGTCTTCAGCATGGGTAATCTGCTTCTGTCTGAGTTTTGTCACTATGCAAATAGAGTCTGTGGAGCCTCGGTTAGGAGTCTCAAACACAGGACTAGCCAGATATCCCTCCAGGGAAGGACCCAGCCAAGGGGTGGCTCCTTGCGGAGAACACCATAACCACCATGTTAAGTGGCCCTTTTAGTCAATATCCAGCTCTTTTACAAGCTTAGAGATATGACAAGGGAATACCAAGGCCAGGTATCCATCCACAGACAGCTGTTTCGGGTGTTGCCCCTCATCAGTGTGGAGTAGGATTCTGGCTAGGTGGAAGCAAGGCCTAGTAGACCAACATCACAAAGCATTCACTGATCTCAGGGAGACCAGTCCAAGAAATCACTGCGGTCAGCTGGCTAAAGCGCTCAACAAACTGAATTCCTAGGCGCAATCCCAGGGGGCATCCCTGAGATCAGTGAATGCTTTGTGATGTGAGTTTTGTCACTGTCAGTCTTCCAGGGTGTGCGGGGGTTAATGGCCACGGGCAGATAAGGAAATTTATGTGAATGGAGATTACTTTCACACTTCATTCCCTCCTCCTGTCAGTTCCTGTGTCCCACTGCCGCCATTTCTCTCCAGGCCCTGTGTGTCTCAGGTGTGGGGGGAGGGATTGTGTTATCTGTGCAGCTTCTCTACAATCACGGTGCCCGAAACTCCAGCTTGCACTTTGGGCATGAAGTCAGGGCCGCTGCTCCACCGTCGGCCTTCTCTCAGCTCCTCGCTGTATCAGTGCGTCTCCCTGCCAGTCCTGCAAGCAGGATAATGCATCTGCTCTGGTGGATGGCGGCAGGTGGGTACCGCAATCCTAAGGGCACTGATGATCTTGAAAATGGGAGCCTCTAGCTCCATGCCATGCTTGATGGTGGGATCCCCGTGCAGACCTGCCGTCCAGACCAGCTGCACCGAATCCGCCCAGCGCAGCTCTCCAAATAGGTCACCGAGGCTGTGATGGGTGCTTCAGCCATCGTTTCCTGGCAGAGATGGCCGCGATCTCGGTCGGATAGCCAGGAAAGCTCACATTAGCATCCACCCTGATTAGTGGCTATCTTGGACTCTAAAGCTGTGCATATTTAATGATAAAAGCTTAAAAGGAGTCTGGCAGTTGGGTTCTAAACTCTGCCTCCGTTTTGCAGAAACAAGTTTCGTCAAATATGTTGCTTAAGTTGCCTGAAGTACTCATGGGCGTGCCAAGAGGTTCAAACACCTTTATGACCACTTATACGTCCTCACCTCAACTGGTGATTGAAAACATTGGCATGCTTGAGCTTTCTCTGCAGTTGATGCTCAATTCAGGCAAGGTGGAGCTGTCCATCCTCAGTGAGGTATGCAGGGGCATGAAAAGCCAATGAGCAGAGCACCCAGCCTTTTGGCCACACCAAGGGTGCACCAATTAGCTTAATTAGCTTGATTAACTGAGATACTGTAGAATGGAGGTGGTAATATTAACAATTGGATAGCAACGGGTATATACAGAGGCAGCAGCACTCACCAATCTTCCAGTCGTTTCTTTATTGTACAAAACAGCATAAAAGGCGATCATCAGAGGTGTTTACAGGGGATACAGGGGGGAGGATGTGATGTCCCTCAAGCGACGGGCCATTTCACGCCCACCACAGGGCGCTTCTCCAGGCTATGGCACAATGATGGATTGAGTTTCCTTCCTTATAAACCCCCGCCCAGCAAGTTTGTTAACCTTTGCCTGACACCAGCAGCACCTCTTTAAAATCGTGCATTAAAACAACATAGAAGTGGATAAACACCACTCCTATAGTATATACAAACCACTACAATAATTTTTATTTACCGTTTTTATAAAAACACAGATCAATTTCTATAATTAAAGCCAATCGGGCCTTGGGCCCTCGATTTTATGATCCATTTTGCCTCTTTCTGCAGAAGCAATTTGTGTACATTACCGCCACATGGCGGCATTGTCACCCTTTCCAGACCCACAAAAGACATAGCGTTAGGATCTCCATTATGTGCTGCTCTTATGTGCTCTATTAGTCTAGTAGAGCCCACCCCTGTTCCTATTGAGTTTCTATGCTCTCTGAACCTAACAAAGAGTTGACGTATTGTCTTGCCCACGTAGTAACGTCCACATGGGCAAAACACTGCGTACACTACGTTTTTAGTTCTGCATGAAATGAACTGATCCACCTGATGGTATATATGTCCTATTTTTACCGGGTTCTGAACCATGTGTTGCTGACAAAAGCTACAACTACCGCATTTGAAATTACCTTTTGGACTCTGTTTATCCAACCATGTTTTTGCAGGTGTTAATCTTTTTCTAACTATCATGTCCCCTATATTTTTGCCACGCCTGTGTGTTATCAAGGGCCCTCGCAGTGCTATATCTCTCAAGTGTTTATCACTCTCAATTAAGAACCAGTTTTTTCTAATGGCTTTACGGATAGCCTCATTCATAGGTCCGAACTTAAAATTGAAAATAAACCTCCTTTCTTTCTTTTTCTTTACGGTTTTTTGTCGTCCTTCCTTCCATAGTGTGTCTACTCTAGCTTGGGCCTTGTCTAACAATTTAGTAGGATAGCCTCGTTCGTGGAAACGATGTTTTAATGCCCCTACTTGTTCTTTAAAACCTTCCTCCGTATTATTAAGCCTTCTCAATCTTAATATTTGACTAAAGGGTAGTCCCTTCTTTACATGTGGGGAGTGATTGCTCTCATAATGCAGTAGTGCGTTAGTAGCGGTCGTTTTCCGATAATTCTCGGTGTAAATTTTATTGAGAAATTATACCCAGAAATCCATAACAAGCCTCACTGGTACTACTTACCAAAAATCCACAAATCAATGGAAGCACCACCAGGGAGGCCAATCGTGTCAGAGGTCGGTTCCTTAACTGAACCCCTCTCACGTTACCTGGACTGGAGGTTGCAACCGTTGATAACAGAAATACCTGCTTTCTTCAGAGACACCAATGATTTCTTGGAAGTATTGAAAAATGTTGAATGGCAGGAGGGATTCCAACTGGCTTCCATAGACGTGGAGAGCCTGTACACTAGAATACCCCAAGACCAGGTGGTGGAAGTGGTAGGAGAGGTCTTGAGGGCATCAACTATGTCTAATTCTAGTGTAAATTTTTTAATTGAAGCTTTGAGCTTTGTATTGAGCCACAACACCTTCAAATTCCTAGAACAGTGGTACCTTCAAGTTGACGGTACCGCAATGGGGACACCCGTAGCATGCATTTTAGCTAATATCTTTTTGGGGGTCTTCGAGAACAGGTACATCTATGATTCAAATAATCCCTTTTTGAGAAATATTAAACATTACCATCGCTATGTAGACGATATATTCATTGTCTGGGAGGGGAGCAAATCTGAATTTGAAGCTTTTGTCGAACATCTAAACAATGTAAATTGTATGAATATGAAGTTCACCTCAGTAATGGGGGGTGGGACTTTGGAGTTTTTAGATGTTAAAGTGTCGATCAGGGACGGTAAAATTTACACCGAGAATTATCGGAAAACGACCGCTACTAACGCACTACTGCATTATGAGAGCAATCACCCCCCACATGTAAAGAAGGGACTACCCTTTAGTCAAATTGAGAAGGCTTAATAATACAGAGGAAGGTTTTAAAGAACAAGTAAGGGGATTAAAACATCGTTTCCACGAACGGGGCTATCCTACTAAATTGTTAGACAAGGCCCAAGCTAGAGTAGACACACTATGGAAGGAAGGACTACAAAAAACCGTAAAGAAAAAGAAAGAAAGGAGGTTTATTTTCAATTTTAAGTTCAGACCGATGGATGAGGCTATCCGTAAAGCCATTAGAAAAAACTGGTACTTAATTGAGAGTGATAAACACTTGAGAGATATAGCACTGCGAGGACCCTTGATAACACACAGGCGTGGCAAAAATATAGGGGACATGATAGTTAGAAAAAGATTAACACCTGCAAAAACATGGTTGGATAAACAGAGTCCAAAAGGTAATTTCAAATGCGGTAGTTGTAGCTTTTGTCAGCAACACATGGTTCAGAACCTGGTAAAAATAGGACATATATACCATCAGGTGGATCAGTTCATTTCATGCAGAACTAAAAACGTAGTGTACGCAGTGTTTTGTCCATGTGGACTTTACTACGTGGGCAAGACAATACGTCAACCCTTTGTTAGGTTCAGAGAGCATAGAAACTCAATAGGAACAGGGGTGGGCTCTACTAGACTAATAGAGCACATAAGAGCAGCACATAATGGAGATCCTAACGCTATGTCTTTTGTGGGTCTGGAAAGGGTGACAATGCCGCCATGTGGCGGTAATGTACACAAATTGCTTCTGCAGAAAGAGGCAAAATGGATCATAAAATCGAGGGCCCAAGGCCCGATTGGCTTTAATGATAGGAATGATCTATCTGTGTTTTTATAAAAACGGTAAATAAAAATATTGCAGTGGTTTGTATATACTATAGGAGTGGTGTTTATCCACTTCTATGTTGTTTTAATGCACGATTTTAAAGAGGTGCTGCTGGAGTCAGGCAAGGGTTAACAAACTTGCTGGGCGGGGGTTTATAAGGAAGGAAACTCAATCCATCATTGTGCCATAGCCTGGAGAAGTGCCCTGTGGTGGGCGTGAAACGGCCCGTCGCTTGATAGACATCCCATCCTACCCCCTGTATCCCCTGTAAACACCTCTGATGATCGCCTTTTATGCTGTTTTGTACAATAAAGAAATGACTGGAAGATTGGTGAGTGCTGCTGCCTCAGTATATACCCGTTGCTAAGCAATGACCTTGTGACCGGATGTGCACCACACATGACCAGGAGCAGCAAGGCAGTGTGACGGCGGGGTCCATGTGAGCTCCAGCCTGGAGCGTGGGGAAGAGAGCTGCAGCTGTGCCCAGTAACTTCAAAGAAGTAAATATTAACAATTGGAGTTCGCTCACATCAGCATATCTTGCTTCGCTGAGATCCTGAATGAGAAAAGTTGCCGAACCTTAGGCTAGTGTCATGCATTATTTTCTCGCTAAAGCATCCATATGGCATGTGTGTGTGTTTTTTTTTCTCACTGTTCATCCGTATGGCATGCATTTCACATACGTATGCTATCTGTATGTGATGCGCTCTTACCATTGTCTTTTACATACCCAAATAAATCTGTCAATTTAAAGCTAGTTTTCACATTTTTAAAAAATGTTATCTAAAGAGATAGATGAAAAAAAGATAGATAGATAGATAGATGTCAAATGTCTATATAATGTTCCACCCCCATATAGATTGTAAGCTTGCACCCTTTAGTGATTTCATTTGGCACTAAAGGGTGTTTAGCCTTGTATTTAGGGAAAAAATAATAATAAAAAAAATTACATGAGGTTCCCCCTACTTTTGATTGCCAGCAAGGGTAAAGTCAACGGCTGAAGCCTACTGGCCAAGTTTGAGGTAGTTGAGGTCTACTTATGATGTCAATTACAGGCGTCTCATCTTTTTAAGTGGGAGAACTTGCACAGTTGGTGGCTAACTAAATACTTTTTTCCCCACTGTATATGGGATTGATGCCAGCTGGGTAATGACAGCTGGCATCACAGCCAGAGGTTAGTAATGTTGAGGCGTCAGCCAGACCTCAGCTGTTTTCTGTATCTTGACAGATGATAAAAAATGGGGGGACCCCATGACATTTTTTATTTTTTTTTTCAAATTATTTCATTTCAACTAAACAATTGGAAAAACAAATGTGGGGTGAACTCTTTTTTGGATTGCCAGCCAAGGTTAAGTTGCCAGCTGTGGTCAGCAGGCTCCAGCATTCAGTTTTACTCTTGCTGGTGATCAAAGGTAGGGACACCCCACGTCATTTAAAACATATTTTTTTTCCTAAATACAAGGCTAAACATCTTACTGTGACACATGAAAGGCAGTAAAGGGTTCAAGCTTTCAATATATAGGGGGGTGGGGCAGAACATTATATAGCCATTTGTCACGTATCTATTTATTTATTTTACTTCTTCGCATATAAAATATAGGTTTTAAGAAGTCCAAGCAAGCTTCAGTGTTGGTTAGGACCCATTAGACTTAAGATCACCTTTACCGCGGTTGATGGGCAAACATCTATTGGCCAATTCATGCACAAAGAATCTTACTTTATAAGATTTAAAAAAAAAACATCTTTTTTCTTCTGAGTTTAAAAAAAACGCAAGATTTTATTTTTTCTCAAACACCAAGGTTTTAACAGTGTGCTGCTGTAAATTAGTTTTTTATTTACCGTATATACTCGCGTATAAGCCGAGTTTTTCAGCCCAAAAATTGGGCTGAAAAGTACCCCCCTCGGCTTATACGCGAGTCAGTGCGGGGGCTGCTGTATACAGCGGTATACAGCAGCCCCCGCATCCCCAGTAATGCAGGGCCCCCCCCCTCATGCTCCAGTCACCTGTAAAGCAAGTTATACTTATCAGTGCCCGCTGCCGTCCGCGCCCGCCGCTGCCGACATGCGATCCTCCATCTTCATTCATCTTCTTCCTGCTCTGTGCGCGTCGCAGGCAGTGACGTCATTACCGGCGACGCGCACAGGAAACAGGAAGAAGATGCATGAAGACGGAGGATCGCATGTCGGCAG
Organism: Allobates femoralis; assembly: GCA_033576535.1. Classification (NCBI taxonomy): domain Eukaryota; kingdom Metazoa; phylum Chordata; class Amphibia; order Anura; family Aromobatidae; genus Allobates; species Allobates femoralis. The sequence continues at coordinate 280,204,911 of JARQOC010000001.1, forward strand.
CGGCGGGCGCGGACGGCAGCGGGCACTGATAAGTATAACTTGCTTTACAGGAGACCGGAGCATGAGGGGGGGGCCCTGCATTACTGAGGCTGCCTGTATACTACCACTGGGACTGCTGTATATAGGGGCCCTGCATTACTGGGGCTGCAATACCACTGGGGCTGCTGTATACACCACTGGGACTGCTGTATATAGGGGCCCTGCATTACTGGGGCTGCAATACCACTGGGGCTGCTGTATATAGGGCTGCTGTATACACCACTGGGGCTGCAATACCACTGGGGCTGCTGTATATAGGGGCTGCAATACCACTGGGGCTGCTGTATATAGGGGCTGCAATACCACTGGGGCTGCTGTATATAGGGGCTGCTGTATACACCACTGGGGCTGCAATACCACTGGGGCTGCTGTATATAGGGGCTGCAATACCACTGGGGCTGCTGTATATAGGGGCTGCAATACCACTGGGGCTGCAATACCACTGGGGCTGCTGTATATTGGGGCTGCTGTATACACCTCTGGGGCTGCATATACCTCTGGGGCTGCATATACCTCTGGGGCTGCTGTATACTACCACTGGGGCTGCTGCTGTATACTACCACTGGGGAGGCTGCTGTATACTACCACTGGGGAGGCTGCTGTATACCTCACTGCTGGGGGTTGTATACCTGTGCTGGAGTCCACCCTCGGCTTATACGCGAGTCAATAGATTTTCCCAGATTTTGGGGGCAAAAGTAGGGGGGTCGGCTTATACACGGGTCGGCTTATACACGAGTATATACGGTATATTATCTAGCGGTATGGCTTTGCACCTAAGCAAATATAGTTTTCTATTAGGTGCTGTGTAGTTTTTTCTTTCTCTATTTATCTAACTAATCTATCTTATACATCTATCTGTTCTAGCTTTTTAGAGCATGTAAATGACCATCTTAAAAATGCATTTAGTGTGCCGTCCGTGCGCTGTCCATTTTTTTCTTGCACCCATTGACCTGCATTGGGGTATCTCTTGCAAGATACGCTGCCATAAAGAGCATGTTGCCATTTTTTCCTCAGCTTGTCACTGAGGAAAGCCTCGCAGATAGATACTGTTCTATAGTTAAACATTGTTGTGAGTGCATCCGATTTTTAATCGAATTCCACTCCTGTTACTATACATGCAGAAGTGAGCGCACCCTAATGGTGAGATTTGTAGAGGGGCTGCACCTGCTGCAAAGCTTTGTACTTAGTATATACTTTACGCTTGGACTGAGAGACACTCTTTAAATGGTTTAACACTGACTAAAGTCTTAAAGGTTACAAAGTGTGCAATTATGCTTTTTGCATGTTTTTTTTGCTATTATTTAAGAGTATTTTCGCACAAAGAGAAATATATTGAGTGTTCCACTTTCTATGCTGTGGTCACATAATAAAAATCAAATTAGATGTATCAGCGTGATTCAAGCCCAGATAACATAACAAGATACATTTAAAACCACTGGAGTCAGATCACAGTGGGATTCAAAGTAGCGGTTGCTATGTTGCTTGGCATATCCATGTCGTCGTCAAGACTTAACTCCTTTGTTACTTGGAACTAGCTTCCATTAGAGAATAAGAAGGAAAACACAATCCTTTTAAAAGCTAGCTTTATGCTATTTAAGATAATGCTGAAATGAGAATTTAAATATATTGGGCATTTTTAAACACAAATAATAGTGTTTGCTATTACAGTTAAAGGGACTGCTTTTTCCAAAGGATAGTTATCTATTGTTTTTACCTTTTGTATTAAGAAGTAAATATATTTGGTATTGTCCAACTTTGTGCCCTCTGTACGGATTGCAATTTCAGGGCAAAACATGTTTTAGCCATAGGCAATTTTGCCAGCATAATTTAAATTGCAAAAAAAATGTTCAACCTCCATTGTAAATCTGTTTTATTATAAAATGTACAAACGTTCAACTGTTTGCAATAAACCAAATCAAAGAAGTACAAATTCAAAATATCAACACTAATAATAGAACTTTAATAGTGCCTTCTCTATTTCAACACCTAATATCACTTTAATGCCTGCTGCAGTCTTATAATTATTCAATCCCTGACATGATAAGCATCTTTAGTACTTAAAGCACCCTTTGGCGATTATGACTTACTGAAAACATGATGTATGCACCAGATCCTGGCAGTGATCACTAATATTCTTGGGTTTGTGTGCTGGCACCACTGTCTTCCAATTCAAATTAAGATTTTCTATGAAGTTCAAGTCAGGTGACAAAGATAACTACATCGGAATATTCCAATACATCTGAAACTTAGTCTTGTGGACTTTAAGGCATGCTTAGAATTATTGTCCTGTTGGAGGGTCCAATGACACTCAAACGTTTTACAGATGGATGATGTTTTTTTTACCAGGATTTCCTAATACATTATTGAATCCATCTTGCACTCCACAGGCTGTAGGTGTACCAGTGTCAGAAGAAGCAAAAGTTTTCAATTCTATTCTGCTTGAGATGATTTAGTGAATGCTGCTTTGAGTAGGGGGTTTGACCAGATGACCCAGTAGGTATCTTTCAACCCTTCCTTTCTATGACTTTAAAATGTGATGCTGAGTTACATTTTATGGGCTAGCCATAAGGTGGGGAAGTCAAAATGTCTGAGGTCAAAAACCAGGAGATCACATCAAAGACAGAGGGTTAAGGCAAACGGAGAGTGAGACACAAAATATGTAGTAACTTAGGATAGAGTGTGACAAGTCATGAAGGGGGTTATCTAAGCGAGTAGTCAAAATATAAATCCAAGATGAGCATACAGAGCAAACACACAACAGAACAAAGCTAAAACTGTTGGTCTGACTACTGCCAGCTAGCTAAATAGCCAGGTAAGCACCCTGAATGGGTGACACCTGATGGAAGCCCTGCAGGCCAAATAGGGCTACTGGGCTGTCAATCACAGCCCATCACACCCTGCCTCAGATTGGACGTCTGAGCTTTCACTTACAATTGTGACAGCCCAACATGCCTTTGATCATATAGGGTGATTGACCTGTCACTCACAGCATCCATAGAACAATGTGAGTGGTGAAATAGTGACACAAAGCAGTTCTAGAGTATTACCGAGCCACGGTTAAGCTTCACTGTCGGCAGGGAGTTCTTTTCAACTTATGTTTAATTTTTCCTACTTCAGACATACCAATGATCAGTGGGCCCTAAAAAGTTCCAGTTTTGTTTTATTGCTCCACAAAACAGAAGTCCTAAAGTCCTGTGCTTTATTTACAGTATATGGTTTTGAGTATTTTAGAGACTTGAAGTTTGGGCATGAAGATATTCAGTATTTAGAATACGCCTTAATTTTTAAACTAAATCCTCAGCAAATGCTAGCACCAAATCTTACTGAAGGTCTTTTATAGTCATTTAACCCCCCTAGGTATAATGTTTGGCAGACAGTGATAGATCACTTTTTCTGCCACTTCCACAAGGAGTAACCCATTTTCTTTAGCACCTGTTAACTCATTTTCATGTTTCTATTAACATTCTATGCATTTGCTATAATTTACATTCTTTTTCTTGTTGATGCAAAGCAATAATCCCTTTTCTTAACTTTTTGGACTACTCTTGACAATCCAAGTATACTAGTGAACTGGAGGGCATTGTTCAGAGAAAATAGGCATCTTCTTTAGGGAAGTTACTAGAAGTTGGTGTCTGGTTATTAATCACGTTTGTAGCAGGTTAAATTATTGTAGTTTGATTTAAAGTCTCTGTCAACTCAAAAATACTACCTCAGAAAGACTTGGCTCTACCCACTTTATCTAGTAGATTCCAAGTAAACTCCAACCTTCAATATTTTACCGCTATACAGGAATATATACGATGTGAGGAGTCTCCTGGGTGGCATTCATGGAGTAGCTGCTGGACAGATGAGTGAACCTGAGACAAGAGTGTTTTAATTTGCAGAGTCAACTAGGGTAACAGAAAGAGGAGACAAAACCATAGTTAGTGATATCGTTCACCATCAGAGGGAAATCACAGAGGAAAACGTAGTTAGGGAACAAGACATATCAAGGTCAGAGTGCATACCACAAGAAAAAGCACCAGAGTTCAGGAAGTAATAAAAGTATAATATCTGGCAACTCCCAGTGTATGTATACAGAATAGTTACAGAGGGAGCTTCCTGTAGATCTTGATGATTTGCATTCACAAGTTCACTCAGCATGGCAGAACATTGAAAAAATCATAGAATCAGAGAGGTAGAGTTGGAAGGGACCTTCTGGGTCATCTGGTTCAACCCCCTGCTCAACGCAGGATTCACTAAATCATCCCACACAGATGTCTGTCCAGCCTCTGTTTAAAGAGTTCCATTCAAGGGGACCTCACCACCCAAGAAGTTAAGACGTTTTTTCTAATATCTAATCTGTGTATCCTCCAATTCCATTTCATACCATTGCTTCTAGTCTTTCCTTGTGTAAATGAGAATAAAGCTGATCCCTCTACAGTTTGACAGTCCTTTAGATATTTTTAGACAGGTATTAAGTCTCCTCTGTCTTTTCTTTGGTAAGCTAACATTAGAGATGAACAAACTTTCCCATATTTACCCATTTTAAGTTCAGCACTAACATTGCAGATTCAGTTTTTGATCGGAAACTAGAGCTTATTATCCCCAAAAAAATCACCAAACGCAGCTTTTTAAAGGAAAACTTTTGAAATCTAAAATGTCCCTAAAACATTCCCTGATTGTTTGGGGCCAAACCGCTCTGGAAGAACCGTTGGCTGGGAATGAACAACACCTAACTTTAAAGGTACTGTCACACGGGGCAACATCGCCGACAACTCAGGGGCATGGCGAAGTTGCAGCAACATCGCTAGTGCGTTGCTACGTGTTACAGGGTGATTTTAACATCGATAAGTTGCTTGATTGGAGTTGCCAGGTTTCCCAACATGTTGGGAAACCAGGCGATATTGCTCAGGCAATCTAGTAGAATCGCCCAGTCTGACACAGCAACAGCGATGTTGAAAGCAACTTCCCCCATTCACTGCAATGTTAAATGATCACTGCCTGGGTTGAGTTTAACCCTGGCAGCAAAAGTTGCTTTCAACATCGCTGCTGCGTTGTCGGCGTTGTCTCCTCGTGTAACATCTCCACAGCGATCTTGGTAAAGCTCCCAAAACATGCACGCTCCCGTGAGTTGCCGGCGATGTTACCGGTGATGTTGCCCCATGTGACGGTACCTTTATATTAGGAATGTTCCCGCCATCGGCTCTACTGGCTTATATCAAGCTGTAGAATTGTTTTGAGCTTTAAATTAATTTTTAAAGCTTGCTGGAGTTTGGCGGTGTTTAGACACCTGCACGGTGTGAATTTTGGAAACTGTACCAGATGTGGCAGCAGCTGTGAAGTCCAGGAACCTTACAATGTCCCTTAAACATCCATTTAAGAGACCTTGATTTTTTTTATTATTATTTAATTGTTGTTATTATTATTTATTTTTTCCTTGGAAAGCAATCTTTTATTATTGCAGTGGGTCAGCAGCATGCGAGGCCACCTATTCTACACTTTTCTTTTCTAGCAATTCAGATAAAAATAGCATATATCCATTACTTTGCGCTGATGAGGCTCTGCTGTCATTTTAGTCACCAACACAGGTACAGTGGCCTGGTTTAGTGCCAGATGGCAATATTCAGCTGGCATTAATCCTTTTATTACCTAGTCTGCCACCGCCACAGCGAAGCTGGGAGAGTTGGGTACAGCACCAGAAAATGGTGCTTCGATGAAAGCACCATTTTCTAGGGTGGCTGAGGCTGCAATTCACAGTGGGAGGCCCAGAACAACTTGGCTTTCCCCATGCTGAGGATTCCAGCCCCCAGATGCCGAGTTGTACCTGGCTGACAACCAAAAATACAGTGAAGCGCATGCCCGTTTTATCACAGTAATCTGACATCAGTTTGGCTGTCATACTGGGAACCAATAACCGATGCCAGCAGAGAGGATGGGTGGGGCTAAATATGATGTTTGCCAATTAAGAGGAGGGAAGCAGTGACTTTCATGAGCGGGCCCGTACCTAGGGAATCAGGGTGACAGCCGCGCAGAAGCTTGGTAAGTAATACTTTAGGAAGCTAAAACAAGCAAACAAGTTGGCAAACATCTCCCCATTTGGCAAACAAAACTGAACCCAGACATCAAAAGGTTCGTTCATCTCTATCTAACATTCCAAAATCCTCTAACTGTTCCTCATAGGACATGGTTTGCAAATGGTCACTATTCTGGTCGCTCTTCTCTGAACTTCCTCCAGTTTGTTGATGTCTTTTTTAAAATGTGGTGCCCAGAACTGGACACAGTATTTGAGATGAGTTCTGACCAGAGAAGTGTAGATAATTCCATCATGTGTATTCTTCTGTTAATATGTTCCAGAATTGTGTTTGCCTTTTTTAGCTGCAGCATCACACTGTGTTTGCTTGCAAAAATAAAAGACAACCTCAATGATAACATGCCAAGGTGTGTAAGTGCCTGTATTTTTGTGCATGATGATTATACTTGGCACTAAAGAAAGGTGTTTTTCAAATTTTCATTTCCATTTTATTCATCATTTGCATGTCATTAATATTTCTATTAATCCTTATTTTCAACAACTTCACAACTTTTTTTTCTTGGTATTGTATTTTCAATTTTGAAAAGTCTATTTAGTATGGAGTTGTTCATCTATGGTATGTTGTATGGAGCTGTGCCTGTGTGCAGAATATACAGTTGTGGCCAAAAGAATTGACACCCCTGCAATTCTGTCAGATAATACTCAGTTTCTTCCTGAAAATGATTGCAATCACAAATTCTTTGGTATTATTATCTTCATTTAATTTGTCTTCAATGAAAAAACACAAAAGAGAATGAAGCAAAAAGCAAAACATTGATCATTTCACACAAAACTCCAAAAATGGGCCAAACAAAAGTATTGGCACCCTCAGCCTAATACTTGGTTGCACAACCTTTAGCCAAAATAACTGCGATCAACCGCTTCCGGTAACCATCAATGAGTTTCTTACAATGCTCTGCTGGAATTTTAGACCATTCTTCTTTGGCAAACTGCTCCAGGTCCCTGATATTTGAAGGGTGCCTTCTCCAAACTACCATTTTTAGATCTCTCCACAGGTGTTGTATGGGATTCAGGTCTGGACTCATTGCTGGCCACCTTAGAAGTCTCCAGTTCTTTCTCTCAAACAATTTTCTAGTGCTTTTTGAAGTGTGTTTTGGGTCATTGTCCTGCTGGAAGACCCATGACCTCTGAGGGAGACCCAGCTTTCTCACACTGGGCCCTACATTATGCTGCAAAATTTGTTGGTAGTCTTCAGACTTCATAATGCCATGCACACGGTCAAGCAGTCCAGTGCCAGAGGCAGCAAAGCAACTCCAAAACATCAGGGAACCTCCGCCATGTTTGACTGTAGGGACCGTGTTCTTTTCTTTGATTGCCTCTTTTTTTCTCCTGTAAACTCTATGTTGATGCCTTTGCCCAAAAAGCTCTACTTTTGTCTCATCTGACCAGAGAACATTCTTCCAAGATGTTTTAGGCTTTCTCAGGTAAGTTTTGGCAAACTCCAGCCTGGCTTTTTATGTCTCAGGGTAAGAGGTGGGGTCTTCCTGGGTATCCTACCATACAGTCCCTTTTCATTCAAACACCGACAGATAGTATGGGTTGACACTGTTGTACCCTTGGACTGCAGGGCTGCTTGAACTTGTTTGGATGTTAGTCGAGGTTCTTTATCCACCATCCGCACAATCTTGCATTGAAATCTCTTGTCAATTTTTCTTTTCCGTCCACATCTAGGGAGGTTAGCCACAGTGCCATGTGCTTTAAACTTCTTGATGACACTGCTCACGGTAGACACAGGAACATTCAGGTCTTTGGAGATGTACTTGTAGCCTTGAGATTGCTCATGCTTCCTTACAATTTGGTTTCTCAAGTCCTCAGACAGTTTTTTGGTCTTCTATCTTTTCTCCATGCTCAATGTGGTACACACAAGGACACAGGACAGAGGTTGAGTCAACTTTAATTCATGTCAACTGGCTGCAAGTGTGATTTATTTATTGCTAACACCTTGTTAGGTGCCACAGGTAAATTACAGGTGCTGTTAATTACACAAATTAGAGAAGCATCACATGATTTTTCTAACAGTGCCAATACTTTTGTCCAACCCCTTTTTATGTTTGGTGTGGAATTATATCCAATTTGGCTTTAGGACAATTCTTTTTGTGTTTTTTCATTGAAGACAAATTAAATGAAGATAATAATGCCAAATAATTTGTGATTGCAATCATTTGCAGGAAGAAACTGAGTATTATCTGACAGAATTGCAGCAGTGGTAATACTTTTGGCCACAACTGTATTGAGTGTGGAGTCCATGCTACATATATGGATATAGTATATGCATTGGATATAGTATATGCATTGTACATGGCTCCTCAAAACCTTGCCTGCAGAGTGAGCGTGGGATAGGACCTGTCACAAATCAATAAAAACAGCTGGAATTGGAACTGTTGCTGCTAGAGGAATGGAGCGTTACTGATGGGACCACACTCACCGCTGATTGACAGACACATAGACGTGGTCCTCTCCTTATTCTCTGCAAGTGATTGGCAGAGGCGTTGTAATGTGTACTGCTTGTACTGTACATGTCAACACATACACAGTTCAAATAATTCGGGGAAAAATAAATCATGGATGATACTTCTTTCCGAATAACGCTATGGATGTCTAAAAAAAGCTTCTATTTATCACTGTCTATAAATTTCAAGATGGTCAACAACCTAGGTTCACTCACAGGGGGTCACAATGTGGTTAAAAACCACAACAGCCGTGTGTCCCACTGTTGTCTTCCTACTGTTTCACTGCACAAACAAACAGCTGTTTTTCTGCAAGATTAAGTGACTGTGCAGTAAAAAAGTGGAAACATTGCAGCAGCGCACGGCTGTTGTGGTAAAAGCCGCTGTGTGACCGCTACGTGAGAAAATAGCCTAAAGCTTTCTTTGCTTTAATTGCTGGCAGTGTAATTGGGTCCGAACGATACAATGAAATAACTCAAGCATATTTTAACATAAGAAAAATAAATGCTTGTTGAACAGTTTCATACTAACATGCTCAGTATAGTTAATTTCACAACATGAATAAAGTAATGCATTGGGAACAGTCTATTTAAAGACAAGCTTGTATTTTCCTCACGGTTTAATAGATATTGCTGAAAGTAGCAGGATACTGTTTGAACTGTGTTGCTTGGCAACAGACACTGTACATCAACATCCAAGAGCGATGATACACAAGTACCTCCATTGTCAGCATATTTCTACTGATACCATTAGCATATCTTTGAATAAAAATATCTTGACTATTGACACCTTAAATTTGCACTAATTAAAATTAATGTGCTTGACTCTGGAAATATTTAAACCTTTACTAGTATATGAGAGTTATGTAATCTTTATTGTGCATAGTAGTGTGCAATGCAGATGTTAAAATGTTTACTTCTAGATTTCATTCAGTAGCAGCATATGGATATTTCTGTTAGTCACACCAGTGGTAGACATATCACTGATGCAGCTGGTGCAGCTTCATCGGGACCCTGAGGTGGAGAGGCCAATGCTAGCCAGCTAATAAAGGTCTGGTATTCTGAGCTTGAGGCTCTGGGGGCCCCTTTACTAGATTCCCCTCATGAGAAGCAGAGAGTGATCCTGAAGCGCCGCTACACAAAATAGGCACTGGAATGCAAAAGTCTGTCCTCAACTTCCTGACCGGCACTTTGGCCATGTTCACACATCTCCTCTGCTAGTATTTAGCGGGTCTCCACTAAATACTTAGCTTTTTTTAGTGAAGCGGAGCGTGAGCGTGAGCACTGCCGCCTCCTGGTTACCTGATGTTGATCGTGGTAACCACTTCACATACAAGGCTGCCTAGTGTCCTCTTAAGCCGAGCGGGCAGGGAAACGCATGCGTTAACGCAGGTGCCTATATGTGCCATGTGTTAACGCATGCAATTCCCATAGGGCCCCATGTTAAAAAAAATGCACACACATGCGTTAACGCATATGCGTTTTTGGACTTTGAAAAAAAAAAGTCCAAAATGTTCCCAAAAACGGATTTAAGGCAAAAACGGATGATATGTGTGAACAAGGCCAGAATGATTAATTTATATTTATTGAGTGGCAGATTATAGTTAATGGGAGGAACAGTGCTGGCTTATATATCACTTTATATTGTGAATGGTGTGTGGCTAATTGTATATTATATATAGTGTCGTACATTGTAGTATTCAGGGGAGCAGTGTGGATGATTTTTTATTCAGTTGGCAAATATATTTATAGAACATATGTAACCTTGTTATTTTCAGGACTGTGGTGATCAGTGTGATAAGATGAGAAGTGGCGAGAAGATGTCAATATGAAGGTTTGACCAGACAGAGAAGGAACAACAGAAAAATAATAGGATGAGATGTCAGCGGTAAGTCAATGAATAGAATTTAGTAATATGTACTGTATGTCTTGGAGTAATACTGTTATTTGTTAAATCACTTAGGCTATGGTCAGACTTGCATCATGCATTTGCTAAATGCATGCGCTATTTTCATGTGCAAATCTAGGAAAACGCATGCGTTAACGCACCCATAGACTCAAATGCAAAAAACGCATTGGAAAAGAGCAATGTGTTTGACGCTATGCGTTTTTGCAAGTGCACCAAAAAACACGGTATGCAGAGTTTTTTGGTGCTTTTGCAAAAACACGTGTTTTTTTAACATGTGAGTCTATGGGAAACGCATAAGTCACTGCATGGAACAGGCATGTATCATGCGTTAACGCATGCGCTAAAAATGAACATACATGCCATGAAAATGGCAAGGGGAAAAAAAGGATCCTTTAATGCATCCTTCCAACAGATGCAAGCTCCCAAATGTAACCTTAGCCTTAGGCAACATTCTCACATTCGCTTGATATGTTCATGTGCTGCCAGATTTTTTTTATCAGCCATCACACAGACTCATAGTTTCATAGATCTGTGGAACTCCACTGGTCGAAACGCTACGGAGGGGTACAGCACCCATAAAAGAGTGTGTAGTATTCCTGAGACTGAGGAATTGGGATGCTGCATAAAGGACCCTCATAACACACATCCACAAACACCCTAGGTAGGGGACCGTAGATGGACCCGCTGTAGGGAGGACCCAGTCCCAACAGAGAAGTGACAGGATAGAAAAGTGTGTGGGTGGGAGGAACGCCAAGCCAGTCAGAGAGCTCCGTTGGGGAGTGAGTAGTGTGGGACGGCGGAGAAGCCGTCAGGCAGGAAGGGGATCCTAAGGGCACCAAGTAGTGCGGTGCGCCTGCATCCGGAGCCGGTATGTCTACTGACCGGAGGGATCTGTCCTGAGACAGAGGACCGGCTCTGAGCACGGTGCGGGAGTATACCCCTGAGCCATGAAACCGGGGGCACGAGCATCTAGAGGAAGTCGTGGCCGACCCCCGGCGCATCCAGAAAAAGGCACCATATAGGGTCTGGGGGACCCGGAGAAGAGTCCTCTGCTGAGAGATCCGTGGGAGCTGCCTCCAGGCTCTGTGCGTGGGAGCGCTGAGGGAGACAGGAGAGTGTGCAGGAAGGGACCGGACAGAACAGCAGGCAGACCACTGAGGGTCCTGAGTAAAGCATCTGATTCCCAGTGACTACCCAGGCCAGGCAGACCTGAAAAGACTGTGTTATCAAAGAACTGCCAGTAAACTTGTACAGAGTAAAAAGAGACTGTGTGGTGTCCTTTTCTATCTACACCTAAAGAGACGCCTACCGCAGCAGGGAGAGGACAAGTGACAAGGCCTGGTGTAAACTGCATCCCTGTGTAAACAACTATAACTACCACTATTGCCCCGGGGATACCACTCCACCATCACCCCGGAGGTCTGTCCCACAGCACCGGTAACATTACCGTAACTGTAGGTGGAGTCACGAAACACCCTTTATGAGGGTGCTCACCACCCATCTAGATTAGTTCCCTGGAAGGGTCTAGTTTCCAAAATGGGGTCACTTGTGGGGGAGCTCCAATGTTTAGGCACACAGGGGCTCACCAAACGCGACATGGTGTCTGCTAACAATTTGAGCTAATTTTCCATTTAGACATGTGCCTAGACATTGGAGCTCCCCCACAAGTGACCCAATTTTGGAAACTACCGTATATACTCGCGTATAAGCCGACTTTTTCAGCCCAAAATTTGGGCTGAAAAGTCCCCCCTCGGCTTATACGCGAGTATATGTATATATATATATATATATATATACAGCCGCAGCCCCGGAGGTATACAGGCCCCCCCCCCATCAAGCTCCAGGGCCCCCCCCTTGAGCGGCGTCCTGTAAAGGAATATCATACTTGCCAGTCTCCTGTCGCGCCGTCCGCAGCTGCCGACACGCGATCCCGGGCTTCATTCAGTGAGGTGTACTGAGAAGACCTGTGGTGACGTCAGAGGGGGGGCGTTCCCGGGGCGTTCCCAGCGCTGATTGGCTGTCCGCGGTCATGTGATATGTATCACATGACCGCGAGTGCCCGGGAACGCCCCTCTGACATCACCACAGGTCCTGTCAGAAGAGACCTCACTTGGAACTGGGATCGCACAGCGGCAGAAGGCGTCGGACAGGTGAAGTATTCATTCTTTTTTATTTTTCAGACCTCAAGGGGGGGGCCCTGGAGCTTGATGGGGGGGGCCTGTATACCTCCGGGGCTGCGGCTGTATACAGCCCTGGAGCTGCGGCTGTATACAGCCCTGGGGCTGCGGCTGTATACAGCCCTGGGGCTGCGTCTGTATACAGCCCTGGGGCTGCGGCTGTATACAGCCCTGGGGCTGCGGCTGTATACAGCCCTGGGGCTGCGGCTGTATACAGCCCTGGGGCTTCTGCTGTATACAGCCCTGGGGCTTCTGCTGTATACAGCCCTGGGGCTGCGGCTGTATACAGCCCTGGGGCTGCGGCTGTATACAGCCCTGGGGCTTCTGCTGTATACAGCCCTGGGGCTTCTGCTGTATACAGCCCTGGGGCTTCTGCTGTATACAGCCCTGGGGCTGCTGCTGTATACAGCACTGGGGCTGCTGTATACTACCTAAGGGCTGCTGTATACTACCACTGGGGCTGCTGTATACACCACTAGGGCTGCTGTATATACCTCTGGGGCTGCATATACCTCTGGGGCTGCATATACCTCTGGGGCTGCATATGGGGCTGCATATACCTCTGGGGCTGCATATACCCCTGGGGCTGCATATGGGGCTGCATATACATATGGGGCTGCATATACATATGGGGCTACATATGGGGCTGCATATACCTCTGGGGCTGCATATGGGGCTGCATATACCTCTGGGGCTGCATATGGGGCTGCATATACCTCTGGGGCTGCATATGGGGCTGCATATACCTCTGGGGCTGCATATGGGGCTGCATATACCTCTGGGGTTGCATATACCTCTGGGGCTGTATATACCTCTGGGGCTGCTGTATACTACCACTGGGGCTGCTGCTGTATACTACCACTGGGGAGGCTGCTGTATACCTCACTGCTGGGGGTTGTATACCTGTGCTGGAGTCCACCCTCGGCTTATACGCGAGTCAATAAGTTTTCCCAGTTTTTGGGGGCAAAAGTAGGGGGGTCGGCTTATACACGGGTCGGCTTATACACGAGTATATACGGTAGACCCCCCCAAGCAGGGCCGGCTCCAGGTTTCTGTGGGCCCCGGGCGAAAAAGTCTCAGTGGGCTCCCTTTAGTACATATCATGGACTATAATATATATATATTGCCGCACACTTACCGCAAGCTCCATAGACAATGCATGGGGCTTGCTGCAAATGTGAAGCAAGTGCAGCCGCTAGACTGAAAATGTGGCAGATGCGTTTTTTTTTACCGCAACTGCCACATTTTAAAAAAAACGCCTATGTGAAGCCAGCTTTACAGGAACAGTGACTGCTGAAACCAGCAAGAGCTGTTTCTGACAGTGAGTATATTACACGTTGTTAGGAGCGGGCTAAAATGCATTTGCATTCCCTTGCGCTTTTTAAAAATACCCTTCAAATGCAAAATGTTGCATTTTTGTGAATCTGAGGATGCTTGGTATATACAAAAGCATTCTCAAGCACACAAATGATGCAAGCAGCTCAATGGAGCCACACTGCCATATGGGTGGCACCGCAGCTTAGCAGAGTGTCTGGCCGTCTGGATCTCTCTTTCTCCTCACCTTTCTTCTTGCCGCTCCGGTCTCCTCCGGTCGCTCTGCACATATCAGCACAGTGATGACAACATCGTGCCCCTCCATGCTGAGCTGCAGAATGCAGACAGCGGCAGAAGAGACTCTGGAGAAGAATGCTGGTGGCAAAGGCGGCTGGGACTATAGGAGCGGGGGCTACCACTGGTACACATACCTCATACACACGCGGCTCTGCTCCATACACCTCGTACGCACGCGGCTCCACTCCATACACCTCATACACACGCGGCTCTGCTCCATACACCTCGTACACACGCGGCTCTGCTCCGTACACCTCATACACACACGGTTCTGCTCCATACACCTCATACACACACGCGGCTTTGCTCCATACACCTCGTACGCACGCGGCTCTGCTCCGTACACCTCATACACACACGGCTTTGCTCCATACACCTCGTACGCACGCGGCTCTGCTCCGTACACCTCCTACACACTCAGCTCTGTTCCATACACCTCGTACGCACTCAGCTCTGCTCCATACACCTCGTATGCACGCGGCTCTGCTACATACACCTCGTACGCACGCGGCTCCGCTCCATACACCTAGTACCCACTCGGCTCCGTTCCATACACCTAGTACACACTGACCTCTGCTACATTCACACTGTAAATCCCTCCTGACCCCACACATAAACTTCACCTAATTGCCATACACCTAGTACACACTCGCCTCTGCTACATTCACACTGTAAATCCCTCCTGACCCCACACAAACTTCACCTAATTGCCATACACCTAGTACACACTCGCCTCTGCTACATTCACACTGTAAACCCCTCCTGACCCCACACAAACTTCACCTAATTGAGTCTCATGATGGGCAGCACAGCAGAGTCCTGCATACACTGAGGAGCTGATCATGTGATCCCTGACTCCTCCCCTCCATGTGACATCATCACAGGTCCTGTAAGCACAGTGTGTGCTGCTCTGTCGGCTCCCATGGAGGGGGGAGGAGGAGACCTCCGGTGCTGCAGGAGGCTGAAAATGACCCCCCAGCTGCCCCCTGGATATGGCCCTGGCTGTGGGGGCAGCGTGCTCAGGGGCCTCTGAGGCTAGGGTCACACTTGCATTGTGACCCTAGCCTGATGCAAGTATTTTCGGCTGCAGAGCATAGCGTTTAATGCTATGTGCTGTAGCCCATAGAAACCCGATGTTTACCTTGACAACCACTGGTTGTCAATGTAAACATCGGGTTTCTATGAGCTCCATTGCTGGCAGCGCATAGCATTAAACGCTCTGCGCTGCAGCAGACAATACTTGCGTCAGGCTAGGGTCACAATGCAAGTGTGACCCTAGCCCTCAGGGGCCCGGTGGGCCCCCTCCAAGCAGTGGGGCCCCGGCACTTGCCTGGGTGCGCCGGGTGCTGACGCCAGGCCTGCCCCCAAGGAACCTATCTAGATGCATAGTGAGCACTTTGAACCCCCAGGTGCTTCACAAATTGATCTGTAAAAATGAAAAAGTACTTTTTTTTCCACAAAAATGTTCTTTTTTCATTTTTACGGATTAATTTGTAAAGCACCTGGGGTTCAAAGATCCAAAACGAAGGTCCCACGACGCCCAATCGCCTTCAACGTAGTCCACAACAAAGGTCCCTCGATGCTCGATCGCCTCTGCTACATCCAGAGATTGCAGCAAGGGATCAAGTGTCCTACAGTCTCTGGGGTCAGAGTTATGGTGCACTGTATGGCAATGATCTGTCATACAGTGCACCATGACTATGATCACAGAGACTACAACAAGAGGACACTTGATGCCTTGTTGCACCCATCCATCCATGCATGCATCCATCCATCCACCCATCATCCATGCATGCACACATCCACACATGCACCCATCCACGCATGCAGACATCCATCCATGCACCCATCCAAGCATGCACACATCCATCCATGCAGACATCCATGCATGCACACATCCATCCATGCACACATCCATGCATGCATACATCCACGCACGCACACATCCACACACACTCACATCCACGCACGCACACATTCACGCATGCACACATCCACGCACACACACACACATCCATCCATGCACGCACACATCCATCCATGCACGCACACATCCATCCATGCATGCACACATCCATCCATGCACGCACACATCCATCCATGCATGCACACATCCATGCACACACACATCCATTCATGCACACACCCTTGCATGCACACATCCATCCATGCATGCACACATCCATTCATGCAATATCCATCCATACACACATCCATGCATGCACACATCCATCCATGCACACATTCATCCATGCATGCACACATTCATGCATGCACACATCCATGCATGCACACATCAATCTATGCACACATCCATGCACGCACACATCCACGCACGCACACTTCCATGCATGCACACATCAATCCATGCACACATCCATTCACGCACACATCCATTCACCCATGCAAGCACCCATGCATGCACCCATGCATCCCTTCCATCCATCCATCCACCCATGCACCTATGCACCCATCCATCCACCCATGCACCCATGCATGCAGGCACGCATCCAGCCATCCATGCACTCATCCATCCTTCCATTCACACTTACCTCACTCACGATCCACCAGTGTGGAGGAGGAGCCTGGGAGAGGAGGATGGCCCACACCAGAGCAGAGGAGGCTGAGAGGTGAAGGGGACAGGACACGGGGTCGAGGTGGGGGGCTGGACAGGGGGAGATGTGCAGCATGGGAGGGTGCTAAGGAGGCTGACCGGTGGATAGATAATAATAGGAGGGGGGGCAGATGGGAGGGATGGGGGGGCCCTGATGGTTCCTGGAGCAGAAGGGGGCTGAGGAGGGGGAGGGCACCCGCCGACCCGCCCCTCCAGATCTGATATTTAGTGTACACATTCATGTTCTAATTACATAGTTTCCTCTTTATTATGTGTAACACTGCTCCTTTTTAGTATCCTCTCTAGTTATGTATGGAGCTTTACCTTATTACATAGCATATGCTCTTGTTCTGTATAGCATCATCCCTTATATAGTAGATTCTCCTTATTTTGTTATTCACAGCTCCCTAATAATTAGTCCTCTCTTGTTAGATATAAAAATCAGGTATTTATGGAATTTCCACATATTTTCAGTGCAGTGCTAGAGTGTAGTGTCGGTTTTTAGGTCAGCTACAAAAAAATTACACCCACCTCACAAGAAGGATTTGTGCCCTATCTTATTCTGTGAAAAGGTTAATAAAAATGTATGCCCACATGCTAATACTGTAGGGGGACCTGGTGAGGCGCAGCATGAGTGTTTCAAAACTGCAACTTTAGTATAATCAATGATTAAAGTCCCCGTCGGCTTTTGCCGCTGGAGTGGGACTTATGCTCCTGACGTAGATAACTGTCAGAATTAGCATAAGTCCCACTCCAGAGGCAAAGCCGGAATCCGACTGGCTTCTGTTAGCGAGATGACATCACAGCCAGGTTCATTGTAGGTCAGCTACAGCTATAAGGCAGAGCTGTAATCTCAACCTGATTGTGACGGTACCCGCTCACAGCGGTAGCCTGAAATCAGTCAGTTTCCGGTCCTGCCATGAGAGGACGTATCCGAGGATCGTGGAGAGTTTATATGGGAGTAATAAAGATAAAAATGAGAATTTGATTGTGTTCTTTTTTCAAATAAATGATTTTTCATAGTGTAGTGTATTATTTACTATTTACTTAGAAGTTCTTAAAGGCCAGGTCTAATATTGGCGCTACATTATGAATCTTGGGCTAAGTGCCAGCTGGCAATACATAGATGGTATTAACCCCTTTATTACCCAGACTGCCAACCCCACATGGCAGCTGGAAGAGTCAGGTACAACTCCAGAAAATGACGCTTGTAATGAATGCGCCGTTTTCTGGTGTGACTGCGGGCTGCAATTCACAGCGGGCGGGCCCAGAACAATCTTGTGAAATTAATAAAATTCCTATAAATAACACATGTTTAGAATGACTGTATAAAGAAGTACAGTATTTAGCAATCATCAAAAACTAAAGGCTAACTGTAATTACATCAATCACCAAAATAGAATTGAAATAGACCTCGGCACTCAAAATTGTGTTAGCGGTCAAAAAGTAATTGACTAGAGAGTCAGAGAAATCAAGTTAATCTGATTTTTATTATATCAGCAGTCCTTATGTTTCAGGAAAAAACAGCAAAGGAGACTTCCGTTTCCGGCGCCTCCATGAGCGGCCGCTGCTGAGAGGGCTCCCGGGACCGCAGGAGGAATCCGCCGACATCCCCGACCCCTAACATCGGAAATCGCTACACACACACCAGAGAGGGAGAGGAGATGGCTGCCACATTGGATCACTACTTCACGCGCCCGGGAGGGACGGTGGCAAGTGGAGCACAGCACATGGCGCCCCCTCCCCCCTCCCTAATGGCGCCGGCAGGAGCAGGCGAGACTCCGGAGGCGAGGAGGACAGAGGAGGAGGAGGATGAAACTGACCTGGAGACAGCACCGATAGAGGACTCAGCGGAAGCACAGGAGGGGAGCCAGGACTGGGATGAGCCGGACACAAGAATAACACGAGCCCAGGTACACTGGAGGGGTGGAGAGACAATGGCAGGCAGAGGAGCTGGAGAGAGAGGGGGCAGAGAGAACAGTGCTGGAAAAGGGCTCCCATGGCTGGATTATAAACTTCTAGCCAAAGAGATGTCAGCCTATCTAGCTCCTGATTTAAAATCTGCAGTAGCAGAACTGGTGGCTGCCACTACCCAGGACATAAACAACAAGCTGAGTCACCATGACCAGCAGTTACTGGAGGCAGAGAGCAGAATAGCTGCAGCTGAGGGAAGAGTGGAAGAATTAGAACAACAGTTACAGGACCTGCAGCGCCACTCAAACTATGCCTATAATAAATTAGAAGATATAGAAAATAGAGACCGACGCAACAATCTCAAAATAGTCGGTCTGCCAGAATCCATTATACCAAGCTTGCTGATCGACATCTTTGAAGTTGACCTCCCAAAATCTTTGGGCCTGACACATAGGTGCCTAACAGAACGCACACACAGGATTGGCCCCCCTAGAAACCCCCCACCACGTGGAGCCGAAAACCCTGGAGTCGAGGGAGGAGGAGCAGGGAGCAAGCCAAGACATGCTATAGCGCGATATTTGAACCATAGAGACAAAGAGGAGATCCTGAGGGCATATAAGGCCAAAAAAATACCCCTTACCATCAGGGGACACAGGGTGCTAGTCTATGCAGACTATTCTATCGAAGTTGCCAACAAGAGGAGAGCATTTAGCGAAATATGCACTATCCTTTATAAACGAAATGTACGCTTCCAGCTAGCGTATCCCGCCATCTTGAGATTTCGCACAAGGGACGGCTCCTCGGTTTCTTTTACTGACCCAGAAAAAGCCATGGCACTAATTAACATGGGGGACAAAACCCCTGAACAGACTCCCAGTAATGACTCAACAGCACACAGTCCTAAAGACCGCGAGAAGAACTCAGGCGGAGGAAGCCCACAGAATCCTACGGAAGCTGGAGAGCAACCACGTGACTCTTTAAGACACTACCAGCTGCGCTCGGAGGGTAACTACAGTGGAGATCACCAAAGGTACACTACACCCCGGAAAAACCGGCAGTCGGCACCTAAGAAGAAAGCAAGATGAAAACCATCACTGGATGTACTGTCTAGATACTTGAACGTGTGTACTCAGGTGTTTACTTAGCGAGTTATATTGAGATCAAGTTGAATACGGAGAAATTAAAGGGCTGTAGTGAGGTGGGGAGGGGGATAAAGGGAAATGGGAAAGTGAGAGAAATTACACAGAAAGGAAAACTTAATGTTTGGACATGATTACGTTATTCACTTGTTTGTTGCTCCCTCTTTATTTTGTTTTCCCTAAGGGGTGGGACTTGAAAATGTGAACTCATCATTAGTTTCTGAAGTAAGGTGGATCTCCGGCGGCCCATCCTTGGGGCGACGCACGACATGGAGGAAGAAAGAGAAGTCAATAGAACGGATAAGATAAGAAAAAGGGGAAATGTCGGGGAGGGGGAGGGATGGTATATTATGGTAAGATATGGGTTGATGCAATGTAACAATGGGGATTGTATCTTCATTTTCAGCTGTACCGGTGAAGCATATTCAGATATTATCAGCAAAAGGGATGCTCAGAGGTGTCTTGATGAGGGCTTGAGGAGAAGCGGGCAGACATTCCATTATGTCACATCGATAGCCTTCACCAAATATGGTTAGGTGGGTCTCCTGGAACGTCAAGGGCCTGCGCTCTCCCTCTAAGCGCATGATGGTCCTTAGACATCTCAACAGATTACATGCTGATGTTGCCCTCCTACAGGAGACCCACCTGACACAGGAAGACTTCTTTCGCCTCAAAAAGCTTTGGGTGGGGGAGGTATATGGATCGGGGGCAATGGGAAGGAAAGCAGGTGTTATTGTCCTAGTGCGAAGATCACTGGCCCACACATTAATCTCAGAGAAAAAAGACAAAGAGGGTAGACTGATCCACCTCAATTTGCAGATCAATGAAGACATTTTTAGTATATATAACTTATATGCACCGAACTCCGCTCAAAAGCCATTCTTCCAGTCCCTTCAGAATGATCTATTGACAGATCATATCAGCCTTCGCATAATAGGAGGTGATTTCAATATGGTGGTACACGAACAGGAGGATAGACGCACCAAATACACACAGACCCTGGGAGCTGGGGGAGGGGAGGGTACACTCCAGGGAGGCCTCTTGGAAAAGCTGTTTCAACATTGTAACCTAATAGACACGTGGAGGGTAATGCATCCACTGGAGAGGGATTTCACGCACTTTTAGCATCCACATGGGTCAAGGTCGAGACTTGACATGCTCCTTACTTCACCACTACTTTTTCAAAGAGTGGCCACCACAGATATAGAGAGCATGGTCATTTCCGACCATAGCCCAGTGGTGGTAGAAACCAGGGAGACACATCAAAAGGGAACGGACTACATTTGGAGGTTTCCTGACAACATGACAAAGGAAGAGGACTTCAATAATATGCTGAAGGAATGGTGGGCTGACTTCGCGTTAAACAATGAGATACACAGGGGAGACCCGGGGCTCTTTTGGGAGACAGCTAAAGTGGTGTTGAGAGGGCATGTCATGGCATATCAAACAAGACTGAAAAACAAAATCAAAGACCAATATCTGAAATCCAGTATGACAGTAAGGGGAGCATATCAGCATTACAAACAGACAATGACAGAGAGAGACAAACTAAATTGGATAGAAGCAAAAAAAGAATTTGACATATGGGCAAATAGGAAAGAATGTATGTATAGAAGCAAATTGGAGATGGAACTTCACAGGTATGGAGACAAGGCGGGTAGACTTCTTGCACGCCTAGCGAAGGGGAGACATCCAGCGACACCCATACTAGAAATCAAAGATAAACATGGGAATGTCTGGTCGGGACCCAAGGATATCACCAGGGTATTGGGAAAGTTTTATGCATCCCTCTATAAGGATGAGAACGGAGGAAATTTGAGAGGCATGGACTGGTTAAAAGACATTGACATGCCAGGGTTGACAGAGGAGGATAAACAATATCTAAATGCACCCATTTCCGTGGAAAACATTGAAGGGGTAATAAGACAACTGTCCTCAGGTAAAGCACCGGGCCCAGACGGATTTGGAGGAGCCTTTTTTAAGTCCCTCAGGGAACAGGTGTCCCCGGTACTTACAGATCTATACAACTCTTTCCTACAGGGTAGGCCTATACCAGACAGAATGAATCTGGCACACATTAAATTACTTCCGAAACCAGGGAAGCCACTGACTGACCCCGCCAGCTATAGGCCAATATCATTAATAAACCAGGACTTAAAGATAATCTCCAAAATCATGGCGGACAGATTGGCCACCATTCTACCTAGACTAATTGATCCCCGACAAGCGGGCTTCGTAAAAGGACGCTCTACAGTTACCAACATACGTAAAGCAATGTTACTAATAGATGTAGCAAGACATAGAGGGGAGGGAGGAGACGCCGATCCAGCCGTGATCACCTTGGATGCAGAAAAAGCGTTCGATAATGTGAGGTGGTCATGGCTGGAACAGGTGCTAGACACTATTGGTCTTGACGGCCCATTCAGACAATATATAAGATCCCTTTATAATACTCCAAAAGCTTGTGTGAACACACCAGGTTTTCTATCAGATACGTTTGTGCTAGAAAAAGGGACGAGACAGGGATGCCCATTGTCCCCACTGCTTTTCAACCTAGCCATAGAACCGTTGGCAATATATCTAGACACACACAAGTTATATGAGGGCTTGAAGGTGGGGGGAAAGGAGGCGAGGATATCTCTCTTCGCAGACGATATCATGCTCTTTATGCGGAACCCAGGGAGAGACCTAGCTAATGTCCTGGATGTCATCGAGAGAGTGGGTGCTTTCTCTGGTTTCCGACTAAATAGAGATAAATGCGAGATTTTCTTCATACAAAAAAACTGTCCGTTGCGGAGGGTTGAACTACTGGGGGGCATTCGGGTAACACAGGAAAATATACAATATCTAGGAGTACGTCTAGCCAGGACGATGGGCTTGATATATAGATATAACTTTGTCCCTATTATCGCCAAAATAGAGCAAGAATTGGAGAGGTGGAAAGGATTGCCTTTATCGTTATTGGGACGTGCCCACCTGATCAAGATGATTAGCTTTCCCAGACTTCTATACCCACTTCAGACAATCCCCTTACTACTGACACATTTAGACGTTAAGAAGTTGAACAATGCCTTCTCTAAGTTTCTATGGAGGGGTAAAAGACCTAGAATCGCCCTTAACTTTTTACTTCAACCCACGGAGAAGGGAGGCTTACGGTTGCCTGATGTCAGAGGGTACAACCTGGCATGCATTATGCGACATGTGTTAGACTGGCTTAAGGGGTCATTTAGATTCTCAGATATAGACCTGGAAAGAGAATATGCAAGGCCGTGGGATTTAGCGTCACTTCTACACACACCACTTTCTATGATACCATGCCATTTGAAACACACCACGATTTATAGAGACACAGTTATGACCTGGAAAAATGTCCGTTCTAAATTGGGTCTCTCTTGGAAGATATCAGGGAGACTTAATCCCTGGGCATGTCCATCCTTTCCCTTGGGACGTGAAAATTCTCTATTTAAAAGTTGGAAATCTAGAGGGGTAAAGACGCTGTTTGATCTCATGCATGTGGGAGAGAGGAGATGGCTAACACGAGCAGAGGTTCTGACTAAATTCAATCTACCTGGATTACATGTACTACAGTACCAACAGCTCTACCACCACCTCTTGACTAACTTGCATGACATTTCAGGGGAATTCACAAATGAAATATGGGAGGATTTGATATGTGAAAGGGTGGAAGACACGTCCATACGTACAATATACAACAATTTGGGAGATGCACTTCGACCATTAAGACCGAGAGGGCCTTTCTCCAGGTGGAAAAAACACTTTGGAGACAGTGATTTGCCGAACAAGATAATACAGGGATGGCAGTCAATGAGGAAAGCAGTTACAAATGAAATGTGGAGGGATACACAATTTAGATTAATGCATGGAGCTATACAGGGTTTCAACATCCCACCTTCACCAGCCAACCAAAACAGGTGGATTAATTGTCCCAAGTGTGGAGATGCAATGACGGATTTAGAACATGGTATATGGTCATGCCAGAAAGCAGCACAGTTTTGGGAGGAAGTGGGATGCCTAGCCAGAGGACACTTCCTAAATGAAGGGCGACTCAACCCAATGCTTTGGCTCTTTCACTATCACGGAGACACACATAACCAAGGCTCTCCTCACATATTATTTCACACTATAGCCATAGTGGCTAAACGATTGATCTTGAGGCATTGGCTTGAGAAGACCCTACCGGGGATAGAGACATTGCGCAACACCGTTAAAAAAGTGTTTCACCTCAAAGCCACTGAGGCTAGGAAAAACCCAACTCGTCTTGTAGAAAAATTCTTTCGCAAATGGAGAATATTTGCAGAAAGAGAACTTTCCGATTCGGAAATGGAGACGTTTATCTCCCCTTTCAGAAAGACAGCTTGGTATGCTATGGCAGAGCTTGAGGGCACACTAGGTAGACTGAGAGGAAATGCTTAAGAAATAATGTGAAGAATATCGCTTTAGGACATCGAGATTTACAGGAGATATAAAATTGCATCAGGGGAGGGAGGGAGGGAGGGTGGGACTGTTTGTAAAAACCAATGAAAAGGTTCGACATGGCGTTACTAAGATCAACAAAACTTTAAAATTTTAGTAAGAACAACCTTATAAGAAATTACTGAATAAGACTGGACACTCTAGCTGTTATATGACCCATTAAGCAAATGGGTTTATGACATGTTATGTTATATATATTTGTATGTTGAACATATTTAATGTATTTTTTTTTTGTTGTTAAATCTTGAAAAAGCAATAAAAAATGATAATAAAAAAAAAAAAACTGCAAAAGAAACTTTTCTTTACATTTCGGCATGAAAACTGCCTTTGTCTGAAGACTGTTTATCTATACAAACAAAGGATATACAGGGTGGGTCATTTAAAGGATACACGTAAATAAAATGGGAATGGTTGGTGATATCAACTTCCTGTTTGTGGCACATTAGTATATGGGAGGGGAAAACTTTTCCAGATGGGTGGCGACCATGGGGGTCATTTTGAAGTCGTCCATTTTGGATCCAACCTTATTTTTTTCTATGGAAGAGGGTCATGTGACACATCAAACTTATTGAGAATGTCATAAGAAAAACAATGCTGTATTTGGTTTTAACATAACTTTATTCTTTCATGAGTTTATTACCACTTTTAAAATGTGTTTAAAGTGCTGCCCATTGTGCTGGATTGTAAATGCAACCCTCTTCTCCCACTCTTGACACACTGATAGCAACACCACAGAAGAAATACTTGCACAGGCTTCCAGTATCCCTTGTTTCAGATGCTGCACATCTCGTATCTTCACAACATAGACAATTGCCTTCAGATGACCCCAAAGACAAAAGTCTTAGGGGGTCAGATCGGGAAACCTTGTTGGCCATTCAACTGGCCCACGATGATCAATCCACTTCCCAGGAAACTGTTCATGTAGGAATGCTCGGACCTGACACCCATAATGTGGTGGTGCACCATCTTGTTGGAAAAACTCAGAGAACGTGCCATATTCAATGCATTAAGAGGGCAACACATGATCATGTAGCAATTTCAGATATCCAGTGGCATAGAGGTTTCCATTGATGAAAAATTACCCCACTATCTTTGTACCCCATATACCACACCATACCATCAATTTTTGTGATCCAAC
The DNA here is from genome assembly GCA_033576535.1 of Allobates femoralis. NCBI lineage: Eukaryota > Metazoa > Chordata > Amphibia > Anura > Aromobatidae > Allobates > Allobates femoralis. The sequence continues at coordinate 280,230,465 of JARQOC010000001.1, forward strand.
AGTCTTGGAAGGATCTATCCACTGTGGGTTAGCATCAGACCAATAGCGGTGGTTTTGTTTGTTAACCTTACCATTCACATAAAAGTTTGCCTCATCACTGAACATTATGTTCTGTGTAAACTGAGGGTCCTCTTCCAATTTTTGTTTTGCCTATTCTGCAAATTCAGTGCGCCGTTCCAGTAAAATAGTCAGGAAATGTTTTGTGTCTTTAATGAACGACCGTATGGAGGGCATGAGTGGATTTTTTCCACTGTTTTCTCCAATGGTGATAATATGGAGTTGGTGGAGGCCACAATAGGCCTTCCGAGTGATCGTCTAAGGTTTTTAAGAATTTTTGGTAGCGTATAAAAGACTGGTGTTATTGGATGGTGATTTACAAGAAACTCAGCGAGCTTGGAATCTATCACATTACATTTTAAATAGTAGTCTCCCTTATCAATAATTAGGGACTTGATGGATGGTGTATGATCATGATCAATTGGTAGGTAAGTCTACCTATCTGAAAGCTGTATGTTAATCTCAGAGATGTAATAAGCTTTGTCAAGGACCACTAGAGCTCCGTCCTTGTCGGCTGGTTTTATGGCAATGTGTTTATTCTTTTGGAGGTTGTTCAGAGCCTGGTGTTCAGCAAGAGTTGTTAAGTTGTTTCTAACCGGAAGTACATCCCTTTGGACATTTGTGGACCATCTCTCCACATCAGCTTTGACCAAAGATATAAGTTTCCACCGGGTGGTACTTCTAGGGTGCCAAGTATGAACTTGGTTTCCTAAGGCCCAAGGAGTGGCCTGTGAAAGACTTGTTTACAACTGCAGAACAACCAGGTGAATGAACCTCAGAGGGAACAGAGAAATCTGTTTTTAGTGGTAGGGACCTAAAGAAACGGTTAAGCTCCTGTTCTATGGTAAAAGTGTTGAAAGCCGGGGTCAGACAGAAGGATAGTCCTTTCTGTAGGACCCCCCATCTCTGAGGGTGAGAAGCAATGGGAAGAGATGTTGAAAACCAGGGTCTCTTTACCTGTGAACTGGTGGTCATACAATGGGGAATGGGGATACCTTGGTCCCCGTCTTGTCTTCTTCCCCATTGTGGCCCTAAAAACCGGGGTGGATACAAGGGATATTGGGGATACTGCATGCCGTGATCGCTGTCCCTACTGTCTGAGGATGCATACCCCGTTGGAGGGGCTAAGCCCACTGGAAAGTTTGTAGCACATCACATCTGTAGACCTGTCCCTTAGCGTAGTCCTCCTGGTCTCTGATGAATTTTGAGTGTTTGCGCAGTTGAAGATTTTTCTTAAACTCGTTGACAGATTTCGTGACCTTGGTTTGAAAGTGTTGAATTCCGATGGTGATAGCCTATTAGACAGCTGATTTTCGATTGTCTCAATCTTTGTGGTTAGGATTTCCAGCTCATTTTGTAAAAAATCAATGGTACGTATGATCAAGTCCATGGATCATTAATTTAAAATACTCTCAAATCTTGCACAATAATCTGCTTCCTCAAAAAATATTGTGGGCCTAAGGGCACACGTAGTCCACGTGGTATTCTCTGGGCTTTGTGATATTTAATCAAAGTGTGTAGATGCAAGTCAAGGGCAACACGTCTTCTAAGCTCATTTTCATAATCCTTATTTCAAACCTCTTCTGCTGTGTCTGCGAGAAAGGATTCGGTAGATACGGTTCATGCTATGATGGTTGTGGTCTCTTCTTTGGAATATTCAAAAGTTGTAAATGATATGGTACAAGAGCAGAGGCAAACAGTCAATTATAAAGAGAGAGGCCTGGCTACCCTGTATAATCAATGGTGCCTGAGGTAAAAAATAGTAAACACTCAAATTGAAATAGACCTCTGCACTCAAAATTGTGCTAGCGGTCAAAAAGTAATTGACTAGAGAGTCAGAGGAATCAAGTTAATCTGATGTTTATTATATCAGCAGTCCTTATGTTTCAGGAAAAAACAGTCAAAGGAAACTTTTCCTAACGTTTCGTCATGATAGCTGCCTTCATCTGAAGACTGTATATCTATATAAAGAAATGATATGTATTACACAAGAAACAATGTAACATAGGAATCAACATGTACAGGAAAAAAATACAGTATGATAAAATAAAAATCTTGGTACTGCTCGTACCACATGTACATATGTATTATTATTCCATACATAATTCGAAAGAACAAAAGATAAATGATATATACAAAGACTCATACCTAATGAATTGTAATGGACTAACGTGCACCTGTTCATGTTGTCCAAGTGGCATGAAATCAGCACTAAAGTAAGGAAACCGTTACGTAGAACACAATAACGGAGTAATTATGATGAATAAAAGTAAAGTGTATTAAATGACGGGAAAGTAAAGGTGAATAAAAGAGCATGAAAAGGACAAAGTGAAAAAAGAGAAGAGTCAGAACAGTTATATAGAGGTAGCCATACCAATATCATTATCTATCTATCTATCTATCTATCTATCTATCTATCTATCTATCTATCTATCTATCTATCTATCTATCTATCTATCTATCTATTTTTTCTATCTCTTTAGATATCATTGCAAGTACTGTAGCTTTAAATTGACAGACTTATTAGGCTATGTAATAGACTATTTTAAAAACGTATGTCATATGCATGTCATACGCATGTCTGTTTTTTCCACACCTAATGACTTGCATTGGTGAATTTTCAGCAAGATACGCGGCCAAAAGCTTGCAGTTGGACACTACCCTACTGCTTAACATTGATGCAAGCACAACCAGATTTTTATTGGATTGCACTCGGTGATTTTATACGTAGATGTGAGCGCACCTTTATTGTTCGCCTATGAAAAAAGTTACCACTAAAATTTAACTGAAATGAATGCCACAGATGAGTCTTTTATTTGATTTTTGATTTCACATGTGTTTGTAGTATTAAGCTTTGCTTGTTCTAGAATAAATGTTTAAGCTTACATTTCTATTCATATGAAAATTGGTCAATCACAGCACAGCAGTCATCGGCCAATCACAGCGCAGCAACCATCGGCCAATCAGAGCCGGCTGCTGCGCTATGATTGGCTGGTGGCTGCTGCGGTGTGATTGGCCGATGGCTCTGCCTGTACAATTATGCAGCTGATGCAGACAGCTCAGAGAAGTGCTGTAATACTGTAGTGGCAGTCATCGAGACAAATTGAGTGGACGGGCGGTACAGTAAAATACACACACACACAGCTGGTTGCCCTGATCTTCTCTGAGATGGGCATGCCTAAGAAAAAATAAAATGTGCTAGGTCTTATTATCAGGGGAAGGCTTATATTTAGCAGCCTATTTCCAGGAATACAAGGTATTTTGAACTGTTTAGCAAGTTGAAGATGAAATTATCTGTAAAAGGCAAAAAGTTAAAGATTATACATATCCTTTGTATTTCCTTTATATTTTAGGCCCCAAAAATAATTTCACGATTTACAAATTACAAAAATGGGTTGATGCAAAAGTTCAGGCACGCTTTGGGATTTGTGTGCTTAGTTAACTTTGAGCAAGGTTTCAAACCTTAATTAGCCTCTTATGGCTATGACCTGTTCACTATCATTAAGGAAGGCAAAGTCTAAGCAGCTACAGTGGAAATTTAGTATTATTCTTCTTAACTTGCACCCCCCAGTATCTTAGATCTATTAGTGCCCTAGGAAGATGTTTTTGTCCTGGCTGTTGCTGATGCCAAATTGCTGGACTCATTTGTTCGGGGTAAGGTAAAACTCCACATTGCGTCTAAGAAAAAGGCTGGCCGCAACACAGCAGTTATCAGAATCAAAGACCACTGCTACATAAATAAGAGTGAATTAGGGCAGTTTAAAGCTAATCACTACTAACAGGTAGTATGTGATGCAATCACTACTTTCAGGTAGTATAGATGAAAGAGGATGTAGAAAGCTATATATTTCAGTTGTAATTATAGATGTTGGTCACACCTGTAATAACATCTGGCCATTAGATGTCAGTAACACTCATTATTGTTCTGAATTTATAAAGTATTGAAAAACAAAGCTTGAATACTTTTATATATGCGGTGATGTATTTAAGAACTGTGCAGTGAAAATGCAACTTTGTTGCTAGATGGGTAAAATACTTTTAGTGCATCCTCGCTCTGCCATTTAAGCTGGGAAGAGAAACGAGGCTTGGGTGGTGAGAACAGTCAGTCAACATGGAGATCGAGCAGGGACTAGACACGCATTGTTACAGTTCCAGTGAAAAAGCAAAAAAGGGAAAATTACCTAAGCAAGCAAACCTAGTCCCCTGTGAAGTGAGGAAATTTCCTTCTCCTGTGAACGGTGACAGCTGGGACAGTCAACGTCTCCCCCTGTTTGACGGAGAAAGCGAGGAAGCCCATCTGCAGATTAGCTACAGAAGATGGCAGCCATCTTTTGAGCAGTGTCACGGCATATGTAGATGGTAAAGTACCCTGTATTACAAACAAGTATAAGGTACTTTTTCATCCACCTATACTGAATATTATTTGAACAGTCCAACAAGCTAGTTAGAGTCAGCCAGGCAAATGACTTTTCTTTAATGGGACTGTGTCAGTAAAAACTGAATTAGTCCTTACCGGTAATTCCTATTCTTGGAGCCTTCCATGACAGCATTGGAGGATGTCGTCCATGCCCTATTGGGGGACAGGAACACAGATAGGTTAAAAGCCCCTCCCCTTCCTCAGTACTCCAGTGTTTACCAAGATCACCTTTAGCCATGGATTACCTGATACAAACTGGATCCAAACACCAACAAGGGGGGGGGAACTGATGCTGTCGTGGAAGCCTCCAAGAAAAGGAATTACCGGTAAGGACTAATTCATTTTTTCTCCCTTCGCCTTCCACGACAGCATTGGAGGAATACCACAGATACTCCTCAGGGTGGGACTATTGCCTGTAGGACTTTCCTACCAAAGGACAGATCCCGACTGAAGGACAGATCTAACCTATAGTGGTGAGAAAAAGTGTGGAGGGACAACCACGTAGCCGCTCTGCATATCTGCTCAAACGAACCTCCAGCCCGCTCCGCCTAGGATGTAGCAGCAACCCGAGTTAAATGAGCCTTCAACCCCACCGGAGAAGCCAGGTTCTGAGCGACGTAGGTCTCACAGATCACCTTCTTGATCCAGGAAGCGATGGTAGCCTTGGAAGCCTTCTTCCCTTTATTTTTTCCAAAATGCTGAATAAACAGGTTCTGATGTAACCTCCAGGAAGCAGTCTCTCGGAGGTAGTGGAGGACAGTCCGACGAACATCCAAGGAGTGAAACACGGCCTCAGCCGTATTATCAGGAGATTGACAAAACAAAGGCAGAACCACTTCCTGGGACCGATGGAAATCTGACACAACTTTTGGAAGAAAAGATGGATCCAACCGAAGCGTAATGCGATCATCGGACACCACGAGGTACGGAGCCCAGACAGAGAGTGCCTGCAGTTCTCCAACTCTGCGAGCAGAAGTGATGGCCACCAAAAACGCAGCCTTGTGAAAGAGAGATGGAAGGGATGCAGCAGACAAGGGTTCAAAGGGATTGCGAGAAAGCCCCTGGAGAATCCCAGGGAGGTACAGAAGGCTGAATCCGGGGACGCAGCCCAAAAGCAGAAGTAAAAAAATGCTTGATCCATCGATGGGATGCAAGATCCTGGTCAAAAACAGCCCCAAGCGCAGACACCTGGACTTTAAGGGTGCTCGGCCAAAGCCCCAAATCCACGCCACGCTGCAAAAAATCCAAGAGTTGGGCCACATTAGGATGATGTATGTCCGGAATGGAAGGAGTACACCAGGACAGGAACCGTTTCCAGACCTTCCCGTAAATAACATTCGTCACAGGCTTCCTGCTCTGCTGAAGCGTATGGATCACTGCCTGGGAGAGACCCTTGGTCCTCAGGATCTCGGCCTCAACAGCCAGGCCGCCAGATTGAGCCACTGAGGGGACGGGTGAAACAGAGGACCCTGGGACAGTAGGTCAAGTTTGTGGGGCAACATAATCGGTCCCTCCAGGCACAGGTCTCGGATGGTGCCGTATCATGCCCGCTTGGGCCACAGGGGAGCCATCAGGATAGCCGTCACCCCCTCTGCCCGAATCTTTTGCAACGTCTTGGGAAGTAGATGGAGGAAATGCATACACCAACCGGAAGTCCCAGGGATGGGCGAAGGCGTCCAGCCCCAGAGGATGGTCCAACCGCGTCAGGGAGAAAAAGGTCGGCACCTTTGCATTCGAGCCCGAAGGCCGATCGAAGGGACTCCCCACCTGTCTGTAGAGAGAGCGAAATACTTCCGGATGGAGGCTCCATTCTCCTGGGTGGACCTCTGTGTGGCTCAAGAAATCTGCCTGTACATTGTCCGTTCCTTTCAGATGTACTGCCAATAAGGAGAGAAGATGGTGTTCTGTCCACGAAAAGATTCGTCTTGCAATCACCTGCAAGTGTAAGCCTTGAGCACCGCCTTGGTGCCGCAAGAAGGCAACCGTAGTCATGTTGTCTGACAGGACCTTGACATGATGACCCCGGAGAACGTGAGCTGCAGCATGAAGCACCTCCTCCCGGAAGTTTGAAGACTGGTGACTGACCGAGCGACTCCAAATCCCCTGGAATGGAGTGCGATCCACCATCGCGCCCCAACCGGAACCGCTGGCATCTGTGGTAACGTAGGTCACAGGAGCCTGCAGCCAGGCCACCCCCATCCGAAGGTTCTTGGGATTCATCCACCAGGAAAGCGAGGCTACCACCCGCCCCGGGGTCCAGAGCTGCGAGTGTAAGGAATCCTGACGTCTGTCCCAGGAACTCAGTATGTGTTCCAGGAGTAGTCAGGAATGAGCCTGAGCCCATGCTACCGACTGGATGCAGGCCGTCATGGACCCTAACAGGGACATTGCTTTCCGCAAGGAGGGCGACCCCCTTGCCGGGAAGAGGGTCAGTTTCTTGCGGAGCAGAAGCCGATAAGCCACAGGAAGGAATGAGGTCTGTCTGGAGGAGTCCAGCAAGACTCCCAAAAATTGACGATGGGTTGCCGGCACCAGTTTCGATTTCCGAAGATTGGGCATCCACCCCAGGTACTGAAGAATCTCCAAAGTTTTGGAGACCTGTGTGCGTAGAACCTCTGCTGAAGGAGCCACCACCAACATGTCGTCTAAATAGGGAAATACACATATCCCCTGGGTCTGGATGAATGCGATCACTTCCCCCATGAGTTTGGTAAAAATTCTGGGGGGCTGACGAAATCCCTGAGGGCAGAACATTGAACTGATAATGGACTGTCCCGCCTGCCCCGGAGATCACGAATCGCCGAAAGCGCTTGTGGGACGGGTGAATGGGGACATAATAATACGCGTCCTGGAGGTCGATGGAGGCCATCTCGTAATCAAGACTGATCAGGGGGATTGCTGAGTGGATTGATTCCATCTAGAATCGCCTGTAGAGGACATGGCGATTGAGAAGTTTTAGATTGAATATGACACGAGGAGCTCCCGAGGGTTTTCACACCCCAAACAACCTGGAGTAGTGCTCCTGGTCCTCTTCTCCAAGTCGAGAGGATCCAAGGGTATGAGGAGATTGCTTGCCACTGTGGAAGAAACCACAGGAGCCGCACCGCAATGGGGAAGACGTCATTGTTTAGGGGGCGGCTGGTGATGCCGCTGCTGGGGGAGCAAGATATTACGGGTCTTGTCCCCTTTCTGGTAGGCACAGCGACCGGAATTACCCTTCCCTTTATACTGGGAGGGTTGGCTGCGCTCAGGCTGAAAGGACTGCCTCCGAAAGGGCATCTGTTCCGGGAGACACTTCTTCCGGTCTGACACCTTTTCCAGGATGTCATCCAACGCTGGATCAAAGACATAAGACCCCTGAAAGGGGATGCCACACAGCTTGAGCTTAGACGTGACATCCCCATTCCACATTTTAAGCCACACTGTCCTGCGAGCTGTGTTAGCCACCTGGTGCCAATGCGGATCGACTCAGCAGAGGCATCGGCCAGGAATCCCATAGCACGTCTGAGAAGTGGAATGGAGTCCAAAAGCTCCTCCCTGGGAGTACCCTGCAGGGTGAATTCTTCCAGCTGGTTGATGCACTTAAAGAGAGACCTGGCCACACATGTAGAGGAAATGTTCACCTTTAAAGACATAGCTGCCGCCTCCCAGGATTTTTTGAGGACACCCTACATTTTATGATTGAGGGGGTCCTTCAACTGGGAGAAATCTTCAAAAGGTAGCGCGGTCTTTTTTGCTACCTTGGCCACCTGGGTTTCCACCTTCGGGACCTCCCAGACAAAGTCATCACCAAAGGAAACCTCCATTTCAACTCGGATGGGGTGATCAGCCTATTTTCTGGAGACTCCCACTCCCGGCAGATGAGATCCCGGATGACCTCATGGACAGGGAAGCCCAACTGCCGCTTAATCTTGAGGCCTCTGAACATTTCGTCCTGCACAGAAGAAGGGGATTCTACCACTTCTACTCCCATGGTACTACGGACAGCATCCACCAATTCACCCATGGACTCCGTGGAAAAATAGTAGTGTCCTGATTCTCGTGCCTGGACAGAGGCAACAGAGGCAATATCCTCGTCGCCCTCTGACGCTGAGCTCTGGGCAGCCTCCATGAGATCCACAGAGTCAAAATCCAGGAGCTTCCTCTTTTTCAGAGGGGAAGGCCTGGATGCTGCAGCAAAAACCGGCAGTGCTGAGATAGAAGCCTGCACCTCTTCCCTAACCGCTTGAACTTCATGTCTAACCATAAATTGGAGCTCCTCAAGCAGGGATGGGGATTCTTCCCTGACAACACTGTCAGTACATGGCTGACACAACTTCTTTTTGTAGGAAGAGGGAAATTTCGTGCCTGGACGGGTTTTTGCTCCCTTTCACAGGTGGGCCCTTGTCTCCCTATAGAAAAAAAGAGAAGAGAAGAGGATCCCAATGTGAGTGCAGGGCCTAAATAACTCTACCCCTAGTGACCACCCCCAGTAACACTTACATGAGCTCTGGGAATGCTGGGCTCTGCAGAGGCAGAGGTGGAAGACCTATCACCCTCCATGTCTTCAGGGATCAGCCTTACGGGTACTTATCCAGAAGTACCGTGCCCCCAATAAGGAACACCTGTTCCCTCCCTCCTCATGGTCACCGGTCGTGGGCAGTAGAGCGCGATAGGCCTGCTGGGTTCCCTGGAGCCACGCCCAGCCCACCGCAGCACGTACAGGAGCCGCCGCCCAGAACTGGAAGTGCCGCCCAAAACCGGAAGTGACATTCTGAAACCGGAGGTGCCGCCGCGCCACCTCCGGTGCATGCCCCAGGGACCGCAGCTAGAGGAGGGAGACGCTGGGAGCTGAACAGGCTCCCTGCACTTCAATACACGGCCTGCTTTGCCCATAGGACGCAGGAAGGCTGGATGGTCCCACCACGGGAGCCCCGAGAAGGAGGAGGAGGCCGCCCACAATGTCCATCCCTGGCCCAGCTGTAAGTACACCCCAATGCTGCATCTGCTGGCCCAACAGCATTGGAACCTCTCCATGCCCCAAGGGGGACAGGAAGACACTGGAGTACTGAGGAAGGGGAGGGCTTTTAACCTCTTTGTGTTCCAGTCCCCCAATAGGGCGTGGACAACATCCTCCAGTGCTGTCATGGAAGGCGAAGGGAGAAACATGAACTATGTTTACATTATCGACAAACGCGGATTGCATGGTGCGAAGATCCAAAAGGACACAGCTTGTGGTGAAGCTCTCAAGGCACCAATTCTTCTGGATTGAATCTTCTGCAGAGACTGCTGATTAAATAAAATTGCTAACAAACAGATTCTCGTAATTGGGAATGAAATATGGTTGTTTTAAATGTTATAGTTGTTACGTGAACTTGATTTTTAATTTGCTTAGCTGTGCAGCTGTGATAGGTAACACCGGGATCCTGGGGAGTTAATTGGTTGGGGTAGTATTAAGATTGTGAACTAGGAGAAAGGTCACATATCATGGCTTCTCTGTAGGAAATAGCAGGTACGGTCATACTTAGGGTGGGGAAAGGGTGGGAAAGGCATTGTTAGCCTCTCACTTGGGCCAGAGATATGTGGGAGTTTTCCTAGTAGGGAAAGAGAAAAACATAGATTTCTTCCTGTACAAGAGTTGCTGGGGTTAAATTTACTGTTTAGTCCATTTACTGTTGTTCTTCAGAAGTTTAATTTACTTTTCCTCCTCATAAAAACATGGATGAGTTTGTCATAATAAATTTTGTTATTAATATACCACCAGTTAGGAAGCTCATCTTTTCTGTCAGTTGCACAACTGTATTGAAATGGGTTAAGATCCCAGCCATTGCTGGGGATCTTAACATGGACATCAGGGAAGTCAAGTAATCTGGGGTCCGGTTCCAGGAGACCTTGAAGTAAATTCAGGGAATATACAGATGCGTAGTCAGGCAACAGGGTCAGGATTTCCGGACAGCACAAAGAGAATTCAGAGAGTCAACTGAGGCATGGTCAGGTCACAGTCTAGGTTTAAAATACCAGGAGACAACATCAAGTACAGGACGCAGACAGAAGAGTAATTAGGAAATAGTACGTGGTCAGATACCTATGATCAGAACTAGACAGACACAGGAATATAGGTCAACAGCACCACTTAAATGGAATGTATGACTGGCAGAGTTCTGGGAGAGGTTGCTCAGTAAAGTAGCAGAGCAATCACAGGGAAGATAGAACACCTGATCCTCCCACCACCTCCCAGAACCAGAAAAGAAGCCAGGACTGTCAATCATCAACTACTGACAACTCAGCACACCAGATACCAAACACGGCAATATGCAATACTTCTTTACTGCGTCCAAGATGCAGTGTGCGGAGGAATCATGACAATCAGGAGGTTTGTATTTCTGGTGACTTACACATTGCAATCATGGCAACTTACAGATCACAATAAGATCAAATTCTCTTTCATTATGGTTTGGCGCACAATGGTCAAAGTCATTGGGTAGACAAAGTCTAAAGGTGTGATTTTTTTCTATGAATTTATTTTATCCCAATAATATTATTAGAAGTTAATTTACCTAATGTAATGAAGGTAGGGAAAGAGTTAATTTGATTATACACATTACTACACTGCAAAGATGGTGAACTGAACATGTAAAATACAATTAATAAATGATACAATAATAAATGATACCAAATAGATACAACTTATATGAAATGTTCTCTATTTCAATTCAGTGGGAAAGGCATTCTTTACATACATTGTGCATGACTATTGTATTGGCTCAGTGGCTTTGTCGGTTTTGTGTCACATAAGATTATATTATCATCAGAATATGTAAATTCATGATTCTGAAACATGGGATATGTTATAAATGCTTAATTATCATTTGCCACATAATCGTTTCATGCTCTGATATGTATGTTCTGACTTATTTTTTAGCCCATGCGAAAATTAACCTTTAAAATGAATCTTCAATTAATATTTCAAGCACTTGCTCCCTGAGCTTGAGTTTTAAAGCTTATTCATTTTTATGGCACTGACAGTCTGCAAAGTGGCTAGATTGCCTCTGGCGGTCCGTGTATTTATAGAAAAGATGCTCCACCGGAAAATACAGATCTGCTTCTTTTTTTCAATCTATTTTAATGATTCTATCTTTCAGCACCTAATGTATCTGATACTTATTCCACTCTATTTCTACAGGACATATTAAAAGCAGTTGAAAATATATTTTAATAATGCATGTTTTTTTTGAACAGTTGAAACATCACATGAATAGGAAGTCTGTAGGGTTTAAAGATACAGTAATTTCTTCCTTACAGAGTTGAAGCACTTTCAGTTTGTCAATTCTTTCAACATTTTTGCAGCATTTAGGGAAAAAAGGTGCAAATAAATTCTGAAAATACTGTACATGTACACATAACTGTAATGGTTCAACAAATGATTTATTTCCTTATTGAGAGGCATAGCACACTTGATGGTTTCAGTACACATAATGGCACAAATGCATCGTGAGTTTTTACCTTAACTATTGATAAAGCAATCTTTTATTGGGGTCCAAGATAAAACTCCTTTGCCTCTAACAACACGTGTCCAAAGGGTGAGATTAACAAACATATGGCTGATGGTATTCTTGACTTCTATCTTTGCCACTGTGGATCTCTCAGGGACTCTCTCCTGCTACAGCATACTCCACTTTGTCTTGAAGTTACACAAGCTATTTGCTTATTTGTTATGTTTTTGCTTACACATCGTCATCATATTCAGAAGTGCTTTACTGACATTATCACTGTTCATTTTGAAATAGAGAACATCTGCGACACTCACCTCCAGAGTAAAAGCAAAAACCTTTATCACATCTTCCGAAACATGTCTCATGTAGGAGTATACAGCACAGGTGAAGATGGAGTGCGGCACAGAGGGTAGAAAGCATCTGCCCATTTTTGCACCCTATGCACCATACTCCTTCTTCCCCTGGGTTGCATTCTCCTACAGGAGACATGTTTTAGAAGACATGATAAAGGTTTTTTGCTTTTACTCTGGAGGTGATCAAATTAGATTTTTTTTTATTTCAAGATTTACTGCTTTACCCTTACACTTGTGATTTATCGGCTGAACACCATCTCATGACCTGAAGTCCATGACGTATCACCTGCAATGGTGATTTTCTTATAATAATATTGCTGAGTTTGAGAATGCCCTTCTTCTTCTGATATCATCAGTGTCCTCATTGGGTTCAAATTCTAAATTCCCTATCTTTATGTCTTTGAACCACACAAACACGGGGAGAACATATAAACTCCTTGAAGATGTTGTCTTTTGTGGTATTTTAACCGAGGACTCAAGCACTGCAGGGTAACATTTCTAACCACTGAGCCACCATGCTGCTTAGATTGTACCTCGCTAAGTTCGTGAGACCACTAGTCTGCTACTCTTCATAGAATTATCTCCTGACTGCTCATGAATGCATTTGTATAAATATTAATATTAGCCAACATGCTGCACTTCCACAGCATCGTTAATGACCACTCAATAATCAATAGTTTAACTGCCAGTTTTTTACCTAAGAACAATTGCCCCTAATCTCTTCCCTACCAAGCGATTTATTTTTATTTATGCACTTTTTTTTTCATCCCCTTCTTCGAAGATCCATTCACTTTAAAATCACCATTACACACTTCACTAAACAACAAGAAAAAACTGTAAAATTGTAAAAATAAATGTGTGTTTCACTAAATTGTCCACATTAGATTCCATTGGAAAAACGTTTCTATAAAGTAGTTTCTATAACTATGATTCTGGATGGAAAATCAATGTATAAAGTGCAAAATTAATCCTTTAGCTGTCTCTTCAGTAAAAGTCACAGATTGAATTAAAATGACAAGCTATCCCTGGATAAAGTATGTTTTCAGAGGATTAAATGTATGCATACATATTGATTAGTGTCATTCTAAGACTTTCTGTGTACAGACTTTTATACTTGCAATTCTCTCTAGGAAGGAGAACCACACTCCCTCGCTCCCGTGGTAGTAGAGTCTCGGATGCTGGCAGTGGCAAGATGATTGTAGGTTGCTCCCAGGCTCCATTGTCAGGGTGGTTATCCTGACTCTGTGCTCCCAGTTAGCTGGATGCCTCTGCGCTGATGACCTCTGTACTCCCTCAGCGTCTGCGCTGTGTTGGAGGAGCTGTCTCCAGAAAGTGCTCACTGCTCGTCAGCAGAATCTTACAGGAACTTGATTAGACCTGGTATTAGAATCCCGACGCATGTTTCAGAGGAAAAAAGGCCGCCTTCCTCAAGTGTACCATGATCTCTATTCACTTCCTTTTTATGTTGTATTCAATCAAAAGCAAAAAGTTCAATTTCATTAATCAGTCCATGCGGTTTTAGAAAGTTTAGTTTATATATCCATTCATCACTTTCCTTTCTCAACATTTTATCACTGAAATTACCTCCCCTCCCGTCGTTTTTAACTGTTTGCATCACCCACACTTGTGATCCCCCAAAGGATCCTCCATGCTTGATTGCATAGTGCTTAGATAGGGGATGTTTTTTATTTTTATTCTTAATATTTTTCAAATGCTCATAAATGCACTTTGTGAGGGGTCTAATTGTCCTGCCAATACACTTTTTATTGCAGGGACAAGAGATACAGTTGAGGACACCTGTTCTGCATGAATTGTTGTCTATTATTTTAATTTTTTCATTTACGTTTTGGAATTCCATCCTCCATTTAACATAGTTGTTCCTACATAGTTTGCAACTGCTGCATGGAACAAACCCCTTTGTTTTCAGAAAAAGGGCCTTTTTAATTACAGACTGCATATTTTTTCATTTTCCCACTCTCTTATACAGTAGATGCCACCATATTATCTAAATTTCTGGATTTACAGAAAATAAATCTAGGTTTCCGTGGTAAAAGTTCTCCAATTATTTAGTCATCCTTCAGAATCTCCCAATGTTTATTAATAATGTTTTTCAATAGACTGGTACTTCCATTCCATTATATTATTATATAATGTGAATTATTGGAATCATTAATTTGGCTTTACTGCACTCTTCCCAGCTCAGTATTTTTTCCTTTACATTACCAAATAATTCTAATCTATATTTCTTACTTGATTACACACTTTAATTTACAAATTCTTCTTCATAACTCTTTTGTTTTAATCTCCTTTTGAGGATATCAGTCTCAGTTTCACAGTCAATACTCTTAGAGCAGTTTCTGTGAATTCTCAGGAACTGACTCTCAGGCACCTTTAAAAGCCAACTTGGGACATGACAGCTAGATATAGATATAACACTGTTGCTGTCTGGGTTTAAAAAATATTTCTGTTTGAATTTGACCATTTTCAATAAATAATCTAAGATCCAAAAAGTTGATCTCTCTTTTACTAAAATTTGTAGTAAATGTGTATTCAAGATAAAAATGATTATTGTTTAACTCTCCCAGAAATTTTTTGAGTGCTTCTTCACTTCCTGACCAGATAAATATAACCGTCATCTATGAAACGCCGCCATAGGGCCAGGTCTGATCACAATGCCCCCACAGGACAGATGTATTGATCCTCCCATCTGCCCATGTAAAGGTTTGCATAGCTTGGTGTGAACCTGGCCCCATAGCGGTGCCCCATTACTGGGTATTGAAGTCTGCCCCGTATTTAAAATGGCTGTGGGTTAAAATAAAATACATGCTTTCTTTAAAAACAAAATGTACATGATTCAATGAGAGAGTGCTTGATTTACCATAATTAAAAAATTCTCTGCTGCTTTACAGCCCTTTTCGTGTTGAATATTTGTGTACAGTGACGAACGTCTATTGTACCTAAAATACAATGTTCTTTCCACTCTATTTCCTGTAGAAGTTGTAGGAGATACTTACTATCTTTTAAATGAGGAGGTAAACTTAAACGCACTCCTGTAGATACTGTCAGAAAGAAGAGCGGCACTCACCGGGTTGCAGGCATATGGATAATTTATTCAGTCCATATCTGGGTTACACATCCCTCCCTGCATGTGTAACCCAGATATGGACTGAATAAATTATCCATATGCCTGCAACCCGGTGAGTGACGCTCTTCTTTCTGACCGTATTAATTACACTTGTGCTTGATCTGAGCAACACCGTTTGGGTGTGCTGCAAACCCACATAATGGAATAATTGCCCGAAGATAGGACCCAGTGCCCAGTTTTCTTTCTTCAAGTCTACACTCCTGTACATGTATGTCCACATATCTGGATAAATTGGCTGTGAGTCACCCTATACCCGATATTATGGGGCGTCTCGGTGGTTCAGTTTGTGATTTATGTATTTTAGATAAGTGGTAGAACACCGATAGCCTGGAGTGCTGTACATTTATGAATTTTGCTTCATTCGGGGGTAATAATTCCTTGTTCTTTACCATTCTTCACAAAAGTGTCTAATTACTTTAAATATATCTCAATGGGTCTGACTTCAAAACAACATAGGTTTTAGTGTCCCCCAATAACTGATTTGATTCCTTATCATAATGTTCTTCGTCTAAAATTACTATTCATCCGCACTTGTCTACTGGTGTAATAATGATGTCATTGTTCTGCTGCAGGGAGTGAATAGCATACCATTCCCTTGCGGTTAACTTATCCCAATTTTTCGTACATTTTTCGTTACATATTTTTCTAATTTCGTTTGTCACATTTTTTTGAAAAGCAAAGAAAGCATCTGAATATTCATTTATTGGGCAAAAAGTGGATTTACACTTTAATCTGTGCAGTTTGGCAAGCGTGCTTTTCTGTAGATTTCCGTTGTTTTTTGTTTGATTAAAATGCAGATTCTAAATATAATACTTCTTAACAGCAAGTTTGCGCATTAATTGTTTACCCCCTATAAATGCATGGAACAGGTTAATTTTGCAGTGGGTACATATTTCAAACCTTTTTGTAAAAGGTTCTCGTCATCTTTTTTTTTACCAGGTATTAACTTAAATTAAAAAATGTTTGTTGGTTTATATTTTTATATATTACCTGCTTTTTCTTTTTGGAGAATTTCCGCCCCATGCAACCCCTCCTGCATTCTTTGTTCTGACCCCAAAAATATCCAAAGTAGAATATTTTTTGTTAGTTTTTTTTGGTTTCCTTTTGAGATTTTTTGTTGTTTTTATCGTGTTTTTTTTTCTCCTATTTGTCTTTTGTTTTTCATTATTTGTTTGTGTCCCCTTACTTATTACTTCTGGGATTTCATCCAAATTGTAGTTTCCCTTTCCTTCTAAGTCAACATTTGTTTCCTCCCCTCCTGAGATTTGCTGTTCCACTATTTGAGATACTTCCCTTTGTATGGGGTTTATTTCAGGGGATCTATGGGTATGATACCTATTACTAGTAGGCCAGGTTCACACATACAAATCTGTTTTTTAAGCCCTTAGAAAAACTGATCTGTTTTTCTAATGGTGCCAATAGTGTCTTAGTGACTTAGTAATTTTTTCATGAAAAACGCATATGCATTAAAGCATACGTTAACGCAGGTGCCTATATGTACCATGCGTTAACGCATGCGTTTCCCATAGGGCCCCATGTTCAAAAAAACGCATGCGTTTTTTTAAAGCACCCCAAAAGTGCAGCTAGCAGCGTTTTTGGGCTGCTGCATAAAAACGCATGTGTTTTTTTTAAAAATGCACACACATGCGTTAACACATATGCGTTTTTGGACTTAGAAAAAAAATGTCCAAAATGTTCCCAAAAACAGATTTAAGGCAAAAACGGATGGTATGTGTGAACCAGGCCGTAGTATGGATTTGTACAATTGGAATTATGAGAATATTAATGTACTTTCACATCTGCGGTATTTTCAGATCAGGTTTTTCACTCAAAATTGAATGTTTTCTACTCCAGGTTTTTGAGAGTACTTTCAGACCTGCGGTACGTTCAAACCAGGTTTTTCACTGCTCATTGGGAGTGTTGGATGCCAGACAAAAAAACGCTGGTACTTGTGGTTTTAAAAAAGCCTGAAGTGCCTGATTTGTCCAGATACTGCAGAAAAAAGATGAAACCGCAAGTCAACATATACTTCCGAAACTGCGTTCAAAATGCATTGGTCAGTAGCGCAATGTTGCTAGATCTGGTATTTTTCAAAAAAGGCAGAATTCTGCCTTGTTTGAAAAACGCAGGTGTGAAAGTACCCTTAGTTATAGTTTCCCCTTGACTTTGTAAATAATCCGTTGAGTCATATATAGAGAACGAGTCGTCATCAATTGGTTCTGATTAACAAAACGTTCCTCGTCCACTATTTCTGTAAATAGTTCTCCCTTCCTTTTAACATTTAATTCTTCCCTCAACTTCCTCCTTATTGGTTAATCTCTCAAAAAAATTCCTGTGTTTGCGATCCACTATATCTTTTTCTTTGGAAAAAATTCTATTTTGTATACTTTTTGTTAAGGCTGGCTTCACACCACGTTTTTTTTGATCCGGGGGTGTCCGGTGTAAACCAGACAGCCCGGACCGATTTTTGGCCCCATAGCAGCCTATGAGGCCGGATGGAACCGGATGGCAGCAATCTGCCATCCGGTTTCATCACTCCGGGAGAATACGGATTATTCTCTCCGGACACAAAAATCATGCTTGCATCATTTTTTTGTCCGGGGAGAAAAATCTCCCCAATTTGCCGGATCCCGGATTCTCCCGGAGCCGGGGCAATCCGGCGCTCCCTAACATGGGAGTCTATGGGCCGGATTGCCCCGGACCGGGAGGATCCGGGAACCGGATTCCGGGGGCTGAACACAGCTTTTGTTTCAGGACCGCGGCTAGCTCCATGCTAGCCGCAGTCTTGAAAAATCAGCAGCTGCAGCTGCAATTACAGCCATCCGGCTGCACACAGGACCGGAGGGCACATTTGGCCCTCCGGTTCTGTGTGCTGATCCGGTCCGGGGTTGTCAGGTTCATGCCTGACAGCCCCGGATCCGATCACACCGTGGTGTAAAGCCAGCCTAAGGCTAGTAGTTCAGGGTGATGTTGAAATAGATTTAACTTTTCAAATAATCTCACTATTTGTTTACTGCTATTAGTCAGTTGTATTTTTTTACTGTCTATAATAAAATTCACTGCCTTCTTGGAAAAGTCTTTAAAAAGTAATTCCATTGCCTTCATGTTTCAAGGTCTCCTATATCACCTGAAAGGGACTTAGAGTACCTTTACACGTCACAATATCACAATGCAACATCGCCAAAAATTCATGTGGTTGCAGTTGATATCGTTCGTGCGTTGTGTCATGTAAATGGGCAATGCGACTCGAAAAAAATCGTAGCTACGATATTGCAAAAAGATTGTGCAAGCCCTTTAACCGTACTATATTGCATATGCGATCTGGCATGATCGTGCTGTGTGACGGCGCAACTACGATCTTGTTTGCGACTTCCCCTATTCACTACAATGTTAATGCTCAATCCCTGGGTTGCTCATACCCAGCGCACAAAAGATGTGGACAACAGCCTAGTTGCGTTGCCTGCCGATATCTCCCTGTGTGACATCTTCTATGCGACCTTGGACAAGTGCCAAAAATGTGCGCGCTCCCGTGAAATTGTATGCGATATCGGAACGATATTGCGACGTGTAAAGGTACCCTTAGTGACCACTAGTCCTTTGGGAATTACATCTATAGACCGAAATTTCTCCAAGGTAGCTACCTCCCATAAATCTCTTATTTCCTTTATGAGAACATTTTCTAAATTTATATGATATAATTTGGTCTTTATTTCCTTTCCTTTGTATTATTTCTTTTGCCCCAAATTTTTTTGTACATTCTGAATCTGCTGTTTGCGGTTCTGCGACAGATCTGCCATAACAATAATGTTAGTTCAAGCTGTTAACCCACCAGGGATAACTTGTCATTTTACTTCAATTTGCGACCTTCAAGGTACCGTTACACGGCACGACGATGGAATGATGTCCGCAACGATCTCGTGGGCGCGCAGTTGTTGCAGACATCGTTTTGTCATCGTTGGTGAGATGTCACACATCTAGATATCGTGGACAACTCAACAACGATGTTGTGAGCAGGTATCGTTCGCACAACCGAGCGAACGATCCCTGCTCATTGCTGTGAATGGGCGAAGTCGTAAACGATATCGTTATCGCGGTGTCGCACACAACGACATACCAGGTTGGCTGATCGTTGACCATGCGGTTTGAGAACATGTGTTCTCAAACCTGCGATCAACGATCCAACGATTTATTGTTACAACTTTGCAGAGTCACACGCAACGAGGTCGCAACGATGTCGCTGGAACGCCTCCAAACCCATGATGTATCAGCGATGTCGTTAACGATGTCGTGACGCATAACGGCGCCTTTACTGAGCAAGGACAGAGACTAAAGGATCAACTTTGCACTTTATACAGTGATTTTCCATCCGGAATCACATTTCTGGAAATTAATTTTTTCCAATAGAATCTGATGTGGACAATTTGGAGAAACACTTTCATATTTCTTTTTAGAATTTTTGTGTTTTTATTGTTGTGTAGTGATGTGTGTAATGGTGAATTTAAAGTAAGCTATAACATACATTTTTTACCATAACGTAAAATTTAATTCCATTAGCACGCTCTATTTTAGCTATTTAAAATATTTATATTTAGGAAGACAGAGTGGTGAAATTCATGGCACAAGCTGAAATCTATTAGTAATTAAAAAGCAATCCTGCCACTTTATGAATAATAATGTTAGCTGTCTCAACTGATGTTCTTTAAACAAATAGCTCATTACCAAGGTGGCACACAAGAAACATCTCATGATGTGTAAAATCAATGAGGGTCTCAAGACCTTCATAACCTTATTGTTGCAAAATATACTGATGACATTGTTACAGGAGAATTTCTAAACTAATGAAGGTTCCAGTGAACACTGTTGGGGCCATAATCCAGAAGTGGAAAAAACAACATTTCACCATACACTGGGCAGGTGTTCCTTCCGAGATATAAGACAGAAGAGTGAATAGAATTATTAGAAGAGTTGTCTAAGATCCAAAAATCACAAGCAATCCATCTGGCATTGTTAACCCTTTAGACTCTGCTGTCAATCACTGACAGTGTGATGTAAAGCACCGCAGTGTTGATCGAGCTGTTTCCCGCCTGCCATGGCAGCCCCGTGATGTGATCACAAGGCCTTTATTTGTTGCCATGACAGCACGGGGTCAGCTGATGACCCTAGATGCTGTCATAACCTACTTCCTGTAAGCAATGGCTGAGCAGCATTGCTCACAGAAAGTGATCATTTCTGCAGTGCAGAGCTATGGATTATCCCGGCTGTGAATAGCAGGAGCAACTGCTTACAGAGCGTGATAATTTCTCCTGTTCATAGCTGTGCAGCATCACGGCTATAAACAAGAGTAGTGACTGTGCCTTGTTGAGGCACCCCCAAGGCGAATGTAAAATAAAATACAAGTGAATTTTTTTAAAATATGAAAATAATAAAAAATAAAAGTTCAAATCATTCGCCTTTTGCCCCATTGAAAATAAAACTATTAAAAAAACAAAACAGATATTTGGTATTGCTGAGTTCAGAAATGCCCAATCTATTAAAATATAAAATCAATTAATCAGATCTGTAAACTGTGTAAAGGAAAAAAAAAGACTAAATGTCAAACGTACGTTATTTTTGGTCGCCGCAACATTGCAATAAAATGCAATAACGGGCGAGCAAAACCGCATCTACCCAAAAATGATATCATTAGAAACGTTTGCTCAAGATACAAAAAATAAGCCACAGATCACAAAAAACAAGAACACTGCCTGTCTCAGAGGTCGGAAAATGGGGTAAGCGATGATTCGTCCACTGCTCGAGGGACCAATTCTGGAGGTTTCTACACCACTCTAAATGCTTGGAAACATTTGTCATTGAGAGCAGCGGTTTTCTAATTGCAGCTCTTCCGTGAAATCCAGATTTGTGCAGCTCCCAACGAACAGTTTTCGTGGAACCTGGGTTCTGTAGGTGTCCATTGAGCTCAGCAGTGATTTTCAGAGCTGTGGTCTTGCGATGCTCTCTTACAATTCGCTTTAGAGTCCGACGGTCTCTCTCAGTCAACTTTGACTTTCATCCGGACCTGTGCTTTGCTGCAGACGTTTTTCCTTCTCTTTCAAACGCAGTCATTACTTTGGAGACAGTACCTCGTGACACGCCAAGCATTCAGGCACTTTCTATTACACTAGCGCCTGCCATACGAGCACCAAGAATTTGGCCTTTTTGAAAATCTGAAAGGTCTGCCATTGGTATCAGGTTCTTATCAATGTTCTTACAATTCGGCAAAACAAACAGTTAATTTACATACACATATCACTTAACACAAATAATCAACTACAAAACATTTATATATGCCACGGTTTGCATGTTTATAACATGTTCGAAGATTATGATGCCAAAACGTTAGTTGTTTCCATTATTTTGTCCAACCCCTGTATATACAGAATACTAGAATTCTCTAAAAGAGGGCTTAACGCTGGCCATATTTTAACACTGCCTACCTGCCCATTTTTATTTAATCAAATGGGAATAACCCTTTAAAATGTTTTAAAATAATGAAAACTATAATAAGGAAATAAATAAAGTACAATAAAAAGTTGTATGCTGAGGAGACTTTGCAGCTAATTAAGCAAATTGTTGTTTGACAGATTCATATACAACGACAACATATTGAAGTGGCAAGAAAGGTTGCATAGTGCATTGAGCGAGCATGAAGAAGCTTAACTATAATGCGTGGGTGGTAAATACTTTCACAACTACTGTAAAACCTTCTCATAGCTGTTAAATTATATTGTTTCATGACATACAAAGCATCATGTAATATTCAATTCTATTCTATTTTTATCTTCAAGTCATAGCTGTTTTCAAGTACAGTCATGGATAAAGTACGCCCAACTAACGTAAATTTTGTGTTTTTTATATCTAGTCTGTTCATATCTGTATATCCAATCAAAAACAACTGAAGAAAGGAAATAGAGTGATGCTGAATTGCTAAGACAAAGCCTGGATATAAGGGTCTGTCCGGAAGCATATTGAATGCATTTGTGTCAACCATGTTAAAATCGGACAAGACACCAGGGATGGACTGGGACCAAAAAGCAGGCCTGGAAAACAAACTCAGCCAGCCCACATACTATATCACCCATCAGCCCCGATCAGGGAAATTTGCTTTTACGTTATCATGGCCTCATCACTTTCTTAAAGGAGTTATCTGAAGAGCCACATGTGAATAGTGCAGCAAAGGGAATAATCAATCGCAGCTCCATTTACATGGTGATCTTCAAGGCTACGTTTCTCAGGATTGTGGGGTCCCATCTGTCAGATACACAGCGAAGGGCAAGTCATCACCTATACAGAAGAGAAGTGATGACTTCCATATTAGGGATAATCAATTTAAACAACATTTAAATGCTTAAAATCAAAGTCCAATACCGCCTCTCTGACAACAGAACAGGAAAAGTCGTACTGTGCAGTATATATTCAGAATAATATAGATACTGAGGATTACACCCAGTATACAGGAAAGGAGAAGAGGTACTGTGCAGTGTATATATACAGAATAATACAGATAATGAGCATTACACCCAGTATACAGGACAGGAGAAGTGTTACTGTGCAGTGTATATATACAGAATAATACAGATACTGAGGATTACACCCAGTATACAGGACAGGAGAAGTGTTACTGTGCAGTGTATATATACAGAATAATATAGATACTGAGGATTACACCTAGTATGCAGGACAGGAGAAGTGGTACTGTGCAGTGTATATATACAGAATAATATAGATACTGAGGATTACACCTAGTATGCAGGACAGGAGAAGAGGTACTGTGCAGTGTATATATACAGAATAATACAGATACTGAGGATTACACCCAGTATACAGGACAGGAGAAGTGGTACTGTGCAGTGTATACTTACAGAATAATACAGATACTGAGGATTACACCCAGGAAAAAAACAAAAGGCGCCAGCACTGCCAGAAAATATAAACATTGTGTAAATACACATATTGCTTCCAAACTGTAAAACATTTTTGAGACATTAAGCAAAAGATTATGAAATCTTTTGAGCCACCCTGCCAAACGTTAAGGCATTCTCAGATAGGGTGGTCCTACTCCATAATTTTATACTTTTATTGTGTCATAAGACCTCAAACATAAACATAAAGTGGACCATATAAAGCTAGCACTCACCTTATGCATCTCAGACCTGCTTCCAAGGTGCAGGTCAGTACAAGTGATTTAAGGTAACCTAGGCCCCTGCACCTGCAGCCTACACCACAAATGTCTGGGCTTTTCAAAGTTAACCCTCACTGCACCAGATCAGCCTTCATGGTTAAAAGCAGGTTAGGTTAAGGTGAATGAAGCAAAATGAACTGAGCCTAAGGGCTGGGTGTGATAACCATGTGTGAACAGTTACCAAGAATAGTAGTGTCAATACAGATGAAAACAGACAAAATCTGGCGTGCACGGCAAAGTGTTGATCAGCCACTAGACCATTCCCAGGGAAAAAACAAAAGGCACCAGCACTAACAGAAAATATAAACATTGTGTAAATACACATATTGCTTCCAAACTGTAAAAAATTTTTGAGACATTTACCAAAAGATTATAAAATCTTGTGAGCCACTCTGCCAAACGTCAAGTCATTCTCAGATAGGGTGGTCCTACTCTATAATTTTTTTGTGTCATAAGACCTCAAACATAAACATAAAGTGGACCATATAAAGCTAGCACTCACCTTATGCATCTCAGACCTGCTTCCAAGGTGCAGGTCAGTACAAGTGATTTAAGGTAACCTAGGCCCCTGCACTTGCCTTTTTTATTTGAGTATTACACCCAGTATACAGGACAGGAGAAGTGGTACTGTGCAGTGTATATATACAGAATAATACAGATACTGAAGATTACACCTAGTATACAGGACAGGAGAAGTGGTACTGTGCAGTGTATATATACAGAATAATACAGATACTGAGAATTACACCCAGTATACAGGACAGGAGACGTGGGACTGGGCAGTGTAGATATACAGAATAATACAGATACTGAGGATTACACCCAGTATAGTACAAGAGAAGTGGTACTGTGCACTGTATATAAACAAATAATACAGATCCTTAGGATTACACCCAGTGTACAGGACAGAAGAAGTGGTACTATGCAGTATATATAGAGAATAATACAGACACTGAGAATTACACCCTGTGTACAGGTCAGGAGAAGTGGTACTGTGCAGTGTATATATACAGAATAATACAAGAATAATACAGATACTGAGGATTACACCCAGCATACAGGACAGGAGAAGTGGTACTGTGCAGTGTATATATACAGAATAATACAGATACTGAGGATTACACTCAGTATACAGGACAGGAGAAGTGGTACTGTGCAGTGTATATATAAAGAATAATACAGATACTGAGGATTACACCCAGTATACAGGACAGGAGAAGTGGTACTGTGCAGTGTATATATAGAGAATAATACAGATACTAAGGATTACACCCAGAGAAAAACAAGATGCCAGCACAGCCGGAAATTGCAAAAAAATATATATGTGTATCTACACCTGTTAATGCCATACTGCACAAAAATAGAGACATTTAGCAGGAGATTGCAGCATTGAATCTCCTGAGCTACTCCCGCAAGCGTCAAGGAATGTCTCCGTTGGAGTAGTCCTAACTCTACGTATTTTTATAATTCTGATGTGTCCTGTAGACAGCATAATACAGTGTAAAGAGGACCATTTAAAGCAAACACTCACCCATACATGTCATACATTGCTTCACATGCTGCCAGGAGGTCCAGTAGATGAAGAGCAACTGAGGCTCAGACACCTGCAGCTTGCACCACAGATGTCTGGGCTATTTCACAGTTTAACCCCCACCAGCCCATCCCGTCCTTATGGGTAAAGCATGTCAAGTCTGGGTGAATGAAGCGGATATGAAAAAAACCTGAAGGCTGGAGGAGGCAGCTGCATGTGAACAGCTACCAAAAATAATGTAGTCAAATGCAGATGGCAACAGACAATTTTTAGCGTGCACGTCGAGTGGTGGTTAGCCACTTAAACCAAACCAGAGAAAAACAAGATGGCAGCACAGCCGGAAATTGCAAAAAAATATATATGTGTATCTACACCTGTTAATGCCATACTGCACAAAAATAGAGATATTTAGCAGGAGATTGCAGCATTGAATCTCCTGAGCTACTCCCCCAAGCGTCAAGGAATGTCTCATTTTACAGTGTGGAAACAATATGTGTATTTACACAATCTTTATATTTTTTCTGGCAGTGCTGGCACTCTGTTTTTCCTTAGGATTGGTTTAGTGGCTGACCACCACTCAGCCTTGCACGTCAGATTTTGTCCGTTTCCACCTGTATTGACAGCAGTCATTTTTGGTAACCGTTCACACACGGTTATCACACACAGCCCTGAGGCTCAGTTCAGTTTTTGCTCCATTCACCTGAACCTAACCTGCTGTTATCCATAAAGGCTGGGTCGGTGCGGTGGGGGTTAACTGAGAAAAGCCCTGACATTTGTGGTGGAAGCTGCAGGTGTGGGAGCCTGAGTTACCTTATATCACTTGCACTGATCTGGCACCTTGGAAGCAGGTCTAATATGTGAAGGTGAGTGATAACTTTGTATGGTCCACTTTATATTATTGAGGTCTTTTGACAGATACTGAGGATTACACCCAGTATACAGGACAGGAGAAGTGGTACTGTGCAGTGTATATATACAGAATAATACAGATACTGAGGATTACACTCAGAGAAAACAGGGGGCGCCAGCACAGCCAAAAATTGCTGAAAAAATAAATGTGTAAGTACACCTGTCACTACCATACTGCATACAACTAAAACAATATCCCTATTGAATTATTCACTCCAAAAAAGATTATATTACAACAGAAAAGGATACCTTTTCTACAGGAATGATGACAAATGATATCAAGATATAAATGATTCCAAATTTTATTTATATTTCATATAAAAAAATCCATAAAATTATTAAAAAATCCAGAGCATATCCTCTTAGGGATCCACAGGAATACAACCACAGCAGTATATATTACATAGTATATAACATTCAATTTATGCTTAACATTCTTTCAATAGCCACACAAATGTATATTACCATTGTCTCAAGTGGCACGGTTTTGTGGTATTAATCTTATGTATAGAGGGAAACCAAAAAGTAGCTGGACTGCCAAAGAACCGGTTGCTTTAACCATTGATAACCACACTCTCACTGAGGTATCTTATATTCATATGGTATCACCAAACCTAAGCCTTCAGCATTAGCCAGTTCCCACTGTCTCTATTATAGTCCAAACAAAACCCCCTATAGAGTGTTAAGATGTATACCTGATCCTGACCGCTGTGCTGTAGTTGTGGTCCCTTCTCCCCTACGTCCGTTTCGCACCTCGCTTCTTCCGGGGGGTGTGGTTAACAACGGGTATCAGTGGGTCTTATATATAGCCCCCATCCAATGCCATTATGCCACGTCAACATCGCCCACACACACCTCCTTATTAGCGCGTGTCCAATCAGGTCGCGCTCTCCCAGCCTCGCCCACCCGCGGCTCGACGTGCAAAGCACCGTCATCAATGCCGCAAGTGTCAGCGTGCCCAGAGCGTCAGCCATGATTTCGGGCATGCGCATTGAAACTGTGTGTGGCGATGTAAGAGCGTCTCTGTTGTTATGGTGACCATCACATGACTGATCATGTGAGTTAGCCAGACGCATTAATGTAAACAAACCTCCGTAAAACTATCTACAAGCTTCCATAATTCATATATGAGCATGACAACATTATATTAAGGAATCAACCAAATAAATACCCAATAAATATGATTATACACTACAATATTGCACCAAGGGACAGGACCAAATAAATTAAACCCAATATATCAATATATGTGTAATACTAAAGTATATAAAACCACATTAAACATATAATATAATATATACCCACATACAATACAATAATCCATATAAATTAATTAACATAGATCCCTAATTAATAATATTAATAATTGATTATATTAATAATCAATTATAAATTAACAATTTATTCCCCAATATTAGATAATATATAAAAATATAAAAAAATATGATGGTCGCCATAACAACAGAGACGCTCTTACATCGCCACACACAGTTTCAATGCGCATGCCCGAAATCATGGCTGACGCTCTGGGCACGCTGACACTTGCGGCATTGATGACGGTGCTTTGCACGTCGAGCCGCGGTGTGGCGAGGCTGGGAGAGCGCGACCTGATTGGACACGCGCTAATAAGGAGGTGTGTGTGGGCGATGTTGACGTGGCATAATGGCAAGGTGAACAGTCTAAAAGAACTATGTCAGTCAGTTCAACTACAACTGTCGACACAGATGTTGAAAGGGATTTAAGGCAACCAAGATTCAAGAGGGTATACAATCGAAAAAGGAAGAACCCTGTGGCAGAAATGACGGGTCCAATGATGATCAGAGAAGGGTAATAAACTTGTCAGATCATACTTTAACTATGGACCAATTGAGAATTTTGGAGAAAGGATTAACGTTTTCCCCTTCTTCCACTATAGACCCGTTCACGACAATAAAAGATCTTCACCTATTTGCACGTAAGATCCTATTAAAAAGAATCCATGTAAGAACAGGATTAAATGGAACTAACCTGACAGAAGAAGAGTTGGAAGCAGTGGAGATCTTGGAATCTCTTGAAAGTGATAAAGATAGCAATAAGGTAGGAAAATTTCCTCAACATCTATGTGGTAAATCAAAAAAATTTCCATCTATAAGTTTATGTCCGGCTGTTGATGTTTTCACTAAATTGGTCACACAGGATATTGAAAGATTGGACCGGTTTAAGGGTAAAAAGAACTTGAGTTTGGGGGAACTAAAGGCCTTGGAGGAAATAAAGAATTGGGATGATGTTGTGATTAAACAGGCCGACAAAGGGGGTAATGTGGTGGTATGGCCATGTGTTCTGTATGAGAAGCAGGCTTTTAAGCTTCTCAATGATGAAACATGTTATAGAAAACTTTATGGTAACCCCCTTTGTATCTTTAAAAAGGATCTTCTGAATATTATTGAGGACGCTGTCGGTGGAAACATCATTCCCAAGAAATTGCTGGAATTTATGACAAAATATGAGCCAAGAATCGCAACTTTCTATCTAATCCCCAAGATTCATAAAAATGTCGTGGACCCTCCAGGTAGGCCGATTATATCGGTTAACCAAAGCCTATGTGAACCGATTTGTTTAATTCTGGACTACTATCTGAAACCCCTAGTGATGTCTTTACCCTCATTTGTAAAAGACACTACATCGGTCCTACAGAAATTAGATCAGATGCATCTCGATGAGGGGATGATTTTAGTAACAGCTGACATCGAGTCGCTTTATACGTCTATCCGCCATACCGATGGTTTGAAAGCCATCAGATGGTTCCTTATGACAACAGGTATGGAACCAGACATGATTAATTTTCTCCTGACTTTGATGGAATTTGTGTTAACACACAATTTTTTTGTATTTTGTGGAAAAACTTTCCTGCAAAAACAGGGCGTGGCTATGGGGGCATCTTGTGCCCCTAGCTACGCTAACCTGTTTTTAGGATTATGGGAAAGGGAGATCTTTATGGGAGAAGTTGTTCCTGGTATGGATAAAGTCCATCAATGGATAAGGTATATAGACGACGTACTTTTCATTTGGGAGGGGAGTATTGCAGATTTGGAATCCTTAATGGCTAGTTTAAATCAAAACGAATTAAACATCAAACTGACGTATAAATATGGAAAAAAGATTGATTTTCTGGATTTGATGATTGAAGTTTTACCAAATGGGGATATTTCAACGGAGGTATATAGAAAACCTACCTCAACGAACTCTTTTCTGTATGCAGATTCCGCTCATCCTCCCACAATGATTAGTGGTATACCCATTAGCCAATTCTTACGGATAAAGAGATTGTGTTCCAAGGAGGAATCTTTTCAGCGTCAATCATTGGATCTTAAAGAAAGATTTAGAGCACGTGGCTATGGCCATCGGAGCATAAAACGCGGATACAATCGAGCAATGGGAACAACAAGAAATGAATTGCTTTATCCAGGAGACAAAAAGAAGGATTTAAAGGATAATAAGGTACGTTACATCACTACCTATAACAACAATTGGAATGAGTTGAGAAAAATTCTTCTGGCGCATTGGTCAGTGTTACAGACTGACCCTATCCTTAAACAGGTTTTACCTGAAAAACCTTCTTTGGTGGCTAGACGGGCACAAAATCTTAAAGATCTATTGGTGCATAGTCACTACAACCCCAAAAAGAATACGGATGGAAAAGCAAAAATAAAAAAGGATTTTTACGGTTTTTATCCCTGCGGTTTATGTAAGGCCTGTGCTAATTTAGTAAAGACTAAGACATTCCATAATCAGGAGGGGTCAAAAAGTTTTAAGATCTTAAACCATCTTACTTGTTCTTCGAAAGGAGTGATTTATGTGGGAGAATGCCCATGCCAGAAACTATATGTGGGGTTGACGACAAGGGAGGTTAAGGTGAGAGTTAGAGAACATTGCCTCGCTATAGATAAAGCTAAGAATGAAGAGGACTTATCACAGCTTAAAACACTCCCAAGACATTTTAAGCAATTTCATCAGAGTAACCCGCACCTTTTAAAGATTAGAGCTATAGATCAGGTTGAATTGGGTATAAGAGGAGGAAATTTGGGCCAGAAATTGGCTCAAATTGAAAGTAGATGGATTTATAGACTTGGAACATTGGCCCCGAAAGGACTCAATGAGAGTTTTGGTTTTGGTGCTTTTTTATAAGATTGATGGTGTCATGCTATACAACGGATAATTTCAGTGGATATAGAGTCATGTAACTAATGTATGTTAATTTATGCCTAATTTATTTTTATTGTATTTTTTAGAAAAATACCAATATCTTCGGTCTTAGATATATGAGGATCTACGAGCTTAATTGGGGAATCACCTCAGAGGAAATAATCGGATGAATTAAAGAATGATAGTGATTTTCAAATGAATATGGGAACATTCTGCAATATATGTGTTTGATTGTATGGGATCAATAATAATGCACTGTACACTTTATGTAGTCCTGATAATTCAGGCCTATGTATAATTGATAATTGTATATAATAGAGTAATAAAATAATTGGGGTAATTAATAATTATTTATATTTTCACATAATGTTTAGTATGTATTGCACTTTATAAACTTTAATTAATTGGATATATTTTTTTATATTTTTATATATTATTTAATATTGGGGAATAAATTGTTAATTTATAATTGATTATTAATATAATCAATTATTAATATTATTAATTAGGGATCTATGTTAATTAATTTATATGGATTATTGTATTGTATGTGGGTATATATTATATTATATGTTTAATGTGGTTTTATATACTTTAGTATTACACATATATTGATATATTGGGTTTAATTTATTTGGTCCTGTCCCTTGGTGCAATATTGTAGTGTATAATCATATTTATTGGGTATTTATTTGGTTGATTCCTTAATATAATGTTGTTATGCTCATATATGAATTATGGAAGCTTGTAGATAGTTTTACGGAGGTTTGTTTACATTAATGCGTCTGGCTAACTCACATGATCAGTCATGTGATGGTCGCCATAACAACAGAGACGCTCTTACATCGCCACACACAGTTTCAATGCGCATGCCCGAAATCATGGCTGACGCTCTGGGCACGCTGACACTTGCGGCATTGATGACGGTGCTTTGCACGTCGAGCCGCGGGTGGGCGAGGCTGGGAGAGCGCAACCTGATTGGACACGCGCTAATAAGGAGGTGTGTGTGGGCGATGTTGACGTGGCATAATGGCATTGGATGGGGGCTAAATATAAGACCCACTGATACCCGTTGTTAACCACGCCCCACCGAAAGAAGCGAGGTGCGAAACGGACGTAGGGGAGAAGGGACCACAGCTACAGCACAGCGGTCAAGATCAGGTATACATTTAAACACTCTATAGGGGGTTTTGTTTGGACTATAATAGAGACAGTGGGAACTGGCTAATGCTGAAGGCTTAGGTTTGGTGATACCATATGAATATAAGATACCTCAGTGAGAGTGTGGTTATCAATGGTTAAAGCAACCGGTTCTTTGGCAGTCCAGCTACTTTTTGGTTTCCCTCTATACATAAGATTAATACCACAAAACCGTGCCACTTGAGACAATGGTAATATACATTTGTGTGGCTATTGAAAGAATGTTAAGCATAAATTGAATGTTATATACTATGTAATATATACTGCTGTGGTTGTATTCCTGTGGATCCCTAAGAGGATATGCTCTGGATTTTTTAATAATTTTATGGATTTTTTGATATGAAATATAAATAAAATTTGGAATCATTTATATCTTGATATCATTTGTCATCATTCCTGTAGAAAAGGTAACCTTTTCTGTTGTAACATACTGCATACAAATAAAGACATTTTGCAAGAGATTACCGAAATAATCTTTTGAGCCACTCTCCCACGCCAAGGAATGTCTTAGATAGAGTGGTCCTACTCCACATATTTTTAAATTTTTGATGTGTCCGTAGACAACATAATATAATATAAAATAAAGAGGCCCATATAAAGCTAACACTCACCTATACAAGTCAGACAATGCTTTCCAAGGTGCCAGGTGTGTCTACGGACACATCAGAAATGTAAAAATATGTAGAGTAGGACCACTCTATCTGAGACATTCCTTGGCGTGGAAGAGTGGCTCAAGAAATTATTTCAGTAATCTCTTGTGAAATGCCTCTATTTATATGTAGTATGGTAGTGACAGGTGTATTTACACATTTATTTTTTCAGCAATTTTTGGCTGTGCTGGCTCCCCCTGTTTTCTCTCTGGTATGGTTTAGTGGCTGACCACCACTTGCCGTGCACGCCAGATATCGTCTGTTTTCAATCTGCATTGACTCCAGTATTTTTAGTAACTTGTTCACACACAGTTACCTCTTCCTGCCCTCAGACTAGTTTATTGCAGCTTCACTCACCTGAACTTGACTTGCTTTTGCCCTTAAGAGCTGGTTGGGTCGGTGAGGGTTAACTGTGAAATAGCCTGAGGCTGGGCTGCCAGGTGCAGAGGGGGGGCTCTGAGGTGTCCCAGAGGCAGAGCTGCCAGCAGGTGTGGACGCAGCCCTTACAGGAGAAGGAGGCGGTGGGCTATCGCCCTGTCACACGCCATGATGTGCAGAAATCGCCTGGTTGAAATCACCTGATTTCACTGCAGAGCAGGGCGATCAGGCGACGTACCACCAGCGATTTCTCGCTGTAAAATTGCCCTGTCTCACGACACGATACTCTGGCAATGTGGCTTCCACATCGCTGAAAACGCAAATTCACAGTGATATTGCCGGCAGTATCGCCGCGTATGATGGTACCTAGAGTTCCACTGCTGGGAGGAAATTAATGTTCTTCCTCATGGCAGCATTTGGTTTGCAATTAAAGGGCTGGCTCGGACATGGGTTCACTGCACAGTGATTGTTGGTTATAAACGTGTCCCCAAGACTGGTTGACAGTGAGTTCTGCATTAGAGATGGCTTTCAGTCAGTGTTGGGGGAGCGGCAATATAGCTCACTATACACTAATAGGTGACTGAACCTGCAAGTAGACACCCCTTTGACTGGAAGCTGTAATCTGCCGAGAGGAATAAAGTTCATTTTCTCCCAGTAGTAGGGCTCTAAGTGCAGACCCATGCAGGCTGAGAACACTGTTAATCTACAAATTAACCTCATATCTGCAGGTTAATAGCAATTTTTCACACAACAGGTTTTCTGAAAGTGTCATTTGCCCATATATAGGTTTAACACAAAACTCAATGATAACATTTTTTTCTAAGCTCTTTTGGCAATAAACTCAACTCTGTGGGTGTGACTTTGTTCATGTTTGTCGACTATTTTTAGTCTCAAACCCACGGTAGGGGTGAAAGCAAATATGACTACAAGAAGTACACAGTGATTTAGAGATGATTACCAACCTAAATATTGGTTTCTTACACGTTTAACGGCCCACTAAACCTAGGCTACAGCTTGACATGTAAAAGGTGTATTTATGCATTCACTAACTAGCAAGTATTGTGTATGGAACTCATCTGTACACATGCTATGTAAGTGTGGGGACAGACTTTTTGTACCACACAGCAGACTTCCTGTAAATAATCCCAGCCGGTGGAAACAGCAACCAAGCTCTTTTAGCCTACACTGGAAAAAAAGGTCTGAAAACAGACAAAATATCTCATTGGCAGCCTTACCGTGCAAACACAACTTGAAATATTTAATCTTCCGTAAGAAATTATTTTTACTCCTAACAACACTTAAGCTAGTATTATTCTTCAGCCATAATATGAATTTATGTAATCATATTTTCCTATTGTCCTAAATCTAAAGTTAAAAAAACACAATTGTGAGGTTGAAACTATAGCTATTTTACGCTAAACAACTTTTTCAAATATTTTTTGTGATGTATTTTAATGTGAATATGCAAATCAGAAAAATTTGATATATTACACTTTTCACACCTGCTGCTAGATGCCACTTTCTGTTTATTACATATGTCACATGTGAGCTTTGATGTTGAAGTAGAAGACAGACAGGGAATTAAGAACCATCTCATTATCATTTGAGGGGTTGTCTCAACTTCATTTCTTCATCGTTCTCAGCCCCTTGCTTTCTACTTTGGATGAAGCAATGTGCTCCTGAAGATTGACCATTTTTGACCAGCAGCATGGTTGGAACCTGCTTTAGAGCGGCATGAACAGGATCGAAAGCATAGAACCTGCTAGCAGCACGGGCTAGGCAACTCTACAACTCTAAGTAATTGATGAGGCCAGGGCTGTGGGGGGGGGTACTCGGTCACCGGGTCTGCTGAGTAGGGTGTCACAGGTGGACGGTATCCCGGTGCCGTGCCCTGGGGGTCATTTGAAGGGGGATGAAGGAATTATTTACAGGGGAACATGACGCCACCTGTAGTGTCCGGTAATTTGGTACCAGCGCTGCCAGCCGGCCACTGAGGTGATGGTAGGGGCAGCAAAGTGTGGTACAGCTCCCCATAGGTGGAGCTTTACCTCAGGGCAGCAATTAAAGAAGGAGGGTGATGGTGAATTATAGCTGTAAAACAGTCACACATCCACACAGAGATAGTTGTTCCGGTACCTTTTTACTGGTGGTCACATAACAGGTACAGTCCAGAGTAATAACCAGGTCCCTGGTGCAATTTAGGATTAACTCCTTGGAAGGATATGAGGCCTCCTTTATCTCTGTGCTTTGCCTTGAGGGATGAGTCCTCCCTGCGTCTGAACCCTCCACTTCTTTATTATCTTAAACTAACAGTGAGGTCCTTCTGCGGGGTCCCGTTGTCTCCTGTGGCCCCTGGTCCTATGTTTGGTTAGTTTAAAGTCTTTTTTTTTTGTCACTATCCTCAGAGCTAAACTCTTCCTGAGACTGCTGGGCTTTTCACTGTGGCTCTGCAAGCCCACAGCATCGGACTCCAGTGTCCGGTTGTGCTAAAGGGGAATATATTCAGATCCCTTTTCTTGTTCCCTACCTCATCTACTTGCCTCCGGCCCCTTCCCTGGGGTATGAACAGCCGACAATTGTCCCTTCTGGTCCTGGCCCATGTCCTTTACCAGAGACCAGCAGCTCTGCCTCCTCCTTTCTCCTCTCCTCACACAACTAACTGCCAACTGTCTCCTAGGACTAACTGTCTCCTCCTCTCAGCCTGGATCTTCTTAAAGGAGAACTGACTTAATGCAGCCAGTAGAGCTCCCCCTTCAGGTCTGGAGTGGTAGGTGGTGTGTAATGAGCAAACCAAGGTGCCAGTCCTTCCTTGCACCAGTGTACCTGTGGCAATCCCCCGCAGGGGTGCCACATAATTACCAAAGAGGAGTAGGGGCGGTAATATAAGTACAGCAATATAATGGTAATAGTAGTGAATAAAATAGACCCAAAACGTAACTTTTACTCAGTACTGACTTAAAAAGGCTTGAAAACCTAGTAAAAACAAGTGCAACAAAACAGTGAGGGCCAACCTTAGTCGAATCTTAAGACCCCAGAAAACAACAGGTTGCTGCCCTTTTAAAAAGTTAGGGTATCACCTAACCGATAACCTCCCTCTTAATGAGGTACAACGGTCTGGTGGCAATAACTCCCTTCTAGCGATATATATATAGGAACAATCTCACCCGTTCCGTGGATGTTCTTAGGTGTCTGACATTCACTCTGAACCTCTCATCTGCACGGTGTCCTTTTCTTTATGACACTCAGTGTTCCATTGGTTCAAGGAAGTCACCACCGTGATGTATGCGGGCCTACATCACGGTGGTGACTTCCTTGAACCAATGGAACACTGAGTGTCATAAAGAAAAGGACACCATCCAGATGAGAGGTTCAGAGTGAATGTCAGACACCTAGGAACATCCACGGAACGGGTGAGATTGTTCCTATATATATCGCTAGAAAGGAGTTATTGCTACCAGACCATTATACCTCGTTAAGAGGGAGGTTATTGGTTAGGTGATACCCTAACTTTTTAAAAGGGCAGCAACCTGTTGTTTTCTTGGGTCTTAAGATTTAACTAAGGTTGGCCCTCACTGTTTTGTTGCACTTGTTTTTACTAGGTTTTCAAGCCTTTTTAAGTCAGTACTGAGTAAAAGTTACGTTTTAGGTCTATTTTATTCACTACTATTACCATTATATTGCTGTACTGTACATTAGATTGTTGGTAATTTGCTACCCCAAGTGGAGGGCGGTAATATAAGCAACAAGCTGTACACCATAAAATTAGAAATGCCTACGCTCCCAACGGTCTTGACATGGGTTAATAAGAAGTAAAAAGAAGTATGAAGTAAATTGCAATGATGCTTAAATTTACAAGCTCTTTGCTACTTTAACCACAGAATCCCTTTAAAGGTTAGGCAAGTGAATGATATATCTATTGAACTATACACCCAAACAGGTAACTCTAAATACATCTCTACTACCACCCTTAGGGTATGTGAACACACAAAAAAAGTGATCTGTTTGTGCTCAGAAAAATTCTACATTAAAACCTTATCAGGTTGGCACTCCGCAGATCACTGGATATTGATGGAGTACGGATTGGTCAGCATAACTTTAAGTTATCACTATATGCGGATGATCTGCTTTTGTATGTTACCAATCCACTCATAGCTTTCCCGGTGCTCATCAGGGAATTTCGGAAGTTTGGGGACATCTCGAATTTCAAGATTAATTACTCAAAAACAGAGGTACTCAGTATGTCCCTGTCTGGTGACCTAGTGTCGCGACTCCAGGCGTCCTTCTCTTTTAAGTGGAAAACCTCTGCAATAAAATATCTGGGTGTACTGATTCCCACAGAGTTGAGTGAAATCTATGAGCTAAATTATGTTCCGCTTTTGAGGAGGACGATACTGGACTTGGTGAAATATGACAAACCTCGACTTTCTTGGTTTGGACGTATGAATGTCATTAAAATGGACGTCCTACCTCGGTTTTTATATCATTTCCAAACTGCCCCGATAAATATCCCGGATAGTTTTTTCAGACGTCTACAGTTGGCGGTTAACAACTTTATTTGGGGGAGCAGGAGACCACGGATCCGTTTCTCTATTTTAACTAGACCTAAGAGTAAGGGGGGGCAGGCCTCCCTGATTTCAATATTATCATGCGGTTCTGCTTTCTAGGCTAGTGGACTGGAGGTTTAATAATGCCCATAAACAATGGGTAACCCTGGAGGGTCTCCTTTCTCCTGTGTTTCTGTATTGGCTCCCCTGGCTTGAAAAGACCTCGCGTCCCTCTGTGACGGAATGGGTCCCACTCAGCCAGACGGTTATAAGACATTGGGACAAGATTAACTGCAAACTGAGGTTGACCTCCAGACCGGGTAGACTGAGTCCTTTGTTTGACAACCCCACATTCCCCCCTGCGATGACTAGATCAACCTTTCTGTGTTGGTCAGCACATGACCGGGTATGCCTGGGACAGGTTGCGGACAGACTGACGGGGCTCGCTGGTGTGGAGGGGCTCTGGGGCCAGGTCGGGGGTGTCGTTCTCATGGATGGAGTTCGCCTAGATCCGAGATTATCTCTCAGGGATCTCCTTGGGGGTTCCGACACCATTTGAGTTGATGATGCTTTCATCTGTGGGCCCGTCCCATGTGGTCTCCATGTTTTATGTTCTGGTCCTGGCTGGGTTGGTGTCCGACCCTCTTGGATTCATGGAGGCTTGGGAGAGAGACCTGCACATCACCTTATCTGAGACTGATCGTCAAAAAATTTTTGTACTCACCCACAAAATGACAGTCTCATGTGCTGCTCAGGAACGGAACTATAAAATTTTAACTGGTACCGTTGCCCCACTTTCCTACACAGGCTCGATCCTGGAGTGTCAGATGCTTGTTGGAGATGTGGGATAGAGAGGGGCTCTATGCTCCATATCTGGTGGTCGTGCGGTCTCCTCCAACCCTTCTGGGGTCAGGTGTTTGAGGCCTTTCACCTGATGTCTGGGATTTATCATATGCCTTCCCCCCAGATTGTTCTCCTGTCTCTGGTTCCTGCCGCTGTGTCCTCAGCAAAGAGGGATTTTGAGGTTCTGTTTAATGGCGGCTAGGGCTGTCATTCCCAGACACTGGAGGTCTACGGAGGTCCCCACCATGCTGGAATGGATAGCTGAGATGAACAAACTGAGTCGCATAGAGTCTTTGATGGCCGATGATCATGGCACCGGATCAGACGGGGGAGTACATGGTATCTATGACATTCTTTTAAGGAGAGCCCGGAGTTTGCGGATTGGTTGTTGCGATCCTCTCTTCCTTCTTGAGCTAGATTAACCAGGTTTCCTCTTCCCTCCCGCCCCCCCTCTTTTTTTTTTTTTTCTCTCCACCCCTTCTTCCCTTCTGTTCCCTCCTTTCATGTTTTCTTTCATTACCTTTCTCCTTCTTTTTTCTCTTTTTATTTCATGGTCTGCAGTTGTGACTGAGATGTTTAGATGGCTACGGAATAGCAAGAACTGGCTTACACTTCGCTTCAAGCTTCATCTTAATGTGATATAATTGGTGAATTATATGTATCAGGGTCTTTTGAGACGGCTGCCGGGGTCTCGGCCTTGAAAATGGAACGTGTTTTCTGTCATACCCCAGACTATGTACGAATGTGTAATTCTTTATATCTGAATTGTTACCTTTTTTTTTCTTATGACCTTTTGAAATTAATAAATACATTTATTGTAAAAAAAAAAAACCTTATCAGGTTCTCAAAAAAAGCATCACAAACGAATGATCACTTTTGCAAATAAAGGGACACACAGACAGACATACAGACACAGACAGACACACACACAGAAAGACAGACACAGACACATTTCACCGTCTCTGGCGATCTCCTGGTGACCAGTAATTTCTTACTTCTGGGTTCGGTACTGCAAGATCCTGCACACCATGTGACAGACTGAGTCACGTGGTGCGCAGATCCTGGAAGATCACTAAACACAGTATCTGTGGTGCCCGTGAGGAAGAAATCACCTAAGCTTACCGTGGGATCGCTCGGAAGAGTGAGAATTGCTGTGTTTTTGCGGCAAATCCAGATCAATTAATTGACGTACTACTTTTTTCCTAATCAGGTTTTTGGAGCATTTCAGAAGTCTCATAGACTTTGCTGCCTGACAAAAATTAATCCATCTTTTGTGTAAAAACACAGCACAAAAACCGGATCAAAAACACCAGTTGCACATAGCTTTACATTTTATGCAGAAAATGCTGAAAGACTGTATCCTTATAAAACTCCAATATGGTTATCTCTATAAGAATGTTTTCTCTGATTATATTGGGAGGTTTATTGTGGTCTATGTAGATGATATTTTAATTTTTTCACCTGACTTAGGCCCCTTTCACATCAGCGTTTTTTTTCAAATCGCGGCAGATGCGGTGAGAAAAACGCATCTGCCGCGATTACCGCATACCGGCTGCACTTGTGACACGGTTGCGGCGCGGTTGCGGTAAACGCCATACAAGGTTTAGGCGGAATTGCGGCAGGTGCGGCAAGTGCGGTTTTGGCACTTGCGGCAGGTGCGGCCGCGAAAAAAAATGCTGTCAGCCGCGTTTTTTTTTCGCAGCCGCACCTGCCGCAAGTGCCAAAACCGCACTTGCCGCACCTGCCGCAAGTCCGCCTATACCTTGTATGGCGTTTACCGCAACCGCGCCGCAACCGTGCCGCAAGTGCAGCCGGTATGCGGTAATCGCGGCAGATGCGTTTTTCTCACCGCATCTGCCGCGATTTGAAAAAACCGTTGATGTGAAAGGGCCCTTAGATTGACATTATGAAAATGTCCGTTTGGCTCTGCAAAACTTGAGAGAAAATTCTTTGCTAAAGTGGAGAAATGTACCTTTTCTGTCCAAGAAATATCGTTCCTGGGGTTCATTATTTTGGTGTCTGGGTTTAAGATGGACCCTGGGAAAATTAATAGATTGGGTTCAACCTAGTGACCTCAAGCCTCTGCAATACTTTTTGTGGTTGGGAAACTATTGCAGGAAATTCATTAAGTCAGCCTCACTAGAGGCGGTTGGGCCATTTGAAACTGATCTGAAGGTGATCAGCCTCACTAGAGGCGGTTGGGCCGTTCAAAAATGTGAAAAAATGTATTTTGTCTGCTTCTGTTCTCATTCAGCCAGACCTCCAGAGGTGGTTAATTGTGGAGGTAGATGGTTCTGAGGTGGGAGTGGGGGCTGTATTGTCTCAAGGTGATAAAGCTCTAACTAACCTGCAACCATGTGCATTTTTCTCAAAAATAGTTTCTCCTGCTGAAACAAATCATGATGTTGTTAATTGGGAGTTATTTGCTGTCAAGTTAATTTTCAAAGAATGAAGGCATTTTTTGGATTGAGTGCTTCATCAGGTCACCGTGGTCACTGATCATAAAAATCTAGCTTATATTGAATCAGCCAAACAGTTGACCCCTAGACAGGCCAGATGATCTTTATTTTTTCTAGATTTAACTTGTTGATCACATTCAGAGCATGATCTAAGAACGCAAGGGTTAAAACTTTGTCTAATAGCCTAGATTCCGTGTCTTCTCCAGAACCTCAATCCTCCATTCCTCATTAGGGTATTGTTGTGGCCATGGTATCCTTTGAGTTGGAAACAGTGATCCACGATGCTCAGTCATTGGTTCCTTCTACTACCCCTGAATACAAGTTGTTGTCCCTGTGTACCTAAGATTACTTCTTTTGCAAGAATTTCATGACATCGTTTTGAGTGGTCACCCAGGGGTCATAGCTACCCAGAAAGCTATTGCTAGACTCTTTTGGTGGTCATCTATGCATAATTATATTAAAGAAATTGTATCCACTTGTGAAACTTGCGCACATGCTAAAGTCTGTCGTATCCGGCTGGCCGGGGAATTGGCTCCATTGGCTACTTCTGAAAGACTGTGGACTCATTTGTTCATTGATTTCATTACAGATTTACCTATGTCTGGTGGTTTGAGTAGTAGTAGACCATTTCAGTAAACTAGCCCACTTTGTTCCATTATCAGGGTTACCTATTGCTGAAACACTTTCCATGTTATTTATCAATCATGTTGTAAAATTGCATGGAATCCCTTTGAACATTGTATCTGATATGAGAATGCAATTTGTCTCCTAATTTTGGAGAGCATTTTGTAAAAAATTGGGGATTAATTTATCATTCTCCTCTGCTTACCACCCTGAAACCAAAGGTCAGACTGAGAGGACTAATAAGTAATTGGAGCAAATTTTAAGGGGTTTTGCTGCGGCTCAGCAGGAGGACTGGTCTTCATATTTACCTCTTGCTGAGTTCGCCTTTAACAGTTGGGTGAATCAGTCTACTGGAACCTCGCCTTTTTTTGCAATTATGATTTCCATCCTCATTTTGGTGAATATTCTATGATAAGTTCTGGGTGTCCTGGAGCTGAAATCACTATACAAAAACTTGAGAAAAAAACTGCACAGCACTCAAAGACAACTGTGAACTGGTGCTAGCAAAGCTGCAGGGTTATATAATATGAAAAAGATCCTTGCAGTACACAGCTACTACCAATGATGTACATAAGCTACTAGCTATATATATTTGAGGAAAAAGTTTAAAAACTTACGTTTTTTTCAAAAAACTCAAAAATCTCCAATTTTTTATTTAATTCTGAAGTTCTTGGTACATACATTGGCCAATGTCTGTTTGCTCATCAACTGCGACAAAGTGACTTCAGGGTCTGATGAGTCCTATCGCTGACATCCCTGCCCTCCTTGTCCACCCCCCCCCGTTTTCAGTGGGCAGACTGCATGATTCTTTTTTGGCTGGGCACCTGGTTCTTTTGCCGCTTGGAGATCTTTTACTAGGTCTTTTTGGTGGCAGAATGCTCATTAGCATGTTGATGAGTATGTCCATAAATGCAGAGTTTGTGCCAGAGCTAAAGCCTCTTGTCAGGCCCCAGCAGGTTTTCTCTTGCTTAACAAGGTCCAATCTCAGCCTTGGACCCACTTGTCCATGGACCTCATCACGTATTTGCCTAATTCTGACAGTAACACAGTTGTATGGTGGTGGTGGACAGTTTTAGCAAGATGGTTCATTTGGTTCCACTTCAAAAGTTGTCTACAGCCAAGTGTTTAGCTACAGTGTTCATCTCTCACATTGTTAAATTACATGGTGTTCCAAAGAACATTATTTCTGATAAAGGGGTTCAGTTTTAGATAGCTTTTAATGTAGTTATTTCTCCAGATTGAGTATTTTAATGTTATTCTCCTCATGTTATCATTCTTAGACAAATCGGCAGTCAGAGAGGATGAACCAAGAGGTAGAACATTACTTAAAATGTTTTGGTTCATCTAATCAGGGGGACTGGGTGAAATTTCTGCCTCTTGCTGATTTCGCACTTAATAACCGTATCTCTACGGCTACTAAGACTTTGCCCTATTTTTATTGTGGGGGTTTCATCCTGTTTTGGGAATTTTCTTAGGTTTCTAAATTAGACAGTGTTTCTAAATCAGAGAGGTTTCTAAATCAATGAGTGATTAATACTACCAAACAAAATGTAACTAATCAGCAGGGTAGCAGAAAATATAAAGCAACCTTTAAATGGACGAATGGGACATCTGCAAAGCCCCATAACACAGGGTGAGATTGATCCGTTTTCTTCTAAATTGCTAGCATTTGCAATCTGTGTACAAGACAAATTTCCCATGTCTATCAGTTATATGTGATTTTATTTGGGGTATGGATTAAATTTGATAATTTGGTCTGGCAATTTGATTTTCAGGGTTATGCTGTTGAATAGCTTTCAACAATGTATGTTGTATGTTATGTGTATGTTCGTATGTTTTTGTAAAGATTATGGCCTTTTAATAGTCCAATTACTCAACTGTAAAATAGAAAAAAAAAGCAAAGTATGTGAATTTTTATGATTCAATATTGACTATATTAATGATATTACAGTAGAGCAAATCCTGTGATTTTTTTTTTATTCAAAAATTGGCATTACTGTTGCATTAAGGAAGAACCCCAATAATAAACCAGTTACTACATGGCGTGTACTGACACAGTATCACATAAAAATATGTTCTTTATATTTTTCCCACATTTACTTTACCAAAATCTCTGAAAAATGTTACCTTTCAAGAGATGCTCCACTAGTGACATGGTTGTAACTGAGTAAAACAGTAATAACCACTTTATGATGGAAACATAACATATTTACATTGGAAAAGGAAATCCTGACCAGTCCTAATTGATTACAGCTAAAACCAGTATTCTAAATCCAGAAATTTACAATTATTCAGTGTCTGGTGGTGTGTAATTCATATGTTGGTTGCAAAAAGA
This sequence comes from Allobates femoralis, assembly GCA_033576535.1. Taxonomy (NCBI): domain Eukaryota; kingdom Metazoa; phylum Chordata; class Amphibia; order Anura; family Aromobatidae; genus Allobates; species Allobates femoralis. The sequence goes on from JARQOC010000001.1 coordinate 280,273,782, forward strand.
ATGCATTTACTGCATTAATACCATTATCAACATTACCCAGACACAGAACTCTCATCCTATAGCCATTGAACTTCTATGCCTTCATTCAAATGTTTTTCCTATATTTTTTCTGCACCAAAAAGGTTGCTTTCTAGTACAAGCTTTTCAGGACTGTGATATCACTTGTACACAAAGCTTCATAGAAGGGGAATTGAATATGTACTTTTTATATAGCTGAAAGTTTCTTTATAGGTTATTGAGTATTTAAAAATTGGTGGCTTACCGCTAGGATAAGCCAACACTATTTAATCAGTGGGGTCTGGCTATTGGTACCTCCTCTCATCAGCTGTTTGAATAAACTGGTTTGCATTTGACGGTGCCATTTTTTTTTATAACAGTTGCTAAAGATATTGCATTGTCCAATTGGAGTTAATTGAACCATGTTGTAATATTCTGAATGGTCACTAGGTATACACAAGCACCACAGCCTCTTTAAAGAGAGGATACTAAAAATAAGTCTATTATTCACACAGGCTGGCTCAGATTGTGATACTCCACACTACTCAAGTAGTTGAAGTGTCAGACACTACATTGCTGACCTCTGCTACCCTTGTGCCACATAAAATTAGTTCTGCTTTACCACTAGCTTTGCAACATATATCCCAATGTGAGTCTTTTTACAAAGTTGGCTGTTTTTCCAAGATGAGGCAAGGGAAGAAAGATCCAGCACCTGATCTTTTTAAGATGAGTCCTTTATTGAAGCTTGCTAAAAATCCGTTAAATATATCAGCCAAGGAAATGCAGCCCCTAGCACCCAAACAAAAAATGGTACTGGATCTTTCTTTCCGGCAAGAGAAATAGTTTGCTAGAGATTGCAAGGACTATGAGACAGATTGTGTCTACAAGTGGAGTTGTTTTCATCACAAGAAACCCAAGTCCATTCTCAGGAAGAAGAATCCAGGTTCGTATCAGACAGTTTTCCATCATGGGTGCTAGGGACTGCGTTTCATTATCAGAGAGGGGTGCATTGACGGCCGTAATGGCGTCCCAAGGCTGATCATCTATTCCCTGTGACTTCTTTCACTCCTGATGAACCCTATGAAAAAGAAGAGGGAAATATGTCGAGAGTGGAGATTGGAACACAGATAAGTGTGTCTAATTTGATCTGTATCAATATTGTCCTGCCTTTGACCCACATATTGCTAACATCAGTAATGTATTTCATGAAAATTGCCAAGACCCCCTGCCTTTTTGAGTATAAGGAATGACCCGTACTCATCACGCCGTCTTATTTGGGGTACTTTTCACTGTTACATAGAGTGATTGGTTTTTTAAATTGGTTGAGTCTTGGTTCATCAGAAACTATAAAATGAGACCTCAGGATCAGCTGCCACAGAGCAGGGACGCCTTCCTTTTTTAAGGGTGTTTATAACTCTGCTGGTACGCAGGGCATAACAGGGAGAGCACAGGGCTATTGAGTATACCCCTCCCCCCTTTTCTATGTTTCAGTGGATTTTTATTGAGACATATAGTCTAGATTTTAACTGTCGAAATAAAAGCTATATTTTGGAAGTATAACCTTTTGTTTGTAGAATTACATTTTTGGGTTTACTTTATCTATTATTCGGTGAGCTGAGCTGCATTTCCCCATTTGATGTTTTTAACATGCTTCAATAAAGAACTCATCTAAAGAAAAACAAGTGCCGAATCTTTCTTTCTTTGTCTTACATTGAATGAGGACACCAGTCACTGCTCACTGGCACTGGAGAATCTATAGAAGTATATGGTGAGCTCCTTCCCTTTTCCCTTCTCTAAATCCTAAATCTGGTTACTGGCTACATGGAGCTACATCACCCTGTTTATTGTGCATTCACTAGCACTTTAAATAATAATGGATTCTGCTTCATATAATTTATCTGCTGTGAATGAAAATCGTTCCAAAAAAGCTGCTGCACTTTTTACTGTGCAAACCAGTCAGAATGTTTCACCTGTGAAAATGGAGGATTCATTCTGTGCATTGGAAAAAGCAATGGTTGAACATCTGAAAGTCTGGAGGGATTCAATCTTAGGCTGAAGGTACACTGTCCGATTTCCTCGCGCGAGTGTAATGCGAGGGAGACTCGCATTGCACTCGGCCCAGTATCATAAAATGATACTGCTCCCATTAGTGCAAGTTCCTTGCATTACTCCCGCATTGTGAGGGAAATGCGTGTTCAGTCGCAGCATGCTGCGATTGAACACGATTTCCCCACGCGAGGAGACAATGAAAGTCTATGGGTGCGAGAAAATCTCGCACCCAGACAGTACGCGGTGCGATAGTCGCACGAGTGTGCTGTCAAAATCGCTTCACACTCCGCGGCCATCAAAGCTGCAGGGTTTGAATTTTCCACTTTGCCGGTACAGTAACCAATCATCTTGCATTGCTGTGACAGCAAAGAGGCTGCAGATGGGGTTTGACAGCCGTGGAGTATAAATTTACCGGCAAATGCTTCAGGACCGCGGACAGCATCACACACGCACCACACACACACTCACACACCACACTCGCAGCACACTCACAAGCATACAGCCATGCACACTCACTACACGCACCACACTTGCACCACAAACACAAAAAACATGCATTACACTCGCATCATGTCATACATCAAACACACTCCGTGTTTGATGCATGACAGTGTGCCTCCAGCCTTACTGACTAAATACATCAACCAGCATATGATTCCTAGGGGCCTATACCTCAGAATGTTTGCTACTACTTCTATAGGCTGGTTTCACACTGCAGGATTTTCCCTCATCAGTATCCATCCAGTTTGTGTGCTAAATACAGGAAAGGAACTTAAAGAGAAAAAGTATAATTGAAAGATTGAGACCTGTTCTTAGTTTTGGAGGCACTCCTGGTTTTGGCACACAAACTAGTTCGACCCTAATCAGGGAAAATCCTGCAGTGTGAAACCAGCCATAGTGATAATTACACTACAAAGTGGAATGACATATTGACTGAACGCTCCTTTAAATTGATAGATCTCATTGTCCAGGAGAAGTCTTATGGGGACGTCACACGCGTCAATATCGTGTGAAATATCGCTGCTGCACATGACGTTGCAGCGATATTGACGTGTGTGACAGGGCGCATCAACCAGCGATAAATCGCTGGTTGATGGTCGCCAGGTTTTAGAACCTGCTCTAAAACCTGGCGATGGTCGCCCGGTGGACACGCAGCATTGCTGCGTGTGACACCGGGAGTGAGCGATCAGCCAGCTCTCAGTGCCTCTCAGCAAGCATCGGGAGCTGGTATCCTTGGTAAACAGCGGGTAACTAAGCACCGCATGGCGCTTAGTTATCAGCTTATTTACATGGTTACCAGCGATCTCGCTGGTACTGATCGCTGGTGAGTCTGCCTGTGTGACAGCTCACCAGCGATCAGCCTTCAATGTCGCCAGCGATGATATCGGTGGCCACATTGACGCGTGTGATGTCCCCATAAAAAGCTGAAAGATTTGGAGGAGTCCATCAATTATCTGCAGGAGTTGCTAGGCAAATTTGTGACTCATTCCAATTTAAAAAATCTAGACAACAAACTGCACCAGAAAATCTCTGACATTGAAGACACTATAGTATCTGTCAAGAGAAATAAGTTTGCTAGAGATTGCAAGGACTAAAAGACTAAGGCTGTGGTCACACCTTTAAGTGCAATTGCACTGACCGATGCGGTAAACGCAATTGCCTTAAAACACATTTTTTTTGCCCACATCTACTATTAATATTTAATGTTTCAATAACATTTACCACTTTGTTCATCCCTGCAGTAGCAGGGATGAACAAAGTATACGGTAGCTGGATTGCTTTGGATTACACATCATGAGCAATCCGGTTACCACATTGCAGTTTGCAAACCGCTCCGAAAACTGCAGCCTGCATGATTTTTACCGCAGGCTGCAGATCCGGATGCAGTAACCGGATTGAATTTAGAGCAATCCGGTTAACATAATGGGCTCCTATGGGGAGTGGTTACTGATCCGGTTTTGAGCTTTTTTACAGCTCAAAACCGGATGAGGATCTCAAAATTTTACCGCATATGTGATCCCAGCCTAATTGTGTCTACAAGTGGAATCACTTTCATCACAAGAAACCCAAATCCATTCTCAGGAAGAAGAATCCAGGCACAGATCAGACTAAACGGATCAGTTATTTATCATCTGCTAGGATCTAAGGGATGCGTTTCCCTGTCTCATGTTTTTAATGGATCTTTAAAATGCTTCAATAAAGAACTCATCTAAAGAAGATCAGGTGCCGGATCTTTCTTTGACTTAAACTGAATGTTGGACACCAGCAACTGATCCTTGGCGCTGGAGAATTAATAGGAATATATGGTGAGCTCCTTCTACTTTTCCCATCTCTAAATCCCAAATCAATTTTTCCATTATATCTGTATGCATCCTTGGTTCTGTGGCTCCAAGGTGCTTATTATTATTATTATTTATTTATATAGCGCCATTGGTTCCATGGCGCTTTACATAAGCAGTGGGGGTAACAAGGACAGGTACAGTACATATGAGCAGACAATGCTTGCTGATACACAACGGGAGAGGTTCCTGTCCACGAGGGCTCACAGTCTACGGGGGTGTGGGAGGACACGATTGTGCTGTTCCAAGCTACATGGCCATACATTCAGTTCTGCTGTTTTAAAATGCCTGTCTACACTCATAATTCTTCTGTTCTGCATATTCAGTTCTGTTCCACGCTGTTTCACATGCTATTCAGCATATCTAGCTCCACTGTTCCATGCCACCCAAATTCCAAGAGTTTGTTTACTTTCACTATTCCACAATACTCTTAGGGTACCGTTACACGTCGCATTATCGCAATGCAACATCGACAAAAAGTCACGTGTTGTTGTTGTTGCAGTTGATATCGTTGGTGTGTTTTGTCGTGTAACAGGGAAATGCGACTGCAATAAATCACAGGGATGATATTGCAAGAAGATTGTGCATGCTCTTGAACCATACAATGTTGCATATTCGATCTGGCACGATTGTGCTGTGTGACGGCGCAACTACGATGTGGAACGCAACTTCCCCTATTCACTACAATGTTAATGATCGGTCCCTGGGTTGCTCATACCCAGCGCAAAAAAGGGGCGTACAACATCGTAGTTGCATTGCTTGTCGATATCTCCCAGTGTGACATCTCCTATGCAATCTTGAACAAGTGCCAAAAACGTGCATGTTCACGTGAAATTGTATGCGATATCGGAACGATATTGCGACGTGTAACGGTACCCTTAGTGCTGACCAGCATACTCAGCTTTGTGGCTGCATGTGGTTGCTGTACCTCGCTGCTGTAACACCTCTGTTTATGCTTCTTATCTATTCTTACAGCTTAGTGAATCCACCTAATCAGGTGAGCCATAAAAAACATCAATTTTTAAAGCCAGAATGATTCATTGATAAGGTTTTACGGTATTTTAATATGTATGACCTATTTTAATGATAAGCCATTCTGTCCCTGATTGTACTGTTGTGGCTCAGGAGCTAATTATGAATAGTTGTATCGGTCTTGGTCTCTTTATTACATATTATTGCTCTTCCTTAGGCCAGGCCCACACAAGGTACATTTTCCCATTTAAAAATTCATGATGACTCCACGGGAACAAATCTGAATTTTCTAACATGTAAATTTTGCTTTGGATCTCAGATTTCATGCCTCATTGATTGGACTGAAATCCATGTGAGAATGTGCAAAAGAAATTAACATACTGTGGATGTTTATGGCTAGGGTCACATTTGGGCAGGCAATTGCGTTCACCGCATCCAGATCCTGATACGGTGAACGCAATTGCCTTTACACATATTTTTTTGGAAAAATGTGTGCAGAATACTGCACTCCAGTAACCGGATTGCTCAGGATGTACAATCCTGAGCAATCCGGCTACTGGATAGTTTGCTCATCCCTGCTGCTGTAGGGATGAGCAAACTGTTCTATGTATTGTAAATCGATAAATTTAATAAATAAATGATTGCTTGATGTCTCTAGGGGGGCTTAGTCCCCCTAGAGAACGTACGCCCACTCAGGTGGGCTTATCCTGCAATGTCCACATGCAACGGGCTCCTCATAGCTCCGTGCATGACCCCCAAACTCCACCCCCCCGTATCTATATAGAGGTGTCCCTGCACCCCTCTTTTCTAGGTCTCCCTTTTTGTGAAAAAAACTAAGTATTAAAGTCGAGAATTGAGCTCATAGTTACGTGCTGTGAGAGGCAGTTTCAGTTTGAAGCCATAGGCGGGGCTGTGTGCTGCTGCCTCCATCCGCTAATTAATTATGGCCGCCCCCTCTGGCCTTGCTTCTGTGTTGAGAGGGAGGTCGCGTCATGAAAGAGGTGGGGCTATCGGTATGCCACAAACTTAGCCCCCCCTAGAGACATCAAGCAATCATTTATTTATTAAATTTATCGATTTACAATACATAGAACAGTTTGCTCATCCCTGCAGCAGCAGGGATGAGCAAACTATCCAGTAGCCGGATTGCTCAGGATTACACATCCTGAGCAATCCGGTTCCCGCATTGCGGATGTTAAAACTGCTCCGAAAACTGCAGCCTGCATGATTTTTCACGCAGGCTGCAGAGCCAGAGACGGAAACCGGATTGTTTGTGAAGCAATCCGGTGTTTAGCATTGGCTCCTATGAGGAGCGTTTCTTGATCCGGTTTTGAGCTTTTTGAAAGCTCAAAACCGGATCAGGTTTTAAAAATAAAAACGTAGATGTGACCCTAGCCTATTTCCAGATTTACTTAAGTCATAAGGAAAAATTTACAACATTTCTCCTGTTTGTTATTCTACACTAATGGTGGGTTTACACGCCGCGATATCGGCGTCCAACTCCTACAAAACGTGGTTCGGGAGTTGGACCCGATATCGTTCCTGCATCGTACTGTTTGAAGGTACAATACGATGCAGGAACGATGGTAATCCGATATTGGGGGTCGAATGAGCGTGCTATTCAACCGCCCGATATCGGATGCCTGTTGGAGCCGGATCGTTGCGTGTAAACATCCAACTATGATGTGTACTCGCACCTCACCCATTAACTCCCATGTTAAATGGTCGTTGCTGGGTTGGTGGGCGTACACATCGTAGTGACGTTGTTTCCCGATATCGCAGCGTGTAAACCGCCGATGCGATATCGGGAAAAGTGCTCAAAAAATGCGCGCTCCCGCACCGTTGTATAGCGATATCGCCCCGATATTGCGGCGTGTAAACCCACCATTAGAGCCATTTCATGTGTACCTGTAGTTTTGTGATAGCATTCAGAATAACACTATTTCTCGCTATTCTATTACTTCAATGTAGCATTTTTCACTAGTTTTCTGCACACTCTAAGGCTAGGGCCACACTTAGAAGGCACAATCCAGTAACTGGATCCATTACCAGATGCGGTATTGGATTGTGTCTTCATACTTCTTCTAATCTGCAAAAATGCAATCCTCATTCCGGATCTGGATGCATTAATGCATCCAGTTTTGGAATGAGCATTTTTGCAATTTTTAAAACCGCATCTGTAACTGGATCCGGTGCCGCAAGGTACATTTATGCACCTTGTGGTACGGGATCCGGTTTCCATAGGCGCCTATGTTAAAAAAAAAACGGATCCGGTTTTCCAACCGCTGTGATGGACACAGCCTGCATGATTTTTACCGCGGGTTGGAAAACCGGATCTGGTAACCGGATTGCATTTAGTGCAATCTGGTTTTTTATTGTAGCCTATGGCTGCGGATCTAGATCCAGTTTTGAGCATTCTTAATGCTCAAAACCGGATCAGGATCTGCAAATAGAACCGCAGGTGTGACCCTAGCTTAACTCTATATTTCAACTGTCTCTGAGCTGGTGGGAGAAGACTAGCTAGTGTGATGTCACTGTACACAGAGAGATATCTCCTGTCTCTATGTAACACACCCACAGCATCAGCAAAAGCAGCAACATGTAGCACATACAGTGTAGTTATGAATACAGCACTGGGATGGAATAAAGCATTTCCAGCTGTCTCTAATCTCTAACTCTCCCTCCTTCTCTCCTATCCTTTCCTAAAGTTTCTTTTATTCACTTGTTCTATTGATTTATGTAAACTTTGTCAAAATAACAATGACCATTTAATTTATATTTGTGTAGATAAATATTATTTATGGTGACTTGTATTGGTGTAAAGTTATTTAATTCTTGGTTTTCCCAGGTACAAAAGGGACTAAAGTAAATGAGTTAGCATTTTAATGTGATGATAAATCAATGTTAACATCACTGATTGTCGGGACTGTTGAGGATCTCATAGACATTTACTTGGTGGTCAGGCTTGTAAATAAATGAATAAAAACATTTTTGATTTAGGATCAATTGTAAAACAGGTAAGTGAAGGTGTTATTACAAACTATTAGTGCTCTTTAGAGATGAATAGTTAATAAAACCATCACTAGTAATCTGCAGTGCTGAAGGAGATTATATTGATTACTAGATGGTGGCCCGATTCTAACGCATCGGGTATTCTAGAATACCTTGTAAACAGGAATGAACAGCGTCACACTATGATTGACAGCCTTGTAGACAGGATTGAACTGCGTCACACTATGACTGACAGCCTTGTAGACAGGATTGAAATGCGTCACACTGACTGACAGCCTTGTAGACAGGAGTGAATTCGTGACACTGAATGACAGCTTTGTAGACAGGAGTAAACTGCGTCACACTGACTGACAGACCTTGACTGACAGAGTTGGCAGCCATCCCCCTCACTCCTCATTTTGTGTCCACACTCTTCCCACCTCACGCCACATACTGTACCGCAGCCATCCCCCTCTCGCTCCTCATACAGTGCTGCAGCCATCCCCCTTCACTCCTCATACTGTGTCCACACTGATCCCCCCTCACTCTTATACTGGATCCTCAAATTTATCCCCTTTGTTTCACATATATTCCCCCCACCCTCTCCCCCCAGTTTGGTCCACATATTCTCCCCCACCATCTCCCATCAGTTTGGCTCACATATTCTCCCCCCACCCTCTCCCCTCAGTTTGGCTCAAATATACTGCCCCCCACCCTGTCCCCCCTTGTTTGGCTGACATATTCTGCCCCCTCCCTGTCCCCCCAGTTTGGCTCACATATTCTCCCACCATCATCTCCCCCCAGTTTGCTCCTCATATTACCCCCACCCTCTCCCACGAGGTTGCTGCTTACACTCACCCCCCAGTTTACTGCTCACACACTCCCTCCCCAGTTTCCTGCTCACTCTACCCCCCAGTTTACTGATCACACTCCCTCCCCCCAGTTTCCTGCTCACACTCCCCCCAGTTTCATGTCACATCCTCCCCAGTTTCATGCTCACACCCCCAATTTGTTGCTCTCAGGCCCCCCATTTTCCTGCTCAAACTACTCCACCCTCTCCCTCCACGCTGTTCCCCTTTCCCTAATTACATTAATGTTCAGTTCAGCTCCTATGTTGAGCGGTCTTCTCCAGCCTTCTGCCGTGGTACCTCTGCCGTGATGTCAGCAGCTGAGGATCCGGAAGTGCGGAAAACAGGGCGGCAGTGGCTGAAGACGCTGCTACCATAGTACAGGCGTCTGATAGATGCCTGTACATGGACTGCAGGAGCCAGCGGCTGCAGATTCTCTCTGCGGGAGCAGAGAATAGCCGAGTCCCACAACGGGGGGGGGGGGGGGGAGGGGTGCAACATGCGGCCGTGGGGGAGACTCCTGACAGCGGCCCCCTTCCTGCTGCTCCTGGGCACATGCCCCGCCAGCCCCCCCTCCTAGATACAGCCCTGCCCCAGCTGCATGGTTTTACCTTGGCTGGCAATCAAAATACAGGGAAGCCAATTATTATTGACTATTTAAATAATTGCATTTTTTAAAAATGTGTGTGCTTCACCCTATTTTTGATTGCCAGCCAAAGCAGCTGGGGGCTGGAATTTTCAGCATGGTAATTCCTAATCATTCTAGGCCCCACACAATGAAAATCGCACATTCTTTCTTTTTCAGGTGCTTTACCCAGCTCTTCCAGCAACCCTGGTAGAGGAGGCATGCTGAGTAATAAAGGTGTTAATGTCAGCTTTGTATTTGGCAGATGCCACTAAGCTCAAAATTCATAATGTCAGTCCAATATTAGACCTGCCCGATATGAATATCTAGTAAATATAAAATAACAAACAACACAGAGAAAAAACATTTTAATTGAAATAAAACACATCCCTGGCTGCCATCTTTATTAACCCAAAGCACTCTGACGTAATCCACATCTTCAGCTCCGCAGACATGTGTATGCTCACAGACATAGCAGGCTCAGACTAACAACCGGCTGTGAGAAAAGAAAGGTTATCTAAGTTCACACATGAGCCGCACTAGGCGGGAACTCAGATGACCCCATGAACAGCATGATGGCACATGGATCTCAGCTGTAAAGTGAGTGCTTCCCTTGCTCACATATAGCTGTTTAACATTTGCCATAATGTTGTTCATATGCTCATCTGAGTTCACATGTGATGCGGCTCAGGTGTGTGCTTAGATGACCTTTCTCATGGCTGGTTGTCAGTCTGAGCCAGCTACCCTGTTTCCTCAAAAATAAGACCGTGTCTTATATCATTTTGCTCCCAAAGATGTGCCAGGTCTTATTTTCAGGGATGTCTTATTTTTCCATGATCCCATCACCCCCTTGCAGTCCCCAATATCCCCATCATTCATTTGCAGCCTCCATCATCCTCTTGCAGACCCCAATATCCACATCTTCCCTTGCAGCCCCCAATATTCCCACCATCCTCTTTCAGCCACCATCATTCCCTTGCAGCCCCCAATATCCCCATCTCCCCTTGCAGCCCCCATCATCCCCTTGCAGCCCCCAATATCCCCATGATCTCCTTGCAGCACCCAATAGCCCCATTACATACTTACAAAAAAAAAAACACACACACAGACACAAACTGTACACACACCCACACCCCTTTTATCACCGGTCCGCCATGGTCCATGCTGTATGTACCGGTATTCCGGGTGCCGCTCGGAGCTCTCTGGATCAGCTGCTGTAGATGTACGGTAAGCCACCAGCCAATCATAGGACAGCATCGGCTCGCCAATCAGAGGCCAGAATTCACCGGCCAATCCTAGGCCCGCATGTAACATCATACACCGACATTAGCTGCTGGCCTCTGATTGGCGGCTTACTGTACATCTACAGCAACTGAGTCAGAGAGCTCAGAGTGGCACCTGGAATAACATACAGCGGCAGTCTCCGAGACAACGGTGGAGGGCGGACTACGGTAAATATAATCACAGCTGTATGACCTGATCTTATGTTAGGCAGGCATGCTTAAAAAAAACTTTGGTGGGCCTTATTTTCAGGGGGAGGCCTTATATTTAGCAGTTCTGCAAAACCCCCACTAGGCCTTATGTTCGGGGATGTGTTATTTTCAGGAATTTTTAGGAGTGTCTACTCACAGAGATATGCAGCAGAGCTGAAGATGTTCGCCTGTGGATTACATTGGATGGTTTTGGGTTAATGAAGATGGCAAATGGGGATGCGTTTTGTGTTTTATTTCAATTAAAATGTTTTTTTCTCTGGGTTGTGTTTTTTACTGTTTACTAGAAATTCATAGTGGCTGGGTGAATTTTGAGCTTAGTGACAGTTGCCAACACAAAGCTGGCATTAACCACTTTATTACACAGCGTTCCACCACCACAAGGGCCGCTGGATGAGCCAGGTAAAGCAGCTGAAAGTAGCACTACGAAATATAGCGCCATTTTCTGAGGTGGCTATATGCTGTGAATTTCAGTGTGGGGGGCCCAGAATACTTGGGCCTTACCACCCTGAGAATTCCTGCCCCAGCTGCATGGGTTTTACTTTCGCTGATGATCAAAAATAGAGCGAAGCCTGTGCATTTTTTTTCAAATTATTTATTTAAATAATTTAAAAAAATAATGTCCTGTCCTGTATTTTCATTGCCCTGTCTTGTATTTTGGTAAAGCCAGGCAGCAGGGGATGGCAGCCCATAGCTGTCTGCTTTATCTGTGCTGAGAATCAAAAATAGCTTGAAGTGCTTTGTATTTTTACAGTAATATCATGTCCGTTAATGTGTGATGGGTCCAACAGACAATTACAAATGCTGTCAGAGTGAATAGGCATCTGCAATAAGCTTATTTAGTAACCTGAAAACAGCCCATACATTCTAGCATTTAGAATGTATGGGCAGTTTCCAGACTATTCCAACAGCCAATCACAGATGCTCATTCTCTGTGACAGTGTCTGTGATTGGCAGTTGGGTCCCTCTGCAGTGAATATCCAGGAAGTTAACCAGCGGCCCTGGAAGTAGAAGTGGTGGGATGGCAGGACAGCGGGTACGTGGTAAATATGAGCTGACATATAATAACTATTTTCTTTATTTTTACAGCCCACCGTCCCCGGGACCCAAACTATAATATGGACTTGCTAGGGAAATCCGTGTTTGGCATCTGTGCCTGAACTCAAGGTGTTCGGTATGGACCCTGAACTTTACAGTTCAGGTTTGCCCATCACTTATGGTGAACAATAAATATATCAATTCCTAGTAATATCTTCACTTAAAGGGGATAATATTGATTAAATAGTAAATGGTGACAAACAATTTATGTATCATACCTTATGTTTAGATACTTTTTTATATTAATTATTTATATTGTTATGGCAGGGCAAACAAGGTAATTGCCCCTAGTGTCTACAGCAGAGATACAATGATAATATGAAGAAGGAAAGTATAATCCAACTAAATTACTCAGGAATCTAATTAATTAAAACAACATTTAATGGAATGAATAAGACAGTGTTGAAACACGTAGGTCTGCACCTAAAGCTATATATTATGTTATGCCAAATATTTTTTTTCCACAACTTTCCAATACCTTATATATTTTTAACCACTTCATGACCTATGACACACATGTGCATCATAGGTCGCCTTCCACCCTTTGATGTGAGCTCACATGCTGATCTCGGATTATCTCGAATTATCTCCTGCACATCTCAGCTCATCTAATCAACTTAGATGTGTATCTAACTGCACCGATCAGATCCATGATCTGATCACCGCTGTTAACCCTTTAGATTGGGCTGTAATTCACTCTGGCGGGAATCACACTGTTCCCTGCTGTGATCGGAGGCCCCGTGAAGCGGTCATGTGACCTTCATCTGTTACCTGAACAGACCAGGGTCCTGTAGTGACCCCAGAAGCTTTCTGGAATCAATCCCTGTGGATGCCTGGCGAGGGCCGGCATCCACAAACAGTGATCACATTCCCTATGTACTAAAGTGCTGCAGCTCATCAATACATAGGACAAGCGATCGCAGTGTGCAGCACTGAGACTCTCTAGGGGCAAGTGTAAAATAAAGAAAAAAAAAGAAAGAAAGAATAAAAAAATATGAAAAAAAAGCACAAAAGTTCAATCATCAATATTTACAGAAATGAACACTTGAAATAGATCACTCTGTTTGCAATGACTCCATATAATATATGCATTTCATTTTTTGTATTGAATTATTGAAAAAAATACCTTTTTGATGATATTCTAATTCATTGAGATTCACCTGTATTAGTGAGGAAATCAGAATTTATTAGTGATGACATCAGATTGTATGGGCTCCTGATGGTATTGATATCATGGACGATAGAAGAATGCCCCATCAGACTAGACCGTGCCTCATTTCCAGGGTACCAGGGGAAAGTGTAAATAATAAAATGCATCTTTTAAACTATTAAACTACACTTTTAGCTCAGATAGGGGTGTACTAGGAAGCTGCAGGGAAAGGTAGTGATAGCTTGGGGGGTATATAGTAGCTGACAGGTTCCTTTTAACTATTTTGTGTGACATAACTCTGGTTAAAGGCAAAAAAAATAAAGTTTAAAAATTGCAAAATTTTCAAAATGTTAGCCAAATTTCTGATATTTTCACAAATAAATGCCAAAATATTACCCTAAATCTACCACCAACGGGAAGTACAATATGTTATGAAAACACAATCTCAGAATCACCGAGATTCATTGAAGCGTTACAGAGTTATAACCTCATAACGTGACATTGGTCAGAATTGAAAAAAGTGGAAGGTGAAAACCAGAAATTTTTCGGTTGCGCCACACTGTTTACTAAAGGCAGATTAAATTCTCCGTTACACTGATTTCTCACTCACCTTAACTGGTTGTGCCGTCTCTGCACAACCAGATTGTAGGCTCAGTGGTGAGGAAGGGATCCGAGACCTTTACTCGCCGGTTCCTGGTTCCAAAGTGATTGTCCAGCTCCAACTCGCTTCTCCGGGTCCCGAGATCAATCACGTGTCTGTTTTACCAGCCAGGTCCTTGTGTGCAGAGCTGCTCTCTTCCACCACACTCCCAATAGGGAGGATAAATTAAGGAACAATACAGAAATGGTGGTATTTAGAATATGAGCGCTACACAAGGACACTGCACTGATCAGTATTACCTTTAGATCTTTATTGGATATTAACAAATGTGAGCCCTCGCCACAACATGTTTCGACACTAATGCGTCTTCCTCAAGTGGAGCGGGGATAGATCGCGTCATGCCTGAGCCCCGCCCCCTTTCATGACGTGATTTAGCCCCACCCCCTTCATGACGCGGCCAGGCTCTTAGGTACAGAGAGGGGCGTGCCTAATTTATCAGGCAGCAGTAAACAGGCGGGGCATTTTCGGCAACACAGAAGGGCTTCACTGAAGGGAGGAGAGGAGAGGAAGCTGACAGGCACGAAGAAATGCACGAGGACAAAGCTAGGTAACACCCATTCGGCTTGATTTATTAAACTTCATAAAGCTATATCTTAGCTTTTACTAAACAGTTTTTTTAGCAAAAACGATTGCCCCAAATGTGTGTGCTGGGTGTAGGGACACATATTAACAGTCTGGGGGGGTCATTTGGGGTGGTTGGTTCCCTTTAAATGAGTTATATCATGGTTGAGCTACTGATAAATGGCTCCCGTTTTCCAAAAATAGGGAGTTTAGTGGGTATTTAAGCATCTGGGTTAGACCTTGAGGAAAGGAAAAGTTCATGTTAGAGTTTGAAGTTTTAGCCAAGTCTTTTCTTCTGAGTTTTCAAGTTTGTATTTATTCCTAATTGTATGAAAAGGGAAAAGTTGATTCTTATGGCCACTTTACACACACCAACTTATCTGTCCAACTTCTGAACAACTTACTGGTTGCAGTGAAATCATGGACACATTGTTCCATTTGTACACAGTCACAAAATGGAGCAATGTGTCCATGATTTCACTGCAACCAGTAAGTTGTTCAGAAGTTTGACAGATAAGTTGGTGTGTGTAAAGTGGCCCTTATCGTCCAGAATGTCTGAGATGAGTTTTAAGGCCACTTTACACACACAGATATCTGTGACCAACTTCTGAACAGATCTCTGGTTGCAGTGAAATCATGGACACATTGCTCCATTTTGTGGCCGTAAACAAATGTAACAATGTGTCCATGATTTCACTGCAACTAGAGATCTGTTCAGAAGTTGGACACAGATATCTGTGGGTGTCAAGTGGCCTTTACTCCTTTTTTCCATGTTCCCAATTTAATTCTGGGAGAAATTATTTTAAAGATGTCAATGGTAATCCAATTCGGTCGGATTTTGTCATGTATTTTGATTGAGTTGTTGACTAATAATCTCCAAGATTGAATAGTGTTTTTGATCAGCAAATTTTTGTCACAAAGGTGAAATATAACAATTAATCCCATTTTGCCTCTCATGTTCTTAGGTTCTTCTAATTCCAGCCAAGCTGATCTGTCAGTTTCTCTCCACCAGTTCTGGCTAAGTTTGGTAAGTGTGGCATGGTTATAGGTGCTTATATTAGGGAGAGTTAAACCGCCTCTTTTTTTGCTTTTCATAAGGATTGTCTTTGCCACTCTTGGTTTACTGTTGTTCCATACGAATTTTGCAAGTTGCGTTGTAATTTCTGAAACCATTTCTTCGGAACATTGAGAGGTATTGACCTAAATAGATAAAGGAGTTTTGGTAGGAGGCACATTTTATAGGAGATAATTCTTCCAAGCCAGGAAATTTCTACCGTATTTTCATCATATATAATATGTCAGATTGGATGGTTTTGTATATTTCTGTGAAACTCGTGTCTATGATGTTGGATAACGATTTTTTGAGTTTTATTCCTAGATAACCCAAAGTATTAATTTCCCATGACAGGGTCATCTCCGATTTGAGATTTTCCAATATTGGTGGTTCGAGGTTGAAATTTAGGATTTGGGTTTTTGCTAGATTGACTCTATAATGTGATATAGTTGAAAATTGTTGTATAGTATCGAGAAGACTTCTCATGGAATTAAATGGATCAGTGAGGGTGATGAGAATATCATCAGCAAACAATGAGATTTTAAATTGGCTGGCAATCAAAATACAGTGAAGCCCAATATTTTTTTAAATTATTTAAATGCATAATAAAAAATGTGTGGGCTCCTGCCATATTTTGATCACCAGCCAGTTAAAACCAGACAGCTGGGGCTTGGAGTCTCAGCATAGTAAGAACCAAGTGTTCTTGGTCCCCCACACTGAAAACCGCAGCCCACAGTCACCACTGAAAATGGGGCATTCATCGTAGCCACATTTCCAGGCCCTTTACCCAGCTCTTCCAGTGGCTCTGGTGGGGGTAGCATGCTGGACAATAATGAGGTTAATACCAGCTCTTTATTCTCAGCTGGTACTAAGCCCAAAATTCATAGTGTCACGCCAAAGTAGACATTGCCACCATGAATTTCTAGTAAACAGAAAACAAAAACACAACCACAACACAGAAAAAAATTTTTTTTGGTGAGAAATAAAACAAAAAACACATTTAGAGACTCCATCTTTATTAGAAAAAAACCCCCTCAATCCGACCCTCAGTCCATAGACAATGCAATGTCAGCTCTGCTTCATTGCTCTGAACAGACAAGTGTCTATTCAGAGCGACAAGCAGGCTGAGACTGACAGTGACAGTCAGAGGTCAATTGAGTACATAGCTGAGCCATGAACTCAGGTGAACCCTGACATACATCTCGAACACAGACGAAAACTGCCCAGTACTCAGCTGTGCAGTGAATATCCCTGGAAGTTAATGAGCGGCCCCGGAAGTGGAAGCGGCCAGGACAGTGGGACTGCAGGATGCACGCCGCAGGACCCAGTAAGTATAATGATAATGTTTATTAACTATGTTTATTAACTATATGCTTTATTTTACAGCCCCGCACCCCATCCCATAACTGGAAAGTCCAAACTCGGGGTTCGAACTCAAGTTCGAGTTACGTCCAGCCCTAAACTCAGACTTTACAAAAAGGTCTGGGCGAGTCTTCCGATCCCAGACATTGGGGGGTTCGCCGATCACTACTGCCATCAACTGACCGTATACATTCCTTATCGTATAATGTTGGAAATGCGCTAAATAAAATCTGTCAATAGATTTAAAAGTACAAACTTACATATTATTATAAAAGTTGAGAGTGTAAATGCCGTTTAAATTCTGATTTCATAGTCATGTACAGCAAGTGATTATAATCAACTTTCAATTATACTTTATTAATGAAATCAGGAGGGAAATACCTTTAAAAAAACTTTCACAAGATGTCTTCAGTAGGCTGATTCTGAACCACACATATGCTCGTTGTTCAGCAGCTCTGTCTTCAGGGGGAGTGGCCTACACTGCATTCACAATACAGCTGATAAAACTTTCAAGTTATCTCATGCCGCCACTTCTGTTCACATATGGCTTTGCTGGATGTTTTCACAGAGAACAGAGCAGAGACCACGTGAAAGGAGGATAAAATTCCACAGGAGCTGTTTGAGCTCAGCATGGTGCCGTCATGAGGTAACTTGAGAGCATTATCAGCTACATTGTGAATGCAGTGTGGCATTGCCCACTGAAGACGGAGCAGCCTGACAATGAGAATATGTGTGGTTCAGAATCAGCCTACTGAGGACATCTTGTGGAAGAATCCTTTAAAAGATGTTTCCTTCCAGATTTCATTAATAAAGTATATTTGAAAGTTGATTATAATCACTTGCTCTACATTATTATGAAATAAACATGTAAACTTCGAGTACGCTTAAAATACTTTGAAATATTAAAATGACATTTAGGGTGTGTGCACACATTGTGCTTTTGATGTGTTTTTTCAGGGCAGATTTGTCACAAAACCTGAAGAGTTTTCTGATGCCAGCAAAGTCACTAAGATTCCTAAAATCTCATGCACACATTGAGTATTTTCTCCTTATAGATTTGGGACAGCTAAAAATTCACGTCAATTCTTTCACCATTTTTGCTGCAGATTTCACCCACTTTAATGAACGAAAAAAACATGAGGCAAAAATGCATCACAAAGACACATTTTTGCCGCTGTGTTTTTCCTGCCAAGAGATGCAGAAAGCCCAGGTGTAACTGACCTCTTAAGTGTTCAGATTAATTTGAGTTTTATATAGCATTTCTGACAAATGTTTTCAGCAAGTTCTCAGCCTTATCAGGTTTAAGACAGCTAATAAACCGATGCAGTAAGCAATATTCGCTGTGTTTCTTAAACTTTGAAATTGTTGTGCACTGACCCCCTTGATGCCCTAGGAAGATTATTCTTGCTTGTTCTTTAAGGGAGACTGGATCTCTTATACCAGGGATCTCCAACCTGTAGCCTGGTAGCCACATGTGGCATGTGGGCCTGTGATGTGAGGATCGTGGCTTCGTTCATTACCACCAGGTCTAGCAAACAGCTATGAAGAGTGGGTCTCTAGATGGTGACTTTTGGGAGTAACCCCACACAAAAAAGCAGATCTAAGGCCCCTTTCACTGATTGCATAAGATGCGGCAGATTTCCTGCATCTGCCGCCTAACGGTCGCACTTGTGGCTCACTTGCGGCAAGCCCCATACACTATCTATAGGGCTTGCAGCAGATGCGGCAAGTGAGCTCGAGCCGCGGTTCCGGCACTTGCGTCAGTTGCGGTGGCGAAAAAAACGCTGCTGACCGCATTTTTTTTTGCGGCCACAACTGACGCAAGTGCCAAAACCGTGGCTATAGCGCACTTGCTGCACCTGCTGCAAGCCCCATAGACAATTAGTGAAAAACGCTGGTGTGAAAGGGGCCTAATTGGGGTGGGTACAAACCCCTGTATCTGGCTAGATGTGACATCTGTGGAAAAGCTTTGGCTGTCATCATACCAGTAACGTGGGCTTTGGGAGTTACTACTGTGAAGGGAGTTCAGAGCTGGATGTAATAACAAATAATGTGAATTGACCTTTTGCAATCTTTATATTTATGTAGGCTTATGTCGCCACCATGTGGTCACAACTGATATAACAACTATATACTGTCTAGCTCTAGCCATATCTATCAGTCTATTATTTATCTATCTATCTACAATTGTCTAAGTATCTATCTTACTATATATAGCTATTTCTAGTTATCGAAAGCAATCTATCTATCTATCTATCTATCTATCTATCTATCTATCTATCTATCTATCTAACTGTATCAACAAACAGACAGCACTCATCATATGTGGTTCAATACTTCACTCTATTTATTGGCCTATACGGTCAATATTGGCCAAAAAAACAGAGAGAAGTATTGAACCACATATGATGAGTGCTGTCCGATTTTTGATACTTTTATAACTAATAGGAGCTGAATACTGCTGGATGACTTTACACCTAACTATATTCAATTGTTGCTTAGTGCTGCTGTTGATCTTTTTCTTTTTTATCTGTCTATTTATCAATCTATGTTAATCCTATAATTCTAATTCCTAAAATAAATGATGGCATATGGCAAGCTTTTGAAATGAAAGGGTTTGTCTTATGGATAGAATTTGTTACCAACAAGGAGAGGTGATGCATGACTAATCAAGGGTTCTGAAAGCTGGGACCAATAATGAAAATGGGGTCCATGTTCCCAATGTGAGCTGCTAAAATGTGTTTCACTCCTACCATAAAGCTATATTGAAATTGCTTCATTCATGTATGGTCACCTTTTCATGGAATCAAATAATTTCTAGAGTGCTACACAGGTGTCAGGACACCCTTATTCTTCTAATGTCTGGGTTCCAGAGAGAGGCACATAATGAACCATAACCATAGATGACCATGTATCTACCTTCGCTCTGCACTACACCATACCTCTTATCTCGCACAAGGAATATACAGTATTTTTTGGACTATAGGATGCACCTGACCATGGGTGCACCCAGTTTTTACAGGAGTTTAATAGGGGAAAAGTAATTTGAAGCAAAAAACGTGGTCATGATGCACTGTTTTGGGGGGGGGGATAGATTCCACTGCTAGCACTGCTTTGGGGGTAATGTCCGCAAATTCTATACATCCTGTGCCTCTTGCAGGTATATATGTCCCCCATCCTGGTGTAAGTTCCCATATCTTAGTATATGATCCCCCATCCTGGTATATGTACCTATATCCATGTATGTGCCCTATATCCTGTTATATGATCCTATATTCAGGTATGTGACCATATCCTGTTATAAGATTCTCCATCCTGATATATGTGACCCATATCATGGTACACATTCCCCCATCCTCATAAAAAGATATGTGCTCATATCCTGGTACATGATCCCCCACCCTGGTATATTCCTCATATTTTGGTACATAATTGCCCACCCTGGTATCTGCTCATATCTTGGTATATGATCCCCCATCCTGGTATATGCCCCATATCCTGGTATTTGTCCCTAAACCTGGCATATTATCCCCCATCATGGCGCACACTAAAAAAATAAATGATCATGCTCACCTCCCATCATTTCCCCTGCAGCATCGCAATATACTCCTGTGCTTTCATGTTGGACACTGATCAGTGCGTGAGCATCACTGTTATGCATTACGCTCCACACACTACATCAGCTAACGGGGCACAAGAAGATGGGAGAACATTGCAATGCTGCAAGGGGACTGATGTGAAGCGAGTATAATCTTCCACCGGGTATTCATTGCTGCCTCGCCAAACATAAGTGGGAAGCAGTGAATATCCCCAAACACGATCACCCACAGCTGATCATTTCACCACCCGGCATGCTGATCAGCTGATGTGCCTGCTGTAAACTGATCAGCTGACTTTGTCAGCTGATCGGCCAGTACATTGGCAGGTCAGCTGACTAGTCAGCTGATCGTTATGCCGGTTGGAAAACCTAGTCAGCTGACCTGCCGATCACCTAATGCACCAGTCGGTCAGCTGACTTTGTTAGCAGATCGGTTTGCCAGACCGCACATCAGCTGATCAGTATGCCTGGTGGTGAACCGATCAGCTGAGAATCCGTTTTGGACGTCGCAGGACCCAGGACCTGGACTACGTCAGAGGGATTTGGAGGGTATGTGAATAAATTGGTGATTGAGGTGTCTGTTTTTTTTGCTAATAAATGTTTTTATTCTAATGTGCCTGTTTTTTTTAAATTTTTATTCACTATTGCTAATGGCTGGCTATCTTATTGATGGCTGACTTTAGCAATAGGGACTTGGTGTCAACTGCAAATAAAGCTGGCACCAACCCCATTATTACCCAGTCTGCCACTGCACACGGCAGCTGGAAGAGCAGGGGTAACCCCCAGTTTTGGCATCTCTCATTGAAGTGCCAATTCTGGGGTAGCTGCTGGCTGTGATTCTTTTTTTTTAATTCTTTGGTATTTTACATCAAAACATAGAAATCCAAATCAGATGATCATTTGTCCCAATAAAACATGTAAGCTCACCACTCTGGTGCATTAACGGATAAACATCATGGTGGCTTTATACTACATTATAATAAGGACAGAAAGTCTATATCAGCCAATAGATTTTCAAAATTTCCAAAGTCCATGAATAAGACCAGTATCCAAATGTAATCACTAAATTAGACACTCCAACCTTTGAACTAAAATATTGGATAAGAATAAACAAGAGGACAGAGAAAGAGTTAGAAAACAGAAAAATAGAAGAGAAGAGAAAAAGAGAGGAGAAGGCATAAAGGAGAAGGAAGGGTCCTTGCCGGGACAGCACAACTGCCAAAGAATGTTCATGTCTCAATCGTACTTACTTCCTCGACACTCTCTATAAATATCCATTTGCTGAAACTCCAGCCAGCTAAACCACGTGTTTCTAAACCTCGTGTATGAGTCATGAATTGCATATGTTAAGTCTCCATAAACATGAGGTCATTCACCTTCTCAATCCACAAAGAAATTGGGGGGCATGTCGCCTTTTTCCATAGAAGTGGAATGCATGTTTGAGCGGCCATTATCAGAAATCTTAGCAAGGAGTGTTTGTATCTGTGCATGTGGCTGTGATTCTTAGCGTAGGGGGCCCAGAACGCTTGGGCCTTACCACGCTGAGAATTCCAGGCCTTCAACTGCCTGGGTTACCTTTGCTGGACATAAAAAATTCGGCAAAGCCCACATCAAATTTTTTATTTTTTTTTAAACTAAAAAAAAGGGCTTCACTGGATTTTCCGTTGCCAGTGAAGGTAACAACAAGCAGCGGGGGTTAATAGACCGCAGCTGCCTGGGTACCTTTGCTGGCAAGAGCTAATGTCTCGAAATGCATGTTTTTTTTTTCTTAAAATACTTTCGCTATTGCTAATGGGCGGCTGGCATATTGACGGTTGACATTAGCAATATGGGGTTGGTGTCAGCTGCAAATAAAGCTATCACCAACCCCATTATTACCCAGTCTGTCACCGCACACAGCAGCTGGAAGAGCTGGGGTAGCCCCCAGGTTTAGAGTCTCTCACTGAGGCGGCAACTCTGGGGCAGTTGCTGGCTGTGATTCTTAGCGTGCATGCAGGGCCCAAAACGCTTGTGCCTTACCATGCTGAGAATTCTAGCCCTCAGCTGCCTGGGTTACCTTTGCTGGACATAGAAAACCCAGCAAAGCCCATGTCAATTTTTTTTTTTAAACTAAAAAAAACGAGCTTTACTGGATTTTCCAGTGAAGGTAATAACAACCAAGGTTAGCAGCCCTCAGCTGCCTGGTTTAACTTTGATGGACATAGAAAATGTGGCAAAGCCAATTTTGGTTTCCCCATCAGCTCCTGTTTACTCCCTAACCTATCCCTACCTGTCTCTGCACCTTCATATCACATCCATAACCATCCCAGTGTCACATAAAATTATAATGATTAATATTTTTTCTGTTATATAGCGCTATTAATTCCATATCACTTTACATACATTTTTGACACTTTCTCCATTGGGGCTCACAATGCAAACCTCCCATCTGTATGTCTTTGAATTGTGGGAGGAAAGGGAGTGCCTGGAGGACACAGCAAGAACATACAAACTCCGTTCAGGACACCAGAGGTGCTAATTACATTTTTTGGTGACACAGGAAGGGTTACGGATGTAGTAGCAAGGTGTACGACAGGTACTGATAGGTTTGGGGGAAAAAAAAATATGTTTTTTGTCACTAATATTTCTGTATCGTTAAATTATTTATGAGATAGGTCTTTTGTAATGTATGTCAGATATTTGTCTGCATGTTTTTTATGGCATGGATAATTCCCTGATGTCATTGTTTGTGTTTTCATTTTATGTCCACAATCTGCCTGCTCTGTGGGATAAAGCCTGCAGGGCATATTCTGACAGGGAGCAGAAGACTGCCTCATGGCGGAAAGTTATGTTGGCCCTTTATCCCGAGTTTGACAGTTCTGATCAGCAAATGGAGTCTACTATTGGTCATTTTTTTTTTTGTAGGGGGGTGGGTTAATGTCTTGGTTGGATAAAGTAGAATTGCATACTTATGTCTTTTCTGTTTCACATTTTAAATCGTTGAGGGACTACGTTAGGGCAAAACAGGAGGACTTGAGCGGATCTGCAGCAAAGAAATGCGTATTTAATTAAGAGCAGGAGCTACAGTTTCTGGAGGAATGCTTTAATTATAGGCCGTAAGTATGAAGAAAAATGTTCTGCTACTTGAAAGTGTGCAAGTTAAGTTTGCTCAATTTTATTAAAAAATTTTTGTTTGCCTTTACAGTACCATTGGGAATGTGCAGCCTATAGCACCGCTGCCTTGGCAAGTTCAAGTTTGGTGGTGAGCACAGGATCCCAACAATGATGGCAAGTGCAGCCGAGGAACACGTTCCACCTGAGGAGTCGGCCCCTACCATGCAACACTTCGGTGAGTCAGCAGAATGTGATCCTTCTTCTTCCACATCTGAATAGCATGTATTGGCTAACACCTTGTCACCACCACCAACCAAGCGGGCCAAGAAAACGAAGCATGTGGTGCTGATGGAGCAGGAAAAGGAGGCTCTGGCACATGCTATTAGCCTGATTGCCCAACCAGAAAATGAGGAGGATGACTTCTGCACCTTTGCAAACACATTCGCGGTTGGTTTGCGGAAAGTTACTCCACAGCAGCATCCAATCGCTATGACCTTTGCCACAATTATGCTGACGTACTTCACTCAAAACCCCCAAAAACAACCCTACACTGCCACAAATCGTGGCTTTGTTAGAAGAGTTGTGGCACCCCAAATCACAAATCACTACTACACCTACAGCAGCATACAGGCCTATGTCAGCTGAAGTCAATGCTGCTGAAGGTGGAGAAAGTGCCAGAGCAGTAGCCTAGCCTACTCAATATTTACCAGAGTATGGATTCAACTCCTACTCTCTTGGTAAATAACTGATACACTAACAAAAACTGAAGGATTTGTCTATTATTTTGTTTGTTGCGCCACTGTTTGGTGCTTTGCACTTTGACTTTAGATTGTGAAGATACAGATGTCATAGTCCACTCCTCAGTTGCCACCAAGAGTACGTGTTTCCAACTATCATTAGTATTGCTCAAGTGACGCATGACTCTCCTTCCCAGGTGATGGGGAAAACACCTTGGGCAACACTAATGAAAGATGGAAGCATACCTTCTTTGCGGCACTTGATAAGTGGACTTTGACATCCATATCAGTTTCTTGCACCACTGTTCGGTGCTTTGCATTAGTAACTTTGAATTGTGAAGATACAGATGTCCTAGTCCACTCCTCAGTTGCCGCCAAGAGTACATGTTTCCAGCTATCATTAGTATTGCTTAAGTGACTCTCCTTCCCTTGTGATGAGGAAAACATCTTGGGCAATACTAATGAAAGATGGAAACATACCCTCTTTCCGGCACTTGATGAGTGGACTTCAACATCCATATCAGTTTCTTGCACCACTGTTCGGTGCTTTGCATTTACTTTTTTTTGTGAGAAAAGTTGTTTGGATCATTTACCGTATATTAAATGATCCAACAAATGTATTAACATTTTTACCTTTTAATAAAATTTGATCAAATATATAAAACTTCGTTATCCAAAAAAAATCCTACAATTAGTAAAAATTTTAAATCCAATGGTATCTGGTTCTTTTCTTTGTCCACCTGGAAACTGTTGTCAACAGGTTCACCGCAGCCAGAACTTGAACCATTTATCAGTATAATAGTAATATTATCCTTGAATAGTGCCTTTTAAAAGCATGTAAAATCATTATTGTACTGTTTGTAGTTTCCATGTTATCAGCATTGTGAGACTCTGCAGGGAGCTACTGGATTAGTACTCTACATTAGTAAACAAGAATAGTCTGGCTCTATCCTGGCTGCAGACACAGACAGCAGGATACCCCCCTCCCCCCTCCACACACACACTGATCTCCTGAGCAGTGGTGTGAATATGTAACATTATTACCGTGTTTCCCCGAATATAAGACAGTGTCTTATATTAATTTTACCCCCAAAAGTCCCACCCTGTCTTATATTCGGGGTATGACTTATATTAAAAAAAAAAAGACAAAAATGAAAAGTCCCAGCCCCATACAGTATGCCACTGCAGCCCCCAGCACAGTACCGTTAAAACCGCAATTCCGCCGCACAGCCGACTTGCGGCATACTTGCGGCAGGTCCCCATACAATGTACGGTACTGTATGGGACACTTGCGGCAAGGTACAGCAAAGGTGCGTTAACCGCACCTTGCCGCAAGTGTCCCATACAGTACCGTACATTGTATGGGGACCTGCCGCAAGTGTGCCGCAAGTCGGCTGTGCGGCGGAATTGCGGTTTTAATGGGCAAGTCGGCAAGGAAACATCCTTACTTTTTAGGGTAATGGCGGCCTCGGGCTATGGATTCCTCCGCGGTGCAGGGCGTTGTCCAGATGCCTCTTCATGCAGGAGCTTCTGGCCAATCAGCACTCGAGCCGCTGAGCCAATCAGCGCTCGAGATGCTGGGGAGCCGCTGGCCAATCAGAAGCTCCTGCCGGCAGCGGTGACGTCAGGCCGGGGCGACAGGCGCACAAGATTAACCCTATGCCCTCGGGGTTACCTGCGGCACCTGAGGGCAGAGGGGAGCCCACGGGGGACAGCGGACCTGCGGCTGCACCTGAGGGCAGAGGGGAGCCCACGGGGGACAGCGGACCTGCGGCTGCACCTGAGGGCAGGAGGGAGCCCACGGAGGACAGCGGACCTGCGGCTGCACCTGAGGGCAGAGGGGAGCCCACGGAGGACAGCGGGGCCAGTGGGACAGCGGGGACACAGGTAAAACATGCAATGGGCAAAAATGGCACTTTAGCGGTACCCTGTCTTATATTCCCCGAAAATAAGTCACCCTGTCTTATAATCGGGGTATGACTTATATTGGAAAATTCTGCGCCAGCCCTGCCCTGACTTATATTCGGGGGGTGACTTATTTTCGGGGAAACAGGGTATTCATCCTATGGGGAGTGACAGAGAACTAAGTGGATCACTCACTGTGAGTGGCAGATGGAATGAATCTCTGTATTTGAAGTTTACAGAAGATAGGAGGGAAATATGCATAAAAGAAATACATAAATAAAGAGCGTTTAGAGAAAGGAATTAGAAAATCATAGCGGTTACATCAATTGTCAAACTGATCGGAAGATATTGGATCCGGATGGGACGTCGTGGGACCCTCGACCCAGGACTACAGCGGAGGGATATAGTGGGTATTTAATAAAGTGGTGAATGAGATGTGTGCTTTTTTTTAATAAAAATATTTTTTTGGTTGGCTGTGTCTTTGTTTTTAAAAGTCTATACTATTGCTAATGGACGGCTGTCATATTGACAGTTGACATTAGCAATTGGGGCTTGGTGTCAGCTGCAAATAAAGCTGTCACCAATCCCATTATTACCAAATCTACTGCCGCACAGAGCAACTGGAAGAGCAGGGGTAGCCCTCAGTTTTGGCATCTCTCATGGAGGCTGCTAGCTGCAATTTTCAGCGTGGGGGCCCAGAACACTTGGGCCTTACCACACTGAGGATTCCAGCCTTCGCCTGCCTGGGTTACCTTTTGCTGTCATACAAAGTCTAGTGAAGCACACTTCATTTTTGTTTTTAGTTTATTTTTAAAAAAATATCTGTGGATATTCCATTACCAGTGAAGGTAACACCAAGCAGTGGTGGTTAGCAGCCAATAGCTGATTATTAGCTGGCAATAGAAAATGCAGTGGAAGCCCCCGCATTTTTTAACCCCTAACCATAGGATTATGTGTTTGTGATTTTATTTATTTATTTATTTTTTTAAATGAATTTTTAAAAAAAAAATTGACGTGAGCTTCAACCAACGCCCAGCTGCCTATTTGTACCTGGCTGGAACCAAAAATATAGGGAAGCCCTTTTTTTATTATTTCATGAATTTCACAAAATAACTTAACAAAAACACTTGGGCTTTGCCCTATTTTTGTGTCCAGCCAAGTACAACTAGACAGCTGGGGGCTGGAATCCGCAGCGCAGGGTGGCCCGAGCTTTCTGGCCCCCCCCCGCTGCGAAATGAAGTCGGCAGCCGCCCCAGAAAAAGGAGTGCCGTCTTCTGGTGCTGTATCCGACTAATCCAGGGTCCTGGTGACGGGTGGCTCACTGGGTAATAATAGGGTTAGGGCCAGCATTCAGGGCCGCGCCAGATATTTGTGGGCCCCGCGTGAAAGAGTCTCCATAGGCCCCTTTAACACTCTGTCCGCGCTGCTCTGCACCACAAGCCACACCCCAGGTTTAGACAGATGAAAATAAGAAAACATTTCTTCCTATTAAGTAAAGTTTGCCTGGAGGTGTAAAAGGGAGGGATCATTAACGCTAATTTTAATGTACTAGGCCAGAATACGGAGGCAATAAATCTATAGTTAGTGTCTTTCTGCAAATTATATTAGACACACACAGCTCTGCTATATACCCATAGACCTAGATGGCTCTGCTACATGCACATGTAGGCACATAGAACTCTGCTACATGCACACTTGACACACAGCTCTGCGACTTGCACACTACACACACAGCTCTGCTATATGCCCAATACATGCACATACAGACATGCACAGCTCTGCTACATTCACACTACACACACAGCTCTGCCACATGCCCAATACATGCACATACAGACACACAAAGCTCTGCTTACATGCACATGCAGACACACACTGCTCTGCTACATGCCCAGTACATGCACACTACACACACAGCTCTGCTAAATGCACATACAAACACATACAGCTCTTCTACATGGACAACACATGCACATACAAACACACACATACAAACAGCTCTTTTACATGGACAGTGCATGCGCATAAAGATACACACACATATACAATCTATACATTACCACATCGGTGCAGAGCAGGAGAGGAGCCGCAGGGAGCTGCAGGAGGCTGCAGAAGTTGAACAGCAACAGGATCTTCAAGGGACTGAAATTGGAAGGTCCTTCATCCTCCATGTAGCTCCCTGTAAGCTTCTTCTCCTGCTGTGTACCGATCACATAGATCAGTGCATAGCAAGAGATAGGGAAGGAGGGCAGCTGTCTGTGATTGGGTCTCCTCACTGCTTCCCTCACAGACAGCGAGTGGGCCCTTTCACTTCTTCAGGGCCCAGGCATCTGCCCGGGTATGCCGAGTGCTGGCGTCGGGCCTGCCAGCTTTGTATTATCAGCTGGCACTAAGCCCAAAATTCATGGGGTCACGTCAATATTAGACATGACCATCATGAATTTCTAGTAGAGAATTAAAAAAAAACACAACACAGAGAAAAATATTTTTATTAGAAATAAAACAAAACACAATTAGTGACTCCATCTTCATTGAACAAAAAAAATCTCCACCCTCTGACGTAGTCCAAATGAGAAGATCTTCAGGTCTGCTACATTTCCACCAGCACAAATATGTCTGCTGGTAGAGATGTAGCAGGCACAGGCTAAGCACCCTGACATACGAAAAGTTATCACAGTTCATGTCTGAACTGCATCAAGTGTGAACTCTGATAACATCAGCCTCCAACCGCTCAACTGATGCTGTCACGTGGCACATCAGCTGATCGGGTTGTCACGGTCAGCTGATTCAGGTCCTGTCGTGATCGGAGATGGAAGCTTCACATCCCGGGACAAGTGGCGGAGAGGTGAGTATGTTTTTTTTATTTTCATACTGTTGCTTTCTTTCATTTCGCTTTGGCAGTGTATGTTTATGCACAAGCAAAGCGTAAGTAAACATACATGTCACACAGGTGGAGGATTATTCCTGCCCTCTGGCATATCCCCCTGCGAATTTGGGAGAAAAGCTTCGCCGTAAAAAAAAGTGGTGTGTGAAGGCAGCGCTTTTTTTTCCGGTGCTAAAAAGCGCGACCGCAAAATGCGGGAAAATATGCCAGCGTAAAAAAAGCACAGCAAGAAGCACAGCGTGTGAAAGTAGCCTTATATTAGCTTGAACAGCCGGCCCGCTCCACTGTTGCCGCCCCTCCACAGCACAACCAGACCGTACTTCTGGACTAAAATGCACACCTGTGACCCGTTGAAGGGTGAGAGCCCAAAACGGTGCCGTAGTCACTCTGGTCTCCCCCCCTCCCTGCATCATGTTTTGGCAACCCCAATAAAGGACCGTTTTTCATCATCTCTGTTGAGTGCAGCTTTTCTTCATTTTTATTTAAAATGCACACCCACTTTCTTCCAAATTTTGGATCCAAAAAGTGTGTCTTATAGTCCGAAAAATGCAGTACATGTCAGAAGACAACAGAAACAGACAAACATATTTATAACCAGATCTTGGGGGTTGCACAGAATAGTAATGCAGGCCAGATGTTTACTTGGGCTACAGGTTTGGTAGCTTGATCTTGATCAAAATTGTTTCTACACCAACAGGTGGATTTTTTTCTGCAAGAGCAGGGGACTGCTAAACTCTCCGCCATAGGAAATTGTAATGGTGAATTCTCACAGTTCAAATGGGTCCTGGATTTCTTTCTAGAGTGTAATAATAATAATAATGTTATTTATAGAGTGCCAACATATTCTGCAGCACTTTACAACTCAGAGGGTACATATACAGACAATTTGAGACAATACATAGTAACAAAAAATTCAGAAACCATGAGGAGTGAAGGCCCTGCTCGCAAGCTTAAAATCTATCTAATAATCTAATCTAATACTAGATGGGGAGGGCGGGGTTGTCTTGATGGGGTGCTCTCTGTGGTGCTGGGGGGGAGGCCATCTCTTTCCCCCTTGTGCACTCTCCCCCCTGTCTGTGCTCTCTCCCGTGTGTGCTCTTCTCCCATCATGTGCTCTCTCCTTTGAGTTGTTTTCCCCCTCTGCGCTGCTCCCCCTTTGCTGCCTTCTCCCCTCTTTGCTCTCTCCTTTGAGCTCTCTCCCCCTTGTGCATCTCCCCCTGTGCTGTTGTTTTAAAGCGTCAGAGTGACAGGGCGGATATGCCCTTACTTACGTAGCGCTCACTAATATACGAATTAGGCACACTGAATACAGTTTTATGGTAAAACAATAATGTAACAATTTATTAAGCTTACATCAGGATAATGCTCAAGTATGGAATGGCAGATACAATATTACCCCGTGCCTATAATTCAGTTCATGTAAATCACATAATTAAGGTGAATCATATTATATGGAGAAATAAGTATTAATACATACCAAGTATTATAAAATCACTTCTCCACCGAAGGGACCACAGTGTCAGCGACAAGGAAATACTCTGGTCTTGTCATCACAGAAACGTGCGTCCACGATACCTTCTGGAATGTCCCTAACTCGCTGAACTGGGCCCTCATTTTTATACACAGCTCCCACATCCTCCCCTAACACATCTTGTGCAATATGTTTAAGCCAGATCATCAGTATCTTGCAACTGCGCAGTAGGTTGTTGTTTGACATGGGCCTGGTGCTTACTGATAACTACAACCTGGGTCTGTTCAAACAGACTCAAGGTCTGTTTTGTTTGACATTATCATGTCTTCTGACCACAGCACAATGCTTCAAGGTTACATTTTGTTTGAACTGACCCAAGGTCTTGTTTGCCACTGGCATGTCTTTTGACAATAGCCCAGTGCTTCAAACGTCTGTTACTGATTACAAAAAACCTTAGGAATGTTATAGTATAACATTTAAAGGTTCTCCAATATGTTGCTTGTCACAAAGTTAAATCTTCATGATCATAGCATAACGCTCTAAGATGGTGGCATATGGGCAGCATGACCTCCATAATCACCTATTCTGAAAACTGGATACCTATCGTAACTCAGGCACACACTCATACTTGCCTCATTTGTATCACAGCTGTCTTCTCCCCTCGGGTGCTCTTTCCTTTGAGCTGTCTCCCCCTTTTGCATTGTCTCTCCCCCATTTGCACTCTCTCACTTCCCTTTGTGCACTCTCACCCTTGTGTGTCCTCTCCCCCGTACTGTCTTCTCCACTCACGTGTTTTCTTCTTTGAGCTTTCTACCCTCTGTGCATTGTCTCTGCACCGTGTGATCTCCCCATGTGCACTCTTACTCACCCTCATACATTCTGCTCCTGTGCACTGTCTTTCTCCCCCTCCCCCTATGCACTCTCTCGACCCTGTGCACTCTCTTTCCCCCTGTGCGCTCTTCCTCTCTCCCTGTGTTGTCGTCTTCTCCTCTTTTGTGCTCAGCCTCTTACATTTGAACCCAGGCGTCCAAAGATGGCACGCGTGACCTGGAATGCGCATGTACAGATACTCATACCGCCATCTTTGTGCATCAGGTATCTAAAGATGGCGGCCGCTTAAGTAAGTGCACATGCACACGTCGGGTCACCCACCACTATCTTTGTATATCCAAAGATTGCAACCCACTGAGTAAGTGCCCATTCAACTGCTAGGTATACACATGCACACTTATTGAGACGTGTGATAGTCGGACATTCGGATGCTGGAGGTGACAGACGGGACAGCACGATTATGTAAATAGAAAAGCTAAGGGTGCTAAGTTAACCGGAGATGGCTTGTTGATCCTGGCATTTATTCTCATTGCCATATTTTAGGTCTGAAGATTTTTTTCCCCTTTTGGATAAGGAAAATGGCCTCTTTCCTTATGAGTGGATGGAAGGGGTTCTACATTACATTTGAAAAACCATTGATTTGCTTTTCTTTCA
Organism: Allobates femoralis; assembly: GCA_033576535.1. Taxonomy (NCBI): domain Eukaryota; kingdom Metazoa; phylum Chordata; class Amphibia; order Anura; family Aromobatidae; genus Allobates; species Allobates femoralis. The sequence continues at coordinate 280,306,152 of JARQOC010000001.1, forward strand.
TCTGCCTATCAAATGATGCTACTATGTTAGGTCTCCATTATTTATTGTGTACAATACCTTTTTAATAGTCACACATTTATGTAGAGAAATTGTGATTGTGTTTTGCCTTGTATGTGTGATAAAATATTAATGTTAAATATGTTCTGAAGTAATGGGACTTAGTGGAGCTAATGATACTACTAACCATTTAGCTTTAAAATATAGTATGTAATTTATGTAACATTTTCGAATATTAAGTATGAAACCACAATGGGAGCAGAGTTGTATCAAACAGTGCATAGGTCACATGTAACACACTTTGCTATACAATACAGCGGACTCACAATAAAGGTATTCTACAAGGTTCTAAGGTTATACAAACACATCGTCAGAATATCATTAAGACGAATGTAAATCTTTTTTGGAAATTCTGAGTATTGAAGATTTATTAGACAAAGAAGTGATCATGGGAAAAGCGGTTTAGTAGACTATTTGTCTCCCTAATCTGAAAAACATTATTGAACTGAGAGAACAAAATATATTTATCTGCGCCATTAATGAAGTAACATGATTGCAACAGTCCTGTCATTTTAATATGGGTGATTCTGCCATCTAGTGGTCTTGTTGATAAATTCAGCAACTGGCTTTAAGATCATGTAGAAGCAAAACTGATCACATACAAGTATTGGAACTGCATGTAATTAAAACGTTTATATTTGGACATATATTTTATAGCTTGCCTTAATTTATTACACCATTATTTCATATCCATGTTAATATTTTATATGCTGTTTTCAACTATTATATATAATAAAAAGCAAGCGCCACTACTCTGTTCTCCTCCTCCTCGACCTGTCAGCCGCCTTCGACACTGTTGACCACTCCCTTCTACTACAGATCCTGGAATCTCTTGGCATTATGGACCTTGCCCTCTCTTGGATCTCCTCATACTTAACGGACCGCACCTTCAGCGTCACCCACTCCCACACATCCTCCTCGCCCTACCCCCTATCTGTCGGGGTCCCCCAGGGCTCGGTTCTTGGACCATTACTGTTCTCAATCTACACTTTCGGCCTAGGGCAACTCATTGAGTCCCATGGCCTCCAATATCACCTCTACGCCAACGACACCCAAATCTACCTGTCTGGTCCTGACATCGCCTCCCTTCTATCCAAAATTCCACACTGCCTGTCCGCCATCTCATCCTTCTTCTCTGCTCGCTTCCTTAAGCTGAACATGGACAAAACCGAGTTCATAGTCTTCCCCCCAAGACACTCCCCCTCACTACCTGACCTATCCATCGTCGTCAACGACTGCTCTCTCTCTCCAGTCCCCCAAGCCAAGTGCCTCGGGGTTATCCTTGACTCTTCCCTCTCCTTCAAGCCCCACATCCAGGTCCTCGCCACCTCCTGCCGACTCCAGCTCAAAAACATCTATAGGATTCGCAATTTCCTTGACCACGACACTGCTAAAACCCTCATTCACGCTCTCATCATCTCCCGCCTCGATTACTGCAACTTTCTGCTCACCGGCCTCCCCAATACTCCCTTGCACCTCTCCAATCTATCTTGAACTCCGCTGCCCGCCTAATCCATCTGTCTCCCCGCTACTACCCTGTCTCCCCCCTCTGCCAAGCCCTTCACTGGCTACCTACTTCCCAGAGATCCCGGTTTAAAACATTAACCATGACATACAAAGCCATCCACAACCTGTCCCCTCCATACATCTCTGACATGGTCTCCCGATACCTACCCTCACGCAACCTGCGAATCTCCCAAGAGCTTCTCCTCTACTCCCCCCTCATCTCCTCTTCGCACAACCGCATACAGGATTTCTCCCGTGCTTCACCCAGACTCTGGAACTCACTGCCCCAACACATCAGACATTCTCCTACCCTTGGAACCTTCAAAAGAAACCTGAAGACCCACCTGTTCCGCCAAGCCTACCACCTGCAATAAGACCCGGTCCACCACACCACCTCACGACTGGAATTTCCTCCTCCCACTGTATCCCCACCCGCCCCTCGTAGACTGTGAGCCTTTGTGGACAGGATTTCTCCCTCTTGTTTCTGCACAACCGAACTGTCAACATTTATCATTACTTGTATTGTTACTATGTTACTTGTCCTAGTCTGCCCTTTTTAGCATCTACAGCCCCATGGAATATAATGTATAATCTATATAAATAATAATAATAATAAGAATATAATATATTATATTACTAATAAAAATGATAAATATTATTTTTGTAACACATTCCTCATCACCGCATACAGAATATATTTTCTTCCAATTGCTCTCTGAACCCAGTGAGCTCATAATCCATTGTCCTTATTACATGCAGGGTCAGTATGCTAAGAAACCTAAACAAGAAGAGTTCTTGAGGCTCATCAAGCTGCAAAAGTTTACAACACCAACTATGCCAACTAACAGCCCATGCTCATAATATAGTGAGCAGGGAAGTGAGTGATGACTGTAGCCACTACATGATTAAAAGCTTGGGGTTCCTAGGAGGAAATATGTAAATTTTTTCTCATCAGTCACATTCTTAGTATGGTCAGACAGTTTTGTAATGTTGTTTATCTGCTAATTAACCTCAAATGTCCAGGTAAATAGCACTTTGAATTGACGTCTGGGAATGGCTAAATCAAAGTCCTTACTTTACTCCTTTGAAAATGTTGTGGGAGGCCCAAAGCAAGCTGTAGAAAACTCCCCGGAATAAAAGAAGTAAAGCAGTTTTACTGGGAGAAATTTGTTGAAATTCCTCTTAGCCGATGTGTAGCATAATCAGCAATTACCAGATGTGTTAATATGCCGATACTGCTGCACAAGGGGGTCACACCGAATTCTGAAAGCAAAGGTGTAAATACGTTTGCCAATCACAGACATGTGATAATGAAGCATTTTCCTCAATAAAAATTGTCAAATGTTTTTGGCTCTGGCATTTTTTTATTTCATTCTCTTTATATTTAAGACTTGTGATGTACTTTTAGGTTGAATTTATGTAGAAATATGGAAAATCCAGAAAAGTTCAAAAACTCCCAAACACCACTATACATTTTCAATTATTTTTTTCTGATGGCAAAACGTAATGGTCACCAATCTCTGCTTATTTTTCTTGATCTCTCTGCAGCCTTTGACACTGTCGACCACCATCTCCTACTTGCTATGCTGCACTCCATTGGCATAAAGGACACGGCTCTCTCCTCGTTCTCTTCATATCTTTCCAACCACTCTTTTAGTGTATCATTTGCTGATTCTACTTCCTCTCACTATTGAAGTCCCTCAGGACCTTGGACCTCTTCTCTTCTCTCTCTACACAGACCCTATTGGACAGGCCATCAGCAGATTTGGCTTTCAGTACCACCTTTATGCTGATGACACACAACTATACATTCAGCCCCTGACCTTACACCAGCTGTATTACAGAATGCCAATGACTGTCTAACCGCAGTCTACAATATCATGTACGCTCTATACCTGAATCTCCACCTTTCCAAAACTGAACTTCTTATGATCCCGCCCTCCACTAACCTCCCTAAATCTGACATCTCCCTCTCGATGTGCGGCACCAGGATAATATCTAGGCAGCAGACTCAATGTCTGGATGTTACGTTTGATGCTGATCTTTCATTCACTTCCCATATACAATCTCTCACCCCCTCTTGTCACCTGCAAGTGAAGAATATGTCTAGAATTCGCCCTTCCTCACCTTGAGAACAACTAAAACCATCACAGTGGCCCAGATTCACTCCTGCCTTGATTATTGCAACTCTCTATTAATTGGCCTCCCCCTCAGTAGGTTTTCCCCTCTCCAGTCCATCCTTAATGTAGCAGCCAGGGTAACCTATCTGGCTAACCATTACTCGGATGCTTCCGCTCTGTGCCAGTCATTGCACTGGCAGCCCATACACTATAGGATCCAATTCAAATTGATTGTTCTCATTCACAAAGCTCTTCACGGTGCACCACCTCCCTATTTCTCTACCCTCATCTCTGTCTATCACCCTACCTGTTCTCTTCACTCTGGGAGTGACTTTAGACTAACATCTGCACTAATCCGAACCTCCAATTCCTGGCTCCAAGACTTTTCCTGAGCTGCACCAATTCTCTGGAATGCTCTATCACCAGAAATTAGGACTACACACAACTAAAGGCCACGTTACACACACAGATATTTGTTCAGATATTGGTCTCAGATCTCTGGTTGCAGTGAAATCATGGACACATTGTTCCATGTTGTGGCTGTGTACAAATAGAACAATGTGTTCATGATTTCACTGCAACCAGAGATCGGTGACCAATATCTGAACAGATATCTGTGTGTGTAACATGGCCTTTACTTAGCTTAAGATGCTCACTAAAAACACATCTTTTTAGGGTGGTCTATCATTCTCTCTAATCAGAGTCATTCAGACATAGGTTAACCACTACTTCTTGAACATACCTATTTAACTCTATCAGACCCATAAGCTCTACACAGACTGGCTGGTGGCCACTTACTCCACTCTCATCTATTCCTCACTTCCTCAAAATACAGTTAGGGTCAGAAATATTTGGACAGTAACACAAGTTTTGTTATTTTAGCTGTTTACAAAAACATGTTCAGAAATACAATTATATATATAATATGGGCTGAAAGTGCACACTCCCAGCTGCAATATGAGAGTTTCCACATCCAAATCGGAGAAAGGGTTTAGGAATCATAGCTCTGTAATGCATAGCCTCCTCTTTTTCAAGGGACCAAAAGTAATTGGACAATGGACTCTAAGGTCTGCAATTAACTCTGAAGGCGTCTCCCTCGTTAACCTGTAATCAATGAAGTAGTTAAAAGGTCAGGGGTGGATTCCAGGTGTGTGGTTTTGCATTTGGAAGCTGTTGCTGTGACCAGACAACATGCGGTCAAAGGAACTCTCAATTGAGGTGAAGCAGAACATCCTGAGGCTGAAAAAAAAGAAAAAATCCATCAGAGAGATAGCAGACATGCTTGGAGTAGCAAAATCAACAGTTGGGAACATTCTGAGAAAAAAGGAATTGACTGGTGAGCTTGGGAACTCTAAAAGGCCTTGGCGTCCACGGATGACAACAGTGGTGGATGATCGCCGCATACTTTATTTGGTAAAGAAGAACCCGTTCACAACATCAACTGAAGTCCAGAACACTCTCAGTGAAGTAGGTGTATCTGTCTCTAAGTCAACAGTAAAGAGAAGACTCCATGACAGTAAATACAAAGGGTTCACATCTAGATGCAAACCATTCATCAATTCCAAAAATAGACAAGCCAGAGTTAAATTTGCTGAAAAACACCTCAAGAAGCCAGCTCAGTTCTGGAAAAGTATTCTATGAACAGATGAGACAAAGATCAACCTGTACCAGAATGATGGGAAGAAAAAAGTTTGGAGAAGAAAGGGAACGGCACATGATCCAAGGCACACCACATCCTCTGTAAAACATGGTGGAGGCAACGTGATGGCATGGGCATGCATGGCTTTCAATGGCACTGGGTCACTTGTGTTTATTGATGACATAACAGCAGACAAGAGTAGCCGGATGAATTCTGAAGTGTACCGGGATATACTTTCAGCCCAGATTCAGCCAAATGCTGCTAAGTTGATTGGACGGCGCTTCATAGTACAGATGGACAATGACCCCAAGCATACAGCCAAAGCTACCCAGGAGTTCATGAGTGCAAAAAAGTGGAACATTCTGCAATGGCCAAGTCAATCACCAGATCTTAACCCAATTGAGCATGCATTTCACTTGCTCAAATCCAGACTTAAGACGGAAAGACCCACAAACAAGCAAGACCTGAAGGCTGCGGCTGTAAAGGCCTGGCAAAGCATTAAGAAGGAGGAAACCCAGCGTTTGGTGATGTCCATGGGTTCCAGACTTAAGGCAGTGATTGCCTCCAAAGGATTCGCAACAAAATATTGAAAATAAAAATATTTTGTTTGGGTTATGTTTATTTGTTCAATTACTTTTGACCTCCTAAAATGTGGAGTGTTTGTAAAGAAATGTGTACAATTCCTACATTTTCTATCAGATATTTTTGTTCAAACCCTTCAAATTAAACGTTACAATCTGCACTTGAATTCTGTTGTAGAGGTTTCATTTCAAATCCAATGTGGTGGCATGCAGAGCCCAACTCGCGAAAATTGTGTCACTGTCCAAACATTTCTGGCCCTAACTGTAGGTGGACCATGATTGTAAATAAGCCCCTGTACTTTGTGCCATCCCCACTTTATTGTAGATTGTAAGCTCTTGCAAGCAGGGTCGTCATTATTTTCATTATTGTGTCTTCCAAAATTGTTTCTTATGACTATTTATTTGTTTATGATTCTGATTTGTAAAGCGCTGCGAAATATGTTGGTGCTATATAAATAAAGATTATTATTATTTCTTCATTCCTTCATATTGGACTATGGACCGACCAACAATGTATGTGGGTGATGTAATGCTGATATAAGGTCAATGCTACATACATTGTAGAAATCTACTCATTTTAAAACAAACATTTTTCTATGATATATAGGAATTTTATGGGTTTTAGTAGCTTATGAAAGACAGCATAGAGATCTTCACTTGTTTATATAGACAAAAGCAAATATCATCATATACTAGCATGGATTATTTTTAATATAAAAAAACTGTACTCATAGTATGTACAAATATTTTTAGTGTCACGGAAATATGGAAAAAAATGGCTTCCTATGTATTCAGTTTTTTGCCAAACTGAGCACTACACAGCAACTGAGTTAAGGTACTGAAAGTTTGTGTTAATTGTATTCTCGCTATACCTTACTAGTATCATAATATTTTAAGATAAAAAAAGTTATTACTGTATGTCTGTGGTTAAGTCTAGTAACAGAAGCTGCATCATAGCTCCCAACCTTTCTAGAACAGAAAACGCAACCAATTGTGCAGTGCATATAGTCGGCCACTGAATATTTTGACCGCGCTCTCCTAGCCACACTCCCACACCACGGCCATCTAACATTTCAATCAGATTTCCTTTCTACTCTCCAGGTCACATCTCACCACCTGTGCAATGGACCTGTCCCTCCCACATCATATCCAATCTCCCTAACCCATTTCTTCACCTATAACTAGCAATTGGAGTCTTCCCCTCATGCTTTAAACATGCATCGATCACACCCATTCTCAAAAGTCATCCCTTAACCCAGTGATGGCGAACTCCAGGCCTCGAGTGCCACCAACAGTGCAGGTTTTCAGATTTCCTCAGCATTGCACAGAGGTTGGAATCATCCCCAGTGCAGGTGATTATATTATCACCTGACAATTTAAGGAAATCCTGAAAACCTGCACTGTTGGTGGCACTCGAGGCCTGGAGTTCGCCATCACTGCCTTAACCCATCCTCTGTGCCATTGCCCTATATCCCTTCCTTCTTATGCCTCAATACTGCTGGAACAGCATGTTTATCTTGAAGTGTCCTCCCACCTCTCCTCCTGCTCCCTCTTTAACCGGTTACAACCTGGCTTACGACCATATCTTTTAACCAAAACTGCTCTAACTAAAGTTACCAATGATCTACTTACCACAAAAGCCAAATGACACTACTCATCATCCTCCTGGACCTGTCTTCTTCCTTCGACACTGTGGACAAATTCCTTTTCATACAGATTGTCTTACCTCTTGGAATCACAAACCTGGCCCTATCCTGGATCTCTTCATATATAGCAGACTGGACTTTCCGCGTCTCCCTCTCCCATACCACCTCATCTCGCCCCCTATCTGTCAGCGTCCCCAAGGTTCAGTTCTATGACCCCTACTGTTCTCCATCTACACCTTCAGACTGGCATAGCTCAAAGAGTCCCACATCTGGGCGTCTCAGTAGTAGTACCAAGGATAATATCTACGAGGAGTTTGTATGTTTTCCCCATGTTTGTGTGGATTTTATCCAGGCACTCCGGCTTCCTCCCAAAATTCAAAGACATACTGATAGGATGTTTAGATTGTGAGCTCCAAAGGGGACAGTGTTGCAAATGTATGTAAAGTGCTTTGGAATTAATAGTGCTATATAAATGAATAAATAATATTATTCTTATCTTTCAGGCTCATATCTAGGCTGATGACAGATCTATCTGTCTGGACCTAATATCACCTCCTTACTAACTAAAATCCCACAATGTCTGCCTGCTACTTAATCCTTCTTTTCTGTTCAATTTGCATAACTCCACATGGACAAAAAATAATTTCATCATCTTACCCCATCTCACTTTACCCCTTCACCAGATCTTAGCATCAAAGTCAATGGCTACTCACTCCCCAAAGTCCTGCATGCTTGCTGCCTCAGCGTAACCCTCGACTCTTCTCTCTCCTTCAAGCCACAAATCCAAGCCCTTTCAACCTCTTACCAACTTTAACTTAAAAAATATTTCCTAGATCCATACATTCCTTAACCAAGAATGTGCAAAAACACTAGTGCTGCCTTCATAATCTCCCACCTCAACTACTGCAACTTCCTAATCTCTGGCCTCTCTTCTAACATTCTTGAACCCCTAAAATCTATCCTAAACTCTCTTATCCGACTAATCCATCTGCTCCCCGGCCCCTCTTCTCTGCCAATCCCTTCACTGGCTTCAACGTATGTACAATAAGCGGCACTATTTAATGACAAAATATGATAAAAGAAGAATTGCAGCTAAGCTAAAAGGAGATACTTAGCTTTATCAATCCGCATTCATAAAGCACCCAGTTACCACGTTGAGCTGTGTCTTTTCAACTGGGTCCCTAGATCCCTTCCTACCTATTTTCTGGCACAATTTGGATACATTTTATAGGCTGTCTGATACCTGCGAGCAATAGAGAACGTAGGCCTATAGGGGCAAGGAAAGGTGTTATTCATTAGCAATCTCTGCCTGCTTGGAAAAAGTTAACCTCTTCAAGAATAGATTAGAAGGCTGATATCAGAAAGCAATAGCATATATGGACACAGGATAATTAGGTGGGGAAAGGTACATTACATAGGGGTGAACCCATATTAATTCATTTATAGATGCAGTACTCATTCCTATCAGTGTTAGTGCAACGTTAAACACAATTTAGATACATACAATAAGCGGCACTGTTAATGACAAAATATGCTAAAAGAAAAATTGCAGCTAAGCTAAAAGGAGAAAAAGGAGACATTTAGCTTTATCACTGTGCATTCATAAACCACCCAGTTACCACATTGAGGTGTGTCTTATCAACTGGTCCCTGACTTCCTCCCTACCTATTTTCTGGCACATTTTTGATTCATTTTTATAGGCTGTCTGATACCTGCGAGCAATAGAAAACGTAGGCCTACGTAGACATGCTCTCTGATGTCAGCCTTCTAGTCTATTCTTGAAGAGGTTAAATAATTGCTAATGAATAACACTTTTCCTTGTCCCTATAGGCCTATGTTCTCTATTGCTCGCAGGTATCAGACAGCCTATAAAAATGAATCAAAGATGTACCAGAAAATAGGTAGGAAGGAAGTCAGGGACCCAGTTGAAAAGACACACCTCAACGTGATAACTAGGTGGTTTATGAATGTGCATTGATAAAGCTAAGTGTCTCCTTTTTCTCCTTTTAGCTTACCTGCCATTTTTCTTTTATCATAATTTGTTATTAAATAGAGCCGCTTATTGTATGTATCTAAATTGTGTTTAGCTTTGCACTAACACTGATAGGGTACTGCATTTATAAATGAATTTACTAGTATGGCTTGTGATAATTGTTGAAAAGGTGTTAATTTGAACAATCAAGTCCTGCCTTTAGTGTTAGAGATTAATCAGGTGACAGCCTACAAGAGTGGGGGTGCCATATCAATAATCAAGGGCGCCGACCTCCACATATGATACCTGATGAAGGTGGTATTCAGCCACTGAAACGCGTTGTATGTGTAGCATTCAAAATAAAGGTCTGTATATTTACATTAACCTTTTGCCTTCATCTATGTGCCCAACGCTCCGCCTGACCGCACTTTTCTCTTCATTTGACCCCCACATATAGGCAGGGTACATCTATCAGGGACCGCTAGCCCTTATTTTAACCACCAGGGTGCACAGTCTCATTGGCTGTCCCCAATGCTTATCGTATATACTACCCTACAGTCACTTGGTGAAGGTGAGCGCTGTTTCCTACTTGCAGGGTCAGTGAGGGCAGTTGGAGGGACAGTCAATAGTGAGTGAGGGCCCACAATAAATAATTTAGGGTGCCGACCTTCACTGTGAGGTAGGGGATAGGAGGGAGTGTGTTTGTAGGGGATGCCTCTTCCTTCCCCACTTGCTGTGCACTTTTAGTTTTTATCCTTGTGTTTTTGTGAGTTTGCAGGTCTAATAAATTTTGAATTTTGAAGGTTAATTTATGTTTTTGCAATTAAGTACCGACCCTATAGGCTCTCTCTTCAAAAATCGCCATTACCCGATAAGTATCAGAAGCAGATGCCTCCCGCCCCCATAACAGTGCATCATGACCTTTAATTTTTTGCTTACATTTTTGTTCCCTTATTTTTCTCCTCTAAAACCTGGGTGCGTCTTATGGTCCGGTGCATCTTATAGTCCCAAGAATATGGTACCTTTATAACTAGGCATATTGTTCTTCATAAAGGAATGCAGATATACAGCATATATATATAATTTAGTCTAGTATTCTAATTCTAGCAGCTACTACTGAGCAATGGCAAATTTATATTTAGACTTCTGCATTGCAAGTAGTCATAACAGAACAAGATTAGAGAATGTAAAAAGCCTAATTATCACTTATAATGAGAACTCACATTTTTTTTTTATAAGTTTCTTATGCTCAGTTGCCACCAATCTGAAGCAACGTGTATATAGCCAAGATCGCTCCAGAAATCCCCAATGTAAGCAGAGACTGTGAAATGCATCCTTTAATTTGCTTGCCCAATTTATTCTTTGCACCAAGTTTACTAAAGCGATTACCCTATTAAGTGCCAGCAGTAGCTGAAGTTTTTAACATCTCTCTCCGAGCATTAACACTCGGAGGGAATAAACTTTACTTAACCTAATTAATTTTAATCACTGTATTCCAGTCTCATACTGAGCAAACAGATGCAAATTTCAACACATTAATAAATTTACTGATTCCACTGTGGGCTACTCATGCATTGAACGTTTACTGGTCCACATTAGGAGAACAACAATTGTGGAATCACTGAATGTGTAGGAAATATACACTTGGTAATATCATTGGTTCTTGGGTAAGCATTTCTATAGCAACACCGTGCAAAAATAGCACATTAAGAAGTTCATGAAAAGTACAGTACTTCTGTAATTCTCATTAATTCATGAGTATGTTTGCCAGAAATTATAACTAAGTGAAATATATGGTTTTCGGTTCTTTTTGTTACTCTATACATTCTCCGGCATGAAGATGGAGCTCTTGCATTACCTTTAACCGGCACTTGCTGGCAGCATGCAGGGACGGATATCTGACAAAGGAACATTACTCCTGAGTTGGACATACTGACCCAATTTGACCCAGTCTTAGCATTATCTAATTTTTGGAAAGTTGATAATTAACTAGAGCGCATTGAGTTATGGGTAATATAATAGACGCTAATCGCCATATCCGAAGGAAGAGTATTGCATTAAAGCAAATAAAACCATTTTATTTCTTCAGTGGGAGTAAAATCCTAAACGTTGTAATAGAAGATAACAACAGCTCTATTGATGCATACTATGTAATACTCTTTAAAACATACTTACAGCATAGTCCATTTATAGAATGTGCATTTTAATGCCTCTTCACATTAGTTTAGAGACGATAATAACTATATTTTTAATGGTCTACATACAATGCCTACTGGGCCCTGTTGTAAAGGAATTGTAGAAATATTGTGATTAATAAATTAGACCTCAAAGGTGTCTTAGATCATGAAACAATGTTCCCAAATACTATGGTGCCTTTGTTATCGCAGTTATTGTGTTGGAACTGAACTGTGTCTGAACTCTGAGTTCACTTTAAAAATAGCGATAAAATAACGATATTACTTTTTAGTGCTTATGAGGTGTTTGGTAACACATAGCTTTGAAAATTAAAGTAAAAATTTAACTACTATGTATTGCAGTATAAGAACAGAACAATAGTCGTTGGCGTATCATCCATAGAGGAAATCATGCAACTGCTATTACGGTGGAAATGACTTTAATTAAAAATGTTGTACATTTGTCATAGCTTGATGCTGATGTAAGGGTTCAATCTAAAGAGACTATACACATCAGAATACTGTCAGCAAAACATTTAAGTAAACCATCCCTTTAGTAGATGACATCTGCCTATCTGTTGAAACTGAACGGACTTTTATATCGGGCCTGCCCCAAGATCACTAACGTGTGTGGTTATCCCCCACACCACCATATCGATTTTCTCTATTGTCTCTCTATATATTTGTTTATCTGAAAGCTATCCCTCACCACCTCGTACACATACATGCTTACTTGGTAAACTCATGTCATTTCTATGGGGAATGGGTAATAAACCTCTGCTGGAGACATGAGGGGAGGCTTATCTCCAGGGAGAACAAAAGGATACAGGGTATTGATATTGCTCTTTCTCTCCTCATACACATTAAAGGGGTTCTCTAACAATGTAATAAAATTGACCTCATCACATAACTAAATGACAGTCCATAAAAGTCATGTATCAGGATGGGTAGCCATCTAAAGAAACACAGCTTCCGAAATCTCTAAATAACTGACAGAAAAGCTGTATTGTAAGTAACAGACCGCCATTGCCAGAAAAGTGCTATGGAAGAAAAATAAATGAATGTTCTCCTTGGTTAAACTAAGTACAAAAGATTTTTCCCTCCAGCCTCTGTTCTCCATGCTGAGTCAGCCAAAGAGAAGATTTATTTCTTCTCCTACCATAGCATTTTTATGGCGGTGCTGGTATGTGTGGTTATGATAAAGGTCCTCTGTCAATTGAGAGACAGGTCTTAAAAGTTGTATTTCTTCAAACTGCAGCACTTTCTGACACACATGAATTGGGCAGGCTGCTGGGTGTATTATGTGATGGACACCATTTTGTTACATTACTAGAGAACCTCTTTAAAGACTCCATACACTTTAGATAAAAGCCAACCAAACCCACCAATATTGGAGGAATCGGCTAACCATTAAATGAGTATTGTGGCTTCCTGACACTCTCCTAAAAATTATCCAGCAGTTGAAAGATCAATGTCCGTTTCTTTTGTTTGGAAGGGAGATAAGCCACTGATGTAGAAAATACAGGAGCTCTCAACCAAGCTTAGCTTATTGTTGTATGCGAGAGTTGGGAGAAATACCCATCTTCTGTTCACGTGACGTACCTCTTTAAATCAAAAAAACGGAATGCATCTACCAGAATTAATAATCACTAATTCAGCTACACTGAATGCCAAATGATGCACAAACATCCAATTAAAGCCAACATTTTTTATTTGAAGTAATAAATCACAGATATTTTTGACAGACACACAAAGTAAAACCTTCAATGAGGAGGTGATGGTGACATAATAATTCAAGGGGTGACCTGATTAGATGATATATATGTCTCTACACAGAGTAGTAAAAACAACAGCTGACAGAGTGGAGTGTTACTATGAAAAAATCTCCTCTGCTCACAAATGTATCCAAATACTCACTAAGGCCCCTTTCACATCAGCGTTTATCGCTGATCGCAGCAGATGTGGTGGATTTACCGAATTTGCCGCCTAACCGTCACACTTGCGGTTCACCTGCAGCAAGCCCCACGCAATGTCTATGGGGCTTGCAGCAGGTGCGGCAAGTGTGGTATAGTTGCGGTTTCGGCATTTGCGGCAGCAAAAAATCTGCGGTAAGCAGATTGGGAAGCTCCAAAAATTGGGATAGTCCTGTATACTTTGTGTGCTATTAATTTCGGTACAAGTATTCAGGGTTGAGTGTTCCACCTACTTTACCTGTCAGTTTATCAATAGCAGAGGGATTATAGTGGGTTCTACTATATTTCTGCCTCTGCTCAGGTGTTACAGAGGATTGGGCCATTGTGCAATATTCATGTAGGCTGCTATAAGGTGTTTTTGAGATTTAAATAATAGATTTGACTTATGCCTTCTGGTATGGTTAAGGTGTTACTTGGTACATATAGTAAGCTGTGTTCATCCCTTTTTAAGACATAAATTAACTGTATTAGTGAATATTTGGATACATTGAGCCGTCCTTTTATACTTGTTTTGTGAGCAGAGGAGATCTTTTCATAGTAAGACTCCACTCTGTCAGCTGTTGTTTATACTACTCTGTGTAGAGACATATATATCGTCTAATCAGGTCACCCCTTGAATTATTATATCACCATCACCTCCTCATTGAAGGTTTTACTTTATGTGTCTGTCAAAAATATCTGTGCTTTATTACTTCAAATAAACTTTTTTGGCTTTTATTGGATGTTTGTGCATCATTTGACATTCAGAGTAGCTGTGATTATCTTCTGTCTAATGTATATGGTTAGCTTTAGATAGTTCGCTGGTCTTGCCAAAATCTGCAAATTCCATCGATTTAAATATATTATGCATCTAGGTTTTAGGTGTTTTGAGCTTTGTAGACATCCATGACAATATGATGCTATTGGTTTAAAAATAGTACAGAATAAGGTAGCAATAGATCTTCAATAAATATGAGACCAATGCTGAAAAACTATGATATCTTCAATTTCTTCTTCAGTGTTTCTTCTCCATTCTTTTTATAAAATGTTCATAAAGGATTCAATCTTAATATTTGTGATTCATGTGAAAGATTAGGTTTTATTTGGTCATTGGTATACTTGTTTCTGTTCTTTGTCGTCCAGTGTATTTTCAAGAGGCTTCACTATCACTAAAGTTCAAAGCCGTCCTTACGTTTCATGTTTCACATCTTTATTGTCCAGCTTTTAGATTTATAACGAAATACAGAGAATAACCGCTTCTTTGCACTTACTGACACATCATTGCATTAAAAGATTTTTTGTTGGGCTTTCATCCTTACATGAAAAGTAATTCAGATGCTTCTTCAGTTTTAGAACTTCAGGATATAATATATTATTTGAGAAAATCGGAAGTTTTAAAATACGTTACTAATAATTTTAAGAAAATTATGGTTAAAGGGAACCCGTCAGCAGATTTATGATGCCCAAACTACGGGCAGCAGGAATCAGACCGGGACTACAATTTTATATCCAGGCACAGGTTCCTCTGATTCGCCCCAATATTTCAGAGAAAATATACACTGTGTGCAGAATTATTAGGCAAGTTGTATTGTAGAGGATTATTTTTATTATTGATCAACATTTATGTACTCAATCAACCCAAAAGACTCAAATATCAAAGCTTAAAGTGATCCTAAACCCAGAAAACTGACACCCCCGTATCTTTAGACCTGTCCCTGCACCCCCTCTTATCATTTCTAGCCATCCCTTTTGCAGAAAAATCGCTTTTGTAAAGTAGAGAAAAAGTTATATTACTTTGTCCTGTGTGAGTTCTCTCTTTCTGTGGAAGCCGCAATACCCCCCCTGTCTGCTGCTCCCTTGTAATTATGCACGCACCTCTCTGCTTCTTAGAGCCTGGCCGCGTCATGAAAGGGGGGGGGTCTAAAGATACGGGGGGGGTCAGTTTCTGGGTTTAGGATCACTTTAATATTTTTGGAAGTTGGAGTGTTTTTTTTTTTAAATTTGGCTATCTTAGGAGGATATGTGTTTGTGCAGGTAACTATTACTGTGCAGAATTATTAGGCAACTTAATAAAAACCAAATATATTCCCATCTCACTTGTTTATTTTCACCAGGTAAACCAATATAACTGCACAAAAATTAGAAATTAATATTTCTGACATGCAAAAACAAAACACAAAAAAATTAGTGACCAATATAGCCACCTTTCTTTAAGAAGACACTCTGCAGCCTTCCATCCATAGATTCTGTCAGTTGCTTGATCTGTTTACGATCAACATTGCGAGCAGCAGCCACCACAGCCTCCCAGACAATGTTCTGAGAGGTGTATTGTTTTCCCTCCCTGTGGATCTCACATTTTAGGAGGGACCACAGGTTCTCTATGGGGTTCAGATCAGGTGAACAAGGGGGCCATGTCATTATTTTTTCTTCTTTTAGACCTTTACTGGCCAGCCACGCTGCGGAGTAGTTGGATGCATGTGATGGAGCATTATCCTGCATGAAAATCATGTTTTTCTTGACCGATGCCGACTTCTTCCTGTACCACTGCTTGAAGAAATTGTCTACCAGAAACTGGCAGTAGGTCTGGGAGTTGAGCTTCACTCCATCCTCAACCCAAAAAGGTCCCATAAGTTCAACTTTGATGATACCAGCCCATACCAGTACCCCACCTCCACCTTGCTGGTGTCTGAGTCAGAGTGGAGCTCTCTGCCCTTTACTGATCCAGCCTCTGGCCCATCCATCTGGCCCATCAAGAGTCACTCTCATTTCATCAGTCCATAAAACCTTTGAAAAATAAGTCTTAAGATACAACTGGGCCAAGAAATATCTTATGTTTCTTGTTCAAAGGTGGTCATTTTTCAGCTTTTCTTACCTTGGCCATGTCCCTGAGTATGGCAAACCTTGTGCTTTTTGATACTCCAGTAACGTTGCAGCTTTAAAATATTGCAAAACTGGTGGCAAATGGCATCTTAGCAGCTTCACGCTTGATTTTCCTAAATTCATGGGCAGTTATTTTGCGTCTTTTTTGCCCAACACGCTTCTTGCGACCCTGTTGGCTATTTGCCATGAAACGCTTGATTGTTCGGCAATCACGCTTCAAAAGTTTGACAAATTCAAGACTGTTGCATTCCCCTGCAAGACATCTCACAATTTTGGAGTTTTCAGAGCCCGTCAAATCTCTCTTCTGACCCATTTTGCCAAAGGAAAGGAAGTTGCTTAATAATGAAGCACACCTAATATAGGGTGTTGATGTCATTAGACCACACCCCTCCTCATTACAGAGATGCACATCACCTGATTTACTTAATTGGTAGTTGGCTCTCAAGCCTATACAGCTTGGAGTAGGACAACATGTATAATTATAATAATAAGTATCATGTAATCAAAATACTAATTTGCCTAATAATTCTGCACACAGTGTAGTTGAAGGATCTGGCTGAGGAGCATTCGGTGGCTTTGGGCTACTCAGTTATAAGTGGTAGACAGGTTTTCCACTATGGAAGAGACCTGGTAATTACCTAAAAATAGTGCTGGAAGTGGTTGGATTAGTTTGATATCCGGCTATTGTATGTGGCCGGATCTTCTAACCATATTTTCGCTAAAATGTCTGATTATAAGAGCAGTATCAATGTGTTGCTTCAACAGGACAGGGCTAAAGACCACAAAGACCATGATACAACCGATGACCATGAAATTAACAGAAATTCCAGAAAGCTAGCAGAGACTCAAAATGTAACCATGTAGACTTTGTAATCCTCTGTGCAGTGTCTGGTGGCTGGAGTAGTGTCTACGTGTAATGATGAGCTCCTCTAGTGGCCAGACTTCTAGAAAATGGCAATTGATGTCAATCTGCACATGTGCCGCATCTGTGGCCATTTTCTGGAAGTCTGGCCACTAGAGTGTGAGTCGCCGCTTTCATCAATGTATGTAGACACATGGAAAATGGTGGCCCCCACCGCTAGTCCGGTCACCAGACACCTGCGCAGCATCAGGCCCACAGCTGTGCCCCCACCCTGGATGGATCCTTCAAAACTACCTCTGGCACCCATGCTCCACCACCGCAGCCCCTTCCTTGGTAATTTTTTTTTTCTAAATAAGATTTGGATCAAAAGACGCATCCCCGTTTTCCCCCAATTTTGGGGGAAAAAAGTGTGTTTTACAATCTGAAAGATATGGTGCCTGCCAAAAGGAAGAAGTGCTGGGATAAAAAAGTTTCCCAGAGTGAATAACAACAAAATATTTAAGGAACGATAAGGTAAATACTGCTAGTTACTGTGCTGCCTACATCCTAAAAAATAAATCCTGAAATGGCATGGCTGGCATAAAACAGCGGCAGTATAGCTGGCAGTATAGCTACCCCCATGGTACTTTGCTAACTGAATGCAGTACTGCATTCAGGGAAGGGGCCCCTCATGTCTCTAGCACCCCTGTAATTTGTAAAAAAAAGACTTAATAAAGTTTATGGATAGGGAGTCCAGAAGGACTTACTCAGTAATGAGTCATCGCTGTTGTATGGTGTCCTCCCCGCCTCCGCCTCTGGTCAACCTCCAGTCCTCTCTTGCTCACCGTCCTTTATGTCTCCCCTCCACAGAGCGAGCAATGGGCCGGGGCGGTCCTGGCAGCTGACACAAAATGGGCGATCGTGCAGGAACAGAAGCTATGCATGCAGAGTTTCTGCTGGGAACTCGGCTTAAGTGTAAGCCGAGCTCCAATTGTCCCAGCCGAGGCTGGTGTGGGGAAGATCCAATCAATAGCGTAAGCATTTAGAATCTGGGAAGTAAAGAGGGCTCCCTGTCTCACCTGATCAGTATTCCCGCATTATGATCAAGGGGACACAGTTGATATATTGACAACAATAGATAAACCATGCTCAGGAGGTCATTATTTTAACAGGTGTTCTGCCAGTGTCACACTCACAGGTGTATTATTTTCCAATGTGTGTACATTGCAATACATTACACCAGCAATCAGGCTAATAAAAGTTAAAGCCCCAGGGAGGGACTTTTCACACTGCAGTTTTTTCCCTGATCAGGTTTGTATGCCAAAACCAGGAGAGGAACTTGCAGAGAAAAAGACCAGGTTACTTACCGGTAGTCTGGTTTTATGGAGCCACGACAGCACCCACTGAGAGAGGGGATCCGCCCCCAGGGACAGGAAACCTACAGATAAAAAGGGGCTGTCCCCCTCGCCTCCTCAGTTGTGTTACAGAGACCGAGTGGAACCGCTAATTAGTACAAGTTCAAATCCGACAATAAAAAACAACACCACCACACGTGTGCCACACAAAAAGGTCCAAGCTGTGGAAAGCAACCAAGGGCGGGAAGTGAGTGGGTGCTGTCGGTGCTCCATAAAACCAGACTACCGGTAAGTAACCTGGTGTTTTCCCATCGCCACGACATCACCCACTGAGAGACTTACAGATATTAATACTCAGGGTGGGACAACTGTGCAGAGGACAGACCTCCCAAACACCAAACAGAAACGGAAGATAAGATGAGCCTATAAAGGGCATAAAAAGGAGAAGGTGAGGACCCAGGGTGCCGCCTTACATATCAAATCAACAGACGCGTCAGCCCGTTCAGCCCAGGAGGAAGCCATTGCCCCAGTGGAATAGGCCCAAACACCATCTGGAGGAGGCACACCCAAAGACTCGTAAGCCAAGCCAACAGCATCTCTGATTCAGCGGGACAAGGTACTCTTGGAGACTCCAGACCCCTTCCTCAGGCCCTGGAAGGAGACAAACAGAGCCCTACACTACCTCCCTGCCTGAGTCAAATCAATGTAGGAGAGGACGGCCCGTCTAACATCGAGAGCAGGAACTTTTACTTCAGCAGGAGAACCGGGTCAGGATAAAAGGAGGGTAGGACAATCACCTGACTACGGTGAACCTAGAAACCACCGTAGGGAAGAAAGAGGGATCAGGTTACAGCACTACCCTATCAGGAAAGACCGACAAGAACGGAGGGACTATGGAGAGAACCTGAGTGGCACTAACCCGCCGAGCAGAGGGAAGGACAACTAACAAGGAAGGCTTAAGGGAAAGAACCATCAGAGAGGAAGAGGCAAACGGCTCAAATGGAGCACTAGTAAGCGACTCCAAAACCAAGTTGAGGACCCAAGGAGGCACACTTGGCAATGTGAACCAGAGTACTGAGTGCACAATCAGAAATAAATCGAGCAAGCCACCTAGCTCCCACACCATGAGCCCCATACAAAGTCTCCACGTTAGAAACCTGAACATTAAGGGCACTAACTGAAAACCCCAAGTCCCTTCCCCGGGGAAGAAATTCCAAAATAGCTCAGGTAGGGACCACCTCAGAAAAAGGGGATAACACAAGAATTCACGCTATACCCAACAGTATATATTAGTGGTAGAAGCCCTACTACTCACAAGAAGGGTAGAAACCAGACCATCGGATAACCGCCTCACAAAGTCCACGCCGTCAACAGGAGACCGTGTAGAAGAGGAAGGACGAAGCGGACCCCGAGACAGCAGGGATGGGGATGACGGCAGGATCCAAGGATCTGACATGGACATGGCTCGGAGACATGAAACCCACGGTTTCCTTGGCCAGAAAGGAGCACCGAGAAAGACCCTCGCTCCATCCTCCCTGATTTTCCTGATGAGCAATGGAAGAAGATACCTCGGAGGAAAGGCATAAGCGAGAGGGAAGACCAAGGGACCTGGAGAGCGTCCACCACCCCACGGACAATGAGAGAGGCAAACTGCTCGACCAGGCAAATCGCCCCGGTAGCGAACAGAGCGATGTCCGGGAGGCCCCAGAGGCATACAATCCACCAGATCCCACGGCTGCGCAATGTCCAGTCGCCCCGACGTAGAGCAGGCCGACACAGAAAATCTGCCGTGGAGTGGACCGGCCATTCGATATGAAGACCTGCGAGGGACAGGAGATGACGTTCGACCAGATGGAGAAACCGTGATGCAGTAGACCTCAGAGACTGTGAACGTGTACAGCCTTGATGACAGATATACGCGACACAAGTCAAAATATCCGACATGATCCCGACGTGCTGGGAATCCAACCGCGAGAGAAAGTGAAGCAACGCCTGAAGAAGCGCCTTAAGAGCCCGGCATTTAGAAGAAGCAGCCGATTCCTGGACTGACCACTGACCTTGAGCCCATAGCTGAAGAAAGGGAAAGAAAGCTGTCTAGGGACCCATGCAACTCCACCTCAACACAGAGAATCTCCTGTTGAAGACATCCGATGTGGAACTGAGCCCATAGCACTGCCGGAAAACAAGAGGCCAAGGACCCTCAACAAAGACATAGCCGATCGCAAGGACATGTGAGGATGGCGAACCGCCAACTCAACTCTGGCGAGTATCACCTGCTTCATGGCCACCGGCAAAAAGCCCAGCAGACTCACAGAATCCAGGTGTAGACCCAGGAAGGATTGACAAGGCAGCCCCAATTAAAAAAAAAAAAATGGTCCATGACAGGCAATCACTGCACTGAGAAGCTGAATATCCGACATATCACACAATCATCAAGATACGGAATGGAAAGAAATCCTGATGACATCAAAAATTCATCACCCTGACATCACTTTGGTGAATATACGTGGGGCCATGGCGAGGCCAAACAGCATAGCTGCAAATTGAAAAAGCCGGAGCCGACCAGCGAACGGAATGGCCAGCCGGAGGAACTCCAGATGATCTGGATGAATCAACAGATGGCAATATGCACCTTTCAATCCAGCCCAGCCATAAAACACCTAGGAAACAAGACCTTAGAGTGAATTGACGCCATCTTGCAACCAGAACAGCAAAAAAGTGTTCAAATGCTTCAAGTTAATAATAGTCAGGAAGGACCCATCAGGGTCAGAGACCAGGAAAAAGGGGGAGAAAACCCCCCTCCAGGTTCCCAGGGACCTCCAACAAGACTAGCCACACTAACAAACTCATAACCTCCAACTCCAGAGATGACGGGGAAGTCCGCACAAAAAAACTCTGGAGGAAAAACCTAAAAATCTAACTTCAGACCTGACGACACAATAGACAGAATCCAAAGACCAGAAGAAATAGCTTGCCAACATGTGGAAAAAAAGACGTAACCTGCCCCCTACCGGAGGTACAGGACTAACGGAACATATGATCCCTCCAGGAAGAGGAACCAAAGAAGGCACCATTGGCCATTGAAGCCTTGTTGACCCATTTGTTGGCCCATCTGGTACGTGCCGTATGAGGCTTCTTCTGTGCCTAAATGACCTCCCTGACATGGCAAGAAACATAACAGAGTTGGCTTGTGCATCCCCCTTCCAGCCCTTTAAGCCATAAAGCACGACGAGCCAAGTTAGAAAGGCCCACCGAACAAGCCGCTAACCGCAAGGAATCAGCCGAGGCATCCCCCAAAGAAGCAGCGCCCCTCCTGATCAGTGGAAGTGAGGAAAGCAACGCATCCCTTGAAATACCATTCATGAGTCAATACTCAAAATGATCAAACCAGACCAATAAGGACCATGCCGTACATGTAGTTGAGACGGCAGGTTTAAAGGCCCCTGCGCAGGACTCCCAGGAATATTTAAGGAGCATATCCGGCTTGCGACCGAATGGAGCCGAGAGTAGTCCAGAATCATCCACCGGTAGGGACGAATGGCCAGAAGCCGAGGCGACTCCCGCGGGTACTTTAGGAACCGTAGAACATGGAAACAAGACCTCCTCATTAAAGGGAGAACGCCTCTCGGAGGATGAAGGAAGCGAACCTCTGCGCACCTGTTTGTCCCACTCCCGCTGAATCACTACCTTCAGCGCAGAACTGACCAGAAAGACACAGCGCTGTTTCTGGGAAAGGCCGGCAAACAAAATATCCGGGGACGCCTAGACCTCCGTAAAGTCAAAAATCCCCACGGGAACACGGACAGATTTGATCAAATCCTCTATACTAACCAATGGAAAACAGGACCTTCCCTCCCCCTCAGATTAGGATCACGAGGAAGAATCAGAAGAATCCGTGCAAATCTGACCGTTCCCAGGCTCATAAACAACAAGGGACAAATCATCAATTCCTCCAGAATCCTAGTCCCGATATCAGGCACAGAGGACTCCTCCCGCACTATTGTCTCAAGACAAGATTGGCACAGGCGTTTCGTGCAAGAATCAGGGAGAAGTTGGGAACACAGAGCACATTGCTGGTGCCTCACCCTCTTATCCTCGTAACCCAGTAGAGGGACACAGACAAGGAGGACAGTTTCAGAAAAAAGGCTCAGCCTGTACTCACCCAGAAATACCGCACATCTCATGTACCGGTCCCAGAGGTGGAGGTCCAGCTCGAGTGGGAGACGTAGCCATTCTTGCCCTCTCACTCCTGTCCGTGGAGCCCACATCCGTGGAATGGCCATAGGACTAAATCTTGCTGCTGCGCACCTCTTCACTCAGAGGGCACCCCTCAGAAGCCTCAGGAGAGGACATGGTAGCTGCCACAAGGCGCCTGCACGCCTGCGTTGTACACCTCCTCCCCCTGGCCACCTCCCCGGTAACCCTGGAAGTGGAAATGACCTCACTTCCGGGTCGGAGCACAGAGAGCCACTGCGCATCGCCCAACCCGGAAGCGTGGGCGCGTGCCACGCATCGCTCCCGCCATGCAGACCCGCCGGAGGCGCCTGCAGGACCGGTGGCGCCGGTACCAGTGCCCACAGTGCCCCAGAAGGAGCTGCCAGAGGCGCAAATGGAGCAGAAGGCACCGCACCAGCGCCCACCACAGCGCCCCCCATGTGTCTAAGGAGGAGCCCAGGCCCCAGAAGGAGCCGCCAAATGTGCAGCAGGCCCCACACCACACAGGAGGAGCCCTGAAAACTACAGTGCTCCTGCGCCCCCCATGCGACAGGGTGGCACCCCAGCACTGACAGCATGGAAATACTCAGACGAAGGGAGAGCCTGAAACAGGACTTCCCAACGCTGCCTCTGAAGCCCCAAGCCCTGCCGTTCCCACAGACACCGCACAGAGGCTGATTGGACCCAGGTAAGCACAGGACATGCTATCTGTAGGTTCCCATCAGGGACAGGAAACGAACTGAGAAGGCGAGGGGGACCGCCCCTTTTTATCTGTAGGTTTCCTGTCCCTGGGGGCAGATCCCCTCTCTCCATGGGTGCTGTTGTGGCGATGGGAAAACTATAATGAAAAGATTCAGTTAAAAACTCCTGCCATTATTCCCTGAGGAAGGAGTTGGGACTAACTCCGAAACGCGTCGGAAATAAAGCTTTAGTGATGAACAACATCTGATCCTTTCTGGCATACACAGTGCAGCGCAGGACCGTGAACACTGTCCATCCTTTTTCATTTTGTACTACGTTGATTGTTCCGAGGTGTGGACCTTGCGGCAGCCATCTTTTTTACGCCTTGACGCTGGTTGTCTCCTACACAACCCCCCAAGTAAGTGGCTAGTTAGATCTAGTCCCTACACTTATAAATGATAAGACCCTATAGCGCTTCTCTTTCCCTTTCTAGTGTTTGATAATTGAAAGATTGACACTTGTTCTGAGTTTTGGAGACAATCCTGGTTTTGGCACACAAACCTGATCAAACCTGATCAGGGAAAAAAAAACTGCAGTGTGAAACCAACCTAAGTAAAAAAGATTTAAAAAATTGTAAGTATATTTAAAAAAACAAACAAAATAAAGAGCAAAAAAAGAAACACATAATGAAATACAAATATTTATGCAATAAAAAAAGTTCACATACTTGGTATCACCGTGTCCAGAACGACCCTATCTATAAATGTGTCACACTGGTTAACCCAGTGAACACCATGTTAAAAAAAAAAATGACAAAAATTAGGCTTGTAATCAAACAGCCAGAAAAATAGTGATAAAAAAAGCTATCAAAAAGTCAAAGGTAAAAAGTATGGTATCCCTGAAAGGGTCATCTCGTGCTGCAAAAATCAAGCCACCATACATCTCCATCAATAAAAATAAAAACCTATAGGTATCAGAATCTTCAAATCCCCAAAATTTTTTATAAATTCTTGTTTGTGTGAAGGAGGCAAAACATTAAAAGAAACATGTAAATGTGGTGTCCCTGATATTGCACTGATCCGAAACATAATATTGTGTTAACACTTTTAACAAAGTTTGAACAACGTAAAAATAAACCCCAAATACAATTTCTGAATTGCTGATTTTTGCTTATTCTGCCTCACAAAAATTGGAATAAAAAGCGATCAAAAGCTGATTTTTGTGTACTCACCATAAAATCTCTCTGAGCCATCATTGGGGGACACAGGAGACCATGGGTGTATGCTTGCTGCCATTAGGAGGTAACACTAGGCTAAATAAAAAAGTTAGCCCCTCCTCAGTACTATATACCCCCACAGTCCAAAGAGACAACTAGCCAGTTAGTGCAAAAGCAGTATGAGAAGCATTTGTAATAAACATAGAATGGCCCAACAGAAATATATATATATAATATATATATATATATATATATGTGCTGTGTCCCCCAATGATGGCTCAGAGAAAGATTTTACGGTGAGTACACAAAAATCTGCTTTTCTCTATCGCCTCATTGGGGGAGCAGGAGACAATGGGACATCCTAAAGCAGTCTTCGAAGGTGGGGAAAAAACAGGACTATAAGAGGAAGGAGAACAGAGGCCGCAACCTCAAGACAGGAGGCCACTGTCAACAGAAAAAAACACTATCATTGTCTAAGCCCAAGAGAACCAGAGAAAAAAGTGCTAAGAGAGTACTATAGGCAGGCCAAGGAATAGAAGAGAACCTGGAGTGTGACTATACAGTGTCAGAGCCACTGAGTACGCTCGTAGGAAATTCCGGATACGTAACCCTTCTGATCTTGGACCAGAAACATCCTTTTAATTGATGGGATAAGAAAAGTGTCCAAAATATCAATGTAAACTTGGGCATTTATTGAAGATGTAATGACAGCTATCTCCCCAGTGCCTTTACCTGACATGTAGCCCCATATCAAGGACTGTGGAAATTTACATGTTCTCTTCAGGCAGTTATCTTTATAAATCTCATTGGAACGACACCAAAAAGTTCCAGTATCATCACCTTATGCCCAATGCACATTCGCGATTCATCACTGAATATGACTTTCATCCAGTCCACAATTGCTTTTCCTTAGCCCATTGTAATCTTCTTTTTTTTCTGTTTAGGTGTTAATGATGGCTTTTGTTTAGCTTTTCTGTATGTAAATCCCATTTTCTTTAGGCGGTTTCTTACAGACACACAGACATCGACTCATTTCCTCCCATTCATTCCTCATTTGTTTTGTTGTGCATTTCCTGTTTTGGAGACCTATTGTTTAAGTTTCCGGTCTTGACGCTTTGATGTCAGCCTTGGTCTACCAGTATGTTTCCCTTTAACAATCTTCCCATGTTGTTTGTATTTGGAACAGATTTTCGACACAGCTGTGAGCAAGGAACATCTTTTGCAACATTGCGTGTTGATTTTCCCTCTTTTAAGAGTTTGATAATCCTCTCATTTGTTTCAATTGACATCTCTCGCGTTGGGGCAAGGATTCAGGTCACTCCCAATTGGTGCAACAGCTCTCCTGGGGAGGCTAGGATACATGTAGCGCAGGAGATGTTGGGGCATATACAGCACTAGAGAGGGTGGGGGGGACATACACAGCATTGGGGAAGCTGGGGCATATAAAGCTTTGGGGAGGCTGGGGCACAAATAGCACAGGAGATGTTGGGCATATACAGCACTGGGGAGAACTACTGGCATAAACAGCACTGGGGAGGCTGGGGCTGCTGCTACTCTCTTCATCAGTAAAACCCATGCATATTGCATGCTACCTTCACTCTCAAATTATGTCCTAATGCATGTAGTGGCCAACATGAGGACATAATCCTTCAATGCATGCACACATGGTGTTCACCCCTGCATGCTTGTGCTTACAGTGATAGAGGGGTTTAAAGGGCTAGCAGCTGGCAAATCACAGTTGCTGACCCAAGCACTTTGGTTCCAGGTAATCTGACCAGGGGCCATCCGGATTTTCCTCATCACTTCTTTAAAGTCATTATAAGATGGATTTAAAATTAAATAAGAAAACACACAAAAAATGTGTATTCTTATATTTTGCTGTTGAATACATCTCAAGAATCATCCCTGTAAAATTTGCACATTTATATAAAATAGGTAGAAAAATAGGAGACTGTTCCTAATGAGCATGAACCTAGTGAACCATGCAGGACAGGCTAATTTACATTACATAGGAAACCATTATGTAATTATATTAAAATCAACATGACCTTTTCAGTCAAAAAACGTTCCGAAAAAAGGATTAACAAAAAAATGCATTTATAAAACTAATATAATTTTTGTAATGTCAAATGTGAACTAAATGTCATCATAACAACTAAATGATTTGATACTAAGTACTTTAGTACAGCAGTTTCTAATCCTTCTCCAGTTGTCTTGAGTAGGGGAATCACATTATGCAGACTTACAACAATATGCTAAATTAAACTTAGAATCAGGGCTCAGAAATTTTAAAGAAAAAGCTGGTGAATTGAAGTGGGTTTCACAAGTTTAAGGACACAATTTTCATTTCTTAAAATATAACTGCATTTTTCTCGCATAAAGCTTAATGCCCATTTCCATAAAAACAGTATAACACAAAAGTGAGTACACTCCCTCACAGTTTTTTTTTAATATTTTATATCCTTTCAATAGACAAAACTGAAAATATGACACTTTGACACAAATGTAAGGTAGCCAGTGTATAGCTTGCACAACAGTCTAAAAAGGTGTGCATTCTACACACAGCCATTAATGTACAAACCGCACACAACAAAAGTGAGTGCACCCCTACGTGAAAATGGCGAAAGTGTGTCTAAAATGTCAATATTTTGGGTGGCCACCATTATTTTCAATCATTGCCTTAGCTTTTTTGAGCATAGAGTTCACTAGAGCTTAACAGGCTGTCACTTGAATCCTCTTCCACTCTCCTCCATGGCATCTTGGAGCTAGAGGATGTTAGTCAACTAGCGCTCCTCCACCTACCGTTTAAAGATGCCCTACAGATGCTCAATAAGGTTTAGGTCTGGGGACATGCTTGGCCAGACTAGCATATTAACCCTTAGTTTCACATTTGATTATGGGATTTTGAGTTTGTAGCCATGGCAATCCCAGAATGATTGGAAAGTATGGAGATGAGCTTAACAAAAAGGATTAGACATGGTAATCAGTAGTGATGAGTGAATCTTGACGATGTTCGCTCATCAGTAGAATGAGTGAACATGTTCACAAATTTCAAATCTGGCATGAGCATTGCAGATTCGGTTTATGATCAGAAACACAAGCAATTAACTAAAAAAAAAGGTGAATGCAGGCAAAATGGCCCTAAAACACTTCTTGAAGGTGTGGGGCCAAAATGTTTGCTGGAAGACTCGGTGGCTGAGAACATCCCCATCCTACGGTTAGGTGTTGTTCACAGCCATCGGGTCTACCGGTTTCTTTTCATCTGTAGAATATAATGGAGCTTTCAAAAAGGTTTTTAAGCTTCTTGAGTTTGCAGGTGTTGGGACCCCTGCAGTCTGTAAATTTTTGGAACAGTGTAAGATGTGTCAGGAGCTGTGAAATCCAGGAACCTTAAAATCTTCTTTAAATATCGCTTTAAGAAAGCTTTTCATTTGTTAAAATTATTTATATTTCTTTTTAATCTTTTGATTTTTTTCTTCTTTTGCTTAGAGAGCAAAACTTTATTATTGCAGAGGGTCAGCAGCATGCGAGGCCACTTCATCTACACTTATCTGCTAGCAATTCAGATAAAAATAGCATATGTCCAGTATATGCGTAACATAGGTCTTATAAGTCTGCTCAGTCATGAAACACCACAATATGGATATTGCTTCTTGAATATGTGCAATCCCTTTATTTTATTTCACTACATTCATTTGCAATACAGATTTTTGGCATGTGCTCAAGTGTGTTATTATTGCAGTCATCAAGGTCCTGTCCATGCTTTGCTCACTAGCCTTATTCAACATTCTAGATGAATTTGTGATGAGCTGCAAAAACTATTCTTTTTATTTCTCCTCGAAATATATTAGTCATGATTAATCACTCCCCCAAGCCCAGGTGTTACCTCTGGCATGGGAAAAGGGATTTGTAAAAAAAAAGGGATTTGTAAATCAGGTGCCTTCTGAAGCCTACCCCATGGAGGGGTTAATGTGGAGCTATGCAACAAGATTGGGCAAACTTTAATATCCTGTAAGCGACTGGGTCCTGGTGCTGAAAGAGGTAGGCCCCTAGGCAACGGTTAGATGCTGCACCACAGAGGCTGGTACCATCTTGGGATAACCAGACAATACAGCTACACTGTGCTACCAAGTGCCTGCATTCTGCAGTTTGGTGATGCGATGGATCCACTTCTAAAGATGCCTACTCTGGAGGACATTATCTTCATTACCACTCCAGAAGCCGGGAGTGCTTCCCCAAAACCGGAGCAGCCGACAGAGATGTCTACATTTACACATAAGATTTGTTGTATTCCACCTCATGATTGTAAGACAGACACTGTAATTATAAGACGGAGCCCATTTAGCAATAAAAATCATTTTTGTTCTCTTTTCCTTCACCAAGTTTGGGGTGCATCTCAAAATCCGCTGTGACTTATAAAGCGAAAAATATGGTATATAGATTAAAGACTAATTATAAGAGCAACTGAATTATTAGCTGTGACATTACACTATCTGTTCTTAAATTAAGCTGTGTATTGCAAAAAAAATAATATTAAACAAAATATTGTGCTGTGTTACCTTAATTGCGCTCAATGCGTTTCATTTAAGCTTCTTCAAAGAGCAATATTGAATATGGCAATAGGTACAGGGTTTAAATAGTAACGGGAGTGTGGAAATAAATGTGAAAAAACTGGCCATAAATGATTGGAGGAACAAAACCAGGAACACTGTGGGGATAGGATAATTCAAAAGATGCAAGTAGGGATCAATTAATTACACCATTAACTAAAGTAATTATATACAGTACAGACCAAAAGTTTGGACACACCTTCTCATTCAAAGATTTTTCTGTATTTTCAGGACTATGAAAATTGTAGATTCACACTGAAAGCATCAAAATTATGAATTAACACATGTGGAATTAAATACTTAACAAAAGTGTGTGAAACAATTGAAAATATGTCTTTTATTCTAGGTTCTTCAAAGTAGCCACCTTTTGCTTTGATTACTGCCTTACACACTCTTGGCAGTCTCTTGATGAGCTTCAAGAGGTAGTCACCAGAAATGGTTTTCACTTCACAGGTGTGCCCTGTCAGGTTTAACAAGTGGGATTTCTTGCCTTATAAATGGGGTTGGGACCATCAGTTTTGTTGTGCAGAAGTCTGGTGGATACACAGCTGATAGTCCTACTGAATAGACTGTTAGAATTTGTATTATGGCAAGAAAAAAACCAGCTAAGTAAAGTAAAACGAGTGGCCATCATTACTTTAAGAAATGAAGGTCAGTCAGTCCGAAAAATTGGGAAAACTTTGAAAGTCTCCCCATGTGCAGTTGCAAAAACCATCAAGCGCTACAAAGAAACTGGCTCACATGAGGACCGTCCCAGGAAAGGAAGACCAAGAGTCACCTCTGCTGTGGAGGATAAGTTCATCCGAGTCACTAGCCTCAGAAATCGCAGGTTAACAGCAGCTCAGATTAGAGACCAGGTCAACGCCACACAGAGTTCTAGCAGCAGACACATCTCTACAACAACTGTTAAGAGGAGACTTTGTGCAGCAGGCCTTCATGGTAAAATAGCTGCTAGGAAACCACTGCTAAGGACAGGCAACAAGCAGAAGAGACTTGGTTGGGCTAAAGAACACAAGCAATGGACATTACACCAGTGGAAATCTGTGCTTTGGTCTGATGAGTCCAAATTTGAGTTCCAACCACCATGTCTTTGTGCGACGCAGAAAAGGTGAACGGATGGACTCTACATGCCTGGTTTTCACTGTGAAGCATGGAGGAGGAGGTGTGATGGTGTGGAGGTGCTTTGCTGCTTTGAAGCTCATCAAGAAAATGCCAAGAGTGTGCAAAGCAGCAATCAAAGCAAAAGGTGTCTCCTTTGAAGAACCTAGAATATAAGTCATATTTTCAGTTTCACACTTTTTTGTTAAGTATATAATTCCACATGTTAATTCATAGTTTGGATGCCTTCAGTGTGAATCTACAATTTTCAGAGTCATGAAAATACAGAAAATCTTTGAATGAGAAGGTGTGTCCAAACTTTTGGTCTGTACTGTATGAATACAAGATACATATGCCAAGAATATGAACGGGGCCACTAATAGAAAGCAATTAAACAAAAAATTGCTAAGAATAGAAGTGAAAATGAAGCACAGAACGCTGAAAGCACTGTATGCCTCATTTACTAATAAGTAGTGCGGTGAAATGCACCAAACTGTCCACCTGAATGAAATCACATCAAATTGGAAGACGAGAGGTGGAACGCAAGATGCATTCAGACAGACATAGCCACTGGAAATTATGTCATGGAACGCACATTGCATTCCACACACACAGATAGCATTAGAAATGAGATCGTGGGACGTAGCATGCTCTCCACAGAACCACGAACTAAATGGAAATAAACCCCTGCACAGTGAATACAGATATAGGGAGAAGCGTGACATATAGGAAAGTATTCAACAAAGTATGCAGTGTGATAAATATATAATGATGTGTGTATAAAAGTAAGTACGTGCTAAGATGGCATAGTAAAAATGTATCGCAATAAATATATAAAATTAGTCTAATTGATGTAAAGTGTGTATCTATGACTATAAAAAAAGATCATTATACAATGACCACAGAGCCATAATGATATATACATGGCACACATATATAATAACAAATGTTTGCAAAGATAAAAAATGGGTTACAATACAATTATAATATATATACATGATGATAAATATATAAACACTTAATAGGTAAGAATGGATCACTAAAATGTATACAAAACCAAAATATGAATAAATAATTGAAAAATATTAAATAATTGAAAATATTGAATAAATATAATGGTCACAAACACAATTTGCAAAAATAAAAAAAGTGTAGAGTGAATAAAGTGCTCAAATGCAAGAAAAGAAAAGAAAGAACACAAAATGATAAAAAATAAAGGGAGGTCAATAAAAGGCAAGAAATGAAGTTTCCAAAGATGGATGTTCTGCAGATGGGTCAAACGCTTTAAAGTTCCATAATGCATATAGGCAAAATATATCAAAGAACCCTGTAATACAAACAGACAGTTAAAATCTGAAAAAAATGGCTACAAAACCAGGCAAAAACGATTTATACATGGCTGTAAAAATAATATATTCAAGTATTTAAAGAAAAGAAACAAAACTGACTTTCATTGAGCCCTAAAAGGACAAAGGTTATAAATCCGCTGGGATTGTACTCGTGCTAGGAATTTTTTAGATTCCCACCTCTTTCACTTACCATCACTTTGTCGATCTCTCGAATTTTCAAAAGGAAAGGATTGCTTTGGTGATGTCACTTGAAATGTCAGAAAATAGAGGTAAGTTTGTAAAGATCATCTTCCTCTTTGGCAGTAATTATCGATAGGACGTGTTCTAGGGGTCTTCTGTGGAATTCACACGACGCGAGAACTACATATTTCAAGTTGCATGGTCAAGACGCTAGATAAATGACTCCTTTTGTATTGCATGTAATAGGATGCGTAACATTAAATTCTTTCTTACCCGCACTCGAGCATGGTAGTGCTCGCTCATCACTTGTAGTGACTATTTTGTCTCTAGAAAACCCCCATGGAGTCAAACACAGTAAATGCTGCAGATTTAAAAATTGCCAACAAGACCTTGTACTTCCCAATACATTATAGTGCCCGTACACTGTGCACAGCTCATGCTTCTGGAGATACACACCCCGTAAATTAAGCTGGCTTTCAGGCACATTTTGGTGCTCAAAAGGGCGAGGAGGCATTTGAATTTTGACACACACTTTGCACTTTTGTTCTAAGGTGGGGGGCACACATGGCCCAAGTTATCATAATTGCTGAGGTGTCCCAAACATAATATTTGACTGATTATGTCTATGGGAAATCTACTATATAATTGTCTAAGGCGTCTGTCGGTCACAGAAATCACGCGCCAGACAGAGCCTGCTCATTGGCGCCCGCCAACGAGCGCAGACTATGCAGATAAGCGCGATAATTCAAAGTTCGAATTCTGCGCCAATTTGCACGCGGGCAGGCCACCGTCGGCTGGAACATCCGATCCTCTGCCCTGCCCGCGCTCTCCCTCCCGCTCCTCCTGTCCTGCCCGTGCTCCATACCCCGCTCCTCTGCCCTGCCCGCGCTTTCACTCCCGCTCCTCTGTCCTGCCCGCGCTCCACACCCAGCTCCTCTGCCCTGCCCGTGCTTCCCCCCCGCTCCTCCTGTCCTGCCCGCTCTCCCGTTCCCTGCGACCCCCCTGCTCCTTAGTGATTTGATTTCGCAGTACATTATGCACTGCGAAATCAAATATAAAATAAACACAAATGTATTAAAAATAATAAAGATTCTTATACTTACTTTTCCGCCGAGGGATCGGTGACCGGTAGCAGTAGCAGGCCCTGTCCTGCTAGGACCTTGCATGATGTCAGAATGACATCGGTGTTCGGCACTGTGATTGGCCCGCTCGCGGTCATGTGATATGCGCGTCACATATCACATAACCGCAAGCGGGCCAATCACAGCGCCGATGTCATTCTGACATCATACAAGGTCCTAGCAGAACACTGCTATAGCTGTGCCCCGATCGCTCCATCCTGCCCCCCCTGGCTACATTCTGCCCAAATCGCTCCATCCTGCCTTGCCCTTCACCCGTCGGCTCCATCCTGCCCCCCGGCTCCATCCTACCCCCCAGCTCTATCCTGCCCCCCCGGCTCCATCTTGCCCTGATCACTCCATCCTGTCCCCCCGCCGGCTCAATCCTGCCCCTCTGGCTCCACTCTGCCCTGCCGGCTTCATCCTGCCTCCCCGGCTTCCTCCTGCCCTGATCGCTCTATCCTGCCCTGATCGCTCCGTCCTGCCCCCCGCCGGCTCCATCTTGCCCCCTCCCGCCGGCTCCATCCTGCCCTGATCGATCCATTTCCCCCCCCTCCCGGCTCCATCCAGCCCTGCTCCACCCCGATTTCCCCCCCGACTCCATCCTGCCCCCCCTCCATGCTGCCCCCCCTCCACCATCCTGCTGCCCTGCTCCATCCTGCTGCCCCAGCAGTTAGCGATCATGTGATCAATGAGTTGATCGGTTTCCCAGGCAGCGACAGGTCCTAAAGGCCTGTATGACCTAGAAGACTGAGGTGGAGCAAGCCGTCGGACAGGTGAGTATCCATAGGATTTTTTATTTTTACTTTTACTGTGGAGGAGCCAGGAGGAGCAGGGGGGCCACAGGGAGCAGAGTAACATAGTAACATAGTTTTTAAGGTTGAAGGAAGACTAAGTCCATCTAGTTCAACCCATAGCCTAACATGTTGATCCAGAGGAAGGCAAAAAAAAAACCATGTGGCAACACTAGCTCCACATTGGGGGAAAAAATGTATTCCTTCCTGACTCCAGATATGGCAATCAGACTAATTCCCTGGATCAACACCCTATCAAAGGAACCAGTATATATAACTGGCAATATTATAGTTTTCAAGAAAGGCATCCAGGCCCTTCTTAAATGTTAGTAGTGAGTCACTCATTGCAACATCATGTGGCAGAGAGTTCCATAGTCTCACTGCTCTTACAGTAAAGAATCCACGTCTGTGATTATGATTAAACCTTCTTTCCTCCAGACGTAGATGATGTCCCCTTGTCCCCGTCTCAGGCCTAAGAGTAAAGAGATCATTAGTAAGTTCTCTGTACTGTCCCCTCATATATTTATACATTATTATAAGATCACCCCTAAGCCTTCGTTTTTCCAAGCTAAATAACCCCAAGTTTAATATCCTGTCTTGGTATTGCAGACCCCTCAGTCCTCTAATAACCTTGGTCGCTCTTCTCTGGACCCGCTCTAGTTCGGTTATGTCTTTCTTATACACCGGAGACCAGAATTGTACACAGTATTCTAAGTGTGGTCGCACTAGTGACTTGTATAGAGGTAAAATTATGTTCTCCTCATGAGCATCTATGCCTCTTTTAATGCATCCCATTATTTTATTTGCCTTTGCAGCATCTGCCTGACACTGGCCACTAAATGTGAGTTTGTCATCTACCCATACACCCAGGTCTTTTTCAGTGACAGTTTTGCCCAGTGTTTTACAATTAAGCACATAATTATACCTTTAGTTTCCTCTGCCCAAGTGTATGACCTTACATTTATCCCCATTAAAGCTCATTTGCCATTTATCAGCCCCTATCCCCATTGCTCTCATTTGATGTATCAACCTTTTGTGTGGCACCGTATCAAAAGCTTTTGAAAAGTCCATATACACCACATCCACTGCATTTCTTTGGTCCAGTCCAGAACTTACTTCTTCATAGAAGCTTATCAGATTAGTTTGACAGGAACGGTCCCCTCATAAAACCATGTTGATATTGGGTCATGAAGTTATTTTTCTTCAGATACTTCAGATAATGTACCGCAATATACTATAGTGCTGCTATACATGTGCTGTAATGTATCACCATATACTATACCGCTGCTATACATTTACTGTAATGTACCGCCATATACTATAGCGCTGCTATACATGTACTGTAATGTACCGCCATATACTATAGCGCTGCTATACATGTACTGTAATGTACCGCCATATACTATAGCACTGCTATACATGTACTGTAATGTACCGCCATATAATATAGCGCTGCTATACATGTACTAAGATGTACCGCCGTATACTATAGTGCAGCTATACATGTACTAAGATGTACCGCCGTATACTATAGTGCAGCTATACATGTACTATGTTGTACTGCCATATACTATAGTGCTGTTATACATGTGCTGTAATGTACCGCAATATACTATAGTGCTGCTATACATGTGCTGTAATGTACCACCATATACCATAGCGCTGCTATGTGTGTGTGTGTGTGTGTGTGTATATATATATTGTATATATATATTATATATATATATATATATATATATATATATATATATATATATGTAGTTCACTCACATTAACTGAACAAGTTCTGTCCGTCACAGTATGTCAACTAAATACATATTCTAGAATAGCTGAAGCGTTAGAATCGGGCCACCATCTAGTATTTAATATTTGGGTTTAACACTAATATGTCAATTAAGATGTATAAACAAGTCTTTTTCATCATTACCATTCAATGCCTGTGAATAACTGCATTTATCAGTATGATAAATAATCTGCTCGCACAGGCCAATTGTTCCATGTAGGAATGTCATTGAATTTGAATACTTCTTGGGTAGTCTATTGAAAACAAGTCATCACCTATCCACAGGAAAGGCGATACCTTTTTGATTGGTGTTCTACCAAAGCGACCTGTACCAATCAAATTGATAGAGCAGGCAATTTTTATCCCAGTTACCAAATCAAGCGGCATGTCAGACATCACAATTAACTCTTCTACCGATGGTGCTGATCCCAGTGGTCAATCACACTGATCATGATAGGTTTCACCTTAATTTCAGAAACAACCCTGTTAATGTAAAAATTTCCCATACCCCAACAAGATAGGAAAGAGTACCTTAACCTAAGGGTGGGGAAACTTTTTTCTGTCAAGGGCCATTTGGATATTTCTACCATTATTTGGGGGCCACACAAAGTTATCAACTTGAAAATTACCCTGCTATGTTTGGTCAAACAAATATTTAAGTCACCACTAGTGTGGTAGCCGAAGCTGCTTCTCTTTGGCGCAGCTGGGATATTGGCTGATATTGATCTTGTTGCTTGTCACATCTGCTTTTCCAGGTTTGCGTTAGTCAGGAGCATAGTAAACTCTATTTGACAATAAGTTTTGTAAAGCATATACATCACATAGGAGACGCTGAGACTGCTGTATATACATCACACGACACACTGGGAATACTGTATATACATCACAAGACACTGTGGTTGAAGTATATACATCACGGGAGACACAGACGTCTGTATATACATCACAGAAGACTATGGATGCATATAAATCAAATAATGTAGCTGTGGGCATATACATCAAAAAAGGGGGCAGATATATATACATTATAGGAGACGCTGGGGTTGGAGCATATACATCACAGTAGATTTTGTGGCTGCATTATATACATCAGCGGACATGCTGAGTGCATATATATAAGTATATTGGTGCAGCACAGCTCCCCTAGGTGCTCAGCAGTCACAGCTCCTCTCCTCCTTGCTGTATAAGTATACAAAATAAAGGACTGCAGCACTCTCCTTTGTGAAACAACCGCCTTTATTCGGCCATCAGGTGGGTGGTGACAACGTTTCGGGATCCTGTCCCTTTCTCTAGCAGCTATACAATGTCCTTTGACATTGTATAGCTGCTAGAGAAAGGGACAGGATCCCGAAACGTTGTCACCACCCACCTGATGGCCGAATAAAGGCGGTTGTTTCACAAAGAAGAGTGCTGCAGTCCTTTATTTTGTGTATATATATATATATATATATATATATATATATCACAGGAGGGAGCTGGAATATATACAGCTCTGGCAAAAATTAAGAGACCACTGCAAAATTTTCAGTTTCTCTGATTTCTCTCTTTATAGGTATATTTTTGAGTAAAATGTACATTGTTCTTTTATTCTATAAACTACTGACTATGTCTCTGAAATTTAAAGCTTAAAATGTTGTATTTATTTGCAGCAAATGATAAATTGTCAAAATAATAGAAAAAAAAACAAAAAAAACAGTGCTTTCAGACCTCCAATAATGCAAAGAAAATCTGGGATTATTTACCAGTAGAGATGAGCGAGTACTAAAATGCTCGGGTGCTCGAAGCTCGGGCCGAGCATCCCAAGATAGTCATGTACTCGGCCTGAGCCCAATGTAAGTCAATTAGTGATAGGCTCCATCCACAGACTTCCGGCTATAAAACAAGTGTTTCTGGGAAAGGGTGGGAAGGGGGGCCTTTTCAAATCGTCGCAACATAGAACACCTTGCTACGGCCCCCAGAGGGACCCTAACAATCAATCTGCTCTCTGCGAGGTGCCAGCTCACTGTGTACACTGAAGGGAGCTGTGCATTTGTTTCAGATCGATAATTATTTGCGAAGAGTCAGAGCATCTCGGCGGTACTCGGTGCTCGCCGAGTACCCAGAGTACCGAAATATTCGTGCGAGTGCCGAGTAGTGACAAGCATACTCGCTCATCCCTACTTACCAGTAATCATATTTTACGGAGTCCATGACAGCACCCACATGAGAGAGGGGATCCGCCACAAGGATAGGAAACCTACAGATAAAAAGGTGCGGCCCCCCGCATTTGGTTACAG
Source organism: Allobates femoralis (assembly GCA_033576535.1). Lineage (NCBI taxonomy): Eukaryota > Metazoa > Chordata > Amphibia > Anura > Aromobatidae > Allobates > Allobates femoralis. Next base: position 280,344,195 of record JARQOC010000001.1, read on the forward strand.
AGATATTGAATGAACCGCCAATCGTATAAATACATGATAATAAACGTTAAACATTAGAAATCACACCCTCAGGCGTGAGAAAAAAGGGCATGCAAAAACCACCCTTAGGAAAAAAGTGCCCACCCATGACGTGAGTGGAAAAAAACCTCCTCAATGCCAAAAAGGTAAAGACAAAACAATCAAATAAACAAGCGTGACAAAAAACGACAGGGTGGGAAGTGAGTGGGTGCTGTCATGAACTCGGTAAAATATGATTACCGGTAAGTAATCCCGGATTTTCCTATCGCCATGACAGCACCCACATGAGAGACTTGCAGAGAACAGTATCACCGGGGAGGGACCACAGTATTAAAAACTGCCCTCCCAAAATCAAGGGCAGAAGAAGCCAAATCAAGACGATAGTGATGAAAAAAGGTAGAGGGAGAGAGGCCCAGGTGGCCGCATTACAAATGACCTCCAAAGGTATGTTAGCACGCTCTGCCCAAGAGGCAGAAACTGCTCTAGTAGAATGGGTTTTCACCCCATCCAGAGGCTGCTCACCTGCTGAGGAATAGGCCAAGCAGATAGCATCCCGGATCCAATTTAGACGGAGTGTTCTTTGTAGTGCCAGACCCCTTCGTAGGACCCTGGAAAGAGAGGAGGAGAGCCCTACTCTTCCTAAAGGGGAGAGCTCTATCTACATACTCCAGGACCGCCCTGCGCACATCTAATGTATGAAACCTAGCCTCCTCTGAGGTGGATGAAATAGCATTAAAGTACGGCAGGATCATTTTCTGACTATGGTGAAATTTAGATGACTGTTTAGGGAGATATGCGGGGTCAGGCTTCAGAATTAACCTATCCGGGAGTGCTAACAAAAATGGAGGGTCAATGGAGGGACAGAGCATGGAGGTCACCCACCCGCCTAGCCGAAATCAGAGCAACTAGCAGCACCGTCTTCAAGGTCAGATGTCTGAGCGAAGCCGAGGTCAAGGGCTCAAAGGGAGGACCTGTGAGTGCATCCAGGACCAGGTTCAGATCCCAAGGGGCCATACGGGGAATATGAACTGGAGTACTACGTTCGCAGGCCTGAACAAACCTAGCAACACATCTATCCTCAGCTATGTTAGAGTTATAGAGGGCCCCCAGAGCTGGTACGTGCACTTTTAAGGTACTAACTGCCAGACCCAATTCCCAACCCTTCTGCAGGAATTCCAATATAGCCGTAATAGGCGGGTGATCAGAGTGTACCCTAGGGTAGAAATCCAGAAACTTCCGCCAAACCCTGCAGTAGAGGTTGGTAGTGACAGGTTTACGATTATGCAAAAGGGTCGAGATTAAAGCGTCCAAGAAACCCCTCCGGCTCAACAGCTGCCTCTCAAAAGCCAAGCCGTCAGATGTAACCCCTTCGCCTGGGGGTGGAAGAACGGCCCCTGAGAAAGCAGCTCTCGATCCATTGGGAGAATCCACGGGTCGGCTATTGACATTGCCCTCAGCCATGAAAACCACGGCCTCTTGGGCCAGAAAGGCGCAATGAGAATTATCCGAGCCCTGTCGTCCCTGATCTTCCGGAGTACCAGTGGAATGAGACACATTGGGGGAAAGGCATAGGCCAGATGATAAGTCCAAGGAACCTGAAGGGTGTCTAACACGTCCAGATTGTCTGTCAGATCCCTGGAGCCAAATCGACAGACTTGTCGGTTGGACCTGGTTGCAAAAAGATCTATCTCTGGAGACCCCTATAACCGCACAATCTGTTGGAACACATCCCTGTTTAACGTCCACTTCCCCTGGTGGAGAGAGCGATGGCTCAGGAAGTCTGCCCTGGCATTGTCTGCTCCCCGAATGTGGAGAGCCGAGAGAGAAAAAATTCTCCTCTGCCAACAGAAAAATGTTCGCTGTGGTAGTCAGAGACTATGACCAAGTGCCCCCTTGATGATTGATGTAAGCCACCACGGTAGGGTTGTCGGTATGAACACGTACATGGGAGCCCTGTAGATGAAGCAGGAACCTGCAAAGGGCATACAGGACTGCCCGAAGCTCCTTTAGATTGGAAGAGCCCTCCTGCTCCTCCCTCGTCCACCGACCCTGGGCAAGAAGCTCGCCTAGATGGGCCCCCCACCCCGAGGACTGGCATCGGTTGGGAGGACAAAATCTGGTGGACACACGCACAACACCCCCCTGGTCAGGTGACTCGGCTCCAGCCACCAGTAGAGTGACCTTATTGCAGAAGGTGACAGACGAAGACTGCCATCTAGGTGACCTTGTAAGGCCACGTCTGCATTCAGCATCTCCTGCTGGAGAGTTCGGGAATGAAACTGTGCCCATAACACAGCCGGAATGCAAGAAGTCAGAGTCCCGAGGAGAGACAGTGTCTCTTAAGGACAGGTTGGGATCGGCCACGATGACGCTGATTTTCGTCTGGAGAGCTTGTAGCTTGTCCTCTGGAAGAAAACATTTCTGAATGATGGAATCCAAGTGACGACCCAAAAGAGACTGCACTCTCGTAAGGACAAGACGAGATTTTTGCCAGTTTATCAACCAACCCAACCTCTGTAAGGAGAACAGGACATGCGTCAGCCTGTCATAACACTGAGTCGCAGAATTACCCACAATCAAAAAATCATCCAAATATGGAATGATCAAAATGTCTTGATGTCGGATAAAGGCCATGACCTCCGCCATTACCTTAGTGAGTAGGCGAGGAGCCATAGAGAGCCCGAATGGCGTGGCGGCAAACGGGAGATGATGAACCTGACCATTGAGAGACACCGCTACTCGTAGATACTGTTGATGGTCTGGATGAACTGGCAAATGATCGTAGGCATCCTTGAGATCTAAAACCACCATCCAGCACCTAGGAAAGAGAAGTTGAACAGCTGTTTGTATGGACTCCATCTTAAACGAGTGAAATCTGAGGTAGGAGTTCAATTTTTTCAAATTAATGATAGTCCTAAAGGAACCATGCGGCTTAGGCACCAGAAACAGAGATAAATAAAAGCCCCTCCCTTCCTGGCCCACAGGAACTTCAATGAGTACCCGTTTCTACATCAAATCTCTAACCTTAGATTCAAATGAATGCTGACGACCCTGATCAGCCAAAGAAGTTTGAAGAAAAAGTCACTTGGGACCCTCACAAAGTGTAGCTTTAACCCCGATGACACCAGGTTGAGGATCCAACGACTAGATGTAATAAGGGACCATTTGTGGGAAAAAGCTGATAATCTACTTCCGACAGGAGGGTCTACATTTGCGGAAACGGGGCTTCTGTTTGGAACACGAAGAACCCCCATAGAAGGAACCTTTCTGCTTATCTCTGGACGTATCCCATCTGGAGTCCGACTTTCGGCGAGAAAACTGCTTCTTACGGAATGCCCACCTATAATTAGGAAGAGACTGTTGTGGTAAACCCTTCTTTACCTCTCCAGCCTTGGTTAGGATGTCATCGAACCCCGAGCCGAAGAGGTAGTCCCCCTTACAAGGGATGCCACAGAGCTTACTTTTAGCGTGAGCATCGCTTCTCCATTCCTTCAGCCACAAGGACCTCCGGACAGAATTGGAGAGACCTGCAGACCTGGCTGCCAACCGGAGGGAGTCCGCTGAGGCGTCGGCAATGTGAGCAGAGACACTCCGCAACTGAGGGATAGAGGCCAACAACTGGTCCAGAGGCACTCCCGACCGAATCTGTTCTTCTAATTGGTCCAGTCATACGAGCTGAGAACGGGCCACACAGGTGCAGGCAATTGCCGGCTTAAAGCCCATCAGCAAGGCTTCCCAGCCTTTTTTCAAGAGCGCCTCAGCCTTACGGTCGGAAGGGTCCTTAAGCAGCCCCCATCTTCCAGAGGCAATACATTGGTTCTAAAGGAGGTGGCTACAGCCGCGTCCACCTTTGGAATCTTGGACCACTCCAACAACATATCATCGTCAAAGGGATACCTCTGTTTGGAGACAGATGGTAGAAACCCTCTGGACTCCTGTTTATCCCATTCATGCTTGACTAAATGTTTTATTGCGTCGATAACAGGAAATGAGCGTCGCTTCCTCTGGGCCAGTCCCGTAAACATGAGCTTTTGGTCCGACCTTGCTTCTCTGCTGTCTGTAAACCCCATAGTTGAACAAACTGCTTTAACTAAGGAGTCTATCTCCTGAATGGGAAAGCAAGCACCGCCTTCATCCCCAGAAGAAGAACCAGACGGGGATGTGTCAAGTAATCCTCCTTCACAGGAGGCCCTATCCGACTCATACCCAGACTGAGTCATTACCGGACCGGGGGAAACAATAGGCTGGCGAAGATAACTAAGGGAGTGACGTATCTCCTCCTGAATAAAGGATTTGAGGTCAGCCGTGCGTACTGGGGCTTCCTAATCCAGGGTCTGGTGGATACATGCCTGACAGACGTTTTGTGTATTTGTCTGGCAGGGGCACTGCACACAAAGCACACTCTGTGTTTATCCTTAATACTCTTTTTCTTAGTCTGGCCATCAGGGCAATCAGAAGGAAAAGCAGAGAAAGTGCTGGGAAAAAGAGAAAAAAAAAAAAAAGACAGAGAACGTACATCAGACTATAGGTGAGCAAACCTTCACATCCCCATAGCTGACCCCTCCGGTACCGGTGTTGCAGGAGCAGGTCCACCACTGGACCAGGCAGATTTCTCCTACCTCCTGGCTGCCGTGTCCGCCTCTCTGGGAGCCTTGCCACCGTTGCCCCCACCGCTGCTGAGGCTGTCTGAACACCTAGCACCTTTCTGGTGCTCTTCTCCTGCGGGGGAAGACATCATGCACACGGCGCAGGGACTGCAACGCCCTATGAAGCTCCCGCGCCCGCCTCCCGGCACCGTAAGTAGTCATCAGCACTTCTGGGTGTGCACGCACGTCATCTCGCGCATGCACAGATGCGCACCCAGAAGCTGGCGCATGAGACACCGGGCGGCTGCTCCCGCTGCACGGCAGCCGCCTGTCCAGCATCTCCTGCCTCTCTCAACCCATTGCGGAGCCACCCAGACCCTGGATTGGGAAGCTCCCCAGCCGAAGAGGGAGTGGAGCCCCAGCCTCCCCCAATGCTGCTACCACTGCCCCGGATCCTGCCACCATCACTGCACCCACAGGAGCGTAGGGACCACAGGTAATCCTCTTCATCTGTGGGTTCCCCTCAAGGACAGGAAACCAACTGAGGAGGTGAGGGGGCCGCCCCTTTTTATCTGTAGGTTTCCTGTCCTTGTGGGTGTATCCCCTCTCTCATGTGGGTGCTGTCATGGTGATAGGAAAACAAGTTCATATTCTTTTAGATACAATATTAATGTTTTAACTCAGGAAGAGTTCAGTAATTAATATTTGGTGGAATAACCATGATTTTTAATCACAGCTTTCATGTGTTTTGGCATATTTTCCACCAGTCTTTCACACTGCTTTTGGGTGACCTTTGGGTGCCACTCCTGGCACAAAATTTTAAGCAGTTCTTTGTTTGATGACTTGTGCCTATCCATCTTCCTCTTGATTACATTCCACAGGTTTTCAATGGGGTTCAGGTCTGGAGATTGGGCTAGCCATGGCAGGGTCTTGATGTGGTACTCCTTCATCCACATATGAATTGACCTAGCTGTGTGGCATGGTGCATTGCCCTGCTGTAAAAACCAGTCCTCAAAGTTGGAGAACATTGCCTGATCAGAAGGAAGCGTTTTTCAAGGATAAGCCTTGTATGCGGCTTGATTCGTATGTCCTTTGCAAAGATTAACCTGCCCAATTCCAGCCTTGCTGAAGCATCCCCAGATCATCACCGATCTTCCACCAAATTTCAAAGTGGGTGCAAGACACTGTGGCTTGTACAGCTCTCCAGGTCTCTGTCTAAGGATTAAACTACTAAGTGTTGGGCAAAGCTGAAAATTAGACTCAGAGAAGATTACCCTACCTCCCCCTATGGCCCAATCCTTATGGTCTTTGACAAACTTCAGCCTTGCTCTCCTTTGCTGCTCATTGATGAAAGTTTTTTTCTAGCTTTACATGACTTTATACCTGCCTCTAGGAGCCCGTTACCAACTGTTCTTGCCATGCACTTCACCCCAACTGCCATTTCTTTTGTAGGTCATCCTGCGGTTGCTAATTGACATTCGAATAAAGAGAATTTTGTTTACGTACCGTAAATTCTTTTTTCTTGAATCATCAATGGGAGACCCAGACAATGGGGTTTAGGGCGCTGCCCTCCGGAGGTCACACTAGGTACTACAAGTTTGTAGCACCGCCTCCTCCGCTTATAAACCCCCACCGTAGGAGACATCCTCAGTTTAGTCCATAAGCTGCGAGGAGAAATAAACCACACCCGAAACATCGGGAAGAATGCCGTGCACAGACGGTTCAACAACCCGGCAAACACTGTCTCAACAGAGAACAGATCAAATGCAAACATGCAACGGAACAACTGGGTGGGTGCTGGGTCTCCCATTGATGATTCAAGAAAAAAGAATTTACGGTACGTAAACAAAATTCTCTTTTTTCTGATCATCATAATGGGAGACCCAGACAATGGGGATGTCCTAAAGCAATACCCCAGGGCGGGAAGAGTTCCTCAACAAGACGGATAACACATGGTTCCCTTTTAAAGGTGGGCAACCGCCGCCTGGAGAACCCGCCTGCCCAAACTCGCATCCGCAGAGGCATGGGCATGCACCATATAGTGCTTAGAGAAAGTGTGCAGGCTGGACCAAGTGGCCGCTTGACACACCTGTAGAGCAGAAGCTCGATGTCGCAAGGCCCAAGAGGCACCTACAGCTCTAGTAGAGTGTGCCTTCAAACCCACCGGGATAGGCAAACCAGAAGACCGGTAAGCCTCCTGAATGGGAGCCTTGATCCATCTGGCCAAGGTCGACTTTGAAGCCGCGGACCCCTTACAGCGACCCATCGTGAGGACAAATAAGGAATCCGAACTCCTAAAGGAGGCGGTCCTGGACACATAAATGCGTACAGCTCTCACGAGATCCAGAGTATGGAGGTCGCGCTCAACCTGATGAACGGGAGCGGGGCAAAATGATGGGAGAACAATCTCCTGGTTCAAGTGGAATGTTGAAACCACCTTCGGCAAAAATTCAGGCCGTGGGCGCAACACCACCTTGTCCTGGTGAACCACCAGAAAGGGTGACTTGCACGAAAGTGCAGCCAATTCTGAGACCCTTCTCAGAGACGTAATCGCCACCAGAAAGACCACCTTCTGGGACAGACGAGAGAGAGAGATGTCTCTCAGTGGCTCAAACGGCGGTTTCTGCAGAGCCGCCAGGACCATGTTGAGATCCCAAGGGTCCAGGGGCCGCCTGTAGGGCGGAACCACCCGAGACACCCCCTGCAGAAATTGGCGGACCTTCGGGAGGAGCGCCAAGCGCCTGTCAAATAGCACGGAAAGTGCTGATACTTGACCTTTCAGAGAGCCAAGGGATAATCCCAACTCCAAACCCGACTGTAGGAAGGCCAACAATGTCGGGATAGACAACGGCCACGGTGAGTGACCACCAGAGGCACACCAGGTAAAAAAGATTTTCCACGTTCTGTGGTATATCTTCCTGGAAACGGGTTTCCTTGCCCGATTCATAGTGGCAACCACTGTAGGAGAGAAACCTCTGGATGTCAGCAGCCAGGCCTCAAGAGCCATGCAGTCAATCTGAGGGCCCTGGAATTGAGGTGGAAGAATGGGCCTTGCGCGAGAAGATCTGCGCGCTCTGGAAGAGCCCACCGGTGTCCGCCTGACAGTTGCCACAGGTCCGGGTACCAGGACCTCCTGGGCCAATCTGGAGCCACTAGAATGGCTACTCTGCATTCCGTCCTGATCTTCCACAGGACCCTGGGAATCAGAGCTAGAGGCGGGAACACATATGGCAGCTGGAAGCTGGACCAACTCAGGATCAGGGCATCCGCCCCCAGAGACTGAGGATCCCATGATCTCGCCACGTATTGGGGCACCTGATGATTTAGCCGTGAGGCCATCAGATCCACGTCCGGAGTGCCCCATCTGCCGCAGATGTCCCGGAAGACGTCTGGATGAAGGGACCACTCTCCGGCGTCCATCCCCTGTCGGCTCAGATAGTCGGCCTCCCAGTTCTCGACCCCTGGGATGTGAACTGCGGAGATCAGGCAGCCGTTTTCCTCCACCCAAGCTAGAATGCGGTGGACTTCGGTGAGGGCCTGAGCACTTCTGGTCCCTCCCTGATGATTTATGTAGGCGACGGCCGTCGCATTGTCGGACTGTACCCGAATGGGTTGTCCTGACAGGAATTTCTGAAACGCCAGGAGCGCCAGATAGACCGCCTTGATCTCCAGCACGTTGATCTGCAACGCCGACTCCGACTGAGTCCAGAGGCCTTGAGCCCTGTGGTGCAAGAACACCGCTCCCCAGCCCTTCAGACTGGCGTCGGTGGTCACCACTAACCATGACGGTTTTAGGAAGGCCCGTCCCCGTGCCAGATGATGTGGCTGTAGCCACCACTGTAGGGAATCCCTGGTTGGTTGTGACAGCGTCACCAGCCGATTCAAAGAAATCGTCCTCTTGTCCCATCTGCGAAGAATCTCCAGCTGGAGAGGACGGAGGCGAAATTGTGCGAACGGCACCGCCTCTATCGCCGCTACCATGCGACCCACCAGTCTCATCAATACCCGTAGGGATGACTGTGGAGACAGGAGGACATTCTGCACTCCTGATTGGATCGCAAGCTGCTTGGCGTGAGGTAGGGACACCAGGGCCGAGTCCGTGTGGAAGTCCATGCCCAGATATGTCAATGACTGGGTCGGAACCAGGGTCGACTTTTGAATGTTGATAAGCCACCCGAACCGTTCCAGGGACTTCATGGTCACCTCCAGGCTCACCCGACAAAGGTCTTCCGATGGCGCCCTGACCAACAGGTCGTCCAAATAGGGTATGACGGCGTGTCCCTGCGCATGCAGGAGAGCCATCATGGAGGCCATCACCTTTGTGAACACCCGTGGTGCTGAGGCTAGCCCGAACGGCAGTGCCACAAATTGGAAGTGCTCTTCCCCCACTGCGAATCTCAACCAGCGCTGATGAGCTGGTGCAATGGGTACGTGAAGGTAAGCGTCCCTGATATCGATGGACGCTAGGAAGTCTCCCTGTGACACAGCTGCGATCACTGAGCGCAGGGATTCCATGCGGAACTTCCGAACCAACACGTGCCGGTTGAACAACTTGAGGTCCAACACCGGGCGAAAAGAGCCGTCCTTCTTTGGGACAATAAAGAGGTTGGAGTAAAAACCCCTGAACCTCTCTTCCGTGGGCACAGGGACCACCACTCCGTCTCTGCGGAGTCCCTCCAACACCAGGTGAAAAGCCTGAGCCTTTTCTGGGGATGGAACCGACCGATGGAATCGGTGTATTGGTTGTGACGTCAGCTCTATCCTGTAACCTCTTGAGACTACGTCTCGAACCCACTGATCTTGAATGTGAAGGAGCCACTGGTCCTGAAAGCGGGACAGGCGGCCCCCCACCTGTGGGGAGGCAGGATGAGAGAGCGAGTCATGTCGAGGCGGGCTTGGGGGTGGCAGCCGCTGCCCCCGCCGGCTTCTTCTGACGACTCTTGGAACGCCACTGAGTAGCAGGCTTGCCCCCTCGGTCTGAGCGAGTGGACGCCGTTGATGACTGTGAACCGGAGCGAAAGGACCACTGCTTAGGGTTCCTTTTCACGGTGTACCGTGGCTTAGGCTTATTCTGCGGTATCTTAGACTCAGCAGAATCCTTTATCAATTTGTCCAGTTCGGTGCCAAACAGCCTGTCACCAGCGAACGGAAGATTTTGTAAAATCTTCTTAGATGTGGCATCTGAGTCCCAAAGACGCAGCCACAACAGCCTGCGGATCGCAATTGCATTGGCCGAGGCCACAGCAGAGCGAGTGGCAGTTTCCAAAGATGCCGTCCTGGCATAGTCCGCATAGGCCCTTGCTCTCTCAGTGAGAGCCAGAACCTCTGGACTGGACCTAGCTAGATCAGTGATACCATCCAAACAGATAGTAATCGCTTGTAGGGTCCAGACTGCGGCAAAATTAGGGGCAAACGAGGACCCCACAGCCTCATATGAAGACTTGGCGAGTTGCTCGACCTGTCTATCAGTAGCATCCTTCAATGAGGAGCTATCAGAGGCAGAAAACAAGGAGCGCGCAGCAATCCTAGTCATGGAAGCATCCACCTTGGGAGACTGCGACCATTCCTGGAGCGCCTCCTGGGGAAAGGGAAAGCGATTGTCCTTAGTTTTACGGACATAACGCCGCCCAGGATGCAACCTGGGAGCTTTAATCACCCTTCCGAAATTAGTGTGGTCCATGAAGGAGCCACTTGGTCTAGCCTCTGGCCGCAGCCATTGGTATATCTCCTTGGGGTGTACAGTCACCTCCTCAGGAGGAGTGACAAGACGCAATGTCTCATTGATGGAGGACACCAGATCCTCCACCCCATCTGGAGGTTCAGACATAGACCCAAGAGTAGAACCCCCATCATCTTCCTCACCATCAGAGGAACGCTCCTCCTCAGAGAGAGTCTGGAGCTCAGGAGAAGCCTCACGGCTCGCTTAGGGGGTCTTACAGCAGAAGTAAGAGACACCCGGGGGTAACTAGGAGGAGTAGCTGGGTTCTCCAGTCTCCTATGCAGTGCCTCCAGGGTTTGCGACATGGAGGACATCTGGGACAGCAGAGATTCATTGATCTTATTCTGCGTTTCCCATGGCCCTGGGATCACCTGAACCTCAGGGAGTAATCCCGGATTTGCAGACTCAGTAGTAGCAGACCGGGCCTCTGGGCGTCCGCAGTTATTGCAGGACCCCTCCACCAGTGTCCCGTTGCATGTAGCGCAGGAAACGGTGACCACTGCCGCCTTAGCAGCATGCTTCCCAACTGAGGACATCTCCACAGTGAGGGGATATATAAGCCAAAGTTCACAAACAACCCGGGAATCCCGGTGGCTTACCGACCGCAGTAAAGCGGTAGGAGGAAGCGGTGAGTGTGTGTGACCTCCGCGAGTTCCGGTCTCCCTTGCAAGTGCAGACACGCGCTGCAGCCAGATCCCAGCCGGGAAGTGAGGGAGAAGATGGCCGCCGACAGTGAAGATGTGGGCGGAGCCAGGAACACGCGGGAAGAACACACAACACGCCCAGCGGTGATGTCACCATAAGGGCTGCCTCCTCCTCCTCCAGACTGCCTCAGCAATGGAGGTGCCGGAGCCCGCAGCGCGGGAAAAGAGTGTGAATATCACCACACACACTCTCAGACTGCATGTACACATCAAAACACTCGCAGTCTGCAGCCTCAGCCCCTGTGACACACAGGGCGGTCAGCCAGGGAGACCCCAGCACAGGGTCACCGCCAGAACCGCGGACCCGAGGGTAACCGCGCGGTCTGAGTGTCATGACACCACAGTGACAGACACTACCCCCAGGCACACAGGAGACACACCAGGTGCCTCAGTGCCGGTCCGGTCTGTAAGCACCTTTAGGGAGGCCTCGGACGGGGGTACAGCACCAGTCCGGAGTGTAAGCACCATTTAGGGAGGCCTCGGACTGGGCTGGCTCCGTCCGGTCTGTAAGCACCATTTAGGGAGGCCTCGGACGGAGCGGAGCTGTGCAAGGCTCCAGGCTCCCCCTTACCAGAGCCTCCATGGAGGGATGGAAAGGAAGGAGCGCGACAGCGTACCGGGAGAACACAGAAGTGTCCAGGCTAAAAGCCCTCCGGTACCTCCACCAGCGTGTTCCGCAGAGGGTGAGCGGGGAGGCTGTCGGGGGTCCCGAGCGGGACCATTTTACCTTGTCTTCATACGCCATCACGTAAGCTGTGAGAATGCAGTGAAGTGCAAGCAAAGCGTGATCCTCCGAGCACACTAAGTTTAAAACTGAGGATGTCTCCTACGGTGGGGGTTTATAAGCGGAGGAGGCGGTGCTACAAACTTGTAGTACCTAGTGTGACCTCCGGAGGGCAGCGCCCTAAACCCCATTGTCTGGGTCTCCCATTATGATGATCAGAAAAAGATGATGGTCATCCCAGTCAGTGGAGAGTCGCTTTCGCCCTCTGCCGGTCTGTAGCTTTATCTGCTGCTTGACCTTGTTGTAATGGACTGCTATCTTCGAAATTTTTAAAGGATGGAGACAACATGATGCTCACTGTATCCATCGGCTAGTAAAGCCATAATTGAGCCTTTCTTTTCCTCACTCAAGACTTTTCAACTCCTTTGGCATGGTTAAAAGTAATTTTTCAAGTTACTTTTGGGCTATTCCTAGTATTTGTTTTGCCATCCAGCTTTTCCTATTGCAAGAGGATTGTGAAGACCAAAGCAGTGTTTTTTTATACTTTCCCCTCATTAAATAAGATTTGGTTCAAGTGATCACCTAATCAGAAGCACATTAAGTAGAATGAGGTGTACTTTGGTTGGAATTCAACTGACACTGGAATGGAATGGCTGTCATACATGTAGAAATGGTAATTTTTAGAAAACTCTGCAGCGGTCTTTTTATTTTTATAGAGTTCTGGGGACGGCTGGGGGCATATACAGCACTGTGGATGCCTGGAGGTATATACATCATAGGAAGGGGCTGGTGGAATATACATCAATGGAGGAGGCTAGTGGAATATACATAAGCAAGAGACACTGGGAGCATATACATCCTTGCGGATCACACGTTCGCAGTACGAGTCGGGGTTTAAAGGCCCCAAACCTGGCCATATGTGGTTGCCAGCCTGAGCACGGCTGTCCTGTGAGATCTGCCCAGGGCCGCACAACTGCCTTAACCAGCATGATGTCTATTTACTGTTCTTTAAGTTCAGATTCAAGGGGGAGTTAAAAGTAATTTCCAGGCAATAGGCAGCCTTTTTGTTTTTTAACAAACCTTTTATTTCATTGTTCACCCCCCCCCACATTTCTTTTCTCTGCACACTGATAGTAAAACATAAATTACTGAACTAAAGGAATACAATGAGAATAGAATATGTGAAACGGCATGAAAAGAACAACCAGTGGAACTGAAGTTGTATTAGCGAGCAGACTAAAATGCATTTTGTTACCAAAAAATAAATTCTTTTGAAAGCAGTTCTTTGACATTCTTTAAGAAGCAAAGACCAACATTACATATAACAGAAGATTAATCAAACTATTCATATATAACGTATTAGGACCTTCCACTGGCATGAAACATGCATACACCAATAGTTCACATCAATCCCTTAATGGCTGTATTTTATCCAGCAGCTTCACGTGCTGATCCAATGAATAGATCCATTTTCATGCTCAAAGTAACAAAGGAAAGTTTGCAAATTGTCTTTCATTGCACAATAGCGAGAGGTCATCTGGTAACGGATCCAAATCATGACGTTCCTTGCCGTTTCTGTTGCTGGCTTCGTATGACATCCAGCTGTTTCTTACATTGCTGATAATACGTTGAAAGGCTTTTGTTTTCATCTAAAAGCTTTTTGTGCTCCTGTACCAGACGAGATGTATTTTGTTGGTCTTTTTCATCCTGGTCGAGTTCTGCTATTAGTTCTTGCCTACAACAAAAATGGTAAAATAAATTATTTATTTTTTAAAACCCAATAAATGCAATATGCACAACTAAGAACTCCAAAATTGTCAGTAATTGTAAAATTTTTTTCTGCTTTTACTAACAATTGAGGGTAAATCCTTATTTTACAGAATATCATATAAAAACTCAACCATAGGCTTATTGGACGTTATTGAAGACTGAACACTCTTCCCATCCCCAAAGCTGACACGGGCACTTACTTTCGTTGCAATAATAATGCAATCTCTGTTTGCACCTTCATATATTCCTGTGCCATTTTGCAGTGCTGCTCAAACACAGCCATAGATTCTTTGGAGTTTGGACATGGCGCTAGAGGCTAAATGGATCATAAAAAAAAAATTAAGATAAAATTAGTTTTTTTCACAATTAACTCAAGTGCTTCACATGTATTATGAAATATAAATGTCAGATTATATACACAAGAAACATCTACCATGGTTTTACATCTGGGATAAACTGAAAGGACGTATTAGAAAGGGTGACTGCATTCAAGGAACTTAACACTGTCATGTGTCTGTGTATAAGAAATAACCCTATTTCTGGCGATTATATGAATTTTTCCGGCATTTTCAACTCCACAGGTTATCTATTTCTCACTGCCCTCAAAGCTGATGGCAGGAGACATGCAGCTATGAGGTCTCCCTTCACTTCATTGCTTTATAAACACACAACAACAAGCAGCAGCAGTATGTAGGGCAATATAAGTAGTCCTGAGACATGTAGATGTGCATCCAGCACTGGGGTGAGGTAAAAGACTTGTCAGAAAGCTCAACACAATCCTTCTGTGTCTGTATTTAGGTTTCCTCTCCCTGATCATCAATTCTCCTACCTCCATAGAGTTCAATGGCATGTATTACATGACAACATTGAGCTAGCAGGCAATCTTGTTTGCACAGGATTGATAGGAGTGGTAATTAATTTTTAAAGAGTAGATGAGAAGTTCAGGGGCAGGGGAATGAGCAAGAAGTGTTAAGAGTAGTCAGAAAGGAAGCAAATTTATCTGATAAGATACATTACAAAGTTTCTTGCATTCACCTGTACTATCGATTTATGCAAAGTTTATTGAAAGTAGTTCCATTTTAACATGGGGCAATAAAAAGAGGATCATTAACTGTACTGAATACTCATTTAATAGTACAGATTAACTTGAGAACCATAATACTAACCTGTAACTGGTGATCCAAAGTGAGATATGCCATTGGTATCGAGTTATCCGAACCATTGGTATCTTAAACATAAAAAAATGGATAATATGGTTTATATCAATATAATGATAAAAATATAATTCAATATAAATATCTTAACAGTGAGCCTATGGACGCCTGCCTGCCATAGATTTATAGAGACTTATTGGCCCAATTCATGAAGGTGTTTACATCATTTGTCTAGTGTAAAACACCCCAATTTGTCACAAAACTATTGCAACATTTTGTGATTTCACAACAGTCATGGCCAGATCTGCAAAAATGGGTTAAGCATGGATGGATGTAGCTAAAATTTAGCGGTGTAAATTTCACCATGCATATAAGGCAGCCTACTTTACCAACAGTAGATCAGAATAGCAAAGCACTATAGGATACAGCAGACCCCCAGCTCCTTCATCAGGGTAAAAAGTTTCCCTAAATGATAAGACCCATTGCACTCTCTCACTATAGATATTCGGAGTCCTAGAAGAGGCAGTTTTGTCTCTGTAGCATTGGGGAAAGTGGAGGGGTACTGAAAATGGTCAGATCCAGCATCAGAGCAGTGTTTACAGACTTATAATGTAGTGCTACACAACTCAGTCCTTGTGAGCCACCAATAGACAATGTTTTCAGGATTTCCTTGGTATTGCACAAATGATGGAATTATCACCTGTGCAATACTAAGGAAATCCTGAAGACATGATCTGTTGGTGGCTCACAAGGACTGGGGTGGGGTACACTGGTATAAAGCCTTCTCATAGTGCATACTCCGTGTCTAGATTACCAGCCACTCAGACTGCTGGGTGGATGGTAATCAAGCAATGAGCAGATAACTATAAATTGAAATAATTCTTTATTTTTGACAATGGAGAGGATTTTTGTAACAAGATCAATTGCAAAGTTATTCTTTTTTTCTTTTAAGAACGTTGCAACTTCAGCCATTTAATATCTTGAGGCAACCCCCTTAAATCTAGAAGGAAATAATAGGTCTTAGGCCCCTTTCACATCAGCGTTTTTGTCAAATCGCGGCAGATGCGGTGAAAAAACCGCATCTGCCGCGATTACCGCATACCAGCTGCACTTGCGGCGCGGTTGCAGCAAGCCCCATACAATGTATAGGCGGGCTTGCGGCAGGTGCGGCAAGTGCGGTTTTGGCACTTGAGGCAGGTGCGGCCGCGAAAAAAACCCTTAGGGTACTTTCACATCAGCTTTTTTTAAATCGCGGCAGATGCGGTGAAAAAAACGCATCTGCCGCGATTAGAGCATACCGGCTGCACTTGCGGCAAGCCCCATACAATGTATATGCGGGCTTGCGGCAGGTGCGGTTTTGGCACTTGCGGCAGGTGCGCCGCGAAAAAAAAACGCGGTCAGCCGCGTTTTTTTCGCGGCCGCACCTCCCGCAAGTGCCAAAACCGGACTTGCCGCACCTGCCGCAAGCCCGCCTATACATTGTATGGGGCTTGCCGCAACTGTGCCGCAAGTGCAGCCGGTATGCGGTAATCGCGGCAGATGCGTTTTTTTCACCGCATCTGCCGCGATTTAAAAAAAACGCTAGTGTGAAAGTACCCTTAGGGCCCTTTCACATCAGCGTTTTTTGAAATTTGCGGCAGATGCGGTGAAAAAAAACGCATCTGCCGCAATTGCCGCATAACTGATGCACTTGCGGCGCGGTTGCGGTAATCCCCATAGAAAGTATAGGGGGACTTGCGGCAGGTGCGGCAAGTGCAGTTTTGCACTTGCGGCAGGGAAAAAAACCCGCGGCTGACCGGTTTTTTTTCGCTGCCGCACCTGCCGCAAATGCAAAACCGCACTTGCCGCAAGTCCCCCTATACTTTCTATGGGGATTACCGCAACCGCGCCGCAAGTGCATCGGCTATGCGGCAATTGCGGCAGATGCATTTTTTTCACCGCATCTGCCGCAAATTTCAAAAACCGCTGATGTGAAAGGGCCCTTAGACTGCTTTCACATCAGTGGTTTTCACTGATCGCGGCAGTTGCGGTGAAAAAACAGCAACTGCCGCAATTACTGCATAACGGCCGCACTTAAGGTTCACTTGCGACAAGCCCCATACAATGTCTATGGGGCTTGCGGCAAGTGCGGTATCAGCTCTTGCGGCAGGTGCGGTCGTGAAAAAACCACGGCAAACCGCACTTGCCGCACACTAACCGCAAGCACCATATACATTGTATGAGGCTTGCCGCAAGTGAACCGCAACTGCAACCGTTATGCGGTAATCGCGGCAGTTGCGTTTTTTTCACCGCAACTGCCGCGATCAGCGAAAACCGCTGATGTGAAAGCAGCCTTAATATATTTTTTCCTGCATCCCTATGGACTTCGGGGGTCAGGAACTGTGTATATATGAGGGGCGCTTATTAAAGATTTCCCCTGACCCACTTCTATTTATCACAGGACGCTGAAACGGCACATGTGTAATGATACAAGTCTGTATATAAAGAGCAGTCAAAGTTCCTTTACTTGAGCGGCCACACACCAAGGAAGACGTTCAATCAGATGAAATAAGTTTATGGTGACGACTCCCCATCAAATGATGTAGTCAAGAACTGGCATCGACATTTCAAATATGTTCAAACATATTTGAACAGCGGAACTCCAATTCCAGGGTGACACCATTCCGTGATCAATGAACACAGCATCCAGCAAGTGGAGGCTGCAATTTTGAAAAATCGCAGAGTAACCATTCACCACCTAGCCCAAAATGTCAAGATCAGTGTGGGTCCTCAGAAAAAAATCATCCAAGGCCATCTTTATATGCATAAGGAATCGGCTCACTGGGTTCCCCATGCTGCGCACACCTTTATGGAAGCAGGAGCGAGTGGAATGTTCTCAGGCTCTATTGATGATGTGCCATCGAAAGCAGAAGGACTTTTTGAACAGACCGATTAGACAGGATGGAAGCTGGGCCCATCACTATGATCCAGAGACACAAGTCCAGTCTTTGCAATGGAAGCATGACTCACCGCCTCCAAAAAAGGTATGTGCCCAACAATCTGCATGCAAGGTCATGCTCAGTGTCTTTTGGGACTTGCACAGTGTAGTCTTGATGGATTTCCTAGCAAAGGATACCACGATTACTAGGGCATACTATGCTTCACTGCTACGGATATTGCGTGACACCATCAAAACCAAGAGACATGGGCATGCTCACCAGGGGTGTCCGTCTTCTGCAAGACAACTCCCTGGGACATAACTCCCATGTTCCTCAAATTAAACCATGCCCCTGCAACTTTGAAATTCTGCGGCATCCCCCTTATGACCTGACCATGCACCATCGGACCTCCATCTCTTTTCAAAAATGAAGTTATTTTTGAAGGGCAAGCATTCTGAAAATGATGAGACTCTAATTTCCTAGGTCACACAGTGGCTTTTGGAGCAACCTGTTGACTTCTACAAGCTAGGTATTTACAGTTGCATGAAGAGATGGGAGAAGGGAGTGTCCATGGAAGGCACCTATGTAGGGAGGGACTAAACTCTGACGATTCGTTGCCATCAGTGAACAGGAAGTGGGTCAGGGGAAATCTTTAATGAACGCCCCACACAGGGCCGGCTCCAGGTTTTTGTGGGCCCCGGGCGAAACAGTCTCAGTGGGCCCCTTTAACACATACTATGATTCATGAATATAATATAAAAGCCGCAGGCTGTGTATATGTAATATACATACAGCCCAACCGGGAGCCTCTATAATAGAGGCTGTTCGGGGTTGTATATATAATATGGAGACTGCAGGGCTGTATATATACGGTAATAGAGGCTGCGGGCTGTATATATTATTTGGAGGCTGTGCTGCGCTATATATACTATTTGGAAGCTGTGCTGGGCTGTATATAGAATATGGAAGCTGTGCTGGGCTATATGTACTATTTTTAGGCTATGTCCGGGCATTATATATTATTTGTAAGCTGTGGCAGCCCAGCACAGCCTCCAAATAGTATATATAGCTCAAAACAGCTTCCATATTATGTATACAGCACAACAGCAGTCTCCATATACCGCCAGCACAGCCTCTATACACAGTCAGCACAGCCTCTATACACAGTCAGCACAGCCTCTATACACAGTCAGCACAGCCTCTATACACAGTCAGCACAGCCTCTATACACAGTCAGCACAGCCACTATACACAGTCAGCACAGCCACTATAACAGTCAGCACAGCCTCTATATACAGTCAGCAGAGCCTCTATATACAGTCAGCACAGCCTCTATACACAGTCAGCACAGCCTCTATACACAGTCAGCACAGCACTATATACAGTCACACAGCCTCTAATACAGTCAGCACAGCCTCTATATACAGTCAGCACAGCCTCTATATACAGTCAGCACAGCCTCTATATACAGTCAGCACAGCCTCTATATACAGTCAGCACAGCCTCTATATACAGTCAGCACAGCCTCCATGGTACATATAATCCCCCATCCTGCTGCTCACAGTAAAAAAAAAAAAAAAAAAAAAAAAAAAACACAAAAAACTGATCATACTCACCTTCCATCTGCTCCCCCGGGGCTGTGTCCTCCTCAGATTCTTCCCCACCACATTCTTATAGCAGCAGCTCCCGGGACTGTGGAGCTTCCTCCTTCCTGGAGCAGTGTGATGAGGTGCAGGGTGATGACTCATCACTCTGCTACAGTAGCAAAGGAGGAAGCTCCACTGCTCCCCGTACCCCGCACTTGGCTAATCTGCATCGCATGCAAATTAGCCATGTGCACTGGGAGCTCAGCGGAGCACTCAGCTCCTTGAGGAGTCTGCCTGATGTGCCCCTTGTTAAAAGGGCTGTATGTCCCTAATGGGCCCCTGGCTGTCAGGGCTGTCTGTCCCTGATGGCCAGTGGACCCCCCCTAGCTGTTCAGAGCCCCGGCACTTGCCCGGGTATGCCGGGTGCTGACGCTGGCCCCACATATAAACTTCTTTAAAATTCTTAAGTGACAATAACTGTAAAACACAAGAAGCATTATAAAAATACATTTTAGTTCAGCTGAGACAGATCTTGTAGTATTGGGAAACAGATTGGAACACTTCAAGCGAACTGCATAAAATCTAATTCTTTATACAGTAGTCACAAATTGTACCCTTTAGAAATGGATATTGCCCATTAACAGTACTGCAGATAAAAGAAAGCCTGCTGAATGAGAGGCATTGCACAGTCATGTGAAAGTAATATAAGGAACATCATATAATTTCTAAAATTTTGTAATATAATTTTGGCTTCAAACTGAATCTTTAAAGGAATAGTCCAAGTCATGTGAAACCCTAAAATAAAAACATCATCAGCAGCCAATCACTGGTCTCAGGCTGTGGCCAGAGATTGTCTGCAGACGCCAAGTGGGGTCAACGAGCTGCGACGTCTGCCGCCAATGTAAATAGTTTACAAACAGGTAACAGCGAGGCGCAGTGCTGGGACTGACGGTGAGTATTTTATTGTTTTAGGAGTAAAGCATCATCTCTATAGGGTTTCACATACCTGGAATACGATCTATAATTTAACATAGCTTCAGAAATCACTATAGTAGGACTTTTTAGATCACCACTTTTCTGAAGAAAATGTTGTAAGAATGTAATGCTACCTGAATCATCAGGAACCCATGGAATACCACGTGCTGGCTTGTCAGGCGTTGGTCCTGAGGTAGTAATCATCCTCACACTGGGACTGGAGGATCTGCTGCTACTTCTACTTTCCTGAACAGTTTAGGAAAGATACGGAGTCAAACACTATTTTGTGTAGCATTAGTGCTTACAATAGGTTATCAAACTATTCATTAGAAAGCATTGCAAAACTTTTTCTTGGTGTAAAATTATATTCAGTTTTACACTTCAAAACAAAATTTTGTTAAGTTTTAAGGGTTATTCTCACACTCGAAAAAAAAAAAAAAAAAAAAAAAGTTACTCATTGCAATTGGATGGGGTATAACTTTCTGGTAGCAGGGATCTGACCACTTAAGAAGTGGGCCTTCCACCCTTGTACTGAATGTAGCAGACGTATGCATGCTTGGCCTCCATTCATTGCCTGTGGGACTGCAGAGCGCAGTTCTTAGCTAGTCCTACAGACAATAAATGGTGCGGAGGCCAAGCATGCACACCTCTGCTACATTCCTAACTGGGCTACAGATCCCATGGAAGAACTTTTTTTTTTCTTTTCGGGAATAACCCTTTAATATCATAATACGTATCTTCATTTGGAGGATTGTTCTAAAAGGGGATCAAAAATATCCTGTTTCAGTTCAAGGAATTAATGATAAAATTCAGTAAGGCAACATGAAGAGTTACTATAGATGTATAAATCTGCAAGCGGTAAGCTCCTCCAGGGGTGGATGCAGGCAGACAATATTATATCACATAATACAAAGCTGCATTATATTATAGATAGATATTTGTTTTATTATACATACAATCATGGTCAATAGTGTTTGCACCCTTGAAATTGTTCCAGAAAATAAAGTATTTTGCCGAGAAAATTATTGTTATTACACGTTTTCTTATTCACATTTATTTCCTTAGTGTATATTAGAAAAACAACAGAAAAAAAAAAGCTGGAAAAAAAAAAAAATGGAAATTCGACTTAATTTTACACACAAAAAAAAAAAAGAGGCATTGTCCTCCTGGAAGACCCATCACCAAGTACGCAAACCAAGATTTCTAAACACTGGCACTACATTGCGACCCCTAAAATCCTTTGGTAATCTTCAAATTTCATGATGCCACACAGTCAATGCACCCAGTGGCAGAGCCAGCAAACCATCTTTGAATCTCCAACATATTTGACATGGTAATGTGCTTTTCTTTGTAGGCTTTATTACATTCTTTGGTAAACAGTAGAAGATATGCTTTACCAAAAAGCTCTATCTCAGTCTCATCTGGCCACAAGATGCTTTCCTAGAAGGATTTTGGCTTACTTGTACATTTTGATAAACTGCAGTCTAGCTTTTTTATGTCTCGGTTAGCAGGGTTTCCACCTGGGTCTCCTGCCATAGAGTATCATTTCATTTGAATGTTGACGGATGGTTAACACTGATACTGATGCACCCTGAGCCTGCAGAACAGTTTGACCTTCTTTGGAACTTTATTATCCACCATCTGGTCTATCCTGCTTTGCAACCTTTCATTAATTTTTCTCTGCCGTCCAACTTCAGGGAAATCTTTTTATGTGGACTTCTACCTTGAGCTTGTTGAGTGTGAGCGAGCATCACATGCTTCAAACAAGGTAGTTTACCCACAATGTGGGAAAGGTGCCAACAATTTCGTCTAGCCTATTTTTGGCATTTTGGTTAAATTACGTTCAATATGCCTTTTTTTACTACACACAAAGGAATAATAATAATATAATCATATTTATTCACTTTTATAGCGCCATTAATTCCACAGCGCTTTACATACATCAGCAACACTGTCCACACAAATAGATATGTGTATAACCAAACATGTATATCAGCAATAATTTTCTGGGAGAAATATGTCATTTTCTGGGACAATGTCAAGTGTGCCAACAGTTTTGTCCACGACTGTCTACACGTTTTTTGTTTTTTTATTGCTGGTGAGAATTAACTGTCAAAAGAATAAAGTATAATTATTTTTACTAGTTAAATGTGGTCTTACCATAGGCAAACCTTTTTCACATGAGAACCACCATAGAGATCTACCCTATAAACTCTCCATTCTAATTCCCCTCCATACCATCCATATACTCTAATAGTGCATGAATAGGAGTTAAAAGACATTCTGTTTTACACAGTAGCTATAAAATGTTAAATCCACATCTTACTAATCATTGTAATGTCTTCCTTAATATTTCAGCCGCCACTTACTGCCTTAGGTTTCCTATAAGGTATAAGAAAGTGAAGAGACCCAACAGGATGTGATTTTTACCTAATTATGTGGCACAATTAAGACTTGGTTAAGCCATTATAACCAGCCACAATTATATTTCTTTTACACAATACATTATGAGTTTTTACAAGCCAAAGTGATCAATAAAAGCAAGCATCATAAATTCATTTAATTTCACAAGAACGCTCCAAAGACTTGTACTTAAGTGGAGACCTACTTTAGTAGGAGTCCAATCTTCGTGGCCAAACGTTCGAACACTGACATCCTTTTTGTTACATTAATGTTTTTAAGACCTTGTAGTCAAATGTTTATATAGTTACTGAAATACAATTATCATAATTTCCTAAGTCCTTACACTATTACTGACAAGTACATCAAGTTTCTGCAAATATCTTGTGTTGATCCTTATTTTTCAAGACTTCTGCATTCATCCTGGCATACTATACATCGGCTTCTAGGCCAAATTCTGACTGATGACAAGCCATTCTTGTCTAATCCGTGACAGGAGTTTCTATGTTTTTTTTGTCCATCTACTTTTTGAGGATTACAGGTTCCCAATGGCTCCCAACCTGGGGAGTTTCCTGAGCATGGACCCAAAATGTCATAGTTTTGTTCACAGTGTCACTTAGATATTACTTTTGCCTTGTGACATGCTGGAAAAAGCATTGTTAATTACCATCAGAGTAAATAACTGCAGGAAGTATAGGAATGGGACTTCAGAGTAAATTGGAGTAAAGTTATTTTATGAAAAATTCTTCAGACTTTTTGGGATGTCTGGAAAAAAAAAGTGGGCACTAAAGTGAGTCCTGTGTCATGCCAAAGGTAAAGTATCCCAAGACCATTCATGTGTGCTTCTCAACCAGGGGAGTGGGCTCAATAAGAATTTTGCCTAAGAACACTGCCTAGAATAAAGAATCCTTAGCCTTCAAGAGCAACGTCTTCCAGCGATCCAGGAAAAACTTGGTGATGAACAATGCTTTTCCCAACATGATAGTTATTACTTGTGACATGGTGCTCTAAGAGGCTTGGTGAACGTTTAGGTCCGTGGCCTGGAAATGCCACAGATGTCAATCCCATTGAGAACTTGACTGGAATCCTCTATAGGTGATTCGACAAACAAAAACACACACAACAAACACTGATGTATGTAAAATTGGTTGTATTCCATTGGGAATTGAACCAGAAGCTTTGATCCAACATGCCAGGGTGAACTGGGGAAATCTTGAAAAATAAGGGTCAACACAATTCTTTCCATTGATGTAATTTAATATAATTGTTAATAAAAGTGTAAAAACTGATAAAATGCTGATAATTGTATTTCTGTAACCATAGAAACATCAGACTACAAGAGATAAAAACACTGAAGCAGCAAACTATGTGAAGACCAGGTCAGCCTCTAACCTATGGTCAGGAATGTAGTTCTCCAGCAGAAATACAGCACTCCAGCAGAATGTATACTCCAGAACGCACTCACATTACAGGCTTCTTACCTGATTTGATTCTGTCCCCACAATACTGAGGTCCTGCACAGATCTACGTCTCGGCTGCCCGTTCCCTGCTGGGTATCAAAACAAGGATGAAATTAATAAACTCAGCTCCCATGTGTAGCTGAAGGGGCACAACTGTGTAAACTTGGTATTTGCATAAGTCCATAGGCAGAAGAGAATGAAGGGATCCACACAGGGTACGAGAGACAGCTGCAATCTCAACTGGCCAGCAGAAAGTATACACCAAAACAATGACCACTCCTATCACACGAATAGCAGTTCGATCCTCCACCATGTTTTAGTGTTCTCTACCCCATGCTGATGACGGCATCCATTTCCAGGGCTTGACATCATACTCCTTCTACAACAGGAATGCTGACCTAATAAGCCATCTGGGCACTTCAGTGACTGTTCTTCTTACGATGCCCATCTTATTGCATGCATGACAGACACATGTCTCGCTTCTCAAGGTCTCCAGAATAAAATTAATTGATTAATAAAATTAATTCTGTGCTCTCTGCCACTCCCATCCTTAATTTCACATGTCCAACCTTATATTAGAGAGCACTGTCCTAATTCTCTTCTGCTAGTAGCAGCCACACTAATTGTATCCATGCCCCGAGCGAAAAGCCAGAGTGCACACACAGAAAATGAGTCAATTACCAAGGTCACTTACAAGTATGTCTTGACTAAGGAATACGTAATGTTTGTCTATTGTATTAACATGAGATCAGCTCACCACAAGGAAACCCTGAGATTGCCTAAAGCAACAGCTGACAAAATGCTTCAGATTCTTGGTCAGCCGTACTGAATGACATAATATTTAATAGTGGCCGTTCATTACTGAATATACAGGAACAGTTGCTGAATAGAATACCTACAAAACTCAATGTAGTTAATCAATGTGAAAGGGCTATATACAAGCTAGAAATTAGTCCTAACATTTTATAATCATTATAGGCAGCCACTTCCCCATCAAACACTGACAGGCTATGGGAAAGAGAAAGATTAAACTATAGCTTTCCAAAATGTGAGCACGTCATATGTTTTCAACTATTGCATGACAGATGAAATGATTTAATATCCACCACATCACAAAGCCCAACTGTGCTAGCACTGTGTCATTAACTCTAACTAAGTCCACCCATCACATCACAAAAACTCAACAGTGTCCACCATCATCACATATCTAAGCTCAATAGTCTCCACCGCCACCAATGCATCACAGAACTCAACTGAGTCCACCACCCATCATGTTGAATAGCAGACATGCACACTGGGGTCCATTCCTGTCAGCTATAGAGAACTCTGATTAACCTGAAATCTTCAAGTAGTAGCGTTAGCTATTGATTATAGCTGCATATTTTGTTGTCAAAAAGATGTGGACTTGCCACGTTTCACCCTTTGCCTTGCGAAATGATTTAAATTGCAATAGCTGCAATATAAATTTGACCCGCTGCATATTTTCTGCCGCAAGGAGTCTGTAATCTAGTTACATTTCCACAAGAAAATCAACTTTGTATTGGCTCCATGAAAAGATATGCTCATGGCATCTCAAACCTGATGACAATATTAAATGGTTATTCAATGGTTCTGACTTCCGCATCGGAAAAGGATAGGCAGTGACATGGCATCTTCCAGGCACTTGCCATATCCTGTGTACCTGTCCAAATAACCAGGATATGACGTGTGCATGACATCTGCCAATATCTGTCATGTGGCCAATGGATGCCATGTTCGCAACATCCTCATCTCCTGGATAAGAGGTGCAGAATAATCTCCTCCTCTGGTTAAGTGACTAGCCCATGATGTTACACAAATTTAAGGAATTTTTAATCTGACAAACATGCAATCTGATTAAAATGAAGAACCAAACAATCTGGATTAATTACAAAGATAATGTATTATCAAGAAGTTCATTAAGATTTCTCTCTCTGGAGTCTCAAAATTCCAAGTGGTGGTTAGCGGTTGCTGTTATACCCAGTTCACGTAAAAGATGTCCACGCATTCCAAGTGCTTAATTTTTCATCAACCTATTATGATTGTGGCAGGACCCATCTTTCATCTTATTAGGACGTAAACTGGACCTTACAATTATCGGATTCAAGAGAATGTTGAGTGCCAGAGAAAATTAATTTTAAGGTAGATTAATTTAACTTCCACTTTAACGTTTCATTGACATCTAAGGACATGGTCTTTCTAATTATAGCAATTAAAGCGATCCTGTCACCTCCAGAACGCCTCCTAAGCTACCAAAACATGTCCCTGCAGCATCCTATCACTAATCTCACACTCCTTTTGTCTCCTAAAAGCATCTTGTGAAAGTGCAGAAAAATGTTTTAATACTTACTTATTAGTGATTATAATTAGCAGGGGCTATATTCTTTAGCCCTTAGGGCGTCTTGTTCTGCAGCCTGAATGACCTGAATGATCCACCCTCTCTCTGTCTATACTGCATGGTTTGTGCAGGCATTGCCCTCCCCCACTCGTTAACTCACAGAATGCAAATCATTAGTCCTGCCTTCAGCTCCACATCACAGCAGAAGCTGCACAGAGAGGGTGGATCATTCAGGCTGCGAAACAACACTCCCTAAGGGCTAAAGAATATAGCCCCTACTAATTATAATCACTAATGAGTGAGTATAAAATCGTTTTTATGCACTTTCACAGGATGCTTTTAGGAGACAAAAGGAGTGTGAGATTAGTGATGGGATGCTGCAGGGACATGTTTTGGTACCTAAGGAGGCGTTTTGGAGGCGACAGGATCCCTTTAATTCATAATGGCCACTAGTAATCTACAAAAAATGCCTCATTCAGCAACACCACTGCTCTAATATTAGATAGAATTAGATGTGATGGCAAAAATATTTAGCATTCTTCATCCGATACAGCAGCATTGTGCACATGCTGGAATGGCATGAGAAATGGAGTCATAATTTTTTGGGAGGGAGAAGAATAAAAGACAAGTGACAACATGAAGTGTGGACCATGAAGAGAAGGCGAGGACAATTAATTAGTGCAATTAGTGGAGGATGGTTATTTTAGAAAGGCATGCATGTTATTTTAAAACACTCCTAAATTCCACTATTAGTAGAAGCTTAAAGAATCAACATCAAATGTTTCTAGCTCCAATTACGCTTCAGTAACAAGTAGCAATAGAATAGCTACTTTCAATGTGGTGTTAGCTGTAGATAAGGGATTTGTATTACTCAGTCTCAGAAAATTATTGCAATTACATGTTTTGTTTATAGCCGTTTATTTTTGTGTGTGTACCCGAACAGAAAAAAAGTGAGAAGAAAGGCACCTTCAAGGGTGGCACGGTGGTTCAGTGTTTAGCATTGCAAACTTGCAGCACTAGGGTCCTGGGTTCAATTCCCACCAAGGACACCATCTGCAAGGAGTTTGTATATTCTCCTTGTGTTTGCGTGGATTTCCTCCGGGCACTCAGATTTCCTCCCACATTGCAAAGACATACTGATAGGAAGCTTAGATTGTGAGAACCAACAGGGACAGTGTTGCAAAATGTATGCAAAGCGCTATGGAATTAATAGCGCTATATGAATAAATATTATTGAATAATACTTGAATAAGTATGAGAGACCTGGAACAGTTTGCAAAACAAGAGTGGTCCAATATTCCAGATGAGAGATGCAAGAGGCTTGTTGATGGTTATAGGAAGCAGTTGATTCACAGTTATTTATTGCAAAGGGTGTGCAACCAAATAATAAGTTGGAGGTGACAACTATTTTGTCCTCCCCGTTTTGGAGTTTGTGTAACATCATATCCAATTTGCTCTTTTTAATTTTTTTTGTGTGGTGCTCCAATAAACACGTGTCACAAAACATATGTAATTGCAATAATTTTCTGAGAAAAATACTTTATTTTCTGGAGGTCTGGGGAACACGCCATCTACCTTATGGAGAGGAGTTTGCCTGCAACCATAAGGAGACAGTTAAGTAGGTAAGGAGATTTAAAGCCGCATCCCTCCTCTAGGAAACATGCAAATTGTCACTTCAGTGAGGAAGTGGATGAACTCTAGTGCCACCTTTAGGTAGCTCCTCAAAGTCATAGTCGACTGACAAGCCTGTTATATTTTTTATTTTCTGAAGAAATTTCAACGGTGCCTATATTTTCAGCCATGACTGTGTATACAATACCACTCGCCACTCACACCTCTAGTGATCTACACTGATTGATGTTCCAGCAGTCCTTAAAAGTCTTTGTTCAATAGGGTGTGTACATGTATTTATATATATAACCGTATTTTTCGGATTATAAGACGCACTTTTGTTCCCCCAAATTTTGGGAGAAAGTGGGGGGTGCGTCTTATAATCCGAATATGTGGAGGCTGGGGGCAGCTCTGGAGTGTGTCCGGAGCTGGAGTGGGCTGGCTGCAGAGAGAGGGGGAGATCTCCTGCTCCCGCTCATTTAATATGCACTGACGCTGTCCACCTCTCAGTGCCTAACTTGCACTGAGAGATGGACGGCGGGGAGCAGTACATATTAAAGGAACCTGCACTCACCCCCCCCCGCTCTCTCTGCAGCCCCTCCATATGCCCCCCCCCCCCCCCATGTCCTGTATATGGCTCCCCCACATAATACACCCACCCCCTCAATATGCTACCCCCACGTAATATGCGGTTTCCCTCCCCCCTCCATTAGAAAGATAGTCCCTTGCCCTGCATTCCCCCATCATTAATGCGCCCCCACGCTGGCCAGCAGCAGATAGAATAAAAAAAACCCTCCTTCCTCACCCTCCGGCGCTAAGCTCAAAGCGTCACCGCCGACTCACGGTCTCCATGGTGCTCTGCTTCTTCCGTCCATGTGATCGGGCGATGAGGTCATCGCTTATGCCCGAGCATATTGAGGGGGTGGGTGCATTAAGTGGGGGGAGGGCCATCAAGGGGACATGTGCCTGCAGTAGGGGACGTGTGCCATCAAGGGGGACGTGTGCCTGCAGTGGGGGACGTGTGCCTGCAGTGGGGGACGTGTGCCAGCTACGGGGGACGTGTGCCAGCTACGGGGGACGTGTGCCAGCTACGGGGGACGTGTGCCAGCTACGGGGGACGTGTGCCAGCTACGGGGGACGTGTGCCAGCTACGGGGGACGTGTGCCAGCTACGGGGGACGTGTGCCAGCATAAGGGGGCTATATCCAATATAAGGGTGCCATATCCAGATTAAGGGGGCTAATTCTAGGATGAGGGACCATGTACCAGGATGAGGGGGCTATGTGGGACATATACGCTATATGATTTGTTAGACGGACACTGGCATTATAAGACGGACCCCATTTAACATTAAAAATAATTTATTTCTCTTTTCCCTCACCAAAATTGGGGGTGCGTCTTATAAAGCGAAAAATACGGTATATACACACACTATAATATAATATATATATATATAACTTGGATTCATTAATTGAATGGCTTGAGCAAAGACCTTAAAGGGAACCTGTCAGGTGGTTTATGTCCCTGCAGCTATTAATATCTGTAGCTGCAGCTTCATAGTCCTATTCTAATCATCCCTGTCTGAGCTCATAGTGTAATGTGAAAGGTGAAAAAAAAGCATTTATACACTTATATTTCAGTCCCCACCTTGGAGGAGGGGGACTGTCTGGCAGAATAATAGTTAACTCACTTTTAACTTGGATGGCTAAAGGACCTGTGTGATGTAACGATCAAGTGACCATAGTGGGCGGAGCTAAGCCAGCAAACATATAATGTTCTATGAGAACTTAGCTCCGCCTATTGTAGTCACATGGCTGTGACATCACTTCAGGTCTCACAACGTGTTCTAGCACAAGGCTGAAATGTTAACTATTTACCTGCCAAACAGTTCCTGTCTTCCAAGCTGGGGACTGACTGCCTCATTACATAAGAAAATGTAAGTGTATAAATGCTTTCTTTTCACCTTTCACATTACACTATGAGCTCAGACAGGGATGATTAGAATAGTGCTATGAAGCTGCAGCTACAGACAGTGATAGCTGGGGAGGCATAAACAATCTGACAGGTTCCCTTTAAGGACTGCTGCAGTGGTGTAGATCACTGTTGTGTGTATGTATGCAAGTATGAAGAATGTGTGTACAATATAATATACATGTGTATACATAATATGCGTTTATATGTATACACACACATATATTATTACTTGGATTCATTAATTGAATGGCTTGAGCAAAGACCTTAAGGACTGCTGCAGTGGTGTAGATCACTAGTGTGTGTATGTATACAAGAATGTTGAATGTGTGTACAATGTAATATACATGTGAATACATGATATGCGGTTATATGTATACACACACATACATAGATTATTATATTGTACATACTCATTAAACATTTGTGCACACACACTTGGTTGTGTTGCATTAGTTTCTGCAAAATGTTGTCCCAAATCCTGAAGGGTTTCCTGATGCCAGAAAATTGAATGAGATTCCTGAAGTCTCATGCACAAGTTGCTTACTTTTGAGTTGCAGATTTGGAGCAGATCATGTCATTCTTTTAGCATTTTTGCTGCAGGCTACATCTCAGTGTTTAGAGTGGGGAAAAATCTTCACCTAAAGCGTATGCAAAAAATGCATAAAAACATGGCGAAAACGCATGTGATTTACGCTGCATTTTTCCTGCCAAGTGATGCAGAAATGGTGCAACAAAGACTTGACGTACCCCATACCCAAAGGCTTTGTAAAGTCCAACTCCTTCATTTGTTCCATCAAAGTAGATGGAATTTTTTTTATCAAACTGTATAAAATAAAAATAATGGAAACTTAAGAACTTCTACAGTTGTGTGCCAAAAATGTACATGTACTACATTAACACTGAATAATATGCAGACAAAAAGAATTGGAGCAAGAAACATTTGTTTGATTTGCCGTCATTAATCGTTGGCTTACAACAAGGTCATTATCGTCCTGTAGTACCTGTTATGATGATCTCAGGGACATCCAGAATATTGCCAAATGAAGCAGTTTTACGGTGGCCTCGTTTAGGCTTGGTACAGGCTGCAAAAACACATACACAATAGACATGCAAACGACTACAAGTGGTACAGGGCACAATTCACAAAAAGCATGAAAGTGTACAGCACAATGTTACACAATGGGAGTGCATGCGAAAAAAAACACAACCATGCATGTAAAATGAGAAGGGGCAAAATGAACATGCAGAAAAGACGACGACACGGGAAGACAATTCATGTAATGTGTATGTGCTAGGGGTTAAATGGTTACTAGATAACTGCATGCTGCTTACTGAAAGAGGACCCTACGTACGTTACAGTTGGATTGGCTACAATTACTAAACAATTCCTCTTAGAAGAATTCTTTTTGTGTAAGTAAACTATTAAAAATATAAATCAAGTGTCAATGGCAGCACATTATTGGCGAGTTCATAAGCAGCAGTTTCTGCAGCAAAAACAGTGGCCACATTTTGTCTATAAGGAAATATTGAATAGACTACAACGAATGAGGGTTTTTTTTGTGATTTTTTTCAATCTGCATGTTCTGCGTTTATGTTTATATCATGCACCTTCCATTGGCTGCAACATAGAAAATAAAATGCTGCATATAGATCTTTAAAAATATATTTAATTAAAAAAAAAAAAAAAAAAGCACACAAAACATATTGGCATATTATGCAACTCAAAATAAAATGCCGTATAAAAGTGCTTTACTGAGACAATAAACACAGGGAGGAGATTGGATCGCTTTCTTGAGGAGCCTTTTGCAGAAAATAGTTAAATCCTCCTTAAAAGACTTCAGGAGATTCTTATCTGTTACTGTGGTTTGGACCATGTCACCGTTATTCCTCCTGGAAATGTATGTACTCAATTGACATCAGTATGACTCCATTCCGCTTGTCAATGGTGCTTTTTCTGTCAATTTATTATAGATTCAGTGGATTTAGGGCAAATAAAGCAGTTCCTTGAGTAACAACATACCAATTTTGTAAGATACGAGCCGTCGCTCTGCATCTTTTTGCTTTGTGATGCAAGCACAGATGTGAGTTACGAGCATCTGCTGCGTGATCACTTGTGCCAGCTCTTCCCCACCCATCATCCCGGGCCTTGATAGCAGTGACTACAGTATTCCAGCAGTATCAGTGTGTGGAATGTGGCGCACCACCATCAGGTGTCGCATCACCGCACACTTTAAAAAAATAAAATAAAATACAACCTTATACTCACCCTCTCCCTGTGCCCCGAAGTGCTGCACTCTCATCATGCAGGCAGCTGACTCTGTGTGAGAGCCTGTCAGCTGATCAGGAAGCGTGGTCAACTGATCACCGTGTGAGCATTCCGCTCTCAGACACCATCAGCTCCTGCATGAGATAAGGATGCCGCCACACTGTGGGGAGTAAAGGACAGGCAAGTAGAAGATTTTTTTTTTTTAAAGTGTGCAGCATGATAAGGGCCATATACCAGGATGGAGGGGTAATCATAAATACCAGGATGAGGGGGCTATGCTCCAGGATGGGGGGGAAAGATCATGTACACCAGTATGGGGGACCATACATACCAAGATGGAGGATGATATATTCCAGGATGGAGAACTATACATACCAAGATGGGGCCATGTACCAGATTTAGGGAACATATACCAGGATGGGGGCCATATACAGGGATGTGGGGCCATAGGTAGGGGCTAGAACAGAGTAAAAGGATTTCAATTACTTTTAATAGGGAAATTTAATTTGATAAAAAAGCAAATTGAGTTAAGAGCTCAGTCACAGAACTAAGTAAACTTGTAAGTCAAGGTACCTTACATTGTTAAGGGTCCAATATAGAATAGTATAAAGTGGTCTGATAATAGCGGGATCCTTCAACAATCTAATGCGTATAGGGGCTTCCATATTCTCCCCAGACAAATGATGTCGGAGAAGAGAAGGATCCGGCACTTTTGGATTTCAATCAGCTTGTCTTTGGTCTCTGGGAGATAAGCACAAGATCACACACTGACCTGAGCTAAGCGTGCGTGCATATAGGAGTTAGGGGAGGTAGCTGTGGGATCATTTGGTTGACAGCTATCTAAGGCCACATGGATACGTTGAGTATTTTGGGGAGTTTTTAACTCAGTATTTTTGAGTCAAAACCAAGATTGGAACAGTCAGAAGAGATGTATAATAGAAACACGTCACCACTACTGTATTTATCACCCACTCCTGCTTTTGGGTACAAATCCTGAGGTAAAAAACGCACCAAATACTGATCATGTGCACGTAGCCTCAGGCCAAGTTTACACAGCTGTATTTTTGGTCCAAATACTGACAAGAAAAATGTACATCACAAAGAGAGCACTAGGACCAAGGTTTCTCAATACTCAGTGCAAATGAATGGGTTTTTTCCCTCACAGTACAAACAAATCTGCTCGAACAAGACACTTAATTTGTATGGATACAGTACATTTCTTAATGAAATCTTAATTTGTACATGGTATTAACTGCTGATGTAAAAATTCCATACAGACCACAATATGGAAGAAATAGTCTGTTTATCTGGAAAAACGGGGACCCTTTTATACACATATAGACTAATGTGTACAGGGGCTTTACAATGAGGAATGGTAACACCAAGATAACAATTTATTCCTACATTTCCATGAGGAGTAACAAAGGGACAGCACTGAGCAGGAATCTAGGAGATGTGCTGCAGGTTATTACAGGGGGTACACAGGATACAACATGACATAATAGATAGAGACGTGACAGGTTCTCTCTATGGAAACACTAAGTGTATCAGATGGATCAGCACAGCGGCCGGATGTCAAAAATCACTCCCGGTCATGGATTGGATTGTTGTGAACAAACATTTAACATGTATAGAAGGGTAAATAGATTATCTTATTCTTTGGAAAATGGGTCATTTGTACAGAACTTGTAAAAGTAACGCACTCCAGTTGTAACAAGTGTATATTTAGCTCTATGCAGCACAGTGCTGTAAAAGCTTCACAGTGAATAAAATGCTCATAAAATGAAAATAATGGGGCCCATTTACATACCATACATTCTTGTGGGATCGTAGCGCCTGCTTTACTGCATTGTACCCTAGAAAACCTTGTCAGCCGCTTCCTATTTTAAGCATTGCACTGTTGCCATTTTCACCTTTCATTGAACTTTGCAGAATTTATATTATAATATTATGCTGCTATAACCTCCGTGTTTCTCTCTGTGGGTTTATCTTTTACGGCAAATTAATGGCACTTAAGTGATACTTGTTTGCCGTAACAGCTCTTCTGTGTCTTAGATCTGCTTTGTTTCACTCTTCGATGATGGGATGTGTGTATGTGCTCCGCTGCACCTCCCTGCTGCCGGGGCCAATGGGTAGATTACACGCCAATGTTGTTGGGATATGAAGCAAGTTGTGAATGATAAAAATTAATAGCTTGGTGAAGTTAACTACCAATAATAAAGTAATAGGCATTAACTCCTTCCCGCCACAGTCAGTAATCATTTTTGAGCCTTAACTTTTATTTTTCCACCTACATAGCCACGAGGGCGGTTTCTAGCTCGAGTGACACCATTCAATGTGAAAGAACAATAAAAAAAAAAAAGAAAACCTTTCCTCCAT
Source organism: Allobates femoralis (assembly GCA_033576535.1). Classification (NCBI taxonomy): domain Eukaryota; kingdom Metazoa; phylum Chordata; class Amphibia; order Anura; family Aromobatidae; genus Allobates; species Allobates femoralis. Next base: position 280,378,794 of record JARQOC010000001.1, read on the forward strand.
TGCTTTTTGGATTGTCTCTTTAAAGCATTTATTGTGTGGCAAAAACGATACAATGCCTGATAGGTTATTTGTTTAATTAAGTGGAGATCTCAAATATGCCTATTTTATTTCTTTATTTATAATGGAGAAAGCGGAGTTACATTTTTACGCTTAACATTTTTTTATTTTTAAGTTATTTTAATGGTGGCAAACCTTTGTCTTATGAAAGTTAGCCACAGTATGACTAATATGGCAGCAACAGGGGGCTTCTGTAGGCCTAGGACTGCCTAAACAAGCTGTCAGCACCTCACAATCTCATCATGGTGGGGCCGATGGTAGCCACACATTGTCTTTTCAATGCCTGCATCAGTAATCAACAATGGCATTAAAATGGTTAAACAATGACGATCAGAGCAAGCACTGATCAATACAGCTACAGGGAGATGCCAGAATACACCCTACATAGGGAAGGGGTTAATATAGATTTTATGAAAATGTAAATCTTAATTTCTCTAGTCAATCACCGATCTAAATGACTGATCTATATTACAGTGGTTTGCCCATCACTTCTGCCTCATTATTGCCTATTACGCTGACACTATAGAGTGAAAGGTTTTCTTGGACCTGGAATAATTATTGGGCTATCTATACTCTTTACCTGTACTTGGAGAAATCCTTGCTTCCAATTCAGACATATCAGCGCTCATTCGCTTGTTCTCAGATGTGCCCAATATTGATGAGGGTTTGCCTCGTGTATCTGACAGGCTTTCTACGCTGCTACCTCGAGAAGGTGGCAAACTCAAGCGGCCTGGTTCACCCTGCAGAAAAAGGAGATAACCGAGGCTTAGTAAGGAACAAAAATCTGGGGGAGAAGGAAACCATCACGTTAGCAATTTATGTAGACGAAAAAAAGAGAATTTTGTTTACTTACCGTAAATTCTTTTTCTTATAGCTCCTATTGGGAGACCCAGACATTGGGTGTATAGCTTCCGACCTCCGGAGGACACACAAGGCATTACACCTAAAAGTGTAACTCCTCCCCTACTGCCTATACACCCCCTCCAGGGAGAATCCCATCAGTTCGGTGCACAAGCAGGAAAGAGGAAAGACCACCCGCGCCCAGACCAACAGGACTGGGAAATAATAAACGGCCAACAGGGCCAACACGCGAGGTGAAAAGACACCAGGCACTAGCATAGAAACAAAGCCCCAAAAGGCACAGGGTGGGAGCTGGGTCTCCCAATAGGAGCTATAAGAAAAAGAATTTACGGTAAGTAAACAAAATTCTCTTTTTCTTTTGCGCTCCATTGGGAGACCCAGACATTGGGATGTCCAAAAGCTATCCCAGGGCGGGAAAAAAAAACCAAAAGCAGGCCCATCATAAATGAGCAACAGCTGCCTGAAGGATCCGCCTGCCCACATTGGCATCAGCCGATGCCAAAGCATGGACTTGATAATGTTTGGAAAAGGTGTGCAGACTAGACCACGTGGCTGCCTGACACACCTGAAGAGCTGAGGCCTGATGACGCAAGGCCCACGAGGCCCCCACAGCCCTTGTAGAATGAGCCTTAATACCAGCAGGTAAAGGCAAACCAGCAGAGACATAAGCCTCCCGAATAGGAGACTTGATCCACCTTGCCAGAGAAGACTTGGAGGCTGCCTCACCCCTCTTCTGACCCATAGTCAGCACGAACAGGGCATCCGAATGGCGAAACGACGCCGTTCGGGAAACGTAGATCCTGAGAGCCCTGACCAGGTCCAAAGTATGGAGGGACTTCTCATACTGATGAACTGGATGCGGGCAAAAGGATGGCAGGACAATGTCCTGATTCAGGTGGAAAGGAGACAGCACCTTAGGCAAAAATTCCGCCACAGGCCGAAGCACCACCTTATCCTGGTGAAACACCAGAAAAGGAGACCGACAGGACAAGGCAGCCAACTCCGAAACTCTCCGCAGAGAAGTAATGGCCACCAAAAAGGCAACTTTCTGAGAAAGCCTAGAAAGGGAGACCTCCTTAAGGCTGTGTTCACACTGGGCGTTTTTGGGCTGTTTTTGCTCAACAGTTTTTGTAGCCAAAACCAGCAGTGGGTGATTAAATCCAGAATTGGTGATGTGTTTCTATTAGACTTTTCCTCTGATTGCTCTACTCCTGGTTTTGGCTACAAAAACTGATGAGCAAAAACAGCCCAAAAACGCCCAGTGTGAACACAGCCTAAGAGGTTCAAACGGCGGCTTCTGCAACGCTGCAAGGACCAAGTTAAGATCCCATGGGTCCAAAGGACGTCTGTAGGGAGGAATGATGTGACTCGCCCCCTGGACAAACGTCTTAACCTGGGGAAGCGTAGCCAGACGCTTATCAAAGAGAACCGACAGAGCCGAGATCTGTCCCTTGATGGAACTGAGAGCCAAACCCTTATCCAAACCCGACTGGAGGAAAGCCAGAAGGGTTGACAGAGAGAAAGGCCAGGGAGAAGAACCGTGAACACGGCACCAGGAGAAGAAAATCTTCCATACTCTGCGATAGATTCCCGCAGAAACCGGCTTTCTGGCCTGTCTCATGGTAGCAACGACGGGAGTGGAAAAACCACGTGACGTCAACAACCAGATTTCAAGCGCCACAAAGTCAGGCTCAGGGCCGAGGAATTGTGGCGGAAGAACGGACCCTGAGACAAGAGATCCGGCCGATCCGGCCGATCCGGGAGCCTCCATGGAACCCCCACCGAGAGCCGTAACAGGTCCGGGTACCAAGCCCTCCTGGGCCAGTCCGGGGCGATGAGAAGGGCTCGCTTGCATTCCGCCCCGAGCTTCCGCAGAACCCTGGGTAACAAGGCCAACGGGGGAAACACATAGGGCAGACGAAATCGGGACCAATCCTGGACCAGAGCATCCGTCCCCACTGCCAGGTCGTCTCGAGCGCGAGACATGAAGGCTGGGACCTGATGATTCAGCCTGGACGCCATCAGGTCCACGTCGGGAGTTCCCCACTCGTTGCAGATGTGCAGGAACACCTCTGTGTGAAGGGCCCATTCTCCCTCGTCCATTCCTTGCCGGCTTAAGTAGTCGGCCTCCCAATTGTCCACTCCGGGGATGTGGACAGCCGAGATGGACGCATCGTTGTCTTCTACCCACCGGAGGATGGGTTGGACCTCCGCGAGCGCCTGACGGCTGCAAGTGCCTCCCTGGCGGTTTATGTAAGCGACAGCCGTCGCGTTGTCGGATTGAATCCGAATTGGATTTCCTGACAGAAACCTCTGGAAGGCCAGGAGAGCCTGGTATATGGCACGAATCTCCAAGACGTTGATCTGCAAAGCAGATTCCTGAGTTGTCCAGGTGCCCTGAGCCCTGTGATGCAGGAACACCGCACCCCAGCCCAGAAGGCTGGCATCTGTCGTGACCACCAACCAAGAGATGGGAAGAAATGACCTGCCTCGGGACATTGACCTGGGTAACAGCCACCATCGGAGAGACTCCTTCGTCGTGGACGAAAGGGCAATGGACCGATCCAGAGAGGACGGCCTCTTGTCCCATCCGCGCAGAATCTGTAGCTGAAGCGGACGCAGATGAAACTGCGCAAAAGGGACCGCCTCGATGGTCGCCACCAACTTCCCTAGAACATGCATCAGGTGCCTGATGGGAACCAAGTCCGCCTGCAAAAGGAACCGGACCTCCTCCACAATCGAGGACTGCTTGTCGAGAGGGAGAATCACCAGAGCCGGAATGGTGTGGAACTCCATGCCCAGATACAAAATCGTCTGCGTAGGAACAAGGACCGACTTCGGGGAATTGACTACCCAACCGAACGTCCGAAGAGTATCCAAGGTGGCAGAGAGACTCAACTGACACTGTTCCGCAGACGAGGCTCTGATCAACAGGTCGTCCAGGTACGGGGTGACCGCGTGCCCCTGTACATGCAGCACCGCCACCATGGCCGACATCACCTTGGTGAAGATCCTCGGAGCCGATGAGAGGCCGAAGGGCAAAGCCACAAACTGGAAGTGGTCTTCTCCCACAGCGAACCGCAGCCATCTCTGGTGAGCAGAGGCAATGGGGATGTGGAGATAAGCATCCTTCACATCCACCGAGGCCAGGAAGTCCCCCTGAGACAGGGACGCTATCACCGAGCGCAAGGACTCCATCCTGAAAGGCCTGACCCTCACGTGTCTGTTGAGGAGCTTGAGGTCCAACACCGGTCGGACTGAACCGTCCTTCTTCGGAACCGTGAAAAGGTTGGAATAAAACCCCCGAAACCGTTCCTCGGACGGAACCGGGACCACAACCCCGCTCTGAAGCAGAGCGTCCAGCGCCCGCTGAAAAGCCGCAGCCCTCGCCGGAGGAGGCGAAGAGAGGCAAAACCGAGTCGGAGGCCTCGACTCCAGTTCGATCCTGTAGCCATGGGAGACCACGTCCACCACCCACCGGTCCTGGATGCGATCCTGCCAGATGTTTCCAAAGCGGGAGAGCCTGCCACCGATCTTGGACACTCCCGGAGGAGGCGAAGAGTCAGGAGGAGGCAGGTTTGGTGGCTGAGGCGCCGGCAGGCTTCTTCTGCTGGGCCTTAGGCTTCCAGGACCTATGGGATCTCTGGTCCTTGTCCGGACGGGAAGAGGATGAAGATGACGAGGCTGACTTGGAGGAGGGACGAAAGGAGCGAAACCTAGCATGCAGCTGACGCGGACCGGTCTTCTGCGTCTTAGATTGCGGCAAAGAGGTGGATTTGCCACCCGTCGACTCCTTGATGAGATCGTCAAGACGTTCTCCGAATAGCCTATCTCCCGAAAACGGAAGGCCCTGGAGGAACTTCTTAGATGTAGCGTCCGCCTTCCAGTCGCGCAGCCACAACATCCGTCGTGCTGCCAGCGAGTTAGCCGAAGCTACCGCCGAACGGCTAGCCGATTCCATGATTGCGGATCTAGCATAGTCTGTAAACGCCTCAGCCTGAGACGTCAGGACCGCTACCTCAGGAATCCCCGAAGCAACCCTAGGGATCTCCGAGAGACAAGTTGAAACCGCCTGAAGAGCCCACACAGCAGCAAATGCAGGGGCAAAGGAGGCCCCAGTAGCCTCAAAAATGGACTTTTGCAGAAGCTCGATCTGCCTGTCTGTAGGGTCCTTGAGAGAGGACCCGTCCGCCACCGACATAACAGTGTTGGCAGACAACCGAGAGACCGGAGGGTCGACTCTCGGAGAAACAGACCAACCCTTGACCACATCTGGTGGGAAAGGGTAACGGGAATCCTTCAGCTTCTTAGCGAAGCGCTTGTCAGGGCAAGCCCGAGGGGTCTGAACCGTCGAGCGAAAATTGGAATGATCCAGGAAAGATCCCCTGGACCTGGCCGGGGGGAGAAACTGATAAAGTTCCTCTGAAACAGAGGAATCCACCGGCGGTGCAGGAGCCGTCAAGTCCAGCACTGTATTGATGGAAGATACCAAGTCGTCCACCAGAGAACCCACGTCCGGGACCTCATCAGGAGCCCAGACGGAGCCTAAGTCCTCCTCCCCCTCCAATAGAGAGGTCACAGCACGTGAGCCCGCCTGCGAGGGTGCCGGGGAAACTGCCCGGCGAGGCCACTTAGGGGGTCGCGGGGACGGTTCCGAGAGCCCAGAATTGTCGCCAGAGTCCAAACCTCTAGTAGAGGAAGAACCGCTCCGACGCCTCCGACGTGTGGCGGAGGCCTCAGGGGAACCCTCCCATCCACCTGATAGAGACTCCTGCAAGGCTCTGGTCATAGCTGCTATAGATTGAGACACAGAGTCAGAAATGGACTGAGCAAAAACAGCCGTCCAAGGCGGAGGTACTGCTGGGTCCACCGGGCCAGGCAGAGAAGCCAAAGACCCAGAACTGGGGGGGGCTCGTGCACCAAGGCAGAAACCTGGATCACATTAGCCGGTGAGATATCAACCTCCTGCGGGGCACAAGCCGAGCAATGAGGGAAAGAGGATCCAGCAGGCAGCTGGGCCTGACATGCTGTGCAAGCATGATAACGTGTCTGCACTCTAGGAGCTTTGTTCCTGGAGCTAGACATGGTGTCCCCTCAGTGCATCCAATGAGAGATCCCAGAGGAAGGGAATTGGGGTGCAGCTGCAGACAGGGGGGATAATGGAGCACCACCAGAGACTGGGGTGACCTACCAGACCTTGTGTGCCCTCCAGAGACGCTCAGACCCTGCAGCCAGCAGCAAAATGCAGGGAGAGAAGCCTCCAAGATGGCCGAAGAAGCCGAGGGAGAGGGAGTGACTGGAGGGCAGGTCCTTTCCCCACTGCAGCACCACCCCCTAAGCAGCAAACAGCCTTTCCCATAGGGGATCAGGGCTCGGCCTGCAGAGGGGCGGGCACAAGCCTCTCACAGTCTGTGAGGACGAGGCACAGCTCCGCCCCATGAAGCCCTGGCTCGGCTCCAGAGAGACTAGGCCGAAGCCGGGGCCTAAATTTAACACTGCGGCCGCCTGCCAGCAGGGGGCCAGCGCGGTGCACCCGCGAAAATCGCGGGAGTGACTGGCCAGGATCCCAGGAAGCTGGGGGAGACAGTGCCCCACTCCCAGCCGGCCTAATGCAGCTGCAGAAGGCATCCCAGACCCACACAGAGTACCTCATTGGTGGTGCAGGGTCCGGACCCAGTGGATCCCTCACGCAGGCCAGCAGACACCCAGGGAGCCGTGGACTGTGTGGATGAGCCCAGACAGGGGGGCCAGGTGGATCCCACTTCCCCAGAGCCCTAAGGGATGGGAAGGATACGCAGCATGAGGGCTCCAGCCCGTTGTACCCCAAGGGTACCTCAACCGCCTCCGCCCGGGGGAAGAGGAAGGAGACATGCTGGGGATCAAAAGATCCTCTTTGCTTCCATCCGACACTAAGTAGTGAGAGAGCATGAGTGTAGAGTGTGCCTCCTTCAACACAAAGCAAAGAACTGATGGGATTCTCCCTGGAGGGGGTGTATAGGCAGTAGGGGAGGAGTTACACTTTTAGGTGTAATGCCTTGTGTGTCCTCCGGAGGTCGGAAGCTATACACCCAATGTCTGGGTCTCCCAATGGAGCGCAAAAGAAAAAAAGTCTTGGTACCGTGTTAGCCAGTTGAAAAAATGTTGATTATTATCTAGTTTCTCCCACTGAGAGCAATCTTGTACTTGTGATATTTTATTTTCGTTAGCCATTAACGCAAGACTGGTTTCACGCTAGCGTTTGTGTCTGATGCGTCTGTCATGCAAACGCAAACGCAGTGCAAATGCTGCCATACTGAGGTGAATGCGGCAGAGATTCTCCGCGTGCGTTCACACAGTATCGGGCTGTCTCGGCGGCTGGGAGGAGATCAGCAGTGATATCTCCTCCTCCCGACGGCCGCCGCTGATCTCCTGATGGTGTCGGCGCGAGAGATGTGAAGAAACAGCTGATCTGACAGCTGTTTAAATCTCCTGCACTGACATCACCTACTCCGTGTCGGTGCGGGAAATTTAAACAGCTGTTTCTTCAAATCTCCCGCGCCAACACCATCAGGAGATTAGGGGCGCCCGTCCCCTGGAGATCAGCGGCTGCCACCGGAAAGATTTCAATATGATCCACAGCGTTCTCCTGTGCTGTCACGTGGAGGACACTGCAGATCCATTCAGATCCACGCATTGTTTGTGCGGTTGCTCGCTGATAAAACAAGCGCCCGCGAATGCACAAAAAAATACAACTTGGTGCGTTTGGAGGGCGCATAATTTATGCGCATCCAAATGCAACCACAACCGAACAAAGCTACTATGCATTCCCATGTTAAACAAAGGAATGCAGTGCGCATGTGTTTGGCTGAACTCGGTATGCTGCGTTCAAATACGCAAATGTCAAACCAGCCTAAGTGATGTTACAAGGCAGCAAGCTTTCCAGACTTCTCACGTCTCTTCACCTTGTACCATCACATATTTTATTTTTGTTAGCCATTAAAAGGTATCACAACTACAAGATTATTATTTTGTCCACTGAGAGCAATCAACATATTAGCAATTCAGAAAAAGTGCATAAACATGAATTTTAATATCTTGTGCCTTCCAATTTCCAAATTTGCCCTCCTCTGAGGAAGGAATACATTCATTCAGAAATGTGTAAGGATTGGACCCAGAGTACTCGCACGGTGGAAGCTCCAGTGCCTCTGTGTGCATACGTGTGACGTCACCTGCCATCAGTCAGTAAAAGGAAAGAGCTTTAGCCGTGTCTGGATGTAAACTACATTTCTATTAACTGACAGTAAGCATTCAGCGAGGAACTGACAAAAAAAAAAAAAAACTACTAAAGCTTCAGAAGTTTACATACAAAGTGCATAAACTTTTTAGGTGCAAACTGCATCACCGTATGGCATGTACTTACTCCCTGCTTGGACTGGTTTTTCAAATGTGCCAATTTGGACTCTATTCGTTTAATGGTATCGTCTGCACTAGCTTGGATATCATCACTCTTGTTGCTGGTATTTGTAGAGGTGATATCAATGCAAGATCCTGTAAGAAGAAAACACCACAGAGGTCAGATTTTTTTTTGACTAACAATTTATTTCGATCATGGACTAGGAGCAGATAGTACAAACGATTGGCAGGATTATTGGTAAATAGATACTCTAGAAAAGGTTGCCGCACACCCTACATTAGCCAGAATTCTGGAAGAGTATAAGCTGTGGACATGCATTGACTTAACTTCTTGCAAATGCCAATAGGGAACCAACAGACCATCTATGGCCTCCATGGTCTGTAATGGCAGGACCCTAACCCGTGGGCACTTCTGTGCCAACCCGGTTTCCTTCTTCAGCCCAATCTCAAAATTTAGGCCATGGGTTTTCTGTGACCATACCATACAGATAAATTGAGAGGGGAAGAGGGTGTAGCCTATCACACATGGTCTTTCACTGCAAGCTCTCTCAGCTCTGTCCCTCTAGCTACAGAAATCACAGTCTCCTGGCCTATTAAAACAGGAAGGGCGCTCATGTGCCGATACCCAGCCTGCCGCCTTCTCACTGGGGTCGCCATTTTACAGGATTAAGTACTGTTCCTGTGCTCTTGGTTTCTCCAGTCTCCTGCACACCGCGCTCCGAGCTACTGCCTGTGTGCGCATGGTGGGGTAACCAGCTCTCATTAATATGGGTAGATTGTTGTAGCAGCATGCTATATAAGTTATGTAGACTGTGGGTATTAGTACCATCTTTATAGATTGTGTAAAGCTCGTCCCTTGGTGATTAAGATCATTTAGCCTCCATCTTTTAATAGCTTACACTTAAAGTGTAAATGTCATTTCATTCAAAACAATACTGCACTGGTTGTTAATAATGGGTCACATAGTAGCTAAGTGAATGCTTTTTTGTGCCATGACTTATTTTCTCACATTTTTCTGCTCTCTTTTAAAAACTGCATTTTAGGCTGTGTGGGCATGGCCAACGTCCCTCAGTGTTTGCCAGCACTCTGGGTGTAATTTCACAACTTCTGAAAGCAGGATAATAGGAAGCAGCGTGATACGCCAGCAGACAACGGGATAAGAGAGATTGTGACTGAGCTGTGTGGAGCCAGAGGACAGATCAGAGAAGCTTGGGAGTTTACAGCTCTGTGCAGCAATCTGATACGTTGTTTTCTCACCAGCTGCAGTCAGCGGTGTAGGCCACACCCCCTTTCCCCTTACATGGATACATGCCCCATGTTCACAGAAGATGGATTTGAGTCGTAATAAACATATGTCTGCTTCATACACAGTGTAGTGGGAACACCTTGTGGAAGATTTATGAATAGTAACCTAATGAAGTATATTTGAAAGTTTATTAAAATCCCTTGCTTTACATTGTAATTAAATAAAAACTTAAACAGCAGTTACAATTTAAGTTTTTCCCACTGATTTATTTAATTATTGCTCCTTCTTTCATAGCTACACTTACTTGGGGGCCTATTGCTCATTGTGCCATTTACCAGGATTACTTTAATTACTGGCAGTTAACTATTCACATAGTTGCCCCTTTTGTTTCCAATCTATGCTCATGTTCTGTCCTTCTAGCTGTTGGCTTGTCTTTTGATTGGGTCCTGGCTGAAGCAAGGTCTTTTAATACCTTACATTAGTACTGGGCACATCGCTACACTTGGCTTTTGCATCTTTTTGACATTTGTTCTTTATTTTTGCCCAGAGGCTCTATGTGTATGGTGCTTGTACACTAGCTATGTTTGTTTTTTTGGCACTTTCTATAACGGTCATCCTTAAATTGGCAAGGGACTACCACCACTTATACATTTTCTATTGTTACAAATTGCCTTTCCACCGCTGAACCCCAACCTCCCCCCCATTCACTGGAGGGTCCTTGAATGTATTTGCACTGTAGAATTTGTCTGTTGCACAATTGTTTTAATTATATTTAAATAAACATTTTCTATGTTTTTTATTGGACTTTTTAAGCATCTTTTCTTTTCAGATGTTGTCTGATTAAGTGGTTGCTACTTATCAATGCTTTCCTTGTAACTTGTGGGGCTAACATGTGAACCATCCATCAATAGTAAGGTAAAATAAGTAACTGGGGAATGGTCTTTGTTTTGTAGCAAATCACTGAAATGTGCACCGAAACTACTGAAGAAAGACTTGCTAACCTGTACTTGTGGCAGAATTGCTTTGTCCTCCATCAGAGTACTGACATGGATACTGTAAAGATTCATCTGCTCCGGGAAAATACTGCAGAAAAATTGCAAGTGATGAAATAGCCCTGTACACACTGATGACGGATCAAAAGAAGGAGACTGTGCAGATATTTAGTTCATGCTGTTGGATAACCTCAGCTTCACAAACACTCGTCAAAGGGAATGTCATCAGAAAATGACACATTCTTAAAGTTAGGATTGTGTCTCACTTTTTTTTTTTTCACATTTTCAGCATTTCTTTCATATCACAGTCTATATTAGACACAAAAGAGAAATCTTGCAATTTTTGTGCTGACCACTGGCTTTTTTTAGACTAACATCCTGTTCAAGGAAACAATATATGTACATTAGCAGCAATGAACAGAACCTGATGTATGGAAACATGCAATGAGCATGACACTGCTTATTGTGATTGGTGAACTGTCCTGTGGTCTCACTTGTACATAAAGAGGTTTTAGGGAACCTGTCACCCTCTTTGGGCATTTTAATCTGTGCCCACCAGTTTACACATTATGTAAATGGGGTTCTAGTAACCTCTGTATATGCCCAGACTGGCACCTCATACCTGAAATATGAACTTATGTTGCGTCCAGCGGTAGGTTTCTATTTAGACTGGGAGGCTGCTGTTTAGACCTGGTGGATGATGTTCTCGCCGCCCCTCCAGGCTGCTAAACCCACCCTCTACTTTTTACATTTCCCGCCCCTTCTCTGGTCAGCGCTTAAATGACAGCTGCACTCACGCCGGCGCAGTGGATCAGGTGTCTGTACATAGTGCCGACATCTCACAAGATTTGTGAAGTCTTGCGAGACATCAGCACTGTTCAATGGAGCGTGGACACAAGCTCCACTGCACTGGGGCAAGTGCTGCTGTCATTCAAGCGCTAGCCATAGGAGGGGCGGGAAATGTAAAAAGTTGAGGGCGGGTTTAGCAGCCTGGAGGGGCAGCGAGAACATCATCCCTCAGGTGTAAACAGCAGCCTCCCGGTCTAAAGAGGAGGCAAGCGCTGGACACAATATAAGTTCATATTTCAGGTATGAGGGGCCAGTCTGGGCATATACAGGGGTTACTGGAACCCCATTTACATCATGTGTAAACTGTTGAGCATAGTTTAAAATGCCCGAAGGGGGTGACAGGTTCCCTTTAACAAGCCTTGTAATCCTGCCTCTGATAAGGAAACCACTCGCATGAAACAAGCCTTTTTTATATGCAAAGTATCTCAATGTTTTCATCTTTCTATACATTCCCTTAGCAGTAATGCATGTTTATATTCCTACATTCATTGTTGGCATGCCTTAACATTTCAGAGTGCATCTGTCTCTTTAATATAGTATATTTCATTGTCAGTATGCAACTGTTCACACTTGCATGATAGGAAGAGACGTCAGATTATGAGGTCATGCCTTCCGACTGTGCACTTCTCCCCATTAGTCTTAGGTGCTTTTAGATTTTTATTGGCAGGTCCCTATCTACCCATAAATTGGAGTTTTTTGTTTTTTTTTTTAACCCAGAGAGGCATTAGCTTAGGTAGGGACCCAGTAAAGAGATACTGAGTGATGTTGGTTGCTGGGTTCAGGTAAAAACTGAATTAGTCCTTACCGGTAATTCCTTTTCTTGGAGCCTTCCACGACAGCATTGGAGGATGTCGTCCACGCCCTATTGGGGAACAGGAACACAGAGAGGTTAAAAGCCCCTCCCCTTCCTCAGTACTCCAGTGTTTACCAAGATCACCCTTAGCCATGGATTACCTGATACAAACCGGAATCAAACACCAACAAGGGGGGGAACTGATGCTGTCGTGGAAGGCTCCAAGAAAAGGAATTACCGGTAAGGACTAATTCAGTTTTCTCCATTCGCCTTCCACGACAGCATTGGAGGAATACCACCGATACTCCTCAGGGTGGGACTATTGCCTGTAGGACTTTCCTACCAAAGGACAGATCCCGACTGAAGGACAGATCTAACCTATAGAGGCGAGAAAAAGAGAGGAGAGACTACCACGTAGCCGCTCTGCAAATCAGCTCCGATGAAGCTCAAGCCTGCTCCGTCCAGGACGTAGCAGCAGTACGAGTTGGAGGAGCCTTCAACCCCACCGGAGGAGCAAGGACCGGAGTGACGTAGGCCTCACAGATCACCTTCGTGATCCAGGAAGTGATGGTAGCCTGGGAAGTCTTCTTCCCTGTATTATTCCCAAAAGCCGAACAAACAGGTTCTGATCTAACCTCCAGGAAGCGGTCTCTCGGATAGAGGAGGACAGTCCGACGAACATCCAAGGATTGAAACACGGCCTCAGCCGCATTAGCAGGAGATTGACAAAACGAAGGCAGAACCACTTCCTTGGAAATCCGACAACTTTCGAACGAAAAGATGAATGCAACCGAAGCGTAATGCGAACAACGGACACCACGAGGCACGGAGCCCGGACAGAGAGTGCGGACACCATGAGGCACGGAGCCCGGACAGAGAGTGCGGACACCACGAGGCACGGAGCCCGGACAGAGAGCGCCTGCAGTTCTCCAACTCTGGGAGCAGAAGTGATGGCCACCAAAAACGCCACCTTGTGAGAGAGAGACGTAAGGGATGCAGCAGACAAGGGTGCAAAGGGACTTCGAGCAAGCCCTTGGAGAACAAGCATCAAGTCCCAGGGAGGGACAGAAGGCCGAATCCGGGGACGCCACCCCCAAGCAGAAGTAAAAAACTGCTTGAGCCATGGATGGGAAGCAAGATCCTGGGCAAAAACCGCCCCAAGTGCCGACCTCTGGACTTAAAGAGTGCTCGGCCGAAGCCCCAAATCCAAGCTACGCTGCAAAAATCCAAGAGTTGGGCCACATTAGGATGATGCATGGTTGGGATGGAAGGAGCACACCAGGACAGGAAACGATGCCAGCCCTCCCGTAAATAGCATTTGTCACAAGCTTCCTGCTCTGCTGAAGCGTGTGGATCACTGCCTGGGAGAGACCCTTGATCCTCAGGATCCTGGCCGCAACAGCCAGGCCACCCGAATGAGCCACTGAGGGCCCGGGTGAAACAGAGGACCCTGGGACAGTAGGTTGAGACTGTGGGCTAACATAATCGGTCCCTCCAGGCCCAGGTCTCGGATGGTGTCGTACCACGCCAGTTTGGGCCCCAGGGGAGCCACCAGGATAGTGTCACCCCCTCCGCCCGAATCCGTTGCAACGTTTTTGGGAAGTAGTGGGATTGGAGGAAATGCATACACCAACCGGAAGACCCAGGGATGGGCAAAAGCGTCCAGCCCCCGAAGATGGTCCGACCGCGTCAGGGAGAAAAAGGTTGGCACCTTTGTATTCAAGCCCGAAGCGAACAGGTCGATCGAAAGGACACCCCACCTGTCCGTAAGAGAGCGAAATACTTCCGGATGGAGGCACCATTCTCCTGGGTGGACCTCCGTGCGGCTCAAGAATCTGCCTGTACATTGACCATTCCCTTCAGATGTACTGCTGAGGAGGAGAGAAGATGGCGTACTGCCCACAAAAAGAACAGTCTTGCCAGCCCCTGCAAGTGTAAGCCACGAGTACCGCCTTGGTACCGCAAGAAAGCAACCGTAGTCACGTTGTCTTGACAGGACCTTGACATGATGACCCCGGAGAACGTGAGCTGCAGCAAGAAGCGCTTCCTCCACTGCCAGAAGTTTGAAGACTGGCGACTGACCGAGCGACTCCAAATCCCCTGGAAGGGTGTGCAAACTACCATCGTACCCCAACCGGAACCGCTGGCATCAGTGGGAACGGAGGTCACAGGAAGGTGTCTGGGATTCATCCCCAGGAAAGCGAGGTTACCACCCGCCCCGGGGTCCGGACCCGCGAGTTTAAGGAATCCTGACGTCTGTCCCAAGAACTCAGTATGTGTTCCTGGAGCAGTCGGGAAGGAGCCTGAGCCCATGTTACTGACTGAATGCAGGCCGACATGGCCCCTAACAGGGACATTGCTTCCCGCAAGGAGGTCGACCCCCTTGCCCGGAAGCGGGTCAGATTCACACGGCGCAAAAGCTGATATGCCGCAGGAAAGAAACGAGGTCTGTCTGGAGGAGGCCAGCAAGACCCCCAAAATTTGACGTCGGGTTGCAGGCACCCGTTCCGATTTTTGAAGATTGGGTACCCATCCCAGGGACTGAAGAATCTCCAATGTGTTGGAGACCTTTGTGCGCAGAAGCACTGCCGAAGGAGCTACCACCAACATGTCGTCTAAATAGGGAAGCACACATATCCCCTGGGTCTGGATGAATGCGATCGCTTCCCCCATGAGTTTGGTAACCTCTGGGGCCGACGAAATCCCAAAGGGCAGCACATTAAGCCAAGAATGGACCGTCCCGCCTGCCCCGGAGATCGTGAATCGCAGAAACCGCTTGTGGGACGGGTGAATGGGGACATGAGAATACGCGTTCTGGAGGTCCACAATAACCTGGAGTAGCGCCCCTGGCCCTCCTCTCCAGGAGGAACTGGGGACCCCACACCCGAATCCAACAGGTGTCGCAGACCCGACAAGAAATACTGTGCGAGAGTCTCCCTGAGGAAGGGAGAGGACTCGAAGACATGGAGGAGCTGGCTCTCGAATTCCAAGCGTAGACCCTCCCAAATGGTCGAGAGGATCCAAGGGCACAAGGAGATTGCTTGCCACTGTGGCAGAAAACCGCAGGAGCCGCCCCGCAATGGGGAAGGCGGCCTTGTTTAGGGGCGGCTGGTGATGCCGCTGCTGGGGGAGCAAGATATTACGGGTCTTGTCCCCGTACTGGAATGCCCAGCGACCAGACTTACCCTTCCCTTTAGACTGGGAGGGTTGGCTGCGCTCAGGCCAAAAGGACTGCCTCCGAAAGGGCTCCTGTTCCGGGAGACACATTTTCCGGTCTGACACCTTTTCCAGGATGTCATCCAATGCCCTTTGCAAGGGGAGGCCACACAGCTGGAGCTTTGACGTGACCTCCCCATTCCACATCGTAAGCCACACTGCCCTGCGAGCTGTGTTAGCCAACACTGCGCACCTGGCGCCAACGCGGAACGACTCAGCAGAGGCATCAGCCCGTAGCACGTCTCAGAAGTGGAATGGAGTCCAAAGCTCCTCCCTGGGAGTACCCTGCAGGAGGAATTCTCCCAGCTCGGTGAGCCACTTAAAGACAGACCTGCTCACATGTAGAGGAAATGTTCACATTTAAAGACATAGCTGCCGCCTCCCAGGATTTATTGAGGACACTCTCCATTTTACAAACGAGGGGGTCCTTCAACCGGGAGGAATCTTCAAAAGGCAACGCGGTCTTATATGCTAAGCTTCCCAAATGGAATACTGCCATAGACCTTCATGTTAGAAGTCCCATTGACTTTAAAGAGACTTCCATAGAGATTTCCATTGGGTCTCTCATTTAACAGAGTGTCAAGGGCATGCACAATGGGTTTACAATGGCAGCTGATTGCTACCCTGGCCACCTGGATGTCCACCTTCGGGACCTCCCAGACAAAGTCATCACCCTCCAATCCACTCGGATGGGGTGAGCCGCTTAGCCTTCAGGCCTCTGAACATTCAGTCCTGCACAGAAGAAGGGGTTTCCACCACCTCTACTCCCATGGTACAATGGACAGTGTCCACCAATGCACCCATGGACTCCGTGGAAAAATAGTAGTGTCCAGATTCTCGTGTCTGGACAGAGGCAACAGCGGCAATATCCTCGCCGTCCTCTAAAGCTGAGCTCTGGCCAGCCTCCATGAGATCCACAGAGTCACAATCCTGGAGCTTCCTCTCTTACGGAGGGGAAGGCCCGGAAGCTGCAGCAAAACCCCGCAGTGCCGAGATACAAGCCTGCACCTCTTCCCTAATGGATTGGAGCTCCTCCAGCAGGGATGGGGAGTCCATCCTGACAACCCTCTCAGTCATGGCCGACACCTTGTTGTAGGAAGAGGGAATTTTTTGCCGCAGCCCCATTATTGCTCCTTTCCACAGACGGCCCTCGTCTCCCTATAGACAAAAAGGGAAGAGAAGGGGTCCCAGTGTGAGTGCAGGGCCTAAATAACTCGACCCCTTGTGACCACCCCCAGAAACACTTACATGAGCTGGGGGAACGCTGGGCTCTGCAGAAGCAGAGGTGGAAGCCTATCACCCTCCATGTTTCAGGGATCAGCCTTACCTGGGTGTAGCTTCCGGCGGGTACTTATCCAGAAGTACCGTGCCCCCAACGAGGAACTCCTGTTCCCTCCCTCCTCCTGGTCACCGGCCGCGGGCAGTAGCGCGCGAAAGTCCTGCTGGGTTCCCTGGAGCCGCGCCCAGCCTGCCACAGCCCTTACAGGAGCCGTCGCCTGAAACCGGAAGTACCATCCCGGAACCGGAAGTGCCACACCCGAAACCGGAAGTGCCTCCGCGGCACCTCTGATGCATGCCCCAGGGACCGCAGCTGGAGGAGGGAGACGCCGGAGAGCTGAACAGGCCTCCGGCGTTGCAATACACGGCCTGCTTTGCCCCGTAGGACGCAGGAAGGCCGGATGGTCCCACCACGGGAGCCCCGAGAAGGAGGAGGAGGCCGCCCCCGACGTCCATCCCTGGCCCGGCTGTAAGTACACCCCAATGCTGCCTCTGCCGGCCTGACAGCACTGGAACCTCTCCATGCCCCAAGGGGGACAGGAAGACACTGGAGTACTGAGGAAGGGGAGGGGCTTTTAACCTCTCTGTGTTCCTGTCCCCCAATAGGGCGTGGACGACATCCTCCAATGCTGTCGTGGAAGGCGAATGGAGAAATTGTTCAGGTAAAATTGGACTTTTTTACATGCCAAGCATCTCAATTTGTTTCATTTTTCTATATACATTTCCTTAGCAGTAATGCATGTCCATATTCCTATATTCATTGATGGCATGCCTTAGCATTTCAGTGAACAACTGTCTATCTACTTGCATAATTGTGCTGTCCCATCAGTCACCAACTTCCCTCCCGATGTCCTCCCTATCACACGCATTCAACTTCTGGATCGGCAGTCGTATTTTCACACCCATGTGATGGGTGTGATAATATGGTGCTTGCTAATCATATCGGCTCATTCCACAATACCGCTAGCAGTATCACGCTGAAACGACCATGATGAGACCCGCAACAGATGCCAGAAGCCGCAGCATATAATGTACTCGCTCCTGGACACTCCCTGTCGCACATGCCAATAAGTATCCGTGCTCTGACCTGTCAGGACCTGTAGTGTTGTCACGGTTATGTGACTGATCACATGACCGTGACATAACCACAGGTTCTGTAATGCACAGAAAGCAGCCAGGTACTTGCAGCCCACTCTCCCCCTGCTCAGACCCTGCTTAGCCCATTCAACCCACAGCCCGCAACCACATGGGGAGAAGCAGAGAGTGAGGAGGGGAAAAAAAAAAAAAAAACAGAGGACAGGGGAGAGACTGCTGCCCCAGCGCCACAGAGCCTGCCCCCTTCACGATGTCACCACCCACCCGATGAGATCGCATCGGGCCCACATCTAGTTATTGTATATTTAATGTTCAGTATGCACCTGTTCACACTTGCATGTTAGGAAGTGCTGTCAGTTTTCTTATTAAGAAAACAGCTGAAATCGCTTCCTGAAAGGACAGGGAAAAAAGCCCCAGTGGTCAATATGACAATTATAAGATTCTGATTACAAATATAAATAGGGATATGAAGAAAAGGTAAAAAAAAACCTTGCCAAAAATGTTGATTCATCAAGGTGTGCTCCATATTAATGTGATTTTATCTGTGAATATTAAAGGGCAGTCAATCTAGTTTACTTCTCGGTGATCCAAAAGGTGGAAAATTCTGAAAATCATTGACAATTTACTTTGTGTTGTGTGGACGTACCCCAAAGCTGCTTTCATATACCCCGTTATTGACGCTAAAATGAATTCATTATTAGTTTTACCTTCAAAGATAACATAAAAAGTGCAATAACGGAGCACATGGGAAAGCTGCACAATATGAAATTTTGCTCACGTTTATCCTAGATTAAGTCAACTGAACAGTATATAGGACACCACAGACGCATTAGGGAAAATAACAGCAATTTACTAGAGGAAAAAAAAAAAAAAAACACCTTGCCTGCATAAGATGTGTCATTATCTTGACAATCTCTTCCATTGAAGGTCGTTGAGGTGGATCTTTTGACCAGCAGCGGGTCATTAAGCTTTCAATAGGCTTAGGTAAATTTTTAATTAGAGGAGGACGAGTACCTGGGAATTCATAAGAGAAGGTAATTAAGTGCATGGCTTAAACTACTGGTGAATGCAATGGATACACAATTCCAAGAAAACAGAAGAAAATAGTTTTATTTGGAGCAAAGCAAGTTGTACAAACTTTCTACCAAAAAGTAAAAAAAATCAATTCTTATGTCAAGAACACAGTAACAGATTATTTTTAAGGTGTTGTTTGTGACATTATTAAAGCTTTAGATCTTAATTAAGGTCCACAAAATAAATTAGAAAGAAATAGAAATCTAAATAATTAAATCAAACAATGAGGTTTAAAGGGTTGGCCATTTTAAACAAAATGTATACGAAAAAGTGTGGGGAGACATCTAACTGACTAAAATTAAAGGGGTATTCCCTGGTTAATAAACATACTACAGCATTAATTAGGCACTATAAAAATAAGCAAGTTTAGAATTTGCTTATTCTATCTTCTGCGGTTCTCCTGATTTGATAGCTTTTATCTTTACTAGTGTAGAGCTAGTTTCCATGTAGATTAGCCACTAGTGCTTGACCAAACCCTGGCGAGAGAGCACAACAGGCTGGAGACGCACAGTGTGAGAAGTGTGAGAAGTATGCGAGATAATCACATGAGTCTCGCATGCCTCATCCAGCATGGCCGCCGGCTCTCTGGACAGGAGTGTGTCAGCTGCGTATTTCCATGTAGTGACACGCTCCTGCCCAAAGAGCCGGTGGCCATGCTGGGTGAGACATGGGAGACTCGTGCAAGCATGCTATTTGTCTCTAGCCATAGTTACATTTCAGGAGTGGTAAACTTCTAATATGCCAGCCACCTCTCTCCAGCCCATTGATTTCTATACAGGAGTTATCTGCTTAGCTCCCTCCCCCTCCCTCTTGGCTCCAGAGATAAGCTGCTGTTGAAAAGTCTTGCAAAATTACTAGCCTCAGCATTGTTTTCTCCTAGATCAGGTCTTGTAATCACAGCTCACTATCTCAGCCATGTGCTTCTTCAAATGCCTTGCTATCACTAGATGTCAATTATAGAGAAAACAGTGTAGATTCAGAACAAACCACTGATTGCAGAATGTGTTAAGGCCCCTTTACACACTGATTGTGCGGTCACACCTGGCGACGTCGCTAGCGACATCGCCGAAAAAGTGACGTATCAGCGATGTCGCTAGCGACGTCGCGCTGTGTAAATGAGCGGCGCGAACCGCCTTTTATCGCTGGTCGCAGGTTGTCAGGTTTACAGGAAGAACCGTAAACCTGTCAACCGGCGACCTGCAATAAGGCTGGATCGCGCCATGTGACATCGCCAGAGCGATGTCGGCGGCGATCCAGCCTACACCGCAGCGTCGCTGCGGATCGCTCGCTGAGCTGAGCCCAGCCCATCGAGCGATGTCACCGCCCGCATCGCTGCGGTGTCGCCGGCCGCAGCGATGCTGTGTGACAGCTGGCCAGCGATGTCGGAAGCGAGCGGGCACGTGCATCGCTTCCGACATCGCTGGCCAGATCGTGCTGTGTGACGGCACCATGACACTTTCCAGCAATCCATCTCTCTGCAGTCGCTGGTGAGCTGTCAAACAGGCAGACTCACCAGCGACCAGTCAGCAGCGACATCGCTGGTAAGCAGAGAAAACACAGGGAAACTAAGCAGAGCGCGCTGCTTAGTTACCCGGTGTTTACCCTGGTTACCAGTGCCCAGCATCTAATGTGCGGCGCTGGGCATTGGCTGGGAGATCGCTGATCGTTGGTCTCTTGCTGTCACACACGCTGATGTGTGCTGACCAGCGGGAGACCAAGGACCAAAAAATGGTCATAAATTGATTTGTAGCGATCAGTGACCTCACAGCATGGGCCAGGTCACTGATGCGTGTCACACAGTGCAACATCGCTGGAGAGGTCGCTGTTAAGTCACAAAACCTGTGACGTTTCAGAGATATCGCTAGCGATGTTGCAGTGTGTGAAGCACCCTTTACGCTGCAGTCACCCTGCATGATCCGTGTTTTAAAACAGAGCCACCGATCAGTTTTGGCCTCCCATGTTATCCTTTGGGAATGGATTGGTCCTATATGGCCATCCGTGTCTGTCAGTTTGTCCCCGATTCGTTTGTTGTTCATTTTTTTCATGCACCCAGAATCAGAGACTATTGCGATTTTGGGCTGCCTTGAAAATCACTGGCACCAATGGACAGACACAGATCCGTAGCTGTCCTTGTGACATAACATGGGGGTCTATGGAGCGTGGATCTGTGAAAAAAAACAGATCTGTTTTGCTGTACTGAGTATGCTCAGAATCAAGGTCCAGCTACTCCCAGCTTCATCTCTGCTAACTGATGACAGATACATAAAAAACAAAAAACAACAAAAAAAAAAAAAAACAGTCTGTGGGCATAGTTGGCACAGATCAGAGCCTGTACACATGATCCTTAAAATTTAAGGAACCACACGGATGTGAATATTATGCAGTGTGAAGGCAGCCTTACAGCAGAACTTTTGCCAAGCTTTAGGCCGTGTGTTCACGCTCAAAGTGATGCAGAATATTCTGCACCACCTCTGCATCTGGTTTTTGCAGAATTACGCAGTAAATGTATTTGCCTTTGCTCCGTAATTGCTGCAGAAA
Source organism: Allobates femoralis (assembly GCA_033576535.1). NCBI lineage: Eukaryota > Metazoa > Chordata > Amphibia > Anura > Aromobatidae > Allobates > Allobates femoralis. The sequence goes on from JARQOC010000001.1 coordinate 280,400,185, forward strand.
ATTCTGCATGTGTCCCTATGAGTGCTGGACTGTGTTCACCCTGTTCAGTGTGACAGCTTCAATGAGTACGGCGTTTACCTTCCGTACTGACAGGTACTTTCTGGTTTTGGCCATGTCACACTCCACGTGGGTAGATGGCGGGTCACGGATGTGCCTATCAGTACGGTAGGGAAACTGCCGTACTATAGTTGACATGCTGTAGAATTTTTACTTATCAAAGATCTGTAAAAATCTGCACCTATTATGCTGTGCTAAAAAGCGCCAACGTCAGCACAGCCAAAGTCACATGGACTTTGCTGGCTGCCAATCTAGCATGCGCATTTGCGCCAGTGTGGGCACAGGGCCTTATGGTTCTACTAATATTACAGTTCAGTTACTCACCAGAACTTCATGGAGGAGACAGAAACCAAGACGTTAGAGAACTTGAAAGCTATGGAATGCTGAAGAGACACCTGACCTATATTCATCCTTACATTTACACTAGTTTTTTTAAAGTCTATTCTATAGGCAATTGCCAAAAGTGTTCGCCTTAATGAGGGGAGTTTAGAGATTTAGATCTTTTCATCATTTGCTACTAGTTTATTATAAATATATTCCAGTCACGCTATAGAACTGATCTTACGCACCTCAGATATTTTGATGCTATTTGAGTTATTATTGCCACAGAACAGTGACATTGGACCGAAATGTTAGTGCTTATGTGGCACCCCAGGGGTTAATGTGCCACAGTAACACCACAAAGGGTTAACTCCCCACACAACCCACAACACTACACTAATGCCTCCAGGCCAGAAGGGGGAGCTAAAGGTGCTTCCCTATATATTCTGGTGTGGAGAGGAAGTGGGGAAGAGCAGAGTGGTGGGAGGAGCTAATGTGGTTTACCTCAGAGTGGCAGTGACAGTCAGTTGGAGTTCAGTTCCTGGGAGGACTGAGGAAAAAAGACTGGTGGTGTAAAGGAGCTGCCTTAGGCCTCTCCACAGCCTGCTACCCACTTCCGGGCCTAGCCAGGGTCTGAGGGAAGGAGTAAGAGAAACAGGAGAGCACATCTGGGAGACTCAGTTACCTCATAACTCGCCCCGGAGGAGCGCCCAGACCGGATACCGGATCCGAAACAGTGACTGACACAGTAAACACCGGACTAGTGGACGTTATATATCTACACTGTACCTCAGCGAAGTAACACGGCGGAGTCAGAAATACAGAGGAAAGACAAGTTGCCTAGCAAAGGGGGTACCTGTGAGGAGTGACAGGCCAGCAGCCTAGCTGAAGCAGCAGTAAGGCCATACACACAGAGCAGGAGAGGGAAGCTGAGGACCCGGACAGGGTGGGAGCAACCCAGCCCCGGTACAGACTCTGTGGACAGTACTCTGCTAACAACATCATCTGCAGTAAAGACTTGGAAAACTTCAAAACCGTGAGCGTGTGTGATCCTTGTGCTCAAATCCTGCGTTCCCTGACAAGCAGCTATCATCTCTACTACTACCCCTACTCTGCATCATCCATAGACTATTATCACCACTTCCCCGGGGAACCAGGCTCTGCCCATGGAGAGCCGTCACATCACAAGCTGCCATCCATCATCTTCGGAGGTTCTGCAGCAGCGGTGGTCCCCCTGACCACAACCTGTGGGTGGCGTCACAACAAACTCCCCTGTAAATATTCCCCCATTTACTTGCGGAACCCGGGACACGGTCCGGACCAAGACTGCTGTGATTTTCCCCAGCATATACCCCGGTCCGGTACCGATTACCTCGTCCCAGTGGGCTCCACACTTATGGTATACCTATACACTTTATCATTGGACAATTTGAAGAGTAATAGAACCTTTATCATTGCATCAAATTGACAAGTTTATTATATTACTTGTACATGGGTCTGGGCACCAGCAACACAGAAGTGCGTTTAGCCTTCATGTTGTTTCAAGGATGCCTCCTAGCCCTCATCCAGGTAACACCGCACTGTCCACCTGAGCCTCCCTTTGTACCATACTGCACTAATTTCTAGTGTACATATCCTAGCTTGTTATTTTAGGTCCATCTTCACATATCAGTATGCACTCACCATTATGAACAGCCCACATTATCCGAAAAGCAGGACCTCCAATTTCATCAAACGGCTTCCGTCTGGTAATCACTTCCCAGAGAATAATGCCCCAGCTAAATACATCACATTTTTCACTGTAGTTGCTACCTGAAAATGCAAAAGAAAAATAATGCGTATCTTGAAAAGCTAAAATAGGTATCTCTTTTTGGTAAACAGTCTTACTACATTCATACAGCCTAAAATGTACATGGATGAAAATTATCATGTCTATCAAAGCCATATTAATGCTTTCTAAACGTTTTAAGCCGTGTTCCCACAAGGGGTATTTGGTGAGTTTTTCAGGTTTCAGTTTTTCTGCACCTATTATTATTATGTTCTATCTAAATATATTGATTATTTTATCCTCATCATTAAAGCCTGATATTCAGATTGTACTACTATAAATGAATCACTTAAATATAAGAACTATATGTGGGAGTCGGATTTAGGGAAATTGAGGAGTCGGGAGGTTTGGCTTACCGACTCCAAAGTCCTGATTGATTCTGGATTGTGACATTTATTTTTTAATGCAAATTTGAATATAGAAAATTTTTTTTTATGGAATTTGGATGCTGGAGTTATATGGAAACTTGCTCATCGTGGGAACTTACCTGGTTAAATGACTTACTGATCGGAGAGTGCTCCATCTCAATTTATATCCAACTTTATTCCCAGTTACAAAATGGTATGGCAGGTTGGACACCTGATCAGTGCTACAGTCAATCTCTTTAGAGTTGTGCAGCTCCATAGGGAGTTATTGGAGCAGTTGCCTAGCTTGTACACCATCATTCCATTTTAATGGGGGTAAAAAATTCCCCGTTCTGCTGGTCTTTGTGAGTCCCATTGGTAAGCCCCCTCCAATCCACAAGTTATCACCAATCCTATAGACAGGCGACACCTTGATTTAACCAGACAGCCCCTAAGTAAAGAACAATGTGTGAATGGTGGGGTCTGACCCTTGGGGCCTCCCACTATCACCAGTCAAGGGGGCAGGAGCATTGGCTTGCACAGCAAACACTGCTCACATTTTAAAAGGATTTGGTCCCTCAAGAATAGATTACCTTCAAAAACTTCAGGAGCCATCCAGGCAGCGCTCCCTTTGTTGTTCGTCATGTGAGTCTGGATATCACAGGCCGTACCAAAGTCGCAGATCTTCAGCACAGTGCCCCCCGCTACCAGGAGCAGGCTGCAAGGCAAAGGAATTGGACAATCTGAGATATATTACACTTCTCTAAAATGAGATAAGCATTGCATAGTTATCCATGAAAAAAAAACAACAAAACATTGTGGATAGCAATTGATGCCAGATCGTCGTTTGCAAGCAAGGCTTTTTAATGATTCTTGATTGACCTTTTCTATGGACCAAAAGCCTTTGGAGGAAACAGTTTTTTCTTTTAAATTAATATTTTTAATTAAAAAGAGAATTTTGTTTACGTACCGTAAATTCTTTTTTCTTGAATCATCAATGGGAGACCCAGACAATGGGGTTTAGGGCACTGCCCTCCGGAGGCCACACTAGGTACTACAAGTTTGTAGACACCGCCCCCTCCGCTTATAAACCCCACCGCAGGAGATATCCTCAGTTTGGTCCATAAGCTGCGAGGAGGCAAACCACACCCGAACTATCGGGAAGACCGTGCACAGACGGTGCAACAACCGAAAAACAACCCTGTCCCGACAGGGAACAGTCCAAAGGAAAAAACAACATCCAACGGAACACTGGGTGGGTGCTGGGTCTCCCATTGATGATTCAAGAAAAAAGAATTTACGGTACGTAAACAAAATTCTCTTTTTTCTGATCATCATAATGGGAGACCCAGACAATGGGGATGTCCTAAAGCAAACCCCAGGGCGGGAAGAGTTCCTCAACAGACGTTGAAATACACGGTCCCCCTCAAAGATGGGCAACCGCCGCCTGGAGGACCCGCCTGCCCAAACTTGCATCCGCAGAGGCATGGGCATGCACCATATAGTGCTTAGAGAAGGTGTGCAGGCTGGACCAAGTGGCCGCCTGACACACCTGTAGAGCAGAAGCGCGATGTCGCAAAGCCCAGGATGCACCGACGGCTCTAGTCGAGTGCGCCTTCAGACCCACCGGTAGAGGCAAACCAGAAGCACGGTAAGCCTCTTGAATGGGTGCCTTGATCCATCTGGCCAAGGTTGATTTGGACGCCGCGGACCCCTTAAAGCGACCTGCCGCAAGGACGAACAAAGAGTCCGAACTCCGGAAAGAGGCAGTCCTGGACACATAAATGCGTACAGCCCTCACGAGATCCAGAGTGTGGAGGTCACGCTCAACCTGATGAACGGGAGCGGGACAAAATGAGGGGAGAACAATCTCTTGGTTCAAGTGAAAAGTGGAAACCACCTTTGGCAAGAATTCTGCCCGCGGGCGCAACACCACCTTGTCCTGGTGTACTACCAGGAAAGGTGACTTGCACGATAGTGCAGCCAATTCTGAGACACGTCTCAGGGACGTAATTGCTACCAGAAAGACCACTTTATGTGACAGACAGAGAGAGGAAACTTCCCTCAGTGGCTCAAACGGCGGTTTCTGCAGAGCCGCAGGACCATGTTAAGGTCCCAAGGATCCAGCGGTCGCCTGTATGGCGGAACCACCCGAGACACCCCCTGCAGAAATTGACGGACCTTCGGGAGGAGCGCCAAGCGCCTGTCAAACAGCACTGAAAGTGCCGATTCCTGGCCCTTCAGGGAGCTGAGGGATAAGCCCAACTCCAAACCCGACTGTAAAAAGGCCAACAGAGTTGGAACTGACAAAGGCCACGGTGACCGTTCACCAGAGGCACACCAAGTGAAAAAGATTTTCCACGTTCTGTGGTATATCTTTCGCGATACGGGTTTTCTAGCCCGACTCATGGTGTCAACTACTGTAGGAGAGAACCCCTTGAGGTCAGAAGCCAGGCCTCAAGAGCCATGCAGTCAATCTGAGGGCCCTGGAATTGAGGTGGAAGAAAAGGCCTTGTGCGAGAAGATCTGCGCGGTCTGGAAGAGCCCACCGGTTCCCGCCTGACAGTTGCCACAGATCCGGATACCAGGACCTCCTGGGCCAATCCGGAGCCACTAGAATGGCTTCGCGGCACTCCGTCCTGATTTTCCACAGGACCTTGGGAATCAAAGCTAGAGGTGGGAACACATAAGATAGCTGAAAACTGGACCAACTCAGGATCAGGGCATCCGCCCCCAGAGACTGAGGGTCCCACGATCTCGCCAAGTAACGCGGCACCTGATGATTCAGCCGCGAGGCCATCAAATCCACGTCCGGGATGCCCCATCTGCTGCAGATGTCGCGGAAGACGTCCGGATGAAGAGACCACTCTCCGGCGTCCATCCCCTGCCGACTCAGGTAGTCGGCCTCCCAGTTTTCGACCCCTGGGATGTGAACTGCAGAGATCAGGCAGTCGTTGTCCTCCACCCAGGATAGAATGCGGTGGACTTCGGCTAAAGCCTGCGCACTCCTGGTCCCTCCCTGATGGTTTATATAGGCGACGGCCGTCGCATTGTCGGACTGAACCCGAATGGGTTGGCCTGACAGGAACGACTGAAAAGCCAGGAGTGCTAAAAGACCGCCTTGATCTCCAGCACATTGATTTGCAACGCCGACTCCGACTGTGTCCAGAGGCCTTGAGCCCTGTGGTGTAAGAACACCGCCCCCCAGCCCTTCAGACTGGCGTCGGTGGTCACCACTAACCAAGATGGTTTGAGGAAGGACCGACCCCGTGACAGGTGACATGGCTGGAGCCACCACTGCAGGGAATCCCTGGTCGGTTGGGAAAGCACCACCAGCCGATTCCGAGAGGACGTCCTCTTGTCCCACCTGCGAAGAATCTCCAGTTGGAGAGGACGGAGGCGAAATTGTGCAAAAGGCACCGCCTCTATTGCTGCCACCATGCGCCCCACCAGCTTCATCAACACCCGCAGGGATGAGTGCGGTGACAGGAGAAGATCGTGTACTCCTGATTGGATGGCCAGCTGTTTGGCTCGCGGTAGGGACACCAGAGCAGAGCCCGTGTGGAAGTCCATACCCAGGTACGTCAGTGACTGGGTCGGTACCAGGGTGGATTTCTGGATATTGAGAAGCCACCCAAACTGTTCCAGAGACTGCATGGTCACTTCCAGGCTTTTCTGACAAAGGTGTTCCGAAGGCGCCCTGACCAGCAGGTCGTCTAGATAGGGTATGACGGCGTGTCCCTGTGCATGCAGAAGAGCCATCATCGAGGCCATCACTTTCGTGAACACCCGCGGTGCCGAAGCCAACCCGAAAGGCAGCGCCACGAACTGGAAGTGTTCGTTCCCCACTGCGAATCGCAACCAGCGTTGATGAGCCGGTGCAATGGGCACGTGAAGGTAAGCGTCTCGGATATCTATGGACGCTAGGAAGTCTCCCTGTGACACGGCCGCGATCACGGAGCGCAGGGATTCCATACGGAACTTCCGAACCAACACATGACGGTTGAACAACTTGAGGTCCAGAACCGGGCGAAAAGAGCCGTCCTTCTTCGGGACGATAAAGAGGTTGGAGTAAAAACCCCGGAACCTCTCCCCCGTAGGCACTGGGACCACTACCCCGTCTCTGCGGAGTCCCTCCAACACCAGATAAAAAGCCTGAGCCTTTTCTGGGGATGGAACAGACCGATGGAATCGGTGTGCCGGCCGCGACGTCAGCTCTATCCTGTAGCCGCTCGAGACTACGTCTCGGACCCACTGATCTTGAACGTGGAGCAACCATCTGTCCTGAAAACGGGACAGGCGGCCCCCCACCTGTGGGGCGGCAGGACGAGAGAGTGAGTCATGTGGAAGCGGGTTTAGGGGTGGCCGCCGCCGCCGCCCCCGTTGGCTTCTTCTGGCGACCCTTGGGGCGCCACTGATTAGAGGGCTTGCCCCCTCTGTCCGTGCGAGCGGACGATGCTGATGACTGCGAACTGGAACGAAAGGACCACTGTTTAGGGTTCCTTTTGACGGTATACCGTGGCTTAGGCTTATTCTGTGGGATCTTAAAGGATTCTGCGGAGTCTATCAGCTTATCCAGCTCGGTTCCAAAAAGTCTGTCACCAGAGAATGGGAGATTCTGCAGAATCTTCTTTGACGTGGCATCTGAGTCCCATAGACGCAGCCACAACAACCTGCGGATCGCTATAGCATTGGCCGAAGCCACAGCAGAGCGGGTGGCAGTCTCTAAGGTCGCCGTCCTGGCGTAATCCGCATAGGCCCTTGCCCTGTCGGTAAGCGCCAGGACCTCTGAATTGGACCCCGCCAGATCAGTGATACCATCCAAACAGGTGGTAATCGCCTGCAGGGTCCAGACCGTGGCAAAATTAGGGGCAAATGAAGACCCCACAGCCTCATAAGAAGACTTGGCGAGTTGTTCGACCTGTCTATCTGTCGCGTCCTTCAACGAGGAGCTATCAGAGGCAGAGAAAAGGGAGCGTGCAGCAATCCTGGTCATGGAAGCGTCCACCTTCGGGGACTGCGACCACTCCTGAAGCACCTCCTGGGGAAAGGGGAAGCGAGTGTCCTTAGATTTGCGGACATAACGCCGCCCAGGGTGAACCCTGGGTGCTTTAACCACCCTTCAAAATTAGTGTGGTCCATAAAGGAGCCACATGAACGAACCTCTGGCTGCAACCACTGATACACCTCCTTCGGGTGGAGTTCCACCTCTTCAGGGGGTGCCACGAGATGAAGAGTCTCGTTGATGGAGGACACCAGATCCTCCACCCCTTCCGGCGGTTCGGACACAGACTCGCGTATTGAACCCCCATCATCCTCGTCACCATCAGAGTGACGCTCCTCCTCAGAGAGGTTCTGGATCTCGGGTGATTCATCACGGCGAGCCCGCTTAAGGGGTCTCGCGGTTAAACCGGGTGACACCCGGGGGTATGAAGGAGCAACTGGGCTCTCCAGTCTCCTCGTCAGTGCCTCCAGGGATTGCGACATGGAGGACAGTTTGGATAACACAGATTCATTAATCTTATTCTGTGTTTCCCACGTCCCTGGGATCACCTGAACCTCAGGGTACAGCACCGGAGCCGCTGTCTCAGCAGCATCAGTCCAGGCCTCTGGGCGTCCGCAGTTATTGCAGGATCCCCCCACCAGTGTCCCGTTGCAAGTAGCACAGGTATTGGTGGTACTGGCCGCCTTAGCAGCGCTTTTCCTTGCTGAGGACATACCCACAGCAGGGGAAAATAAGCCAAACAGGAAAAAACCGGTACACCGGTGGCTTACCGACCGCGTCAATGCGGTGGAAGGGAGCGATGTGTGGGTGTGGCCTCCGCGAGGGTAAGACCGGTCTCCCCGGGAGTGCAGCAGTGCACTCAATCAGATCCCAGCCGGGAAGTGAGGGGAAGATGGCCGCCGCCGGACAAGCTGTAGGCGGCGCCGAAAACACGCGGGAAGCACACACACACACGCCCAGCGATGACGTCATCCCATGGGCTGCTCCGCATCTCTCCAGGCAGCCATCAGTAAATCTGGTGCCGGAGCCCGCAGCGCGGGGGGTATCGTTAACAAAAAAACTATACCCAGGGCTGCATACAAAAGTCTGAAGCCCACAGCCGCAGCCCCTGTGACACACAGGGCGGTCAGCCAGGGTGACCCCAGCACAGGGTACACCATCAGAACCGCGGACCAGAGGGTTACGCGCGGTCTGAGTGCCAGGACCCATAAGGTCCAGACACTACCCCCAGGCACACCGGAGACACCTAGGGTACCTCAGTGCCGGTCCGGTCTGTAAGCACCATTAAGGGAGGCCTCGGACGGGGGTTCAGCACCAGTCCGGTCTGTAAGCACCATTTAGGGAGGCCTCGGACTGGGCTGGCTCCAGTCCGGTCTGTAAGCACCATTTAGGGAGGCCTCGGACGGAGCGGAGCTGCCAAGGAAGGATGGGAAGGAGTGCGGCAGCGTACCGGGGGGACACAATGTGTCCAGGCTCCAGGCCCTCCGGTACCTCAACCTGTGTGTTCCCCGAAGGTGAACAGGGAGACTGCCGGGGGTCCCCGACCGGGACCTTTTTACCTTGTCTTCATACGCCATCACGTAAGCTGTGAGAATGCTGTGAAGTGCAAGCAAAGCGTGTGATCCTCCGAGCACACTAAGTTTAAAACTGAGGATATCTCCTGCGGTGGGGGTTTATAAGCGGAGGGGGCGGTGTCTACAAACTTGTAGTACCTAGTGTGGCCTCCGGAGGGCAGTGCCCTAAACCCCATTGTCTGGGTCTCCCATTATGATGATCAGAAAATCATTTTTTCTGTTTGATTTCATTAACTATTTTGCATCCTTTGGTTTTCACAGGCTCTAGGATTCATTGTGCCTTCAACATAACCACAGATTGAGTGTATAATGTAGTGTTTTTGCTGCATTTTTCTGTTTTTCAGGTGAACCTCCCAAGCAGCCAAAGAAAATCACATTCACACGGTGCATTTTATTCCTTGTGTTTGAGTTGTGACATTTGTTTTGAAACCACATGTCAATTCTTTCAGCACTTTCCTACCATTTTTCAGGTTCCCTTTAAATAAAACGCATTTTCACAGCTCGTCACACCCATAATCCCGCCCTCCTCTCTGCATCGGCCAAGAGGTGTGCATCATTATGGGCGTCGGAGCAGTGAACATGCATTCCATTTATTAGCGGGTACACGTGATCACCCAGCCACCATCTTACTGCAGCTGCTTGGTTTATGTTAAAGAGAAGGAATATTCACTGCTCCTCACCTCACATCAATAATACCGGATGTGGGGAGCAGCGAATACTCAGTCAGCGACGTCAATGTAAGTGGGTGAGCATGGCAGTGATGTTACGTGCTGCCCAGCTTACACGCTAAAGTCAGTTACTAGCATCAGAAGAGGACATAAAGCACCAAGGGAGCGGTGGAAAGGTGAGCAGAATCTTTTTTTTTTTTAAAAAGTGCAGCATGTTGGGAGGCAGATACACCAGGAGAGGTCTAAGATGGGGCTATATTTTTTATATATATTATATTATATATATATATATATAATATATATATATATATATATATATATATATATATATATATATATATATATATAATATCAGGCTGTGCCCAGAATGAAGGCCATATATACACACACACACACACACACACACACACACACACACACACACACACACACACACACACACGTGGTGAAAAGTGTTGGTACTCCTTGTTTAATGAAAGTAAAGCCCACAATGGTCACAGAAATAACTTGAATCTGACAAAAGTAATAATAAATAAAACATCTGTGACAATGAAGAAATGAAAGTCAGACATTGCTTTTCAACCCTGCTCCCACAGAATTAAAAAAAAAAAATAAAAATCGTGAATTAGGCCTGGACAGAAATGATGGTACCCTTAACTTAATATTTTGTTGCACAACCTTTTGAGGCAATCACTGCAACCAAACGATTCCTGTAATTGTTACTGAGACTTCTGCACTTCGACAGGTATTTTGGAGACTCCTCAAGAGCAAACTGCTTTAGTTGTCTCATGTTTGAAGGTTGCCTTTTACAGATGGCGTGTTTGAGCTCTTTGCAAAGATGCTCAATATGATTTAGGTCAGGGCTCATAGATGGCCACTTCAGAATAGTCCAGTGTGTTCCTATTAGCCATTCATGGGTGTTTTTAGCTGTGTGTTTTGGGTCATTATCCTGTTGCAAGACCCATGACCTGTGACTGAGACCAAGCTTTCTGACACTGAGCAGCATATTTCTCTCCAGAATTCCTTGATAGTCTTGAGATTTCATTGTACCCTGCACAGATTCAAGACACCCTGTGCCAGATGCAGCCCCAGAACATAAAAGAGCATCCTCCATGTTTCACAGTACGGACAGTGTTCTTTTCTTGGTATGCTTCATTTTTCCATCAGTGAACATAGAGCTGATGTACCTTGTCAAAAAGTTCCATTTTTGTTTCATCTGTCCATAGGACGTTCTCCCAGAAGCTTTGCTGCTTGTCAACATGTAGTTTGGCAAAATCCAGTCTGGATTTGTAATGATTTTTCTCCATTCGCCTTCCACGACAGCATTGGAGGATGTCGTCCACGCCCTATTGGGGACAGGAACACAGAGAGGTTAAAAGCCCCTCCCCTTCCTCAGTACTCCAGTGTCTTCCTGTCCCCCTTGGGGCATGGAGAGGTTCCAGTGCTGTCAGGCCGGCAGAGGCAGCATTGGGGTGTACTTACAGCCGGGCCAGGGATGGACGTCGGGGGCGGCCGCCTCCTCCTTCTCGGGGCTCCCGTGGTGGGACCATCCGGCCTTCCTGCGTCCTACGGGGCAAAGCAGGCCGTGTATTGCAACGCCGGAGGCCTGTTCAGCTCTCCGGCGTCTCCCTCCTCCAGCTGCGGTCCCTGGGGCATGCATCAGAGGTGCCGCGGAGGCACTTCCGGTTCCGGGGGTGGTACTTCCGGTTTCGGGTGTGGCACTTCCGGTTTCGGGCGGCGGCTCCTGTAAGGGCTGTGGCAGGCTGGGCGCGGCTCCAGGGAACCCAGCAGGACTTTCGCGCGCTACTGCCCGCGGCCGGTGACCAGGAGGAGGGAGGGAACAGGTGTTCCTCGTTGGGGGCACGGTACTTCTGGATAAGTACCCGCCGGAAGCTACACCCAGGTAAGGCTGATCCCTGAAACATGGAGGGTGATAGGCTTCCATCTCTGCTTCTGCAGAGCCCAGCGTTCCCCCAGCTCATGTAAGTGTTTCTGGGGGTGGTCACAAGGGGTCGAGTTATTTAGGCCCTGCACTCACACTGGGACCCCCTTCTCTTCCCTTTTTGTCTATAGGGAGACAAGGGCCGTCTGTGAAAGGGAGCAATAATGTGGCTGCGGGCACAAAATTTCCCTCTTCCTACAACAAGGTGTCGGCCATGACTGACAGGGTTGTCAGGATGGACTCCCCATCCTTGCTTGAGGAGCTCCAATCCGTTAGGGAAGAGGTGCAGGCTTCTATCTCGGCACTGCGGGGTGTTTGCTACAGCGTCCGGGCCTTCCCCTCCGTAAGAGAGGAAGCTCCAGGATTGTGACTCTGTGGATCTCATGGAGGCTGGCCAGAGCTCAGCGTTAGAGGACGGCGAGGATATTGCCGCTGTTGCCTCTGTCCAGGCACGAGAATCTGGACACTACTAATTTTCCACGGAGTCCATGGGTGCATTGGTGGACACTGTCCATTGTACCATGGGAGTAGAGGTGGTGGAATCCCCTTCTTCTGTGCAGGACTAAATGTTCAGAGGCCTGACGGCTAAGCGGCTCACCCCATCCGAGTGGATTGGAGGGTGGTGACTTTGTCTGGGAGGTCCCGAAGGTGGACATCCAGGTGGCCAGGGTAGTAGCAATCAGCTGCTATTGTAAACCCATTGTGCATGCCCTTGACACACTGTTGAAGCTAAGCAGCAGGAGCCTCAGTCACAGGCTGGATGGGAGACCTCATGAGACCCAATGGGAATCTCTATGGAAGTCTCTATAAAGTCAATGGGACTTCTAACATGAAGGTCTATGGCAGTATTCCATTTGGGAAGCTTAGCCTATAAGACCGCGTTGCCTTTTGAAGATTCCTCCCGGTTGAAGGACCCCCTCGTTCGTAAAATGGAGAGTGTCCTCAAAAAATCCTGGGAGGCGGCAGCTATGTCTTTAACGGTGTACATTTCCTCTACATGTGAGCAGGTCTCTCTTTAAGTGGCTCACCCAGCTGGGAGAATTCATCCTGCAGGGTACTCCCAGGGAGGAGCTTTGGACTCCATTCCACTTCTGAGACGTGCTACGGGCTTCCTGGCCGATGCCTCTGCTGAGTCGTTCCGCGTTGGCGCCAGGTGCGCAGTGTTGGCTAACACAGCTCACAGGGCAGTGTGGCTTACAAGGTGGAATGGGGAGGTCACGTCTAAGCTCCAGCTGTGTGGCCTCCCCTTGCAAAGGACATTGGATGACATCCTGGAAAAGGTGTCAGACCGGAAAAGGTGTCTCCCGGAACAGGAGCCCTTTAGGAGGCAGTCCTTTTGGCCTGAGCGCAGCCAACCCTCCCAGTCTAAAGGGAAGGGTAAGTCTGGTCGCTGGGCATTCCAGTACGGGAACAAGACCCGTAATATCTTGCTCCCCCAGCAGCGGCATCACCAGCCGCCCCTAAACAAGGTCGCCTTCCCCATTGCGGGGCGGCTCCTGCGGGTTCTGCCACAGTGGCAAGCAATCTCCTTGTGCCCTTGGATCCTCTCGACCAATTGGGAGGGTCTCCGCTTGGCATTCGAGAGCCAGCCCCTCCGTGTCTTCGAGTCCTCTCCCTTCCTCAGGGGGACTCTCGCACGGTTTTTCTTGTTGGGTCTGCGACACCTGTTGGATTCGGGTGTGGGGTCCCCGGTTCCTCCTGGAGAGGAGGGCCAGGGGCGCTACTCCAGGTTGTTGTGGACCTCCAGAACGCGTATTCTCATGTCCCCATTCACCCGTCCCACAAGCGCTTTCTGCGATTCACGATCTCCGGGGCAGGCGGGACGGTCCATTCACGGCTTAATGTGCTGCCCTTTGGGATTTCGTCGGCCCCAGAGGTTACCAAACTCATGGGGGAAGCGATCACATTCATCCAGACCCAGGGGATATGTATGCTTCCCTATTTAGACGACATGTTGGTGGTGGCTCCTTCGGCAGTGCTTCTGCGCACAAAGGACTCCCAACACATTGGAGATTCTTCAGTTCCTGGGATGGGTACCCAATCTTCGGGAATCGGAACGGGTGCTTGCAACCCGACGTCAATTTTTGGGAGTCTTGCTGGCCTCCTCCAGACAGACCTCGTTCCTTCCTGCGGCATATCAGCTTTTGCGCCGCGTGAATCTGACCTGCTTCCGGGCAGGGAGGTCGCCCTCCTTGCGGGAAGCAATGTCCCTGTTAGGGGCCATGATGGCCTGCATTCAGTCAGTAACATGGGCTCAGGCTCCTTCCCGACTGCTCCAGGAACACATACTGAGTTCCTGGCAAGTTATCACCAATCCTATAGACAGGCGACACCTTGATTTAACCAGACAGCCCCTAAGCAAAGAACAATGTGTGAATGGTGGGGTCTGACCCTTGGGGCCTCCCACTATCACCAGTCAAGGGGGCAGGAGCATTGGCTTGCACAGCAAACACTGCTCACATTTTTAAAAGGATTTGGTCCCTCAAGAATAGATTACCTTCAAAAACTTCAGGAGCCATCCAGGCAGCGCTCCCTTTGTTGTTCGTCATGTGAGTCTGGATATCACAGGCCGTACCAAAGTCGCAGATCTTCAGCACAGTGCCCCCCGCTACCAGGAGCAGGCTGCAAGGCAAAGGAATTGGACAATCTGAGATATATTACACTTCTTCTCTAAAATGAGATAAGCATTGCATAGTTATCCATGAAAAAAAAACAACAAAACATTGTGGATAGCAATTGATGCCAGATCGTCGTTTGCAAGCAAGGCTTTTTAATGATTCTTGATTGACCTTTTCTATGGACCAAAAGCCTTTGGAGGAAACAGTTTTTTCTTTTAAATTAATATTTTTAATTAAATCATTTTTTCTGTTTGATTTCATTAACTATTTTGCATCCTTTGGTTTTCACAGGCTCTAGGATTCATTGTGCCTTCAACATAACCACAGATTGAGTGTATAATGTAGTGTTTTTGCTGCATTTTTCTGTTTTTCAGGTGAACCTCCCAAGCAGCCAAAGAAAATCACATTCACACGGTGCATTTTATTCCTTGTGTTTGAGTTGTGACATTTGTTTTGAAACCACGTCAATTCTTTCAGCACTTTCCTACCATTTTTCAGGTTCCCTTTAAATAAAACGCATGTTCACAGCTCGTCACACCCATAATCCCGCCCTCCTCTCTGCATCGGCCAAGAGGTGTGCATCATTATGGGCGTCGGAGCAGTGAACATGCATTCCATTTATTAGCGGGTACACATGATCACCCAGCCACCACCTTACTGCAGCTGCTTGGTTTATGTTAAAGAGAAGGAATATTCACTGCTCCTCACCTCACATCAATAATACCGGATGTGGGGAGCAGCGAATACTCAGTCAGCGACGTCAATGTAAGTGGGTGAGCATGGCAGTGATGTTACGTGCTGCCCAGCTTACACGCTAAAGTCAGTTACTAGCATCAGAAGAGGACATAAAGCACCAAGGGAGCGGTGGAAAGGTGAGCAGAATCTTTTTTTTTTTTAAAAAGTGCAGCATGTTGGGAGGCAGATACACCAGGAGAGGTCTAAGATGGGGCTATATTTTACACATATATATATATATATATATATATATATATATATATATATATATATATATATATATATATATATATATATATACAGGCTGTGCCCAGGATGAAGGCCATATATACACACACACACACACGTGGTGAAAAGTGTTGGTACTCCTTGTTTAATGAAAGTAAAGCCCACAAAGGTCACAGAAATAACTTGAATCTGACAAAAGTAATAATAAATAAAACATCTGTGACAATGAAGAAATGAAAGTCAGACATTGCTTTTCAACCCTGCTCCCACAGAATTAAAAAAAAAAAATAAAAATCGTGAATTAGGCCTGGACAGAAATGATGGTACCCTTAACTTAATATTTTGTTGCACAACCTTTTGAGGCAATCACTGCAACCAAACGATTCCTGTAATTGTTACTGAGACTTCTGCACCTCTCGACAGGTATTTTGGAGACTCCTCAAGAGCAAACTGCTCTAGTTGTCTCGTGTTTGAAGGTTGCCTTTTACAGATGGCGTGTTTGAGCTCTTTGCAAAGATGCTCAATAGGATTTAGGTCAGGGCTCATAGATGGCCACTTCAGAATAGTCCAGTGTGTTCCTATTAGCCATTCATGGGTGTTTTTAGCTGTGTGTTTTGGGTCATTATCCTGTTGCAAGACCCATGACCTGTGACTGAGACCAAGCCTTCTGACACTGAGCAGCATATTTCTCTCCAGAATTCCTTGATAGTCTTGAGATTTCATTGTACCCTGCACAGATTCAAGACACCCTGTGCCAGATGCAGCAAAGCAGCCCCAGAACATAAAAGAGCATCCTCCATGTTTCACAGTACGGACAGTGTTCTTTTCTTGGTATGCTTCATTTTTCCATCAGTGAACATAGAGCTGATGTACCTTGTCAAAAAGTTCCATTTTTGTTTCATCTGTCCATAGGACGTTCTCCCAGAAGCTTTGCTGCTTGTCAACATGTAGTTTGGCAAAATCCAGTCTGGATTTGTAATGATTTTTTTTTCAGCAATGGTGTCCTCCTTGGTCGTCTCCCATGAAGTCCACTTTGGCTCAAACAACAAGTGGTGTGATCTGATATTGATGTTCCTGGAGCTTGAAGTTCACCTTTAATCTCTTTAGAAGTTTTTATGGCCTGTTTTGTTACCATTCATGTTATCTGTCTCTGATTTTGTCAGCAATTTTCCCCCTGCAGCCACGTCCAGGGAGGTTGGCTACAGCCCCATAGATCTTACATTTCTGAATATGTGCAACTGTAGTCACCGGAACATCAAGCTGCTTGGAGATGGTCTCATAAGCTTTAACATGCCTGTCTATAATTTTCTTTCTAATCACCTGAGACAACTCTTTCCTTTGCATCGTCTGGTCCATGTTGAGTGTGGTAGACACCATTTTACCAAACAGCACAGTGAGCATCTGTAGCCCTGTATACAGGCACACTGACTGATTACAACATTGTAGACACCTGTGATGCTAATTAGTGAACAGACCTTGATTTAACATGTCTCTTTTGGTACATTATTTTCAGGGGTACCAACATTTCTGACCAGGCCTATTTCATCAGTTTAATTTTTTTTTTTAATTCTGTGGAAACAGGGTTGAAAATCAATGTCTGACTTTCATTTGTTCATTTTTACAGATTTTTAATTTATTACTTTTGTCAGATTCAAGTTATTTCTGTGACCATTGTGGGTTTTTCTTTCATCAAATGAGGGGTACCAACAATTTTGATCACATGTGTAGCAGGATGAGGGTCAAATATACAAGGATGGGGGCCGTATATACAAGGATGGATGCTGCATATACACCTGGAAGGGGCCCAGAATGGGGCACATTAGTATAAAATTTGGGAACACTACCTCCATAATAGGGTCAGCTATAGATTCCACCATAACAGTGCATCATGAGCACTATTTTTGCTCCAAATTTGTTTTCCTACTTTTCTCTTGTAAAACCTAGGTGCGTCTTTTGGTCCAATGCCTCTTATAGTCCCACATTTTTTTTTTTTTTATTATTTATAGCATTGATTATACAGTGAATATGACCTGGCAATATGATTATCCAGGTCAGCACAATTATGGAGATACCAAATATGTATATTTTTATGCAAGGATTCTTTCCAGGCTGTATGCGCTCCCTATAGCTACACGATTCTGCTGTATCCCCCTTTTTTGCATATTTTTATATTTAAGTGATTAAAAAAATTCACACGTCTAAAAATAAATAAAGAATCAAAAACAGATTAAATTTTCCTTTAGTCGTCATTTTCTAAGAGCCATAATATTTTCAATTTTCAGGATATGAAGCTGTTAGGGCTTGTTTTTTTTGCACACCAGCTGATATCTATATTGATATTTTGTGGTAAATGGGATGTTTTGATCATCTGTTATTACATTTTTTTGTTTAGTGACTAACGTTTACATATTTAAATTATTTTTTTTTTTTGGGGGGAAAGGTGAGGTATTGGTTTCCATCAAGGAGTACCGTGACGACAACTGTAGGAGTCCTCAGCAGACCACTGGCTGTCACGGCAACCCATATGCAGCCTGCAGGAGTACCAACAGAAGGGTTAAAACAGTGCACCCCCTGCCAACATGCATTACATGTCGCTGTCGAAAATAACGGCGTTCCGCCCATGACTGTTAATTGGTTAAATACAGCTGTCTGAGGCAGATGTTGGCTGATTATTACCGCAGACATCTGCCGGGAAAAATGCGGGCTCGGCATTAAAGGCAGGGAGCCGACTTGTGATGCACATATAAAGAAAAAATTAAATAAATAAGTTTCCACAAAAGTGGACAACCCCCTTTAAATATGGTTACTGCGACAAAAGCATTTAGGCGGTACAGTACAGAAAGAATATCCACCTACTTTGGTGGTTTAAGGTCCCTGTGAATAAGAGCCTTTGGTTTCATGCTGTGCAAATAGGCTACTCCTTGGGCACATTGTAAACACCAACTCATGGCATGAGCAGCTGTGTAGTAAGGCAAGGGCTCGGCACCGTGCAGCACTGCAAAACACAAGAAAATATAGAAATAGAACAACAATTTTATCCTGGCCTTATTTTAATGCACAAAAAACACACATACAATCATGAACAAAAGTATTGGCACCCTTGAAACTCTAACATAAAATGAAGTATTCCTCACAGCTGGAGCAGCACATAACAGCATAAAACCCTCCCTCTTCATTACATCACTGCAGGTCCAACAACTGACGCGAGAACTCATCACAGACTACGCACTGTACTGTCAGGTATGCCGTGCTCTGGCCCTGTTAATGCAGTGATCTGCACTCCGTCTGGGCCAGGTACGACTGTCCCTCCTATATGGCACCCTACTTCTGACGCCTTCTTCGCCTGCGGACACACAATCTCCCCAGCCGCTGCAGGAATCCGGCAGCTGGGACAACCACGTGTGTCGCTGTAAATAATTGAATATTCATTAGCTGCTTCCCACATTTACTTTGCGGCACTGAAGCCAGCACTGACAGGTGGACGTGGGGCGCCTCCCCAAGAGAAGTGAATATTGAAGTACTTTAAACAATGGGTATACGTGGTTGCAATAGCAGCCGGATTCCTGCAGAGGCGACACTTTCCTCCCTCCTATGCTCCCAGTCCACAGCTGCCCCCTCCCCACAGCAGAATGTTACATTCGGACTATAAGACACACCCCACATTCTCCTCCCGAATTTGGAGGAAAAAAAGTGCGTCTTATAGTCAAAAAAATACAATACTCACTCTCCCAAGATCCAGCATGGCTCCCCGCTGCTGTTCAGGTCTCAGTGTCAACAACATGCATCACCATTGTCGCCAATCACTGAACTCAGCAACTGTGCCAAGGGGTCTTCACAGCAGCCAAGTATAGTGATTGGGTACAGTGGTGATGTGCTTTGCTTATGTATCATCACCTCGACACAGCAGCTGAGCTCAATAATTGGCTACAGCGGAGATGTGTGTTGCAGATGTGACATGACTGCTTATGCTGAAATACTGAGTCCAGAGCAGAGGCAGGAAGCTTGTGCTGAACCCCGAGAAAGAGATCCTGTTAGGTTTGTTGTTTTAGGAACTTTAAAGCATTTGGTGTCCACTTTTCTGAATGCGTGAAACCTTTTTAATACAAAAGCTCCACTGCATTTTCTTCCTGGAGGTAATCCTCAAAGGAACTAATATATCTGAACTCAGTATCACATAATAGGTCCTTATTACACAAGTGAAACAGGGGTAACAGGTTAACATAAAAAAGGATAATCAGATACAAAAATTAAGTTCATGCAATTACCATTATACAAGGAGCCTCCTTCCGCATATTCCATAACTAAACATACCTAAAAATAAAGTACAAATAGGAAAGATGCATGAATTCTCTGCAAAACTTGCAAATAAGGGTTAATAAGACAGTTTTGTATGTGCCTTCCTGGATGACCTGCACTACCTTAACATCTGGGGGTTGTAGACACTGCCTCATGCTACCTCTAGGGGTAAGGAGTAATGACAAAATGCAAAAGTGACCAATACAAAAGGCCAAAAAGGATGACAGAGAAATTGTATGTGGTCATTACCTACAAAACCACTCCTTTATAGGGGGTGTCCAGATAATTGCCCATCATTAATACCTATTGGCTATGCCATTTGCACAGCAAAAAAAGAAACTGATTCACAATCAATATTGCTTAATAACTGGACAGGCTGATTTCACAGAAGTGTGATTGACTTGGAGTTACAATGTACTAAGTGTTTATTTTTCTGAGCAGTGTAGTTCTCGCGATTAGTCATGTCCCTTTCCTCATGTGCAGGGTATTACAGTAACTTGGTTACCCATGGTTACAACAACAAGCAACTAACTGTCACTATGTGAGTGGTCGTAACCATGGATACCTAAACGCTTGTTATGCGCTACACATGAGGTAGGTGACAGAGCTAACCAGGAGCGCTGTATTACATTTCTAATTGGAGGTATTTGCTATATTATTATTACACCGACTACATATTGGGATAGGATCTTGGAGAGGGAAATAACCCTGCAAGTAGTGAAATTTGTTAATTGGGTATTATGACATCCTGCTTTCCCATCATACTCTGTTTATTGAGAGAAAGCTAAATTTCCCTTTATTAAATGCATGTATGTGGCATCAGGACTGAGAAAACTTACTGGATTTAGGCAAGCTCCATATAGCTTTACAATATTTGGGTGATTCACTCGTGATAACTGGCGAAGCTGAAATAAAAAAAAGAGGCCAATTAATATGGACCGAAGGCAAAACTTTTACCAATGATATAAGGACTCTTGACTTTTAAACAGAAAAAAGGAAAAGACTATAATAATACTGTGGAACTCATTTAATATTAAAAGTTAGAATTTATAATAAAAACAAAATATTGTGGTTAGCACTGCAGTCCTGCAGCACTGGGATCCTGGGTTCAATTCCCACTGAGGACAACATCTGCAAGAAGTTTGTAAGTTCTCCTTGTGTTTGTGTGGGTTTCCTCCTCCAAAGACATACTGATAGGGAACTGTAAGACCTAATGGGGACAGTATTGATATCTGTAAACTGTTGTTTAATTAATGGCGCTATACAAGCAAATAAATCACCATTAGGTCACTAGGCGAATTTAAGAATCACAGTGCTGTGATATGAAAAATAATACATGAGCGATCCGGCTGCCCAATAGTGGTAGTGTATCGTAGGGAGTCATAAAAATGACGGCTGCTAAATTTATTTGGAAGCCAAAACTAGGAGTGAAACCCACAGAGAAAAACTATAAGGTTTATTTCAGATAAGCACATTTCATAGTCCATATACAGACCGCAATGTCCAGCCTGGCAGTGGGCTTCTCTACATATATGTTCAAGTCAGTCTAGGCATTGTGTAAAAAAATAACCCTGGCACACTTATAAGAAATACTTGAGACTACAAGGACTACAGTCCGTACAGACTACCAGCAGGTGTCACACCTGGCACTCCATATCTAGAACTGGAGAGCAATCTCCTATATCATGAGATGCATTCTTGAAGACGACCCATGATGGGTCGAAATGTCAAGGAATGATTGCTTTCACTAATTGCAAATAAAAAAACCTCAAAAGAAATTACTTCAAGTATTTCTTATAAGTGTGCCAGGGTTATTTTTTACATTGGATACGATTTTCCCTAGAGCGCCTAATATGTGTTGAGCTAGAGTCTCTAGACTATATATATATATTTTTCCAGTCCAGGCATTGTGTCCATATTGGACAGTGAAATACGCTCGTGAGTACCCAGCCTTATGGAGAGAGTCACACCTCTTCGTTTTGGAGCCACTCCTTGCTTTGGCTACAAATCCTGATGAGAGACTGAAAGGCTGGAAACCCTGGTTCTGTGATCCTTCTGCTGGACTGATATGTTAGTGAAGCTCTGGATGGTCCCATAGCACAGTACAGGGTCACCTGTGGATAAGTAATACCCAGCACTGTGACAGAGGCTACAAAGTCCACCAGTCTCGGATTTCCTTTTGATTCTGCAGAAATTCCTACACATTATGCCACAATTGGCATTACCAAAAGCATTGGTGGGGTTTTATCTGATGGATAAGGTCAGGGTAACACAAAAAGAGAATGACGAGGTTGAGGTCAGCGCTTTGTACAGGTCACCTCAGTTCTCCCACACCAATCAGTAGAGCAGTTATTTCACTTTGCATAAGCCCTTTCAGATGAATGACTTGAATTCAATAGCGTCCCCCTCTGGTGTCTTAAGGCAATGTCACTGATGGCACAATGAAAAGCTCTTCACTAGTAATCAGGTTGGTTACCTTGAGTAATGGCATCATAACTCATACCTCTACAATAAAGGCTTTCCTCTCTGATTCACTCTCAATTTGCTTGATAGCCACATCTTTTCCTCGCCATTTTGCTTTGCAGACAACACCAAATGTGCCTCTTCCTACAACCTATAAGAAAGGAGACACATTCATGTCATTTATAGCATGATAATGCACATTAATAAATGGTTACTTAGAAATCCCTAGCCCCAGATGAAAAAAAAAACTGTAAGGTGGAGGTCTACCAGGAACACTTAGGCCAAGTTCACATGTCACTAATTTGTCATCTGGATTCCACAGCACAAACCTACAGCAATTTCCAGGGCAATACAAGTAAATGGGAATTCAGAGATCTCAATCACACATTGCAGAAAACCCCCACAAAGGTTAAAACCTGGTGCGGATTACAGGCCTGCAGCGAGCTCTTGTGCGCATTGTTAGTGCAGATTTCGCCCCATTCAAGGCTTTGTGATGAAATCCACAATGATATTTACAAGTAAAACATGTGGATGTAGTCTGCATCGTCTGACCTTATGCTGGAAATCTACAAGAAAATAATGGATATCGTTTTATACCTGTGAACACTGCAATTCACACAACTATATAAAACAAGTCTACAACTGGGACAAGTCCCTAAAGGAAATCAGGGGTTCAGGGAATAAATCATCGTGCAACAGAAATCTGATGATGGGATGATGATCGCCCAGTATCCTCAACATGAGTCCACCCACTGAACAACATGTAAGTGACAGCTGTACAGACAGCCGAAGCTTCCTGGTGCCCCAGGGCATGGTTGGATTTCATATGGACATATGTGTCCTATCTGTACCATATGTAAGTTCAATTTGGCAGAGATGACGTATGGTGGCATCATTAAACTTGACTTATGGCCTGCTCTAAATACAGGATTACTGGACACCGTGAGTTTGGATTTGTGAAGTCCACTATGATGCTCCATACCTACCTTTTGTGGTATATTGACATATACTAGCCAGATAGAAGTTTCAAAGCCGGCGTCACACACGTCAATGTCGTCAGCGATCTGATCGCTGGCGACATTGATGGCTGATCGTTGGTGAGCTGTCACACAGGCAGACTCACCAGCGATCAGTGGAAATGATTTAAATATCGTTTCCACGATGGCTTGCTCCCACTGACAGGCTGCAGTTAGCGGGAGCAGGCTGGTAACCAAGGTATACATTGGGTATTTAGGCAGCGCGCGCTGCCTAGATACCCGCAGTTTACCCTGGATACCAGCTCCCAGCACTTGCTGAGAGGCACTGGGAGCTGGCTTATCGCTCATCTCCGGTGTCACACACAGTGATGCTGCGTGTACACCGGGCATCAATCGTCAGGTTTTCGGTTCTGTCCGAAAACCTGGCGACCATCACCCAGCGCTTTATCGCTAGTTGATGCGCCCTGTCACACGCGTCAATACGCTGCAACGTCACGTGCAGCAGCAATATTGCACGCGTGTGATGGCCCCTAGGGGGTTGTTTGGGGCTTTAACATTGATAGCCTATCCTTAGGATAAAGAGAAAGACAGGGGTGGATTGGCACTACCAAGGAGTATGTTTTGTGCCTATGCAGTAAACAAAACTGAGAAAGGGAGAAAACAAAAGAGCAAAAACAACACCAGAAACCCTAGATAATAAAAGAGTAACATCCTGTACATACAATCTATAACAATACTTTATTAGAAGAACATACTCAAGTGCAATAAAGAGGTATTAAAAACACACAAACACTCTCCCATATAATGAAGGCAGAGTGATCTCCTAATAGGTAACAAAATATATGTGACAAAGCTATGAAGGCATACACACAATAAATGCTTAGTGATGGTATCTCAATGGGTCACAAATGCAAAATATACATGAAAGAATATACTTTAACAATGTACTAAATGTAAACCATATGGCCAAATAGAAAACAATCATAAAAAGGGAGTAATAGTAAAATGACCAATATAGGAATATCCAAAAATGGTGACACTTATCAGAGAAGACGAATCACCCTCCCCTACAAAAAAAAAATAATGATATTACCACTTAAGTACAGTATATTGTTCTAACAGGGTATAACTTTATTATCCAGAGTTTCTGGTGCTACTTTTCACAACTGTACTCTCTCCTTCTCATAGGTCATCAATGTGTGAAACACCCAGCATCACCGTTGATCAGTTGTTCCTGGTGGTGCCTCCTCCAGCCAGAATTACTCAGCACATCTCGGTCAACAGAATAGTGGCTGTGGGTGGAACTGCATATCTGCCCCATAATCGCATCAATGGAGGGGAGATGTGCTGTACCTCCTCACAGCCACCATTCCGTTTACAGAACATGTTCAGCTGTGATACAGTGTAGCTCCAGTGGGTGGCAGTACTGGGAACGGCTGACCGACGTTGCACCCCCTCCAGTCTGACATTGATGACCTATTCTGCGGTGATGTCATCAATGGTAAAAGTCTTGGAAAGCCCCTTCATAATAAAATGCTAAAGGCCCTGATCTTATTATAGAGGCCTATAAACACATTAGTGTAATACACACAGCACAGGGCAAAACAGTCATGAAAAGGGGCTCCAGTTAATTACAAAAATCTGCATAGTGGTATCCTGGCTCTTCATAAATATGGAAGCTTAAAGGGAATCTGTCAGTAGGTTTGTGCTGTATAATCTGAGGACAGCATGCTGTAGGGGTTAAAAGGCTGAATTTTACGAAGTGTCACATGTCTAGTTCTGTGTTTACTTAAACTGAGTGTTTATCACTATGACATTATCATTGCTGTGGCTAGCTGCTTCATACAACATTGTCTGCCGTCTTGTGATTAGCATCTCACTGTCTATTGAAATGTCTAGAGAGGCCTGGTGTGGGTGAGGGCAGCTTTTTCAGCTCTGCCGCAAGGCTAAATATAAAAACTGTGTCATGACTGCTGCACCCAGTAAACTAAGTGATACATGGTTTGATTCAGTGTCCCTTTGCCTACATCATGCTGCTCCCAGATGAGAGGAGCGAACCAGCTGACATATTTCCTTTAAGGATTACTATGAGAACCGGTGAAATTGAACGGAATCATCTATGTTTCTTAAACTATAGATTGCTACAAGACCAGATCCTTTCTGTGAATTCATGTAAAAAATCTGATATTGACATCTATTTTTTTTTTCTTATATGCAAAGTCAATTATTGTGACTACTAGTGCTGTCAAGTGTGACACGGACAAATGATATCCTCTGGAATAAAATGATGAAGGCTCCAAACAATAAAAAGGAGTCTTGAGTAATTGTTTATTACAAAGCAATACAACAAGTGACGTGAACTTATGCCATAACTTGTATTAATCATGTCTACACTAAATCGAACGTACATAAAAAGAAAAGATCAGACACAAACATACAATGAAGTAAGCCAAATTAGTATTTTGAAAGAGAAGTGGTCATCAAATCCATGCGGCTGATCCATTGACAGCAATAATCTGGAGACGGGCTCTACAAGTTACAGTCCTACATGTTTCACGCATATGGGCTCATGCAAACACAGTGCAAATTGGTCTGATCTTAGACCACAAGGCAACAAATGGTCGCTGCTCCCCTGACCAGAGAATCACCGTCTTGTAGAAATATATGAGGTGGCCATGCTCTGGTCAGGAAAGATCCGGCCAGTCTGTGCACATCCATCCGATTTCAGCCCACAAGGCCCGGACTGGCCACATTTTCCCTTACATAAGTGTCATAGCCTTATAGAAACATATGAAGCTGCCTTGCTCAGGTCAGGAGAGGTGAAGCCAGTCTGTTCATTTCAGTCCAATCTCAGACCACATGCATAGACTGGCTGCAGCACCACTGACCTGAGTGTCACACTCATAGGAATACATGAAGCGGCCATGCTCCAGTCAGGATAGCTGAAGCCAGTCTGTGCACATCGGTTCAGTCTCGGATCATAATGCACGGACCGCCACAGCTCCCCTGACCCAAACATTACAGCTTCACAGGAATATATGAAGTGGACATGCTCCAGTGAGGATAGCCAAAGTCAGTCTGTGCACATCGGTTCGATCTCAGACCATAAGGCATGGACTTCCGCGACTCCCCTGACCCAAATGTCATAACCTCATAGGAATAGATGAAGCTGCCATGCTCAGGTCAGGAGATGTGTGGCCTGTCTGTGCATATCAGTCCAATCTCAGACCCCAAGGCATGGACTAGCCGCAGCCTCCCTGACCTGAGCGTTACAACCTCATAAGAATACATGAAGCGGCCATGCTTCAATCAGGATAGTCCAAGGCCAGTCTGTGCACATCAGTCCAATCTCAGACCACAAGGCACAAACTGTCCGCAGCTCCCCTTACCAGAGTGTCACAGCCTCACAGGAAGTATATGAAGCTGCCAGGCTCAGGTCAAGAGAGCTCCGGCCAGTCTGTGCACAGAGATGGGACCAATGTGCACAGAATGAGCCGTAAAACTTAACTGGGTGTAATCTCTTAGCCAGTGATAGTAACGGAGTAACAATTAATTGGGCATCTCACCACAACTGAAATAAACACTTCTTTACAGTTATGGTACAGGTACAATAAATAATTACTGTACTATCAGACATGATTTCATTTGAAGGAGCAAGTGATAATTAAGTGAATTGATTGTGAAATTCAGTTTATGTTATTTTATCCTTCCTGGGGGAACAAAACATCTCCTAAGTACTGACCATTAGGCATGTCCCTTCTGCCTAACTTATTATTCACTGCCTGTTGTCAAGTGTAATCAGTCTCCAGCAGCAGACAAACACCCCCACCTTCATCTTGGTTTGTCTGCCGCTCTACTCTGGCTGTGGCAAACTGTAAATAGGACATGGTGTGTAAATTCAAATACTTCTGAGTACTGGTATGCTCCCAAGGTTTACCACGGCTATTACACCGTATCTAATTGTATTTACTAGCGCTGTGAATAATTGGTGTGATTGGAAAAGAAATAAACCTAAAATGTTGGCAGGAGGTGTATGAAGAGAAACCCTCAACAGAAAACAAGTTGCTGGCAAGTTACAGGATATGAGAATCAGGATGATTCCTGAACATACTGGACTGGAGTGTGCCCCAAAAATAGAATTATTCTTACTGTTAATTCGGTTTCTAGGAACCTTCCACGACAGCATAGGAGGTTCCTCTCCACGCCCTAATTGGGACAGGAAGCACAAGAGAGGTTAAAGGACCCTCCCACCTCCCATTAGCCAGTGTCTTACAAAGAACCATAGCATGAGAGTAAAAATAAGAGTAAGGCGGCCATCACACGCTGAGATATCCTAGCGATATTGTAAGCGATCACGTGCACGCGCGATCGCTTACAATATCCACATCGCTGGTGAGATGTCCACACAGACAGACTCACCAGCGATGTGGATCCGCGATCTCCCTGGTAACTATGGTACACATCGGGTAACTAGGCGCCGCGCGTCGCTTAGTTACCCGACGTGTACCATAGTTACCATCTCCCAGCATAGGCTCTGCGCTGGGAGATCGTTCATCGTGGTGTTATACACCACGATGAAGCAGATCGTGGCATCGTTCATCGCTAGATATGAGCTCCGGAGCTCAGATCAGCGATGTCACGATCAAGCGATTTCACATCGTAAATCGCTTGATTACATGCAACGATTTCTTGCCCGATATCGCTTAAGCGATCAAAAAGGAGATCGCTTAAACGATATCGGGCAAGAAATCGTTGCGTGTGACGGCCGCCTAACACATTCCAGGAATAATCAAGGAATAGAGGGAGGGAATTAAGTGCTGTCGTGGAAGGTTCCTAGAAACCGAATTAACGGTAAGAATAATTCTATTTTCTCTAGTCACCTTCCACGACAGCATAGGAGGAATACCAACGATTAATACCTAGGGTGGGACTACAGCCTGCAGGACTATCCTGCCAAAAGCCAAATCCCCATTGGAAGCCAGGGCCTGACGGTAAGGCATTGTGAAGCATGCAATGAACACCAGGAAGCAGCCTAGCAAACTGCTCCGGAGAAGCCCCAGCCCGGACCCCCCAGGAGACAGAGGGAAACCGGTGGAATGAGCAGGAACTGCTGGGAAAGAAAGGATTCCGTAAAGGCAGTCCGAAACCAGGAGGCGAAAGTACTTATAGTCACTGTCACGCCCGAACAAGACCTACAGGGCTGGACAAAGATAGTGATCCACACGCCAGGGCGCCCCCACGCCAGAGCACTGCACCCTGGACAACAAAGGAACGAAAATCCTCCTCCATAGGAGTCTACGGATGTTGACAAAAGGAAGGAAGAAACATCCACTGGGAGCGAAAGAAGGCCGAGACGACCTAGGGAAGAAACGAAGGGTCCAGGCGAAAGACCACGCCTTCATCCCGGACAGGAAGGACAGGTCCCGGACAGAGAAAGCAGAAGCTCCCCAACACATCAGGCAGAAGCAAGCGCCAGCAGGAACGCCAACTTGGTAGACAACAACCGGCCATCACAGGAGGACAGTGGTCTACAGGGAGGGCGAGAAAGCCCAGTCAGGACAACAATGAGGACCCAGCAGGGTGGAAGAACTGGCGTCCATGGACAAAAATAACTAGCAGACCCAAGCATCGCCGAAGCCAGCGAAGAATTGCCAAATTAGTGGCAAACACAGAACCGGGAGCCAAAACCGGCACGTACAAAGTGCAGGAGTGAAGACGCCAGCCCCCAAACCATGCCGAAGAAAACCCATCAACAAGAGAAAGTGGGTTGGAGGCGGAACAAGAAATGGAAGCATACCAGGAGGAAAGGCCGTCACACTGTCATGACAAATTGGATTAGTGACTGGTAGCGGAACACCAGCAAGGAGGCCACCAACTCTTCAGACAGGCCCAGAGCCCCCAACACTCGGGCCTCAGAAACTCTGCAGCTAAGATGAGCTGCCGTGGATCCGGAAGGAACAGATGACCACGAGACAGCAAGCTGGGGTCCGGATGCAAAAGGACCGGTCCACAGACAGAGAGCCACGAGCAGGAGATACCAATACCACCTCGGCCATAGAGGGGCCCCCAGGATAGCGTGGTCTCCATCTTCCCAGACCCTCCCCAGGGATCACACGAGAAGTGGGAGAAACATGAAGCAATAAGCTATAAGAACCCCCCCCCCCCGGGAGAAGGAGTTCCTTCGCCCCCTGGCCTCGACACGAGGGTTCAGGGAGAAACAGGATGCTACTGTATGATTGGCCCAGGAGGCAACAGGTCGAGCCCCGGCATCCCAACTGGCAACCAGGGAACAGAATACCGCTTGGTCCAGGCTCCCCCTTCCCAGGAGGACGTCCCGGCGGCCAAGAAAATCTGCCTGAAGGTAAAGGGAACCTTCCCAGGACAACAGAAGGAAGAGGAGGAACGAGGTCGGCCCAGAGGAAGAACCGAGAGGACATTGACTGGAGGGAGCCGAACCTTGTACTACCCAGGCGACAGAGGGGCGCCACCGTGGTGACAGCGGCCGAATACACTAGAACGGCAGATCCCCGCGAGCAGCAAGAAGGACCTCAACCACCGCTCTTAGTTCCCGGTGAATCGAGGGCCAGGAACCGACGGCGCGACTCCAGACTCCTTGGTGAGGGGTGTGGGCCACCAGCCCCCCCCCCCCTCCTTTGGTTGGCATCCGTAGCGACAGCCACCAGGGGAAACGAAACCCAGGCCACCCCTATGAGCAGGGTGGTGCATTCAACTACCAGAGGAGGGATGAGGAGGCAATCCCGGGAGACAAACCCGGGACGCAGGGATCGGCAGTCTGCCCCAACAGGACAAGACATGGACCTGAAGAACCTGAGGGGACCCGGAGCCTACCTAACAGGCGGATCGAAGGACGTCATTGATCCCAGAGCCGGTAAAGGCGCCCGAAGGGAAGGAGACGCCCGACTGTGCAGAGCTGAAAAGCAGCAGAGACACCACCACACTGCTCTGGAAGGACTGAGGAGAAGGAGCAATGAGAAGGACAGTGCCCAACTATGGCACCCAGACAGACGCTGTGATCCTACTGGAAAGCAATGACCTCCGCCATAATGTTTGAGAAGACCCCGAGTCGAGGAGATCCCGAAGGGAAGACCGTGAAAAGAAAGAGGAGGACTGCCCCTCTGTACAGGATTGGGAACCTGAGGAGCATCCGGAGGCAAGGGTGAACGGGCACCCGAAAGTACGCGTCAGCCAAGTCTATTGGAGCCTTCCGGTGGTGTAGCCTTGCTAACTAGTGAAGAGCGAGCACTAAAATGCTCGGGTGCTCGGTGCTCTGGCCGAGCATCTCAAGATACTCGTGTACTCGGCCGAGCACCGAGCCCAATGTAAGTCAATGAGTGACAGGCTCCGCCCACAGACTTCCGGTTATAAAACGAGTATTGCTGGGAAAGGACGGGAGGGGGTGCTTTTTGAAATCGCTGCAACATACAACACCACCTTGCTGCGGCCCCCAGAGGGATCCTAACAATGAATCTGCTCTCTGTGAGGTGCCAGCTCACTGTGTGCACTGAAGGGAGCTGTGTACGTGTGTCAGATCGCTTATTATTACCGAGCAGTCCAAGCATCTCGGCTTTACTCAGTGCTCGCCGAGCATCCCGAGTACCGGGATACTCGTGCGAGTAACGAGTAGCACAGAGCATACTCGCTCATCCCTATTGCTAACGCAATCACCGAAGTGATGGATACAATTTTGAAATGATGATCAGACATGTCTGGGGAGGCGATAGAAGCCGATGATGACACGAGCACCTCCCTAGGGCTAGGTCGACCAAGCAGAGCCGGGAAAGACCCAACCCCACCTCACAGCCTGGACAGAAGAGAAGACATATGGTCAAAGGCGGAGGAGGCGATTCGAACTCGATGAGGAGACCTTCGGAAAGACCCTCAGAACCCCCTTGGAAGTTCACAGAACATCACAAAGCAATCATTGATCTCAGGGAGATCAGTAATTGAGTTCAAGATGAGTGAGGAAGAAGTGGCTTATAAGTGGAGCAAGATAAGAAACCAACTAAAGTACAAAGGTTTCTTACATGGGATTGATGTATACAACCTTGGTAACATTTCTAATTTGGAATATAATTAGACATTGTGTAATACGTGCTGGAATAAACTTAGGGAACATATCTATACTTGGAAGCATTTGCACCCTATATAGCAGGCAATATAATTAAAACTGTAGGGCACGTGATCCTGCGTTATCATGCTGCTATATACCATGGTCCTTGTGTGCTGCACTGGCTGAATAATAAGCAGAGCAGGATAGTTATTTATCAGCAATTATCTGTTATAAGCAACAAAAGTACAAAAAAAAAAAAACACAGAAAATCAAACACCTCCATCCCTACTAGACTGAATACATAATAAAGAGGATATGGGTCAATGCAAAAATAACCCATGGTGAATGAGGCCTAATAAAACACTGACAGATGATATTTAAGGGCCAGGATTGGACGTCATGTATTTCTGCACACAGGCAGGTATAGTGGGACCTGCTCTTACACCCACAATGGTGATTTGCCCAAAGTTCACAATTTGTCATCACCCGTCCCCAGGTGCATAGTCTGGTGCTGCAATCTAGCAGATTTATGGCGCCTCCTTTCTGGTTACCCTGTCACAGGAGTCTGACATTTGTCTGATGTGATCACCCCACAGGGAGACACTGTTGTCTTGTTTTATGTAGATTACGGGTTACGAGATAATAAATGATTCCCTCTCTGTGCTGCATTTCTAGAAGTCCATTACTAATACACCGAAGACATCAGTCATTTACCATCTCATAGGACAGGATTATTCTGTGCTACACATCTTCACGTGGCCGGACACAAGCAGGTGAAGCCTCGGTCCCATGACCGGCCGTTCAGGCATATACTGAACACGCTGACGAACCTCTTAGGCCATATTCCCATATAGCAGAAATGCTGGGGTTATTATACAGAAAATCGGCTGCACTAACTGCCCGAGCTAAGTGGATGCGATCCCATGAAAACGCAACCATTGTGCATCTAAAGACGTGGTGGGATTGTGCCTTGTTCCTCCATTTTTTTTTTCTTCATTAGGCTTCTATGAGCGTGAAAAAAAACATCAAAAAACAATGCAGTCGAGTTTTTACATGCAGAATCAAAGGTTTTCTGTATTAAAAACAGCATCAGGCTGTGTTCACACAATGCGTTTTTTTCTGCAGCTAAAACCTGATCTCTCGGCAGTAAAAAAAGCAGGTTCGGCTGCGATTTTTGGGGTGTAATTTGTCCACAGAACATGCCTAATAAAGTTAGTTTCATTCAACACAAAAGCAGCAAGAAAGCAACAAGTGTGTTATAGACAGAAAAAAAAAGGTATAAAAAAACAGCGCTGCTTCAAATCTGGACCAACAACATTACATACATAAGGAGAAAAACGCAGCAAAAACACAATAAATCAAAGACTGTTTAATAATGTACGTACCATTATGTGGTCACCTGCTGAAAATATGCAAACAAAAAGGAGCATAAAAAAACGCAGCCTAATTATGCTATGTGTGGGCATAACCTTGAGACCTTATCTCCAATTGGGATGTCACACGCGTCAATATCGCTGCTGCACATGACATTGCAGCGATATTGACATGTGTGACAGGGCGCATCAACGAGCGATAAATCGCTGGTTGATGGTTGCCAGATTTTAGAACCTGCTCTAAAACCTGGCGATGGGCACCCGGTGGACACGCAGCATCGCTGCGTGTGACACCAGGAGACAAGCTGGGAGCTGGTATCCATGGTAAACAGCGGGTAACTAAGCGCCGCACGGCACTTGTACTGATTGCTGGCGAGTCTGCCTGTGTGACAACTCACCAGCGATCAACCTTCAATGTCACCAGCGATGAGACCGCTGACGACATTGATGTGTGTGACGTCCTCATTACATACACACAATGGCAGGAGGACCCCACTGCAGGCAGACAAAAAAAAAAGCTAGACTGTTCAATGAAATGTAGGCAAGCCAAAATCCTTCTAGGAAAGAGTCTTGTGGACAGATGAGCCCAATATAGAGGTTTTTTTGAGAAAAACATCATGCTATGGTTTACCAAAAACGGAATGAGACTTACAAAGAAAAGAACATAGTACCTACAGTCAAACATGGTGGAGGTTCAAAGATAGTTTGGGGCTGTTTTGCTGCCTCTGGCATTGGGCGACATGATTGTAGGCAGAGCACAATGAAATATGAATGAAAGTCAGTGTAGTGCCCAGTGTCAGAATGCTGGGTTTGCCTTCAAGGTATTTTTTGACTATAAAAGAGGCACTGGCCCATAAGATGCACCCAAGATTTTAGAGGCAGAAAATAGAAAATGAAAAACTGTTAATGGCCCCCAATTCTGTACTCCTGTTCCCCGTCCTGGGCCCCTTTCAGGTATATATGCTAGTCCTATCCTAGTCCTATCTTCACGTATAATCCCTATCCTGGTAGGTATATATGACTCTCATACTGGGCCCATCCTGGTGCATACATATGTCGTCAGAATTGTTGGGACCCCTCGTTTAATGAAAGAAATACCCACAATGGTCACAGAAATAACTTGAATCTTACATCTAATATATAAAGCTGAGTGTGTGTGTGTGTGTATCCAGGATTGGCATCTACACCGTCGCAACTACAGCCACAAAATTTTGCACAGTCATACGTCTGGACCCTGAGAGCATCATAGGCTATGTTGTGAGGCGGAATTTTAACCCTGCGCGTTCCAGTTCACCAAACAATTTTGCCCCTATCTACATAATGGGGAAAATGTGACAGTTACCAGTTGACAGTTGTGAATGAGAGGGGATTAATGACCGCGCCAAAGACTACCAGCATATAGTCACTAAGGTTGGGCCCTGACATGGAATATTCACCACGCACGGGGACATGTATACACACCACACGCACACAAAGAGTAACAGCAAGTGTATAGTCGCTAAGGTGCTGCCCCAACATTGGATACTCACCACGCACCCAAAACACACACACACACACCACAAAGAGACACAGACACACACCCCAACCACGGGGACACACACGCACCCTATAGCGACACATGCACTCACCCCACAGGGACACACACACACACACACACACACACCACACAGGCCCCCCCCACAGGGACACACACACATACACACCCTATAGGGACAAATGCCCTCACCCCACAGACACACACATCCCCCCCCCCCACACACCACACAGACAGACTCAGATGTGCACAAATCACCTCACACATCTCGCCTCATACATGTGCTATCTTTAATTTCCAAACATAAACATCTGATTAAAAACAACCAATGTGCAACACATGTGCCATATAGGGAATCAAGCCAGATGGCAGTCATATGAGCTGTCTATTATGTGTATGTGTGAGGTAACATATACTGCCCGGCCAGGGGGAGGGTTTACTGTTAGCTGGAGATTTATTAGGCTGCCTATAGCAACCAATCACAGCTCAGCTTCTATTTTCCTACAAGTCATTAATATGACATATTCAAATTCTATTTTGTGATAGCTAACAGCAGTTATTTATTAACCCGGGCGTTGCCGGGTATTACAGCTAGTAAGTAATAATAAACAAAAAAATATATGAAAATGATCATTTGAAAGTCAGACATTCATTTTCAAACCTGCTTCCACAGAGTTTAAAAAAATTAAACTGATGAAATAGGCATGGTCAGAAATGTTGGTACTCCTGAAAATAATGTGATAAAAGGGACATGATAAATGATTAGTGTGTTCACTAATTAGCATCACAGGTGTCTACAATGTTGTAATCAGTCAGTGTGCCTGTATACAGGGCTACAGATACTCACTGTGCTGTTTGGTGAGATGGTGTGTACCACACTCAACATGGACCAGAGCAAGCGAAGGAAAGGGTTGTCTCAGGTGATTAGAAAGACAATTATAGACAGGCATGTTAAAGGTAAAGCTTATGAGACCATCTCCAAGCAGCTTGATGTTCCTGTGACTGCAGTTGCACATATTATTCAGAAATGTAAGATCCATGGGACTGTAGCCAAACTCCCTGGATGTGGCCGCAAGAAGAAAATTGATGACAAATCAATGAGACAGATAATAAGAGTGGTAACAAAAGAACCCAGAAAAACGTCTAAAGAGATTAAAGGTGAACTTCAAGCTCAAGGAACATCAGTCTCAGATCACACCATCCATCGTTGTTTGAGCCAAAGTGGACTTCATGGGAGATGACCAAGAAGGACACCATTGTTGAAAATAAATAAACAAGTCAGATGGATTTTGCCAAACTACATGCTGACATGCCGCGAAGCTTCTGGGGGAACGCCCTATGGACAGATGAGACACAAATGAAACTTTTTGGAAAGGCACATCAGCTCTATGTTCACAGAAGGAAAAATGAAGCATATTAAGAAAAGAACACTGTCCCTACTGTGAAACATGGAGGAGGCTCTGTTATGTTCTGGGTTGCTTTGCTGCATCTGGCACAGGGTGTCTTGAATCTGTGCAGGGTCAATGAAATCTCAAGACTATCTAGGGATTCTGGAGAGAAATGTGCTGCCAGTGTCAGAAAGCTTGGTCTCAGTCGCAGGTCATGGGTCTTACAACACGATAGTAACCCAAAACACAGCTAACCACAGCTAAAAACACCCAAGAATGGCTAAGAGGAAAACATTATTCTTAGGGTATCTTTACACGTTGCAACATTGTATGCAATTTCACTTGCAACTTACTGGTTGCAGTGAAATCATGGACACATTGTTACATTTGTACACGACAACAAAATAGAACAATGTGTCCATGATTTCACTGCAACCAGTAAGTTGCAAGTGAAATTGCATGCAATGTTGCGACGTGTAAAGGTACCCTTAAAGGGATCCTGTCACCCCCAAAACACCTCTAAAGCTATTAAAAGCTGTCCCTAGAGCATAGTAACACTTACCCTACACTCCTTTTAGCTCCTAAATGCACCCAGCCCCACTACAGGCCGGCCGAGACAGCACAGAGCAGCGGGGAGGCGCGCATTTTAATCTGATTAGAAGATCACGCCTATGGAGGCGTGATATCATGAAGTGGGAGAGCCTGCCAGGGTGACTATAAATAGCATAGTCACTCATTATCATCCCTAATGAGGTACTGTAATAACATTTATCTTCAATTTCACTTGGTGCATTTAGGAGCTAAAAGGAGTGTAGGGTAAGTGTTACTATGCTCTAGGGACAGCTTTTAATAGCTTTAGAGGTGTTTTGGGGGTGACAGGATCCCTTTAAGTGGCCTGCTATGAGCCCTGACCTAAATCCTATTGGGCATCTTTGAAAAGAGCTGAAACATGCTGTCTGGAAAAGGCAACCTTTAAACACGAGACAACTGGAGTAATTTACTCTTGAGGAGTGGGCCAACATACCTGTCGAGAGGTGCAACAATGTTGGGAAACCTGGCGATGTTGCTCTGGCCAGATCGCCCTATGCGACGCCGTAACCGCAATGTTACTGGCGATCCCACCTATTAGCAGCATTGCGGTTTATCACTTGCTGGGTTGCTGACAACCCAGCGAGCGATAGCCACGGCAAGTAGCCAGCGAGGTTGACGGCAACATTGCTTTGTGTGACACCTTGCCGGTGATGTTGCCCCGTGTGACGGGGCTCTAAGACTTTAGGGTACCTTTACACGTCGCAACATTGCATGCAATTTCACTTGCAACTTACTGGTTGCAGTGAAATCATGGCTACATGTTCCATCTTGCTGCTGTGTTCAAATGGAACAATGTGTCCATGATTTCACTGCAACCAGTAAGTTGCAAGTGAAATTGCATGCAATGTTGACGTGTAAAGGTACCCTTAGGAACAGTTCTGCATATTTTTGCTGATAAGTTATATCTAGAAATGTCATCCATCTCTGGATGCCCACGGTTTTCCAAAATAAAAAGGGTAGCCACAGGCCGTATTAATGCTTTTTTCTCCTCCTTTTGGAGCAACTTTCTCCATTATAATATATTTTATTTATATAGCGTTATTAATTCCATAGCACTTTACATACATCAGTAATGCTGTCCCCATTGAGGCTCACAATCTAAACATCTTATCAGTATGTCTTTACAATGTACAATTATCCTACAAAGTAGAGTAAAGCCCCGTCACACTAAGCAAGATCGCTGCTAAGTCACAAGTTTGATGACGCAACAGCGACCTCGCCAGCGATCTCGCTATGTGTGACGCTTAGCAGCGACCAGGCCCCTGCTGTGAGATCGCTCGTCGTGTCAGAGTCGTCTGGACCATTTTTTGATTGTTGGGGTCCCGCTGGGCAGCATGCATCGGTGGGTTTGACAGGGACAATGACCTCAATACTACAGGTCTGAGAAACAGGGTCCCAACGACCTCCGTATCACTCCGGATCGTTGTTGCATCGCTGGTGAAATCTCTGTTTGACATCTCACCAACGACGCACCAACGATCCCTTCCAGATCGTATCTCTGTCGGGATCGCTAGTGCATCGCCAAGTGTGACGGCACCTTAAGACTCGTTTCCTTCTGTTGACACTGAACTGTCTATGAGCGTTTTCAGGACTCCGATCATCTCTAAATGACAATAAACCATTAAAGGGAACCAACCACCCCCAATGACCCTCCCGGACTATTAATATCGGTCCCTACACACAGCACATACATGTGCTGCAATGATTTTTGCTAAAAAAACTGTTTTGTAAAACTTAAGATAATGCTTTTGAAAGTTTAAACCGAAGGGACGGGTGGGCGTTACTTATCTGTGGCAAAAGCCGGGTTGCAGCTGCCACTCATCCACCTGTGTCCCGCAGTAGCAGTTATGGCCAGCCCTTTTCAGTGTCACAGCCCGGTGCACGGGCTCGCATGCCCGTGCACACGTCATCATCTACAGCCGGGTTGCGAGCGCGCGCTCTGACTTCCATAGCTGAGCGCAGGAAGTCAGAGCGCGCGCTCGCAACCCGGCTGTAGATGATGACGTGTGCACGGGCATGCGAGCCCGTGCACCGGGCTGTGACACTGAAAAGGGCTGGCCATAACTGCTACTGCGGGACACAGGTGGATGAGTGGCAGCTGCAACCCGGCTTTTGCCACAGATAAGTAACGCCCACCCGTCCCTTCGGTTTAAACTTTCAAAAGCATTATCTTAAGTTTTACAAAACAGTTTTTTTTTAGCAAAAATCATTGCAGCACATGTATGTGCTGTGTGTAGGGACCGATATTAATAGTCCGGGGGGGGTCATTGGGGGTGGTTGGTTCCCTTTAAGAGCAGTTTAAAGAGAATCTGTCACCTAATTTAAGAACAGCGTAATTTAGAGACCCAAATTCCAGTGATGTGTCACTTACTATGCTGCTTAATGTAGTTTTGGTAAAATCACTGTTTTATCAGGAAGAGATTATCACTAGATGACTAGTAAAGCTGCTGCCAGGTAGTACCCCATATTCATGAGTGCTGTATAACCCTACACTCACCAATGATTGACAGCTTTCTGTGTATACTGTGCATTAGCAGAAAGCTACCAATCAATGGTGTTGAGGGGGTTATAAAGAACAACATTCAGAGAACTGGTAGATCTGCAGGAGATAAAACAGGGATTTTGTAAAAATTTCTGCAAACAGCCCAGCAAGCAACATCACTGGAATCAGGGTCTCTGCACCTACGTCATACTACTTTCAGAAGGATAGCGAAAACATGGTGACAGTTTACTTTTAATAAAACCACTAGGCACTGCAGTAAATTTTACTAATTGCAAATCAGAACAGATGGATATATCACCACGGGACCTATTGAACAATTGCAGATGTCTCTACTGCTGTGGGCTACATTGAAGAATTACCCGATGATAAAACATATGCACTTGACTACAATATCTAAACTCCAAGAACAATGGTATCCTTTACCTAAGTGTCAATACTTCCGGAATAATTAGACCCATCTGATATAAGCTTCTTAGCATGTCAGACAAGTAAAAAACAAAAAAAACAAAAACAAAAAAAGGCCTGGTTAATAGGCATAGTGATGGGCTAAATCCACACAATATATTAAAAATAAAATAAAAAAAAAAAAAAAAAAAAGAAAACGGATCTTTTTTATTTATATTGCCATCCATGACATCTATCAGCAACTAACATTTACAAGACCGGAGTCAGTTTCCTGGGGGTAATAATGGCAAAGTACCCATAAAAAATGAATGCTATACTGATGATCTGTATTGGTCTAATTTTCTTGCACTCCCAGAGATTTTAATAGAAAGACTGGTGCATGCTGGGATTTTTTTTTTTTTTTTGCGTGATCAATTGGTCCGTGTAAAAAACAATGCACTTTCAGCCAGCCCTATTGTATAATATTGATCTGAGTGCTGCCAGATTTTCCACCGTAGCCTCACAGAAACACTGACTAATACCTATACAGTTGGTTACAATAGGAAAACACTGCAGGCTGTATGGGAGGTGTTGGACAATGCTACATCTGATTTTTTATATAAATACGGATTCCCTTTTGAAATGGTATCACATTTATAATCCAGTGAACGAGGCAGCAGATGGGTGGCCATGATATACAACTCAGAATATGGCTCTATGACTATCTCTCGACACACAGAATGAGCCCCCACACAGTCTCTCCAAATCATAGTCTGTGATTTATAAGATTTCAGTTCGAGACACATATAATGCTGTAATTCCTGGGATACTACATCATTTATAGGATTACATGTTTTTACCACTTTTTCCAATAAAAGATCACTTTTAATATTTTCTTAGAAATATATATCACTGATTGGTGGGAGAAGGAGCCGGTAGTCCCTTTCACCAATGTGTTCACTGCTATGCACATCCTGAAAATGCTGATAGCAGTGAGAATGGGCGGTGGGCAGCAGCAGCGACAAGGCGGTGGATGGCATGGTGTGGTCAATGGGCCCCTACTTTCAATTCTTTGGCTCCTCAGTCCACAGCTGTCTTGCCAGACTGGACCAGCTAGAGAGCTGGATGTGGCCTGCGTGCCGCACTTTGCTCTACACAATGCGACTGTAGATCCAGTTACTTATTTGCCATTTTATTGTCATTTTCTGAGACCGATAACTTTATTTCTCGCTCAGTCAATGGAGCTGTTGGTGGGGGGGGGCACATATTTGGTTTAGTCATTTGAAGTACGGATGATGGAGGAACCTTTCACTGCCGTCATCTGTACTCCAGCCGACTACATTCTGATATCAATACATGTAGCGATATCGCTAACAACATCGCTGCAACGTCACAGGTTTTGCGACGTTGCAGCAACCTGCTGCGTGTGACATGCCACAGCGACCAGTGATGAGCTCACTGATCCTTGTGGAATGGCCAGGACCATTTTTCGTTCGCTGGTCTGCCGCTGTCACACATGCATCGCATGTATGACGGGCAACAACCAGCGACCCCCAGTCTGTGCCCGAGACCCTGAATGGTCCAACGACCGTCGAGTGTTGGGGTCATCGCTGGATAATCGCTGGTAAGTATGCCTGTGTGGCATCTTACCAGCGATCACATAGCAATGTTCCAGCGATTTCCGATCGTGTCGCTGGAACATCGCTACGTGTAACCCGGCCTTAAAGGCAGCCAAACAGACTGGGAAAAGCAGGGGTTTGGAGGCCACTTATACTGATATGAAATTATCTTTACAGGATTAAAAATAAATCCATTAATAAAAAAAGTGATTTACAATGTTTTATAAATTTCCATGCTAGATAAAAGTTAATGAGAAAATATAAAGTTTAGTTACACATTAATATTATTTCTTAAGTGGGGTGAGGTGGCCGCATTCTCTCTCATCTGAGAGTATTAGGCCGATTATCCAGACTCTGATCAGATTAGGATTATAATGTGATCCCATTCTCTTGGCTGAGAAGAAAAATAATTCTCCATCTTCTCCATTGTGTCAGTCGGTAAAGATCAAATCGGGGGGAAGGAGAGGATGTGGGCGCACCACAATAAGGCAACAATCATATAAGGGTGCTCACCATGCCACAATGAAGCAATGCATAGGAAGGGAAGTAGGGGCATATTTGAGAGCAACACCAAATAATACATTTAATGTGAAAATAACAATATCTTTATTCACTACACACACTGAATTAAAAACATTTAAAAGGCATAGGGGCCCCTGGCCATATGACAGCATAATCAGCTGGCCGTGCTAGATATAAAGTGAGCATAAACATGTAGCAGAAGTCCAAACAATGAAAAAGCAACACTTAAAAGGATCATATTAAGGATGGAATAAATCAAAAGTCATGGTTATATAAAATAAATGATGGAGAAAGACCAGAGTTTATAGGAAACATGATGTAAACCAAGTATCTATATATGGCATACAGCTGTATGGAAACCAATTAGTTGTCATACCCAGGGGTGGTGGTGGAAAGACCGCATTCAATGGCATCATATAAGGTGCATCCTCAATAATATAGGGCTAATATAAGGCAAATAGCAAAATATAAATGTTATACAATATAAGGATATTATGAACCTTTATAATGACCTGGTTACAACACACAACCACCTATGTGGTCATACACGCCAATGACTTATAAAATGTATATTTAACAGCTCTCAGAATAGAGTAGTTATGGCCAAGATAGCTCTTAATTAAGCCCATAGAATTAATCTATGGTGAAACTGCTCTAATAAGGATCCCCGCAGTGCCCCACAATCAAGTTCCCATATAATAAGGCCGATTTGGATCAAACTCGACATGCTTGGTCCAATGAAAAATTGGACATGTGCGCAGCCCACTACGCAACACTGGTCCAAGTGTGATCCAATGTTTTGTCAGAATGCACTTGGACAGAAATTATGATGGTGTGAGCCTGCCCTCTGTGTCACTGCATGTCACAGCACTGTTATGAAATCAGTGAAGGAGAAACTCCTTCCACAGCCACAGTCACTATTAGAGACTTCTGCGATGCTGGAGTGTGATGTGCGGTGAAGCTGTATCAACAGCCCAATCACTATGAGAGACTGCCGCGATGCTGGACTGTGATGTGCGGTGAATCTATATCCACAGCCAGTCACTATGAGAGACTGCCGCGATGCTGGACTGTGATGTGCGGTGAATCTATATCCACAGCCCAGTCACTATGAGAGACTGCCGCGATGCTGGACTGTGATGTGCGGTGAAGTCTATATCCACAGCCCAGTCATTATGAGAGACTGCCGCGATGCTGGACTGTGATGTGCGGTGAATCTATATCCACAGCCCAGTCACTATGAGAGACTGCCGCAATGCTGGACTGTGATGTGCGGTGAAGCTGTATCACAGCCAGTCACTATGAGAGACTGCGCGATGCTGGCTGTGATGTGCGGTAAGCTCTGCACAGCCCAGTCCTATGAGAGACTGCCGCGATGCTGGACTGTGATGTGCGGTGAAGCTGTATCCACAGCCCAGTCACTATGAGAGACTGCTTCGATGCTGGGCTGTGATGTCGGTAAAAGCTCTGCCACAGCCCAGTCATATGAGAGACTGCCGCGATGCTGGACTGTGATGTGCGGTGAAAGCTGATCACAGCCAGTCAATATGAGAGACTGCCGCGATGCTGGCTGTGATGTGCGGAGAAGCTCATCCACAGCCCAATCACTATGAGAGACTGCCGCGATGCTGGGCTGTGATGTGTGGAGAAACTATGTCCACAGCCCAGTCAATATGAGAGACTGCCGCGATGCTGGGCTGTGATGTGTGGAGAAACTATGTCCACAGCCCAGTCAATATGAGAGACTGCCGCGATGCTGGGCTGTGATGTGTGGAGAAACCATGTCCATAGCCCAGTCATATGAGAGACTGCTGCATGCTGGGCTGTGATGTGTGGAGAAACTATTCCACAGCACAGTCACTATGAGAGACTGCCCGATGCTGGGCTGTGATGTGTGGTGAAGCTCCATCCAAGCTTAGTCACTATGAAAGACTGCCGCGATGCTGGGCTGTGATGTGTGGTGAAGCTCCATCCACAGCCTAGTCACCATGAGAGACTGCTGCGATGCTGGGCTGTGACGTGCAGTAAAGCTCCATCCACAGCCTAGCCACTATTAGAGACTGCTGCGATGCTGGGCTGTGACGTGCAGTAAAGCTCCATCCACAGCCTAGCCACTATTAGAGACTGCTACAGAGATAGCGCCACTCAATGGCAGAATTTACAACAAAGTATTTCGGAAAATACCTATTTAACTGCTTTAAATCAATTTCACACTACGGATTTTATTAAATCCGATGCTGTCCGATAAAAATCGGACAGCATCGGACCGATTTTGGGCCCCATGCAGCCCTATGGGCATCGGACCGAATCGGATGCCATCCGATTTGGTCCGATCCGATTCTGTCCGATTTTATTTTCGGTGCAAAAATCGGAGCATGCTCCGATTTTTGCACCGAAAATAAAATCGGATCGGACCAAATCGGATGCCATTTAGTGCACATCCCATTTGGTCCGATCAATTTAACATGGGGCCCTATGGAGCAGGGCCCGAGGAGACATCGGATGTGTCCTCGGACCCGATTTTACTGTACTGAGCATGCGCAGTCTCCAGAGGTCTTCTATTGCTGTACAGGACCTGCCATGATGTCACAGTCACGTGACTGCAGGTTACCACGGTGTAACCTGCGGTCACGTGACTGTGACATCACGGCAGGTCCTGTACAGCAGTAGAAGACCTCTGGAGACAGCGCGAGGAAACCGGGTGCCGGCGGGAGCTCGGGCATAGGTGAGCATATTCTTTTTTTTTTCCAGACTGGAGGCGGAGGCTACGATTTTATGCCGGAATCGGATGCCTATTTGGCATCCGATTCCAGGCATCAGAAGGGAGCCGATGCTGTCCGACTGAACATGTGCATGGGAATGTCCCCTTGATTATGTTCATTTTTTCTCTGTTTTTGCGGTGCTTTTGCTAGGTGGAATCCACCTGAAAAAGCACGTTGTGTGCACATTACTCCAAGAAGGAGTCTGATCCTGACACT
Source organism: Allobates femoralis (assembly GCA_033576535.1). Lineage (NCBI taxonomy): Eukaryota > Metazoa > Chordata > Amphibia > Anura > Aromobatidae > Allobates > Allobates femoralis. The sequence continues at coordinate 280,444,204 of JARQOC010000001.1, forward strand.
GAAAATACATTTACTGCACAATATGGTCAATTACACAAACTCATGTAGGTAATAGAACTTTCTAAGAACATGGGCAGTATATATACAGATATAGATACACAAAGACACTGTCTGATCTTTAAAGCCAAGAGCAGAGAATAAATCTCTATTATCCCACAATATACCAGAAATGTCTGGATCAGGAAGCTATAGAAATAGATGGTGACATAGTCATCAGGCTTCACCCATGGTGCAGAGTCCCTTAACTATTACTTTAGTTCTAAGCCTGTTATAAATCTGGGTAATCCCCGACATACAGCACACCAATCCTCTTAGGACGAGACATACTCAAGTTTAAGTTTGCCAATAGGGCAACCATTACAGAATTAGCTCAGTACGGCTGTCTACACATGGTAAGGATACTTTCACATCTGTGGTTTTTATAATCCACAGAATTCAGCCCTTTTTAAAAAAAAGTGGATGCGGCAAGATTGCGTTCTGTCTATAGGTCCAGTTAAACACACAGATAACTGTGCAGAGATTGTTGGCAGATCTCTGGTTGCAGTGAAATCATGGACACATTGTTCTATTTTGTGGCCGTGTACAAATGTAACTGTGTCCATGATTTCACTGCAATCAGAGATCTGCGAATAATCTCTGCACAGTTATCGGTGTGTGTAACTGGGCCTTAATGCATTTGTATAGGTCTTCCAGTGTAAGAAAATTACATGGGCCCTTGAAGTTCAAAATCTCATCAGAACGCACAATTTCATCTACTATGAGGGAGCAAGTGGGCCCTCTTATCTCCTGGGCCACTGGTTGCACCATTGGGTATGTCTGCCCTAGGAAACCAATGGGTGCATTTTAAGGGAATCTGTCAGGTCATGCTACCCTCTAACTTATTTCTACCTGTCCCTGCACCTTCCTATCTGATCCCTAACCATCCCTCTCTCAGCTAAAGGGGCCCTATAATGAGGGAGAAAATTTAGTTTTGTACTTGCATACAGTCTCCAGTTGGAGACTGGAAAGGCGTGCTCCGGGCTCCATTCTCCCCTCTAAGGTTTGTCTCCACACGCTCCCCTGGGCGTCCTCATTCCCCTTTGGGCTGTGCCATCTCCTATTCGAAATGCCGCTCTGGTGATCATGTGATGCTCAGGCTGGGACATCATAACTGGTGCATTGTGGGGTTGATCACGTGGTACAAGCCGGGCTCTGGCGCATGCTGAAGCCGGCCAATACCACGTGATCAGCCCCACAATGCACTGGGCTGGATATGACGCCTTTCCAGTCTCCAACTGGAGACTGTATGTAAGTATAAAAGTTATTTTTCTCCCTCATTATAGGGCCCCTTTAGCTGAGAGAGGAATGGTTAGGGATCAAATATGAAGGTGCAGGGACAGGTAGAGATAGGTTTGAGTGGTAGAGCGACCAGACAGGTTCCCTTTAAATGGGGCTATTACGGCTCTCTCATACCACTATAAAAATTGGAATTGTGAAATCTGATTTTTTTTATTGGATAGCAAACTGACGGAAATAAGAGAAAAGGCAGAGGCACACTGGCATATGACTCGCATGAGTGCAATAGGAGAAAATCTTGTATTGCACTCACGGTGGCTCAAGTGGTTAGCACTGCAGCCTTTGCAGCACTGGGGTCTTGAGGTCCTGGGTTCAATTCCCACCAAGGATACTAAGGACAACATCTGCAGGAGTTTGTATGTTCTCCCCGTGTTTGCGTGGGTTTCCTCAGGGCACTCCGGTTTCCTCCCACATTGTAAAGATATACTGATAGGATGTTTAGATTATGAGCTCCAAGAGAGACAGCATTACTGATGTATGTAAAGTGCTATGGAATTAATAGCGTTATATAAATGAATAAATATTATTATTATTATCCCCATGTTAGAGAATCAGGCAGATCAAATCTAGGATTTTTTTCTCAGCCCTGATCAAATAGAGGAAAAACTGAATTAGTCCTTACCGGTAATTCCTTTTCAATTTAAATTGCCTACTAGATAGGTACTGGCACTTTTAAACCCTTGTAGTAAGATTGCATTATCATATTATGGTTAAAAGGGGTATCCATAACCCCCTCAATTGAATACTGGCATTTTGAGCACCTCCTATTAATATTATTTGTGCCCCCTTGTCTTTACAGCGTCATTGCCCTGGTAATGCGGGCGCTGGTTACATCTTACTGATGGAAGCGCCAGCCCGGGTTACTATGGGGATGCGCGGCGCGGTCACGTCATACTGACGTACAGCGCATGTGCACTCCGGGAGACGCTGAATCGGACACACGCAGCTTGTATCCTTCCGACGTGGAAGCGCCGGCCTGTGTCACCATGGAGACGCATGGCGCGGTCGCGTCATGAGGACGCACGGCACGTGCGCATTCTGGGCAGACGCTGGATAGATGACGATTCTGTGAGGACTCATAGCGTCGCCCTGGTAACAAAGATCACATGAAATAATCATGTGGCTTCGTTTTAACCCGGAAATGATGCGGTCCTTGGCAGGGACATGTCACGAACGTAGATAGAGACGGGGGGAAGAAATAGAAGGAGGCTCAGTAACTTGGAAATGGTTAACAAAGGGGGAGACTTGACTGTGACGGACAGGGGGATTAGATCTGACAGGTGTAGCCCCTAATGAGGTAGTGGATACTATATAAGATAGGAAACCTCCACATAACGTAATGTTTTCCTCAGGGCGTGCATTGTGTTGAAACGTACGTCGGCTGTGGGATTGAGGCAGGAGCACTGTGGCAGTCAGGGGTCCAAAGGAGTTCATTTTGGCACCAGGTAATTTGAACACTCTAGTATTCAACATATGATCATTTAGTGACCGTTTTAATATAAGTGTGATGGTGCTGGGACAATTGCCTGTAGGACTTTCCTACCAAAGGACATATCCCGACTAGAGGACAGATCTAACCGATAGTGGCGTGAAAAGGTGTGGAGGGACGACCACGTAGCCGCTCTGCATATCTGCTCAGATGAAGCTCCAGCCCGCTCCGCCCAGGATGTAGCAGCAGCCCGAGTGGAATGAGCCTTCAACCCCACCGGAGGAGCAAGGTTTTGAGCGACATAGGCCGAACAGATCGCCTTCTTGATCCATGAAGCGATGGTAGCCTTGGAAGCCTTCTTCCCTTTGTTTTTCCCGAAATGCTGAACAAACAGGTTCTGATCCAACCTCCAGGAAGCAGTCACTTGGAGATAGTGGAGGACAGATCGACGGACATCCAAGGTGTGAAACACGGCCTCAGCTGCATTAGCGGGAGAATGACAAAAGGACGGGAGCACCACTTCCTGGGACCGATGGAAATCTGACACAACTTTAGGAAGAAAGGATGGATCCAAACGAAGCGTAATGCGATCATCAGAAACCATGAGGCAAGGCGCCTGGACCGAGAGCGCCTGTAACTCCCCAACTCGTCTGGTCGAAGTAATGGCCACCAAAAACGCTGTCTTGTGAGAGAGAGATGGAAGGGAAGAAACCGACAAGGGCTCCTGAGAAAGCCCCTGAAGAACAATGTTCAAATCCCAAGTAGGGACGGAAGCCCGAAGCCTGGGACGCAGTCTACCAGCAGAGGTAAAAAAGCGCCTGATCCATCGATGGGCAGCCAGATCCTGATCAAACATGGCACTGAGAGCTGAAACCTGGACCTTAAGAGTGCTCAGCTGAAGGCCCAAATCCAAGCCTTGCTGCAAAATATCCAAAATGAGAGCCACATTAGGATGATGAACATCTGGAACGGAAGGAGCACTCCAGGACAGAAAGCGTTTCCAAACCTTCCCATAAATAGCGTTCGACACGGGCTTCCTGCTCTGCTGAAGCATGCGGATCACTGCTTGGGAGAGACCCTTGGTCCTCAGGATCTCGGCCTCAATAGCCAGGCCGCCAGATTGAGCCACTGAGGGTCCGGGTGAAATAGAGGACCCTGGGACAGTAGGTCGAGGTTGTGGGGCAACCGAATCGGACCCTCCAGGCACAGGTCGTGGATAGCGCCGTACCATGCCCGTTTGGGCCACAGGGGAGCCACCAGGATAGCCGTCACCCCCTCCGTCCGAATCTTCTGCAAAGTCTTGGGGAGCAGCGGGATCGGAGGAAATGCATATACCAACTGGAAGTCCCAGCGATGGGCGAAGGCGTCCAGCCCCAGAGGATGATCTGACCGACTCAGGGAAAAGAACATTGGCACCTTGGCATTTGCTCTTGATGCAAACAGGTCGATTGACGGGACTCCCCACCTGTCCGTAAGAGAGCGAACAGTCGGATGGAGGCTCCATTCGCCAGGGTGGACCTTCGTGCGGCTCAAAAAAATCTGCCTGTACATTGTCTGCTCCTCGTAGATGAACAGCTGACAAGGAGAGAAGATGGCGCTCCGCCCAGGAAAATATTCGTCTTGCGAGCACCTGCAAGTGGATGCCCCGAGTACCACCTTGGTGGCGCAAGAAGGCAACCGTAGTTACATTGTCCGACAGAACCTTGACGTGACACCCTTGTAGGATGTGAACTGCAGCATGAAGCGTCTCCTCCACTGCCAGAAGTTCCCGGAAGTTCGAAGATTGACGACTGATCGATTGACTCCAAACCCCCTGGAACGGCACGTGATCCACCATCGCTCCCCAACCGGACCCGCTGGCATCTGTAGTTACGGTGGTCACTGGCGCCTGCAGCCAGGCCACCCCCGTCCGGAGATTCCCGGGATTCATCCACCAGGAAAGGGAGGCCACCACCGCCCCGGGGTCTGGACCCGAGAGTTCAGGGAATCCTGGCGCCTGTCCCAGGAGCACAGAATGTGTTCCTGAAGCAGACGGGAATGAGCCTGAGCCCAAGCCACTGATGGAATGCATGCCGTCATGGATCCCAACAGGGACATTGCCTCCCGCAAGGTGGGGGACCCCCGAGTACGGAAGCGGGTCAGTTTGTCGCGGAGCAGAAGCCGGTGTGCGACAGGAAGGAACGAGGTCTGTTTTGAGGAGTCCAGCAAGACTCCTAAAAATTGACGGCATATCGCCGGAACCAGTTCCGACTTCCGAAGATTGGGCACCCACCCCAGACCCTGAAGAATCTCCAAGGTTCTGGAAACATGGGTGCGCAGGACATCTGCCGAAGGAGCCACCACAAGCATGTCGTCTAGATAGGGAATCACGCACAAGCCCTGAGACTGGAGGAATGCCATCACCTCCCCCATGAGTTTGGTAAAAACCCTGGGGGCTGACGAAATCCCGAACGGCAGCACATTGAACTGATAATGGCCCGTGCCACCTGCCCCGGAGATCGCGAAGCGCAGAAAGCGTTTGTGAGACGGGTGAATGGGGACGTGATAGTACGCGTCCTGGAGGTCGATGGTGGCCATCATGTACTCCTGCCCGATCAGGGAATCGCCGAGCGGACGGATTCCATCTTGAATCGCCTGTAAAGAACATGACGATTGAGAAGTTTTAAATTGAAGATGATACGGGGTGCCCCGGAGGGCTTTCGCACCACAAACAACCTGGAGTAGTGCCCCTGGCCCACTTCTCCTGGAGGGACCCGGAGACACCACGCCGGAACCTAACAGGTCTTGCAGACCCGACAAAAACAGTGCGCGAGAGTCCCCTAGGGGAAGAGGAGTGATCCGCAGACATGAAGGAGGCTGACTCTCGAATTCCAACCGCAGACCCTTCCGAATGGTCGAGAGGATCCACGGGCATGAGGAGATTGCTTCCCACTGGGGAAGATAACCTCAAGAGCCGCCCAGCAATGGGTCCGGCGTCATTGCTTAGAGCCCGGCTGGGCCCCCGCCCCCTGACTTCGGTGCTGGGGGAGCAAGATATTACGGCTTCTGTCACCTTTCTGGTAGGCCCAGCGACCGTATTTACCCTCCCCCCTATACTGGGAGGCTGGCTACGCTCGGACCGAAAGGACTGCTTCCGAAAGGGCTTCTGTTCAGGGAGACACTTTTTCCGGTCTGACACCTTTTCCAAGATGTCATCCAATGCCGGACCAAACACATAAGACCCCTGAAAAGGGATGCCACACAACTTAAGTTTAGACGTGACATCCCCATTCCACATCTTAAGCCACACCGCTCTGCGAGCCGTGTTGGACAACACTGCACTCCTGGCGCCAATGCGGACCGACTCTGCCGAGGCATCAGCCAGGAAGCCTGTAGCACGCCTCAGGAGTGGAACAGAATCCAAAAGCTCCTCCCTGGAAGTACCCTGCAGGATGTGATCTTCCAGCTGGGAGATCCACTTAAAGAGATCTGGCCACACATGTCGATGCAATATTCACTTTCAAAGACACAGCGGCCGCCTCCCAGGATTTTTTGAGAACACTCCATCTTACGATCGAGGGGGTACTTCAACTGGAGGAATCTTCAAACGGTAAGGCGGTCTTTTTAGCCACCCTGGCCACCTGGATGTCCACCTTTGGAACATCCCCGACAAAGTCAGCACCCTCCAAGGGAAACCGCCATTTCAACTCGGAAGGGGTGATCAGCCTATTTTCTGGCGACTCCCACTCCCGGTGGACAAGCTCCCGGATGACCTCACGGACAAGGAAGCCCAACTGCCGCTTAGCCCGTAAGCCTCTGAACATGTCGTCCTGCACTGAACAAGGGGGTTCCACCTCCTCAACCGCCATGGTGCTACGGACAGCGTCCAGCAATTCCCCCATGGACTCAGAGGAAAAATAGTAGTGTCCAGAATCTCGTGCCTGTGTAGAGGCAACAGAGGCACCATCCTCGCCGTCCTCAGACGCAGAGCTCTGGACAGCCTCCATGAAAGCCATCGAATCACAGTCCTGGAGCTTCCGCTTTTTTGGAGGGGAAGGCCTGGATGCTGCAGCAAAAACCGGCAAGGCTGAGATAGAAGCCTGCACCTCCTGTCTAACTGCTTGAACTTCGTGTCTAACCATGGACTGGAGTTCCTCAAGCAGGGACGGGGATTCTTCCCTGACCACACCGTCAGTACACGGCTGACAACTTCTTTTTACAGGAAGAAGGAAGTTTCATGCCGCAGATGCCACATTTTCTGGAAGGGGTTTTGCTGCTTTTAACAGGGGGGCCCTTGTCTCCCTATAAAAAAGGGGAAAGAAGGGACCCAGAGTGAGCGAAGGGATCAAATGCCCCCTACCGCAGTGACCACCCCCAAGACACTTACAGGAGCTGGGGGAACGCTGGGCTCTGCAGAGGCAGAGGAGGAAGATCTAACACCCTCCATCTTCAGGGATCTCCTTACCTGGGTGTAGTCTTCCGGTGGGTACATATCCCTAAGCACCGTGCCTCCCAACGCGGAACAGCTGTTCCCTCCCTCCTCCCGGTCACTGGCCGCAGGAAGACGCGTGCAATAGGCCTGCCTGGCCCCTGGAGCCGCGCGCACAGGAGCCGGCGGCCGAAAACCGGAAGTGACGTCACCCAAAACCGGAAGTGACGTTGCGGCACTCACGGCGCGCGCTCCCGGGACCGCAGCTGGAGGAGGGAGACGCCGGAGAGCTGAGACAGGCCTCCGGCGCTCTGAAAACGGCCTGCTTTGCCCCGGAGGACGCAGGAAGGCCGCAAGGTCCCACATGGGAGCCCGAGAAGGAGGAGGAGGTCGCCCCCGACGCCCATCTCTGGCCCGGCCGTAAGTCTACCAAACGCTGCCCCTGCCGGCCTGACAGCACTGGAACCTCTCCATGCCCCAAGGGGGACAGGAAGACACTGGAGTGCGGAGGAAGGGGAGGGGCTTTTAACCTGTGTTCCTGTCCCCCAATAGGGCGTGGACGACATCCTCCAATGCTGTCGTGGAAGGCGATGGGAGAAAAATGCCAGCATGCTGAGATTGTCAGCGAGTCTCTGATCACTCACACCAGGGCTGTGGAATCGGAGATAGTTTTGGTTGGAGTCGGAGTCGGTAGAAATGTACTGACTCCAGCTTTTAAAAAAAATGTATTAATATTTCATAATTGAACTTTCATATTAATTTTATAAATGTTACTCAAATATATATGTTCTATCAAACTATGAACAACAGTGATAAGCGGTTCTGCTGGAGATAGAAACATTTCTTACTTCTTGTGTGTCACTGTTCTCCACTGCCCTATCTAATCTTATACTTATTTAACCTCATGCTGCCCCAACCCCCCTACTTACAATGTATGAAACTGAAAGTGAAAGTGTGTTGCAAATTTTTAGTAGTAAAGCTCCTCCTCTAGACTAGATCCTACTAGGTGTGCGTCTTCTTTTTATAAAAAACTTTGTCAAATGATTAGGAGGTAGTTTAGTTATTAAAGTGTATGAAAGATCTCTACCAACTTGAGGGATATTTAAAAAGGTGAAAACTTTATTAAATTTCTTTAAAATAGTGTGAAACCCATTACCCATACCCTTTTTGCCAAATACAATAAGTATAAAAACTTTACTTCCTCCTATAGGCCACTAGCCCCTGATTTATAATGTGTATTTAGCTCTGTATAGTAACTGGGATGATGGACAGGGCCTCTGACCTATCAGATAAACCATACAGCATTAGAACACTTCCTGTCTTTTAACAGCACACTTATACCCTAATGAGTTAATCGCACAGCTGACAGAGATGATCACACAAACAGGGTATATAGAGGGAGAAAATCTAGCACACTTTGACTCCAGCCAGGACTCTGTTTGCACTGGATATAATGGGTGAGTGTTCTTTCTGAGCATTTGACATCTGCTGCATTTTTTACTGATAGATGGAATCATTGCTAAATAAATGTTAGTAAGCCCATTCTTTTGAAATATCTAGCAGCACATGGATAATCTTACTATTGAGTTATTATAGATATCCTTATATGAACAATGGGTTATATCTTATCATCTGTATGGCCTAAACTATATATATTTTTTTAGTTATGAAAGCCAGCTCCTAACCTGATGATGATGACTATCTGCCCTTATGTTGTCAGGATGCTTCTATTTTCCCAGTAAGATTCTTTATACCATCTCCACACTACCCATATTTATATAAATATATTTTTAGATATATAAACACCAAATGATAGACTTCTTAATTATGAATACTTTCTTGTAGTTTATCACTTGGGATATAATATCCTGGTCTGGAGTACGTAGTCACCTGGGACAAAAACAGGGTGAGATAGATTGATAAAATAAAGGATTGATAAGTGGTTCCATCTCTGTCTTGCTGATATTTTAATTCTTCTATACATTGGCTCTCTATAGCATCCAAATCCCAGTGTTTCGATTGAGAACGTTTCTCGTGAGGTCCATAATCTATAACTTTACCCTCGAGACTCCAGTGACAGGTATTGGTCAATATTTTCGGGTGTTAGTTTCTTTGGTCTCAAAGTGAAAATCTATGTACATACATTTTTTTTGATTTATGTGTAAAATTTGGAGTATATACTTTCTCCGCCATCTTTGTTTTTCCTTTTGTATTAGTATTGATTTGTATTCCTTTTGATCCCTATACTCCCTAGGCAGACTGTGTATGCCAGCTCCTTTTTCTTCTGATGAGCCTCTTCCAAAATATAGAGGCGAAACGCGTCAAGCCTGGAGTAATAATCCTTATTTTAATGTTCACATATCTGGACCTATCCTGAAAGGCACAAGGACGTCAACTTCTCTCCAGTCTTTGTTGAGTTAAGTTGGACTATACTGCATAATAAAATCTGTTTGACTCTGCACTATTGAGATAAAAAATACCCCATTGTTTATTACCTATAGGGGTCAATGAGACATCAACTGACCACTATATAAGAATACCATAAATGTATTTTTTATTTTTATCTTGTAAGAAAAGCCAAAAGTGTCTGAGAAAAGAATCAAACATAACAGTAATGCAACATTCTATGCATTGTCCTTGATATGATATGATCCTTTCATGGTTCAGAATAATTGTATTTATATTTGTATATATTGTTTGCCTTTTGTAATGGGTTTCACACTATTTTAAAGAAATTTAATAAAGTTTTCACCTTTTTAAATATCCCTCAAGTTGGTAGAGATCTTTCATACACTAGGTGTGCGTCTTCCAAGCATCTCACAGCTGCCTGCTACTCAGAAGAGGAAGACTGTAAGAAGTATTATCCTTTCAACAAACTTTGCATCAGTTAACTGTGAGTACATGAGGAATAATAACAGTATTACTGACCACTATATCAGTTGTACGACCTGGCAATAATTTTGTACAATTGTTTTTAGGAAAAACAATTGTCATTTTGAATGCAGAATTTAAAACCTGAGAATGTCAAAGAAGTGTCACATTAAATCAGCTGTATTTGAACATTTCACCATCACTCAAGATAGAAAACATTATGTCTGTCAATGTATGACAAATCATTCAGATGAAAACAAATGCTGTGAAGCCAAGATGAGTGCATATTCAGGCTAAGATAAAAATGCTCCTACCAGAGCTTCTAATCTAAAGAGACTTTTAGAGCGCTTTCATTCAGAAGTACTGAAAGCAGTGGATGAGAAAGACTGCATCCAAACCAATGAACCAGTGCCCAGCTCTTCCAGCCAAACAAAGGAGCAGAGACCTTTGCAGCCATCAGTTGCAAGATATTTTGTCAGTGACAAAGTTACTGTGACAATGACAGTAGATACATTTAAAAAACAGATCATAGAGCTTGTTGTAAAGGGTAGTGTGCCTATTTCATTATTTTCACGACCAGCTTGTGTGTGTCTGAATGGGGAAATGGCCCGCAAGCTTGGTGTTTCTCTGGAGAGAGTATTAGAAAATTAGTAATCGAAGAAGCTTTTAAACAAAAGGAAGAACTTAAAAAAAAACTCTCAAGGGACGCTTTCTGTTTCTTAAAATGGATGCCTGCACACGCCACAGAGTGAACTATTTTGCCATCAATGTCCGATTTGTGACAAAAATGAAATAGTTACCAAGACATTGGCAGTAAAAGACACCAAAGCTCATCACACCAGTGAGTTTCTCCAGGTCTTAGTGGAATAGGTTCTGCAAGATTATTATTATTTTTTTATTATTATTATTATTATTTATTTATATAGCGCCATTAGGTTCCATGGCGCTTTACATGAGGATAAGGGAGACAAGAACAAGTACACTAAATCTAGGCGATCAGGACGTACAGGTGCACGAGGGGCAGGGACCCTGTCCACGAGGGCTTAAAAAAGAGCAAGTTCTTTCTGTCGTAACTGACAATGCTTCAAATATGATAAGTACTATTAAGCTAATGAATGAGTGTAATGATGGTGACCAGCAGCTAGAAGAACATTCTGGGTCCACAGACACAAATGTTTGAAATAGAGGAACACAGTATTGTAGCTGAGGAGCAAACTGAAATTGCTTCAGATGATCAGCAACATGATAATTTAGATGATCTTGTTGAAACTGTGTCAATACGTTCTTTCATTCATCACATGCGCTGTGTTGTGCATACGCTACAGCTGGCTATAAGAGACAGTCTGCAAGAAGGACATGCTGCTGCACTGATTGCAAAGGTGAGAAAATTGGCTACTGTTGCCAGAACCCCTAAAGTTGACTCAATTTTGAAGAGACGTGCTGGAAAAGGGGCAATTATTGATCAAGCCACACGATGGGGCAATACTTAATGATTCAGCGCTTGGTTGAACTGAAAACCTTTCTTGTAGACATGGCTAACCCTCAACTGATGCTAAATGAAAGTCAGTGGAATCAGGTGACTGAGCTGGAAAAATTGCTAGAGCACCCATTTACAGTGACTAAAAAATTACAAGCAGAGGACTTAACTCCAGGTATTTTCTTAACGGAGTGGAAGAACCTGATGTTTCGCCTGTCCCAAAGAGGAGGGTTAATTGCAAGTGGTATTGCTACATCAATGAAACAGAGAGGAGCTACTATTACAAAATAACATTCGTTTGGCAGCTGTTTATGTAGACCCCATGCATCGGATTCTTCTAGATCAGTGATGGCGAACCTCTGGCACGCGTGCCTGGGAGGGCACGCAGAGCCGCCTCTGCTGGCACGCGGCCTCGCCACTACACTGCTGCATTGATCTGCCGGCGCGCACCACCGGCAGATGGAAGCTGTGTTGGATCAGAGGAGACATTTCTCCTCTCTCCGACACACTTCCTAGCCTCGCCCTCCCGGCAAGCGCCAGGAAGGTGAGTATGACTTGTTTTTTTTTCTCCATCATCTATTTACAGCAGGATGGGGCATATTATTCTGTGATGGGGCAGGATGGGGCATTACTAAGAGGGGGTAGGATGGGGCATTACTAAGAGGGGTCAGGATGGGGCATATTATTCTTTGATGGGGACAGGATGGGGCATTACTAAGAGGGGTCTGGATGGGGCATATTCTGTGATGGGGGCAGGATGGGGCATTACTAAGGGGGGGGGCATATTATTCTGTGATGGGGCAGGATGAAGCATTACTAAGGGGGGGCAGGATGGGCATATTATTCTGTGATGGGGCAGGATGGGGTATTATTAAGAGGGGTCAGGATGGGGCATATTATTCTGTGATGGGGGCAGGATGGGGCATTACTAAGGGGGCGCAGAATGGGGCATATTATTCTGTGATGGGGCAGGATGGGGCATATTATTCTGAGATGGGGCTGATGGGGCAATAGTAACAGGGGGCAGGATGGGGCATATTATGTGATGGGGCATATTATGTGATGGGGGCAGGATGGGGCAGATTATTATGTGATGGGGCAGGATGGGGCATATTATTATGTGATGGGGCAGGATGGGGCATATTACTATGTGATGGGGACAAGGATGGGGCACATTACTGCTGGATGGGGCATATTACTGCAACGGGACAAAGATGGGGCATACTGGTGCAGGATGGGGCATATTAATGGCAAGTGGACAAGGATGAGACACATTACTGCAGGATGGGGCATATTGCTGCAAGGGGACAAGGATAGGGCATTACAGCAGGATGGGGTGTTTCTACATGATAGGGGCAGGATGGGGACATTACCACAGTGGACAAGGATAAAGACATTACTGCCAGGAGAGGGTCAGGATGGAGCACGCAGCCGCAACGAGAGGGTCAGGATGGAGCACGCAGCCGCAACGAGAGGGTCAGGATGGAGCACGCAGCCGCAACGAGAGGGTCAGGATGGAGCACGCAGCCGCAACGAGAGGGTCAGGATGGAGCACGCAGCCGCAACGAGAGGGTCAGGATGGAGCACGCAGCCGCAACGAGAGGGTCAGGATGGAGCACGCAGCCGCAACGAGAGGGTCAGGATGGAGCACGCAGCCGCAACGAGAGGGTCAGGATGGAGCACAGCGCCGCAACGAGAGGGTCAGGATGGAGCACGCAGCCGCAACGAGAGGGTCAGGATGGAGCACGCAGCCGCAACGAGAGGGTCAGGATGGAGCACGCAGCCGCAACGAGAGGGTCAGGATGGAGCACGCAGCCGCAACGAGAGGGTCAGGATGGAGCACGCAGCCGCAACGAGAGGGTCAGGATGGAGCACGCAGCCGCAACGAGAGGGTCAGGATGGAGCACGCAGCCGCAACGAGAGGGTCAGGATGGAGCACGCAGCCGCAACGAGAGGGTCAGGATGGAGCACGCAGCCGCAACGAGAGGGTCAGGATGGAGCACGCAGCCGCAACGAGAGGGTCAGGATGGAGCACGCAGCCGCAACGAGAGGGTCAGGATGGAGCACGCAGCCGCAACGAGAGGGTCAGGATGGAGCACGCAGCCGCAACGAGAGGGTCAGGATGGAGCACGCAGCCGCAACGAGAGGGTCAGGATGGAGCACGCAGCCGCAACGAGAGGGTCAGGATGGAGCACGCAGCCGCAACGAGAGGGTCAGGATGGAGCACGCAGCCGCAACGAGAGGGTCAGGATGGAGCACGCAGCCGCAACGAGAGGGTCAGGATGGAGCACGCAGCGGCAACGAGAGGGTCAGGATGGAGCACGCAGCCGCAACGAGAGGGGTCAGGATGGAGCACGCAGCCGCAACGGAGAGGGTCAGGATGGAGCACGCAGCCGCAACGAGATGGGTCAGGATGGAGCACGCAGCCGCAACGAGAGGGTCAGGATGGAGCACGCAGCCGCAACGAGAGGGTCAGGATGGAGCACGCAGCCGCAACGAGAGGGTCAGGATGGAGCACGCAGCCGCAACGAGAGGGTCAGGATGGAGCACGCAGCCGCAACGAGAGGGTCAGGATGGAGCACGCAGCCGCAACGAGAGGGTCAGGATGGAGCACGCAGCCGCAACGAGAGGGTCAGGATGGAGCACGCAGCCGCAACGAGAGGGTCAGGATGGAGCACGCAGCCGCAACGAGAGGGTCAGGATGGAGCACGCTAGCCGCAACGAGAGGGTCAGGATGGAGCACGCAGCCGCAACGAGAGGGTCAGGATGGAGCACGCAGCCGCAACGAGAGGGTCAGGATGGAGCAACGGCTAGGCCGCAACGAGAGGGTCAGGATGGAGCACGCAGCCGCAACGAGAGGGTCAGGATGGAGCACGCAGCCGCAACGAGAGGGTCAGGATGGAGCAACGCAGCCGCAACGAGAGGGTCAGGATGGAGCACGCAGCCGCAACGAGAGGGTCAGGATGGAGCACGCAGCCGCAACGAGAGGGTCAGGATGGAGCACGCAGCCGCAACGAGAGGGTCAGGATGGAGCACGCAGCCGCAACGAGAGGGTCAGGATGGAGCACGCAGCCGCAACGAGAGGGTCAGGATGGAGCACGCAGCCGCAACGAGAGGGTCAGGATGGAGCACGCAGCCGCAACGAGAGGGTCAGGATGGAGCACGCAGCCGCAACGAGAGGGTCAGGATGGAGCACGCAGCCGCAACGAGAGGGTCAGGATGGAGCACGCAGCCGCAACGAGAGGGTCAGGATGGAGCACGCAGCCGCAACGAGAGGGTCAGGATGGAGCACGCAGCCGCAACGAGAGGGTCAGGATGGAGCACGCAGCCGCAACGAGAGGGTCAGGATGGAGCACGCAGCCGCAACGAGAGGGTCAGGATGGAGCACGCAGCCGCAACGAGAGGGTCAGGATGGAGCACGCAGCCGCAACGAGAGGGTCAGGATGGAGCACGCAGCCGCAACGAGAGGGTCAGGATGGAGCACGCAGCCGCAACGAGAGGGTCAGGATGGAGCACGCAGCCGCAACGAGAGGGTCAGGATGGAGCACGCAGCCGCAACGAGAGGGTCAGGATGGAGCACGCAGCCGCAACGAGAGGGTCAGGATGGAGCACGCAGCCGCAACGAGAGGGTCAGGATGGAGCACGCAGCCGCAACGAGAGGGTCAGGATGGAGCACGCAGCCGCAACGAGAGGTAGGGATCCAGGATGGAGCACGCAGCCGCAACGAGAGGGTCAGGATGGAGCACGCAGCCGCAACGAGAGGGTCAGGATGGAGCACGCAGCCGCAACGAGAGGGTCAGGATGGAGCACGCAGCCGCAACGAGAGAATCAGGATGGAGCACGCAGCCGCAACGAGAGGGTCAGGATGGAGCACCTAGCCGCAACGAGAGGGTCAGGATGGAGCACCTAGCCGCAACGAGAGGGTCAGGATGGAGCACCTAGCCGCAACGAGAGGGTCAGGATGGAGCACATAGCCGCAACGAGAGGGTCAGGATGGAGCACATAGCCGCCACGAGAGGGTCAGGATGGAGCACATAGCCGCCACGAGAGGGTCAGGATGGAGCACATAGCCGCAACGAGAGGGTCAGGATGGAGCACATAGCCGCAACGAGAGGGTCAGGATGGAGCACATAGCCGCAACGAGAGGGTCAGGATGGAGCACATAGCCGCAACGAGAGGGTCAGGATGGAGCACATAGCCGCAACGAGAGGTCAGGATGGAGCACATAGCCGCAACGAGAGGGTCAGGATGGAGCACATAGCCGCAACGAGAGGGTCAGGATGGAGCACATAGCCGCAACGAGAGGGTCAGGATGGAGCACATAGCAGCAACGAGAGGGTCAGGATGGAGCACATAGCCGCAACGAGAGGGTCAGGATGGAGCACATAGCCGCAACGAGAGGGTCAGGATGGAGCACATAGCCGCAACGAGAGGGTCAGGTTGGAGCACATAGCCGCAACGAGAGGGTCAGGATGGAGCACATAGCCACAACAAGAGGGTCAGGATGGAGCACATAGCCACAACGAGAGGGCACAGGATGGAGCACATAGCCACAACGAGAGGGTCAGGATGGAGCACATAGCCACAACGAGAGGGTCAGGATGAAGCACATAGCTACAAGGAGAGGGTCAGGATGGAGCACACAGCTACAAGGAGAGGGTCAGGATGGAGCACACAGCTACAAGGAGAGGGTCAGGATGGAGCACACAGCTACAGGGAAAGGGACCAGGATTTCAGCATGAAATCTGCTTGCATTCCATTATAAAATCCATCTTCTATCTGTCTAATATTCTGCATATTTTCCATACAGATCAATCCACCTGCTGTTTCTAGAAAGGGCAGTGGCTCAGCTTCAATGTGCAGTACACATGAGCTGGATGACCACTGCTGAAGAGAAGAGAAGACTGCAAAGGTAAATTTAAAATCAATTACCGTATTTTTCGCTTTTTAAGACGCACTTTTGTTCCCCCCAAACTGGGGGGGGGGGGGGGGGGGGAGAACGGGGATGCGTCTTAAAAAGAGAATGTAAAAAATAAATAAATAAATTAAAAATGACATATTACCGGGGCAGGGGCTGCAGGTGCCGAGCGGGGGTGCCGGGAGCAGGTTCCGGAGGGTGAGGGGCACGGGTGTTGGACCCTAGATGCAGGAGAGTACCGGTGGCAGCAAGCGCTGGGCGCCACCATGTTTTTTGTGGGCGGCTGCATTCATTATGTGCAGCCGGCCGGTAGAGGTAGACACTGCAAATTGGCCGCGGGTCTCCTCTATGGCCGCGGCCATTTTGTTGAAGTCTCTGCCGCCGGCTGCATATAGTGAATGCAGCCAACCACGAAAAACATGGCGGCGCCCAGCGCTCGTTGCCGCCGCTGCAGCTCCACTGCTCCTGTCCTACACCTGTGCCCCTCACCCTCCGGAACCTGCCACTGACACCCCTGCTCAGTAGCCACAATTCCCCCATAGGTAAGACCACGTATAGGGGATGGGGGCGCATAAGCAGGATGGGGGCATATTTACAGGATGGGGGGACATATTTACAGGATGGGGATGGGGACATATACACAGGATGGGGGTCCATATTTACAGGATGGGGACATGTATGAGGGTATATATACCAGGATGAGTGATACGTATACCAGGATGAGTGACACGTATACCAGGATGAGTGACACGTATACCAGGATGAGTGACACGTATACCAGGATGAGTGACACTTATACCAGGATGAGTGATACTTATACCAGGATGAGTGATACTTATACCAGGATGAGTGATACTTATACCAGGATGAGTGATACTTATACCAGGATGAGTGATATATATACCAGGATGGGGGCATATATACAGGATGGCGACACACATGCCAAGATGAGGGACACACATGCCAAGATGAGGGACACACATGCCAAGATGAGGGACACACATGCCAAGATGAGGGACACACATGCCAAGATGAGGGACACACATGCCAAGATGAGGGACACACATGCCAAGATGAGGGACACACATGCCAAGATGAGGGACACACATGCCAAGATGAGGGACACACATGCCAAGATGAGGGACACACATGCCAAGATGAGGGACACATATACCAGAATGGGGGGGGGACATATATACTGGAATACCCTGGATGGGGGATTTTAATATACCAGTATGAGGAACATATATACTGATTATGAGACAGACACTGGCATTATAGGACGGACCCCATTTAACATTAAAAATTATTTTTTTCTCTTTTTCTTCACCAAATTTGGGGGTGCGTCTTATAATCAGGTGCGTCTTATAAAGCGAAAAATATGGTAATTGTTAAAATAATTGAATTGATCATCAATGTTTCAGGGCTACATGCCCTGTACAGGGAAGAGAGAAGGCAACCGCTGGCTCTTCCCCCTGTGCAGCGCTTATGATTACTACTGCTGTAATTTAGGTTACATTACCATATTGGGACTTCGCCATAAAAAATTTAATTTTGGGTTGCGGTTTGGGCACTCTGCCTCTAAAAGGTTCGCCATCACTGTTCTAGATGATCAACAGCTAAGTAAAGGAAAAGAAGCTCTCTTTGAAATAGCAGTAAGGATGAAAGGGTTGCAGAACAGTCAGGAGGAACAAGAAGAATTTGGTCGTCCTGCCACATCTTCACCCTCATCATCAACTGATGAAGAATTTAATTTCGAAAAATATTTGGATCACAAGGACCGTGAAAAGCGTTTCTCGCATAGAAGAAGAGTCATCCCCATCAAAGAACACAGCCAGTACATTTCAGCAGAATTTTTCATGTGCACTAAAAGAAATTGAGAAATTTGACCGTTCATCAAAAATAACAGTACAACAAGCGATTCCTCTGTATCCTGACATTGTCAGAGATGTTGCCCGAGTGGTTACTGCTTTGCCACCAACCCAAGTTAGTGTAGAGAGGTTGTTCTCTGCTGTCAAAATAATTAGATCAGATTTGAGGGCATCCATGAAGGAGGATCTGACAGAGGCAATACTTTTTCTGAGGACAAATTTATAGATTTCTTCTTATTAACTGCCTAACAGTGTTTATTGCATATTTACTTAGTTTACAAAAGTTTATAAAAGTTATTTGCTATATTCTAATAAATATAGTTTTTGCTCTAAAGGTGCCGTCACACCTGGCGACGTCGCTAGCGACATCGCCGAAAAAGTGACGTATCAGCGATGTTGCTAGCGACGTCGTGCTGTGTAAAGGAGCGGCGCGACCGCGTGTTATCGCTGGTCGCAGGTTGACAGGTTTACGGGAAGAACCGTAAACCTGTCAACCGGCGACCTGCGATAAGGCTGGATCGCACCGTGTGACATCGCCAGAGCGATGTCGGCGGCGATCCAGCCTATACCGCAGCGTTGCTGCGGATCGCTCGCTGGGCTGAGCCCAGCCCAGCGAGCGATGTCACCGCCCGCATCGCTGCGGTGTCGCCGGCCGCAGCGATGCTGTGTGACAGCTGGCCAGCGATGTCGGAACTGAGCGGGCACCCGCGCATCGCTTCCGACATCGCTGGCCAGATCGTGCTGTGTGACGGCACCATAAGTGGTCTGATTACTTATATGATGGTGAGAAACTGAATTAGAACGATGTTAATATTTTACAACAGTAAATTTATTGTTACGAATTGGCCATTTATGAAGGAGTCTGAGTCGGAACCTGATAAAATCCAGGAGTCGGAGTCGCAACTGTGGCTTACCGACTCCACAGCCCTGACTCACACCCAAACAAGTCTATGGTTGCAGACATCTGAATGCAGTGCAAAACACGCAGAGACTGACAATGGAGGTGATGAGGATATTAATCTCTCCTTCCTCTCCACACCTGTAATCCAATCGCAGGATCAGATCACATTAGGACAACACTCGGTCATGCTCGCAGCAGAGCCAGAGCCTAGTGTCATTAGCGTATCGTATCCAAGGCATACGCTAGGGTCTCCATCCAAAAGGGGAGAGCAGATGACCAATTGTATTCACTGAGAATCTATGTAAAAAAAAATAAAAATTACAGCATGCTGAAACCAGTTGAGACTCATTTAATTAGATGGGTGCAAAAATAAAAATGGATGCCCCAGTATAGCAACCGATTTTTATGGATACATTGCATTTCTGTAACATAGAGATTGTATATGGTCCTGTAAATTATTAATAGGTGCTACTGTATGGATAGGACACGGAAGACAAGTGAGAAAAAGAAAAATCATCCCACTTTTCTGTATGAAATTCCCTGGCCTTAGGCAGATGCCAGCTGTACATTACCTGGTATAGGGCAGGCATGTGAGTGCAGCTGATTAGGTATCTGTGGTTAGATAAGGGTGGATTGATTGTATACTGCTAATCGTGTTCAGAATTCATTTTACTGCTTGTACACACTAGAGCCAGGATCTATTTGGCTAAAATGGGGTTACTGTGATTGTGGATGTTTTGCACATTTTTGGTGTTTTTTTATACTTTTTTTTGCAGCTGTAGTCCAGTATTATTCAAGTAGATGCATTCATACCTGCTGACCTCGGCTGTTCAATCACTGACTATACAGAGACGGACAGTGCTCATTTACTGGATAGTTTAGATGGACCTTTCCATGTGCACTGAATGACAATTACACTATCTCTCTGCCCCCATCGAACATCTTCACCATCTCCGTTCATACTGGACCCAATCATTGTGCAGGTGACTATGATCCGATCATGGACGTTTACATAGCACATTGGGAGCACACTGTCTTTGGATTTTGAGTTGCCATTCGCAGTTTTTATCACAACTCTTGCGCCCGCCTTCTGTTTGCATAAATAAATCACAAAACAAAGGAACAAAACCCATCTGGAATATCTCGGCTTACATAGAGACTTAGGTTGGCTTCACACTGCGGTCAGATCAGGTTTTGTGTTCCAAAACCAGGAGAGGAACTTGCAGAGAAAAAGTATAATTGAAAGATTGACACCTGTTCTAGGCTTTGGAGTCACTCCTGGTTTTGGCACACAAAACCTGACCTGATCACAGTGTGAAGCCAGCCTTACTGCTCCCTAAAGGTAATGGGCGCGGCTCTAACACGCAGCTACCCTGGCGCTGCTCTAACACGCAGCTAATTTGGCGCGCCTCTAACATGCAGCTAACCTGGCTCGGCTCTAAGGGTGTGTCCACACGGTCCGGAGGAGCTGCGTGTTGGACGCAGCTCCTCTGGACCTGAGTGAAGCTGAGGGTGGCCGCAGCCTCCTGTACTCACCATGTGTGGCGGGTGCAGGGTGGCTTCTCCCTGCTGTCACCCGATGGGAGCCGCTTCCAACTCCACAGCATGAAATGAACATGCGGAGAGAGCGGACTTCCGGCAACCCGCACGCAGCTCCAAAGACGCTGCAGGCGGGTTACGCATAGTAAGGATGGGATTTTCTTGAAATCCCATCCACTATGCTAGTACTGTACTACGCAGCGTTTTGGATGAAACGGCAAGATACTGCGTCTAAAACGCTGCGTACACTGATCGTGTACACGCACTCTTAAGGCCCCGTCACGCCATCCAACATTGGCTGCGTTGTCTGATTCGATGCCGCGGCTGCGTGCTCGCTTCCGACATCGCAGCATAGCTGTCACATGGCAAGATGTTGCCGGTGACGGGCGCTGCGATGTTGGCGGCGTGATCGCTCGCTGTGCTGGGATCAACCCAGCGAGCGATCCGCTGCAATGCAGCGAATAGGCAGGACCGGCCGTGACATAGCTATTGCGGTGTCACAACCGAACGATCCCGCCGGTTGTTGAAGTTGACAAGTTTTCCTGCATGGAGGAAAACCTGTCAACTCCGACAAGAACAACTATCATTGTTGCATCATGCGATTACACGCAACAACGATGTCGTTTCAACATGGTTCCTGACGTCACTTTTGAACAAATGATGTTGAAAGGTGTGACGGTACCTAACACGCAGCTAGCCTGCCCGGCTCGAACACCAGCTAGCTGGCCGCTCGAACACGCGCTAGCTGGCCCGGCTCGAACACGCAGCTAGCCTGGCCCGGCTCGAACACCACGCAGCTAGCCTGGCCCGGCTCGAACACGCAGCTAGCTGGCCGGCTCGAACACGCAGCTAGCCTGGCCCGGCTCCCGAACACGCAGCTAGCTGGCCCGCTCTAAACGCAGCTAGCCTGGCCCGCTCGAACACGCAGCTAGCCTGGCCCGGCTCAAACACGCAGCTAGCCTGGCCCGGCTCGAACACGCAGCTAGCCTGGCCCGACTCGAACACGCAGCTAGCCTGGCCCGGCAGTACCCCCAATGGCTGGCACCAGACTATCTCCTAAATAGCATTGGTGTCTGCACCATCCTCCTCTATCCCCTCCATGACAAGCTCATCCCCTGCACACTGCCCACAGTCTCCGGATCGCTCCTCACCTCTTCCACCTCGATCTCCTTGAAGTCGATCTCCTCAAAGTTGAGCACTGGCGGGGTTTCAATCATGTCAGCAGAGGAGGCAGACATGCTAAACTCTAGTACACTAAAGGACCTCCGCTGACGTCATGCCCATGTGACCAGACCCCTGTGTGGGAGGAGCTACCACAGAGTTTGCAGGAAGGCCCGTGTTGTCCCCGGTAAGGAACGGACACACAGGCGAGAAGGGTAGATGCTGGAGTACATGGGCTCCGTATGTCTGACGTCTCTTCGGTCACGTGATCCCTTGCAGACGACTTCCGGTTTCAGAACGCGCTAGAAGCAGTCTGTGCTGGGAACTCCAGGCGTAGAGTACGAGCAGGACGACGTGCGCGCTCACCTAGTACGGGGAGGAGCTGCGCATGCGCCACCTTTGTGGCAGACGAACTGTTGGCTAGTTACTGTTGCCTAGACATCGTATGCCGTGATATAGGGGGCGTGTGTCTGTGTGAAAGGTGGGGGTGGTGGAGGATGTAATGGGAGGTCTACAGTGTGTAATGTGAGGAGATTGTAGTGGGGTCTTCAGTGTGTTATTGGGGGGGTCTACTGTGTGTAATGTGAGGAGATTGTAGTGGGGGTCTGCAGTGTGTAATGTGGGAGATTGTAGTGGGGGTCTGCAGTATGTGTAATGTGAGGATGTAGATTGTAGTGGGGTCTGCAGTGTGTAATGTGAGAAGATTGTAGTGGGGTCTGCAGTGTGTAATGTGAGAGATTGTAGTGGGGGGGTCTGCAGTGTGTAATGTGAGGAGATTGTAGAGGGGGTCTGCAGTGTGTAATGTGAGGAGATTGTATGGGGGGTCTGCAGTGTGTAATGTGAGGAGATTGTAGAGGGGGTCTGCAGTGTGTAATGTGAGGAGATTGTAGTGGGGTCTGCAGTGTGTAATGTGAGGAGATTGTAGAGGGGGTCTGCAGTGTGTAATGTGAGGAGATTGTAGAGGGGGTCTGCAGTGTGTAATGTGAGGAGATTGTAGTGGGGGGGTCTGCAGTGTGTAATGTGAGGAGATTGTAGAGGGGGTCTGCAGTGTGTAATGTGAGGAGATTGTAGAGGGGGTCTGCAGTGTGTAATGTGAGGAGATTGTAGAGGGGGTCTGCAGTGTGTAATGTGAGGAGATTGTAGTGGGGGTCTGCAGTGTGTAATGTGAGGAGATTGTAGAGGGGGTCTGCAGTGTGTAATGTGAGGAGATTGTAGTGGGGGGGTCTGCAGTGTGTAATGTGAGGAGATTGTAGAGGGGGTCTACAGTGTGTAATGTGGGGAGATTGTAGAGGGGGTCTGCAGTGTGTAATGTGGGGAGATTGTAGAGGGGGTCTGCAGTGTGTAATGTGGGGAGATTGTAGTGGGGGTCTGCAGTGTGTAATGTGAGGAGATTGTAGTGGGGGATCTGCTGTGTGTAATGTGAGGAGATTGTAGTGGGGGTCTGCAGTGTGTAATGTGAGGAGATTGTATGGGGTCTGCTGTGTGTAATGTGAGGAGATTGTAGTGGGGGTCTGGAGTGTGTAATGTGAGGAGATTGTATGGGGGTCTTCAGTGTGTAATGTGGGGAGATTGTAGAGGGGGTCTGCAGTGTGTAATGTGGGGAGATTGTACAGGGGGTCTGCAGTGTGTAATGTGGGGAGATTGTAGTGGGGGGTCTACAGTGTGTAATGTGGGGAGATTGTAGTGGGGGTCTGCAGTGTGTAATGTGAAGAGATTGTAGTGGGGGGGGGTCTGCAGTGTGTAATGTGGGGAGATTGTAGTGGGGGGTCTGCAGTGTGTAATGTGGGGAGATTGTAGTGGGGGTCTGCAGTGTGTAATGTGGGGAGATTGTAGTGGAGGGGTCTGCAGTGTGTAATGTGGGGAGATTGTAGTGGGGGGTCTGCTGTGTGTAATGTGGGGAGATTGAAGTGGGGAGTCTGCTGTGTGTACTGTGGGGAGATTGTAGTGGGGGTCTGCAGTGTGTAATGTGGGGAGATTGTAGTGGAGAGGTCTGCAGTGTGTAATGTGAGGAGATTGTATGGGGGTCTGCAGTGTGTAATGTGGGGAGATTGTAATGGGAGTCTGCAGTGTGTAATGTGAGGAGATAGTAGTGGGGGGGTCTGCAGTGTGTAATGTGAGGAGATTGTATGGGGGTCTTCAGTGTGTAATGTGGGGAGATTGTAGAGGGGGTCTGCAGTGTGTAATGTGAGGAGATTGTAGAGGGAGTCTGCAGTGTGTAATGTCAGGAGATTGTAGAGGGGGTCTACAGTGTGTCATGTGGGGAGATTGTAGTGGGGGGTCTGCAGTGTCTAATGTGGAGAGATTGTAGTGGGGGGGTCTGCAGTGTGTAATGTGAGGAGATTGTATGGGGCTCTGCAGTGTGTAATGTGGGGAGATTGTAGTAGGGGGTCTGCAGTGTGTAATGTGAGGAGATTGTATGGGGGTCTGCAGTGTGTAATGTGAGGAGATTGTATGGGGGTCTGCAGTGTGTAATGTGGGGAGATAGTAGTGGGGGGGGTCTGCAGTGTGTAATGTGGGGAGATTGTAGAGGGGGTCTGCAGTGTGTAATGTGAGGAGATTGTAGTGGGGGTCTGCAGTGTGTAATGTGAGGAGATTGTAGTGGGGGGTCTGCAGTGTGTAGTGTGAGGAGATTGTAGTGGGGGGTCTGCAGTGTATAATGTGAGGAGATTGTAGTAGGGGTCTGCAGTGTGAAATGTGAGGAGATTGTAGTGGGGGTCTGCAGTGTGTAATGTGAGGAGTTTGTAGAGGGGGTCTGCAGTGTGTAATGTGGGGAGATTGTAGTGGGGGTCTGCAGTGTGTAATGTGAGGAGATTGTAGTGGGGGTCTGCAGTGTGTAATGTGGGGAGAAAGTAGTGGGGTCTGCAGTGTGTAATGTGAGGAGATTGAAGTGGGGGTCTGCAGTGTGTAATGTGGGGAGATTATAGTGGAGTGGTCTGCAGTGTGTAATGTGGGGATATTATGATGGGGGGGGTCTGCAGTGTGTAATGTGAGGAGATTTTAGTGGGGGAGGTATGCAGTGACTATTGTGGGGAGATTGTAAGCGGCCGTCACACGTTAAGATATCTTGAAAGATATCGCTTGAACGCGCCAGATTAAACATCGCTTGAACGATGTCTGTGCGTGTGACGGCAGGATACGACGAACGATACCTGATCAAATCGCAAGATCGCGATCTGAGCCCCGGACCTCAGATCTGACAATGTAGACTCATAAGATAAACTGAATCGACGTGTCTAAACAAACGAGATCGTATACACCTTTAGGAACTGCGCGATGTCTAAATCTAGCACGTAGGCGTGGCAGGAATTTCCCATTGTGTCGCCTCCTCAGTTGTGATTCGTGAACCTTAATGGTTTCGGATTGGCTGGTTCGACACTAGCTCGCATTGGTGGAGGATGATGCGTTGCCATTGGCTGTCCTCACAGGGCGCCATTTTTGAAGAGCTGTCTTCAGCACCACACATAGGCGTCGGCTGCACTATTTCTCATGTAGAACTGTGCACCCACAAGTGCGTCAACCTGATAATAGAACCTGCGTGGTACATGAGCTTGCTATAGTGTCCACCTATTCCTACACCAAAACAAGATTGCCGGACGCAGCACACAACGCGGCGCTACGTCACGCCCATGGGATATTGTCCTGTAGGTGACACAATAAGTGGTTATTGCCCTGTTACGCCGCGTAGGTCGCCTTTAAGTTTTGTTACGTCACGCAAGGGGTGGTCCTGACGGCATGAAGTTGGTTTCAGTTTCATTCCGCCTGCAAGGTGCTAGCTCCTCCCATGCACATTGCAGCTCAGTTATGGCCGCAACACGCCGCGCTGCCACGTGGGGGATGGCGGAGCTCATGATCTTAATCGATCATTGCGATCGATTAGATTATTGGGGCCACCACCCCCACCGGCATCCGAGGCTGCGCAACCGCAGCACTGTGCTTAAGATTCAGCGGGCCCTGCGGCGCCAGCTGTGTGTGGAGAGGGCTGTGAAGGCGATCCAGCACAAGAGCGCTGATCTTAAATATAAGTCGCCGGGCCGCATTGTGGACATCCGTGCCCGGATTGCCAGGCTGCGTGGTGAGTAAATGTTGGGCCCAAACACACACCTGCACATGTACAGTTAGGGCCAGAAATATTTGGACAGTGACACAAGTTTTGTTATTTTAGCTGTTTACAAAAACATGTTCAGAAATACAATTATATATATAATATGGGCTGAAAGTGCACACTCCCAGCTGCAATATGAGAGTTTCCACATCCAAATCGGAGAAAGGGTTTAGGAATCATAGCTCTGTAATGCATAGCCTACTCTTTTTTAAGGGACCAAAAGTAATTGGACAATGGATTCTAACGGCTGCAATTAACTCTGAAGGCGTCTCCCTCGTTAACCTGTAATCAATGAAGTAGTTAAAAGGTCAGGGGTGGATTCCAGGTGTGTGGTTTTGTATTTGGAAGCTGTTGCTGTGACCAGACAACATGCGGTCAAAGGAACTCTCAATTGAGGTGAAGCAGAACATCCTGAGGCTGAAAAAAAAGAAAAAATCCATCAGAGAGATAGCAGACATGCTTGGAGTAGCAAAATCAACAGTTGGGTACATTCTGAGAAAAAAGGAATTGACTGGTGAGCTTGGAAACTCTAAAAGGCCTGAGCGTCCACAGATGACAACAGTGGTGGATGATCGCTGCATACTTTATTTGGTGAAGAAGAACCCGTTCACAACATCAACTGAAGTCCAGAACACTCTCAGTGAAGTAGGTGTATCTGTCTCTAAGTCAACAGTAAAGAGAAGACTCCATGACAGTAAATATAAAGGGTTCACATCTAGATGCAAACCATTCATCAATTCCAAAAATAGACAGGCCAGAGTTAAATTTGCTGAAAGACACCTCAAGAAGCCAGCTCAGTTCTGGAAAAGTATTCTATGGACAGATGAGACAAAGATCAACCTGTACCAGAATGATGGGAAGAAAAAAGTTTGGAGAAGAAAGGGAACGGCACATGATCCAAGGCACACCACATCCTCTGTAAAACATGGTGGAGGCAACGTGATGGCATGGGCATGCATGGCTTTCAATGGCACTGGGTCACTTGTGTTTATTGATGACATAACAGCAGACAAGAGTAGCCGGATGAATTCTGAAGTGTACCGGGATATACTTTCAGCCCAGATTCAGCCAAATGCTGCAAAGT
Source organism: Allobates femoralis (assembly GCA_033576535.1). Classification (NCBI taxonomy): domain Eukaryota; kingdom Metazoa; phylum Chordata; class Amphibia; order Anura; family Aromobatidae; genus Allobates; species Allobates femoralis. The sequence goes on from JARQOC010000001.1 coordinate 280,471,300, forward strand.
TGATTGGACGGCGCTTCATAGTACAGATGGACAATGACCCCAAGCATACAGCCAAAGCTACCCAGGAGTTCATGAGTGCAAAAAAGTGGAACATTCTGCAATGGCCAAGTCAATCACCAGATCTTAACCCAATTGAGCATGCATTTCACTTGCTCAAATCCAGACTTAAGACGGAAAGACCCACAAACAAGCAAGACCTGAAGGCTGCGGCTGTAAAGGCCTGGCAAAGCATTAGGAAGGAGGAAACCCAGCGTTTGGTGATGTCCATGGGTTCCAGACTTAAGGCAGTGATTGCCTCCAAAGGATTCGCAACAAAATATTGAAAATAAAAAATATTTTGTTTGGGTTATGTTTATTTGTCCAATTACTTTTGACCTCCTAAAATGTGGAGTGTTTGTAAAGAAATGTGTACAATTCCTACATTTTCTATCAGATATTTTTGTTCAACCCTTCAAATTAAACGTTACAATCTGCACTTGAATTCTGTTGTAGAGGTTTCATTTCAAATCCAATGTGGTGGCATGCAGAGCCCAACTTGCGAAAATTGTGTCACTGTCCAAATATTTCTGGCCCTAACTGTATATGTATCAAAATACACAGCAATGTCTCACAACATATTCCAAGGATAGTGTGTTCCCCGGCCTGTCCCCACCAATGTTTTAGCATATATTCTGCCTAATTTGGATGCAGGGCCAACAATCCGGCCTGGTCGTCCAACCTCATAAAGGTTGTCCATCTAAATGTAACTCATGACCTTAAAACAGTGACAAGTTTCAGTGTGCAGTTGTAAAGAAATTCAATGCAGGTCACAGGCAGCATGGCATGGGGATGGACTGGGGAGTACAGGTGACATATAGTCCAGGGGACTGTACACTCCCTCCCCTTGCCATGCTGCATAAAACCTGTCAGTATAAGAAAGTGTTGGCCACACTGGGAATTCACATACATATGTCCAAGGACCAATCCCTAAAGAATGCTCCTCAAACAACATTTGTAAACTGTGTTTGGACCCACCATGTGGATGTTCCAACAATGTGTCGCCTGGTGGTTTACACACTAACACGAATAGGGGAAACTCCTGGCCAGCACAAATTGAGACGCTGGACTCCGGCGTAACCTCACTATATTATTGGATTAGGCTACTTTCACACTTCAATACTGCAATCAATGAGGCTGACCAATATTAATCAGCCTGCATTGGATCAAACTGATCCCTGCAGTTGGTTCCAAAACATCCATCACATCCGACATTCCCCAGGATCAGTTGATGTGAGTGTCCCAGCTGTTCTCCCCTGGTGCATCCCCTCAACACCCCTGTGTTGCCCCCTCCTCACACCTCTTGTCCACCCATGTTCAACCCTGTGTGTGATACCCTCAAGTCCCCTGTGTTCACCCCTCTTCTTCCGTGTGTGGACACCTCATGTCCCCCATTACTTGTCCGCCTTTTCCCTGTTGTGCTGCTTTGCTAACTTAAATATGTGGTTTCTCAGGTGTTCACGAAACCCCTTCCGGTTGCTGGGGCATCATGTATTTGCCAGAGGTGTTGATCCTGTGGACAGGACCTGCGTTGAAGTCACAGTCACAGTTCCGCTGTTGAAACGATGGTAAACTGTTAACGTGAGTGTGACGGCAGCACAGGTGCTGTACTGCAGTGGCAGACCTCTTCACAAACCGTGAGGCCCTGGCAAATGGCGGGTGCTCCGTCACAGTTCTGGCAACCTTTGGCTAATTGTCAAAACACTGACATTCCAGTTTGGCCAAGTGTTAACGTACTGACCATGGTCTGTTCCTACAAATCGGGGACAAGGACACAGCCAATGTCTTCTGTGAAGCTGCTCAATAGGGCCCCATGTTATGTATTTTTTTAATTCAAATCTTGGCCAAGGCGATGGTGTGCCCTAGAAATCCAACAGCCTTGTCTCCAAATATGGCCACATGCTGCCCTATGGCCAAACTACCATATTGACAGGCCAATAAATGGCAGCCATTTTGAATCTGGAAATGTGTCATGCTGGATTAGGGTGTGGCAAAGTATTGTCCATCCTCCTATTCTAGCCTGCATTTTTAAAAAAAAACATTTGGATTGTGTAAACTTGGATGACATTTACTGGCCATCCAATTTGGCACAATTGCAATACGGCTGGATGGGTCGCTAGATCAAAGCCCTGCATTTTGAAGTTTCTGGGGAAAAATTGGCTTCGCAAACATACGTGTGTGAATTTTGAAAAGACAACCCAACATATTACCGAACATCATACACTAAATCTAAAGACCCACACATGCCACAATGGCCCACAGATGTTGCACCATACACAGGGGAGAATTAACACCCAGCCTGAGGTTGCACCCCTAACTACAATATTACTTTAATTGTAGGTCAATGCAGCCATGCAGCAAGCCACATTGGCTAATGTGTCCACTATGAATACCAAACACATACATTGAGCATGTGTTGTTTTTTGATTAAACAAGGCCACATATCTTGCCAGTGTAGTGTCCCTCGTGTAAACAATAATTTTGTGGCCCACACACATTACATGCATACAACATTAGTCTCGGCATCCAACCTGACGTTGTAGCATTGATTAAAATGGGCTAAAGACAAGAGGCACACAATGAAAATTTCCAAACACAATGTTGAAAACCTGTCTGTTCCAAACGTTGACCTAGTGCTTTCAAACCCAGATGCCGAGGAATCTTCTTCAGAGGATGATCAACACCCTGGCCCATCTGGAGTTGCCCCCCAGAACCCACCCCTACAGCAGCCAGCAGGGACACCCTCGGGCACCAGCAATGAGGAGGAGGAGGAGGCTGATGCAGCATCATGGGAGGACTGGCTGCACTCCGATAGCGACCTGCCATCACCACCCTCAACACAGGAGGCTTTGGAGGAGGAGGAATGGTCTGGGAGGGATGATGGCCCACCGTCCAGCCCGGGCCCTCTTTTGCCAACAGGCCACATCATCTGGCCACAGAGCCCCAGCCCGCCCGTTACACCACCTCCAAGCATTTCCAGCTCTGTGCCCAGCCCAGGGGTGGACATGTCCCCAGAGCCAGCAGAGGATGCTGTGCGGGCCCCAACAGGCCCTGTGGAGGAGGCGAGGGCTGAGGAGGATAGGGCCCCAGACTTCACAGACTATGGTGGAAAGTGTGTATTGCTGGGGTATACACCCTGCATACTGGAGTTATTATTGTGTTAATCAACAGAGTTTTGTTTGCAAGGGTCTAACTGATATGTTTTCATAAATGTTTGTGCAGATGGTGAACGTGCAGGCTCAGCTGGTTGGAGTCTGAGTCCATCCCCATCCACCCCTGATAGTGGTGAGGGTGAGGAGCAAGAGCGTAAGTACCATATATTGATTTGGACTTTGTACAAAAAACCATGTACGTTCCCACAGTAAAAGTGTTCTTCATCAACATACAGGTGTCCCTACTGTCGTGGAAGATTTGGAGGCACAGGTCCACTTCCTACAACAGCTGCAGTCGGCCATTGAACAGCATCTGCGAGAGCTGGGCCGCCTACTTTACATGCTGTCTGGGCGCCAGCAACAAGATGGTGGGCTCCCATAAGGGTGAGGGAATGTGACCCTCTAACACTCCATGCGGACATGAGGGAGTGTTGTCCATGTTGGATACCAAAAACATTTTTTTCTGCCATGTTGGCATTCTTTGTTTGTTTTTTTTGCCCCTGTTGGGCTCTTTTCTTATAGTGTCCACATTGACATTGGATTGTGTTGTGGTACCATGTGGCTCTTTTATAGTGTCAAATTTGCATGATTGTTTGTGGCTACCATGTTGGGCTCTTTTCTTATAGTCTCCAACATTTGGAGACTCACAAGCAAGTTGTGGTTGTTCCTACACTGAAACACAAATGCGTACTTGTTGTGCTGGGTATTGCCCGTTTTAACCAACCTATTAAATGTCTAAACCAAATCTGTAAGTCAGTGCGTTTCTGAACGGACACAATTATTTCCATGTTATGGGAGGTTCATGCTGGTCTTTAAGGGCATCATGGCCAAATCATTGCCTCAACCGGTTGAGGCAGAGGAAGGGGTCCATAACACATGTTGTGACACAAGGTGCACATTGTGAGCATGCCGTCTGTCGACCAAACAACCACCCAAGCTTTATTTGGAAAGTGATACTAAAATTTGGAAATGCTGTAACACCATCAACCATAAATGTGGATGTAGCCTTTGAATCTGCCAGCTGTTTACTCCCCCTCCACCATTAATATTGGCCCATTTTTGCACAACATACAATCATGGTGAGGACACTTCTGCGGCCTTGTGGGTACACCAATAAGTAGTGAAGGCTACTGCTGCATACAAAAGGTTTAAGTATAATTGCCCTCTACATATGTACGTGTTGCTAGATCCAGCATGTGGCCTACTATACATGGTCAGCGTCAAACATTTTTTAGTCAACTTGCAACCACCATGGCAAAATCAGGGACAACATATTTAAGGTGTGTGAACAGAAAGTATATTTAAATTCAAATTAATGCCGGATTCTCCGTTGACAACAATGTGAAAAATAAAATAGTAAGACTATTTGGTCAACATAAACAAAATATCCATTGTTGCACTAAGGTCCCAAAAAAGAAAACTGGCAGGGTGGTTAATGGCAAATTAACATCAAAATAAAACATCCCAAAAACCGGGAAAGTAGACACGAAACAAAAAAACTATAAGTCCTGATAATGGGGCTGAAAATAAAAATACCCTTCCGGGTAGAAGCGGTTGTCCGGCCGCTGAGGTGGGTTCAAAGCCCCTCGGCGAGGCATGTGCTGGCCTTGGCCAGGTGGTGGTGGTTGCATAACCTGTGGAGGAGAGCCCATGTACTGCCAGGCGGGTGGGTTGGCTGGTGGCTGGGGAATGGGAGCAGGGAAAGTTGATTCTGCCGTCAGATTCCCCAAACGGGCCTGGTCCATTACCAGCAGGATGACTCTCTCACAATGCTCCCTTTGCTCCATGGAAAAAGTGGGGAGACGCTCACCCACCACCGCAGCAAAGGGGCATTGTGGCTCACGGACCTGCTGTGTCAGCACCTGCTCTGCCAGTGCGACCAGGTCAGGTCCTGAGGCCGGTGGTGCATTGCGTGGGCGGCCCCGGGGGCGTGAAAATGGCATAGGGGGACGGCTGGCCGCTGACGCATCCTCTTCAGTAGGCAGAGATGGTGGCGGCTCAGGAGACTCCGACACAGACCTTGAAGAGGGACCTTCAAGCGGATCCTACATGTTGAAAGGAAGAACATATGAGCAAACATGCCATCACACTTTTTGTGACATTTTTTACATAAAGGATCAAGTTACATGTATGTCACTAACCCACATTGTGCCTGATGTTGTTGCAAATTGCCTGACAGGGCCTTACAGCTTGTGCCAATAACTCAACACTCACACCTGTGTGCAAATCGAGTGATTGCTAACATTGTAGGTGGTTTGAAAAGCCTTAAGCAAGATGGGAGGCCTATCGGGTCTATTGTTGCCTTCTCTACATTGTAAACTGGGATATGATTGTTGGCAATAATGTGTATGCTGTGAGCCTTTTTTGAAGATTGGGCTAGGTGACCGACTTACATTTTCCCCCTCCACGGCATCAACCACATTGCCCTGTTGTGGCTGGGCGAACTCCTCGATATCCAGGGGTGGCCGTGGCTCCTGCTGCTCCAGGGTGAAAAGGAGCTGGTCATAATACCATAAGGTTGGGGTGTACACATCCCCCGCTGCCATGCCCGACCGCCGTGACTGGAGGACTTTTTTGTGTTTCTTCCCAAACACTGTCTTTAGGTGCTGGATCTTCTTTTTAATGTACTCAATGTCCAGTTCTTGCCCTGGCAGATATTGGGGGCGACCACCAGGAGCCTCTCATAGGCCGCATTGCGGAGGGCCCTGTTGGTGTACCCAACCGCTCTAGTTTGCCACAGGCAGGGGTTCTCCCTATAGGCCTCAATCAGGGCACTTATATAATCCCTATTTGGGTGGGGCATCTGCAAAACAAATAATAAATTCAATCAGTAAAAATCACTGGGGCACATGGTCCAAACCATGTTTAAAATAACAGCCACAGGATGATAAGTCACCTGGCATGATCAAGGTGAAAAGCCCCAGCTCAATAACACAACAACACACTTGCTTAGACCAACAATGTTGCTCAAGTCACTGGGATGTGTGCTGTTGTGACAGTGACAATCCATACTTTGTGCCTGGAGTCCCATATAATAACCTGAAGTTTAGATGGCTCAGTCTCATCAAATGATGTAAACATACCTTGACTTTATCAAACACAGTGTGTAGACTGTAACACTTTGCAAAGCAAAAAAGATTGCTGGCTGCTCTCTATCACACTTGTGTCAAGGGACACACAAAAGAGCAGGTCCAACACACATGTTCACAATGCACTATTTATCCGAATTCATCCGACAGCTGTTGGACTTGACAGGTGCGATATGCATAGACATCGCAATTGCCACGCCTGGTATAGGACGTAACAGCTGCGCTGGGTGTGGTCGTGCGGTTTCAGCCACGCCTGCCATGGAACATAGCCCCGGCGTTGTCTGTGGTACAATGGTTCACCACGCCTGTTTGGAGGGCGTAACATCGTGTTGGTGTGTGGTTTAGCGTGGAGGAGACACGCCTGTTTGGGGGACGTCTCGCCTTGTCATTGGCTAGGGCTTGTATATATAGGGTTTCCTGGAGATGCACAATGTCTTTGCTGCGGAGTTGCTGCCGGTATGTACTTGGAGATTCCGCATGTGAAACATTTGGAATGGGGGTCACTATAGCGTTGTCCAAAGAGATATGACAGGTTTTTTGTTTTTAACACCCTCTGCTGTTTCCATGATGTTATTTTTTTTTTTTTCATTTTGAAAATTTCCTTATGTTGCAAAATACAAGGACTGAAGCATTGGCTTGTTGCATTGAAGTCATCGGGACAAAGTTCTTATTTTCGGTGGCTTGACATTGGAGTGACACCCATCTCAGCGACCACTGCATGTGAGTTATTATTGTGTGTCTGTAGTGTTGCTTTTTCCATACATATGGTCCTCCATGTGTGTGATGTTCATGGTATTTGCGTTGTTCATGCTGTAGAAAGTGTGATGTGGGTAGTGAGCTAAATGTGTGTAGGGCTTTTTCTGTATTGTATTTTGTTGTGCAAGGCATTTAGCCGTGTAAAAACATGTGGCCTTCCTCAACACCTTCATTGATACTGTATGTGTTGTGGGGTTTTAGTACATCTTTTCAACATGTGTAGTGCACCTGTAGATATTTCGCCAATGTCATGCTCCTTAGTGGTTCCTTTTTTGATGTTCACATTGTAGTCAAAGCACCTTTGTGCGTAGGCACCGTTGTAAACATAATTTTGCCTCATAACAGCATGAATCCAGATCAACGTGCCGTGGTGGGGGCTGCCTTACTGGTGCAGGCAGCACGTGAGGAGGATGAGAGGGTGGAGAGACGCAGGAGGAGACCATGACGCATCTGGGCCAGGGAGTGGCTGCAGCAGCGCGATCAGCATTCCCACATTCGCCTTCTGCACCAACTTCGGGACGACTTCCCACGTGACTTCCAAAATTTCCTCCGGATGACAGATGAGACCTTCCAAATCTTGTTGGCAGCAGTGTACCCGCTCATCAGACGGCAGGATACTATAATGCGTCCAGCAGTGCCTGCGGAGGAGAGGTTGGCCGCCACACTGCGCTTTCTCGCAACAGGTCGCACCATGCAGGACTTGGTATACTCGTCTGCTATCTCACGTCCCCTCCTTAGCCAACTCATCCCGGAGACATGTGAGGCTATACTGCGGGCTCTAGCTCCTACTTACATGCGTTTGCCCCAAAACCCTGAAGAATGGCTGGCCACTGCCGCAGAATTCAGCCAGAAGTGGCAATTCCCAAACTGTGGGGGTGCCATAGATGGTAAACATATTAGGATCACACAACCACACAACAGTGGGTCTTTTTTTTATAATTATAAATCCTATTTTAGTATTGTTTTGATGGCAGTGGTGAATGCTAATTATGAATTTGTGTCGGTGTCAGTGGGCACAAATGGGAGGGTGTCTGATGGCGGGGTTTTTGACCAATCGTCGTTTGGCCAGAAACTGAAAACTGGCCGTCTCAATTTGCCACCCCCAAATCGCACCTGTGGAAACCTGAACTTTGTGTTCCTGGCGGATGAGGCCTTCCCACTACATCCAAATTTGATGAAGCCATATCCCCAGAGGCATCTCACTGGCAACCAACGAATTTTCAACTATCGGCTTTCCCGGGCACGGCGAGTGGTGGAGAATGCCTTTGGCATTATGGCTAGCCGTTTCCGGATTTTCCACACGGCCATTAATATGAAACTTGAATCTATTGACCTTGTAGTTCTGGCCTGTTGTGTGCTCCATAATTTTCTAAGACGCCGGGATCGCCAGGCCTACACACCACCAAACTTGAGGACCGCATTGACTCCAGCAATGGTGAGGTGGTGTTGGGGGGCTGGGTGCTGATGCCCCACAGAAGGCAGGACTACAGCCATTAGGGGGTGGAAGCAGCCGCCAGGACACACAGGAGATGAGGGACCGGTACTGCCAGTACTTTAATGGTCCAGGGGCTGTGAGCTGGCAACACAACCTCCCGTAATTAATAGTGTGCCATGGGGACTTTTGCATAGCACAGTTTCACTGTGTCCTGCAGCTCAGGGTTGGAGGCAGGACATGTGTCCCTTTTTTTTTTTGTGGTGAAGAGGTGTGATTTTGATTGAAAATACCCAGATTTAGGGAAACTTTATTTAATGTTTTGAAGAGGGCCAGGCCTTGCCCATTTAAGGGGAGCTATGTGTTGCAGACATACCTCTTGTCTGTGACATGAGCCAGAGGATTTGGCTTCTTGGTGCATGTTGGCACTATTTTTTTAATTTGTGTTGAAGGGCCCGGCTTATGGGTCCTGTGAGAGACGGGCGGGACCAGGACCCACATACCTCCCCAAAGGCCCTTGTGACAGTGGTCACATTTTTGTTTTGTAGCACCTAGGGACAGAGTTAGGACTGTCTCGACCAGGGCCTACCGTGAAGTTGGTGAGGCAGCTTAATGTGCGTTTTTTGGCTAAAACGTATAAACCAAAAGGCCCTGATTTTTGTCAAGCACTTGTTATTTGCTACATTGTTTTTGTAGGCAACCGGATTAAATACACACACGCATATGTTGGACCACATATATGGTGGTCCCAACACAAGTGTTGCAAAGCACAGTACAGAGGACCCAAACATTATGGCACCAGGAACAATGAATGTTGAGAGGCGCTTTGCCTCCTTTGCGTTGTCATACATTTTACCCACAATCCCGCTTGACAACACATGCGCTTTGTCACACACTTTAAATCAAACATCAGCAACAGCACACAGCAAACACACATGCGTTTCACAGGCGTTTGCAACAAAAACAGTCATGCCGCACACACAGCTCGCTACAGGGTGGGTCATTGACGGATCGCCAAAACGACAACAATTGAGCAACGCATAAGTGATCGTATTCTGCACGCCGCACCAAGGGGGATAGCGGTTTCTACCTTTTCAGCAATCAACTGATTTTTTGTGGTAGAGCACATCGTGTTTAATACATGTACATTGCGACCAACATCACAGGACATTCTGGAGATGAGGCCGCCATGTTTCAAAGGACATCTGACCAATGAGGACACAGTACTGACCACCAATGGTGTAGTGAGGGGCGCGGCTTGGACACCATGTACCACGCCTATGTGCTCCAATTAAACATTGGAAAACGCCCACATTTGCCATAACATCGTTTAGGAGGTTTCTGTGTGACTGTTTGCTGAACGATGTCCACAGATGATAAGTGCATCGCTCATCCGACCGCTGGATCGCTGCATCAGAGAATCGTCTTAGCGATGTCTGTGGGTGTAGCGTTGTGATGAACGATCTCACACATCGTTCGGACGATGTGCAAATCTGACATCGTTTACGACATCGTTATCTATATCTTACCGTGTGACGGCCGCTGTAGTGTGAGGTCTGCAGTATCTTGAATGATTCACACAGTGTGCTTTTCAGGATACCCTTTTTTTTTAGCCTATTCTACAATGGGGGCAATGGAAAAGCGCACCCTCATGAGCACAAAAAGAATTGACATGTTCAAAAATACAGAGCATGTGAACGCTACATCGGGAAATGCATTGACTTGGCTGGGGAGCCAAACGTCACTGCATTTCACTGGATTTACGGATCCTCAAAAAAACGCAGCGTGTGAACGTAGCCTCATATGGTGGAGTTCTGTTGTGGCATTTGGTTTGAGAGGGTGTGTATTATCACATGGTTAATGAAGAGAGACACAAGGAGTCTCTTGAGTGCGATATGTTTGTCTCGTCTCAGCTCTGTGGTAAAAATGGTCAGCATTAACTAGGACTTCTGGCCTGGGCCCTACTAGAAAAGGCTGACATTAGTCTGGCTTCACATTAGCGTTTTCAAACGCAGTGTATGTTGCAGATAAAAAGATTTCAATACGCAAGCGTATTGCGCACCTATGTTTATAATGATGTGCGCAATTGTCCGCAGTCACCTTATTTGCAGTGCGTATGAGTACGTATGCGTACGATGTCAACAAATTTCTGCGCTCCCGGAACGCAACATGTTGCATTTTTTGGGTGTCTAAATATCTGCAAGCATGCACATGCGTACGCTTGCGGATAAATCTTGCATTATTCACTATGCGTACGCAAGCGAACGCAAGCAATTGCGGATGTATGCGTAGCGTACGCATGCGTACTAAACACGGCGCATGCCCGGAAAGAGATACACAGCACCGCCCATCTCCCTCCCATATCCCTGCCCACCAACAAAGCCTTATACTTGGTTTCTGCACATTGCATGGCACCTTATGGATTCTCTGCCTGCTGGACCTCATGTGCTAGACCTCATGTGCTTCACCTCTCTGCACTTCCTTGATCTCTGTCAGCGCTGGATACCGTCCCTGATCTGCGACCGTGGTGGGCATCTGTCCCTACTGGTAAAGTATAGCGATCGTTATTGTTTATTTTCCATAGTGTTGGTATTTCTGTACAAGATTGTTGGCTTATAATAAACACTACCCTCCCTTCCAAAAATGGCTTGGTTTTGGCTGTCTTTTGTTTTTCTCCACTTCATACCCATGTTTTTTCAAAGGGACATAGTGTTATGTGCTATACGGCCCCTAACGGTTTTGTTTACTGTTTTTAAACTTTTCATATGTCCATTTTGCACATTTCTTCACGTTTGTGTGTACTGTTGTCAGCTTATATACCACTTGGTGTCCATATGTATTGATGTTATGGTGTAATGTCGGTTATCTGCCTGTAGTCTGCTAGGTACCATTTTGTGTCCATATTGCTCCAGGTTGTACTGTATCTGTCTGCACTCTGCTACAGTACCTACCATTCAGTCTCCCTATAGCTTCATGGTGTTGTGTTTCTTGCCTGTAGTCTGCTACATACCATTCAGTCTCCCTATAGCTTCATGGTGTTGTGTTTCTTGCCTGTAGCCTGCTACATACCATTCAGTCTCCCTATAGCTTCATGGTGTTGTTTTTATTGCCTGTAGCCTGCTACCTACCATTCAGTCTCCCTATAGCTTCATGGTGTTGTGTTTCTTGCCTGTAGCCTGCTACATACCATTCAGTCTCCCTATTGCTTCATGGTGTTGTTTTTATTGCCTGTAGCCTGCTACATACTATTCAGTCTCCCTATAGCTTCATGGTGTTGTGTTTCTTGCCTGTAGTCTGCTACCTACCATTCAGTCTCCCTATAGCTTCATGGTGTTGTGTTTCTTGCCTGTAGCCTGCTACATACCATTCAGTCTCCCTCTAGCTTCATGGTGTTGTTTTTATTGCTTGTAGCCTGCTACATACCATTCAGTCTCCCTCTAGCTTCATGGTGTTGTGTTTGTTGCCTGTAGTCTGCTACCTACCATTCAGTCTCCCTATAGCTTCATGGTGTTTTGTTTCTTGCCTGTAGCCTGCTACATACCATTCAGTCTCCCTATAGCTTCATGGTGTTGTTTGTATTGCCTGTTCATCATCTATTTGTCTCCTTGAGTTAGTAGTTAATACTTTTTCCATGGTCCAGTAGGGCAGACAGTGTCTCATTATTGAGTGACCCATTTTTTTATCAGGATTCTGTAGTTTAAGTTGTAGCATTGTATATACTGTAAATTGCCCTACAGTACAGGTAATGACATAATCGAAGAAAGTAACGTGTTCCTTTTTCTTTGGTTTTCTATCCCTTTCTAGTGATTTGTGAATCTACAAGGAAATATACTGATATTCCTGTGGTGCTGTTGGTCCGTGGTTCTGTTGGTGGTGGTGCTGGTGATCTGCCAAATCCGGACTTTGTCCATCCTGGTAAGTAATGTGCATCATCTGTTTCTCTCCTTGAGTTGGTAGGTAATACTTTTTCCATAGTCCTGTAGGGCACACAGTGTCTTGTTGAGAAGTTTAAATAAGGATACTGTAGTTTCTAGCATTCTATATACTGTAAATTGCCCTACAGTACATAATCGAAGAACGTAACGTGTTCCTTTTTTCTTTGGTTTTCTCTCCCTTTCTAGTGATTTGTGAATCTATAAGCAAATATACTGACGTTCAGCTTTTTTCTGCTCCAAACGCCGTAATACCCAGTTCTAGTTGCTGTAGATCAATTTGTTTAAATAATGGCTGATTCAGATTATGTGGCCGATGAACAGAATGTACTCCATACTCCGGAGGTTGGTTTTTAACGGGTGTGTGTGATTGACAATATGTTTCATCTACATTTTATAATCATTATTTACATTTTTTTATAGGACTCCTCTACTGAAGGTGACGTTGAGTCCAGTGAGCAAGACTCATCACAGAGTCAGCGTGATGATGGTGCAGAAGCCGAAGAACATGTAAGTGTAGTTTTAAACCAAAAAAAAAATGCTATTGTAATGTGGATTTTGAGATTTGTTATTTTCTCGTCATTGTAGTTTCCACATGAGCTAGGCGGTAAACGATTCATAGACAACGACAAATTTATTCCGCTGATCCAAGAAAGGCTGCCATTGTGGGACTCGCGTGACAAAAGGCATTCAGACGCATTACTATGTAGAAGACTTTGGGATGAGGTTGGAAAAGCCATGTGGCCAGTGTGGAACCTTGCTACCAGCAAAGAGCAAAGACTCTTTGGTAAGTTGATTATCATACAGAACTTTGAGGTGTATACTTATGAAATGTTGTATGGAAATGTTATGTTCCACTAATTTATTTTTTTGATTACAGTGAAGAGTTTGAAGGTTTGGTGGCGCTCCATGAAGGATCGTTTTAATAAAGATCTGCGTGAGGAACAAAAAGTGCGGAGCGGCTCAAGAGCAACTTTAAAATTATATATGTACCACAATCAAGTAGCGTTCCTTCGAGTCACGAATGTAAGTTTTAATTTTTTTTTTGTTTGTTTTCTTTTTCTTTTGTAAGGTCGCATTGGTTTTAAAAAATAATTTATTAGTAATTTTTTGTGTATAACAGTTTGTTCAATTCTTGCAGGTTTCATTTGCTTTGTATAAAATTGATAATTTCTTCATCTTTTTATATCGTTTTCTAACAGGACTTGGAGCAGCACAGCAGACCCCGCAGCAACATCTCAAAACCTTCAGAGCGCCACTGAAAACATGTCGCACACAAACCCTAGTGAGGGTGAAACAGCTACCTCTACTCAATCTGGGGCTCAGGTAGCCGGCAGTACTGATTATCCCCTCTCCCAGGCCTCTTTTGCTGGTTTTGGGGGAACTCAACGCCAGCGACAGAAGGCCTGGGAGAGATCAGTCATGCCCGAGTTTGTGCATTTAACTTCCAACTTCCATGAAAGGATGAGTGTGCTGGCTCAGTGCATAGAAAAAGGTTTTGCAAACATGCAAACTATGTTCTGGAAGTGAACAGGCGACTAGATCGCACTGAAGGGGACCTTCAAAGACCGGCAAGACATTTTTTTGCTTCTATGCACAGGTGCGTGACGGATAATCTAGAACCTGATTTCCAGATTAACGTTATGACTGCATGTCAGGATGCCTTTAGAGCTGCAACTGCCGCTGCAGACACAGCAGTTCGGTTACCATAGACCGCAAACCGCATACTACACGACAACTAGTCCTAACGTTGACTTACACAACCGGTACAAACACAGACTCGTTGGCAGGCTCCAACATCACATCCAAATCAAGGGCTACCTTTATCAGGAAAAACGTTGTTGACAGCAACTCAGCCAACACCGCCACCACCACAACCAACACCACCATCACCGCTAGACATTGTTCTGGTGGTACCCACTTCCAGTGAACTAGCGGCATCAAAAACACAAGCAAGTAATGTGCATGGACAATGTAATCCTTATGGGGAGCGTAGCAGCCTAACTACCAAGAAAAAAAAAGGTGCTTGTACCACAACAAACTTATTGAAACTAACACTCCAATGAGACTTGAGAAAGGGAAAAGGAAAAAGGGATGTAAACAGCCAACATCCAAGAAAAAGGATAGTTCTCATTCAAAGGAACAGGTGAAAGAAGGCCCCTCTACAGCACAGCCAAGTAAATAAGTTGGAAGACCGCGTAAAGTAAAAGATACACCACTACTACTACCAACAGCACCATCTCCATCTAACATATCTCTACTAAGTGTGTCTCCTATGCCAGCATTTTCAGTAGGATCAAATTTGTCATTGTTGTCGGATGTTTCATTCCCATCACATGTGCCATCCAGCTTGTTTGGTTCTCAGACTTTAACATCATCACCAGCTGTGTGTACCGCGCTTCAATTGAGTGCTATTGGATCTCCAACTTATACTCCTTTACCAGAACTTGATAACAGTTTCACAGACACTGTACTTCGATTTACAGCACCTACTACTCCTGTCTCCCATCCTCTGGACATAACCTGGACTGTTAATTCCGCCTGCAGGAGCAGCACCAGCACCACCACTACTACTACTACATACACTTCCTTATAAATTTTGCACTTTGAATGTTTATGGTTAATAAAAATCTTTTTTTCACTTCAATTGGATTGAATTATTGACTACTTTAATGTTAAGTTTAGGCATTAGATTTGAATAGTTAAATTTACTTAGGGGTTTTTAAAAAAATGCTTGGTCTCATAGTTTATTGTCAGCACGGCTGAGAATAAAGTTTGAGTCTATTTCACCATTACATCACAGCCAATAGATACTTACAGTCCTGAAGGTGGGAGAAACGATGTAGTTGCACAGTAGCCTACCTTCGTTCTGCATGATATGTGCATCAATGTGTTAAGTGACACTTCACACACATCGTTCAACATGAATTGGCATATACACGCATTACATTATCAAAATTACACAATATGCACTAATGATAGTATTATACACTAAGCACGAAAATAAAGGTAACCGTTGAGTGACAGATCATCCAGGAGTCTCCTGCAGCACTCCATGAAGGAAGGTTTCTTAAGGTAAATAGCTAGTTCGGTCCTGTATCTGTCATTGAGATGGTCTACAAAATGTTGACAATTTGTAACATGCATGTTGTCAACATTTTACATATTTTCGTAGATATAACATATTTGTGGCAGCGAGGAACGTCTAGGTGGTGTGATTCTGCATTACAATGAAAACTGTTTGTTTCCTCCTACTCTATCACACCCCCTCCCCTATTCCCTGTAAGGCCCGCGCCCAGGATGTTACAGGGCCGCCTTCACCTCACTGTCCACTATTGGAATGACACCCCCAGCCCCTAATGTCACCACCCACCAGTCTGCAAAACATCGGTCCCCATTGCACTGATACAAGGTTCCGAAACCGCTGCTGGGAAACTGATTCCGGCACACTGTGTCAGTCCAGCCGGGGTATTGTGCTGGAGGTCTGGAGAGATCAGGCGACGGGCAGCGATCCGTCTCCAGACCCCAGGAATACACGCTACTGTAGCTGTAGTAGTAGGGATACTCTCTTTATAGTAAAAGGATCTCAATAATGGGCCACTCTAGTGAGATAGTTTTATTCTCTGACAATCAATTATAAGACAAATAATTGAAATTCAACAAATTTATTAAGTTGAACGTCAAAAAAATATAGTCTCAACAGTTAAATTGTGAGAAATTAAAAAAAAAAAAAATTGTGTCTGTTTTTAAATTAATGGTAGTTCCCAGTATACGGCACTTTGAGGCCAGCAAGCCAAAAGCGCACTCCACTGTTCGTCTAGCCCGTGTCAGTCTATAATTGAAAATCCGTTTTGTGTGATTCAAGTCACGGCTGGAGTAGGGCTTGACAAGATTGGCACACATTTGAAATGCCTCGTTCCCAACCACAACAAAAGGCATAGGTGGTCCATCACTGTTTGGAAGTGGTCGTGGCGGTGGAATGTTGAAAGTATTTGAATAAAGCTTTTTTCCCATGTCAGAGTCTTTGAATGTTTGTGAGTCGTTTGATCGTCCAAATTGACCAACATCAACAGCTACAAAACAACAGTCTGCGTCAACAATGGCCATTAGGACAATGGAAAAAATTTCTTGTAATTAAAGCACTCGGATCCACTTCCAGGCGGCTTCAGGATCCTCACATGTTTCCCGTCCACAGCCCCACGCAGTTGGCGAATTGACAAATGTCCTGGAATCTTGCCGCTTTATCCAGCCAAAGTTGTGTGGTGGGTTGAGGGAGAAATTCTTCAAGCAGGTCTTGACATATTGCCCGACAGGTATCTGCTACTATCCCACTGAGAGTCGACAATCAAAGCCGAAACTGGAAATGAAGCGAAGAAAGCGTCTCTCCAGTCGCAAGGAAGCTGTTGAACAACCAAATTGTAAAAGAAAGTTAATGATAATACAATTTAATAGATTACAAAGATTGCATTTTTAAAGATTTTGCAACATAATTTGATACGTACGGCAGGGTCACCAGAAGACGTTCCTCCGCTGGAATCGATCGGCATAGCTGGGTGTCCTGTCTGCTGATGGTTCCTCTGACACGATGTAGCAAACCGTCAAAGCTGTCCTGGGACATATGGGTGTAGTCATGGAACTTCTCCGGGTTGTCTCTAAGTTCCTGGTACAGCGAATAGTACACTCCACGACTCTCTCTGACTTCAACAATGGGATGTCTCCAAAAACGACAACGAAGGCGTCTCCTGCGTCTTTCTCTACGACGATCCTCTTCACAGGCGATGGCAAAGGAAATAGCACTGCTCATGGAAAAATCAAGATCCGCTTAGAAACTCTCAAAGCCGAGATCCATCTTGCCTGCGATGCAGCAGCAGCAGCAGGGTCTACTTATACAGTGGCCTTAAGCCACTCCCTGAGGGCGGGATCTGTCAAAAAACGCGCAGAAAAGTGCGGATCTAGTAAAAAGGATTCTCGTACGCATGCGCCTAAAAAACTTAAACGCAAGCAAAAACGCATTCGTACGCATGCAAACGCAGCGTTTTAGCCAAACTTGTGGATGACATTGCGGACAATATACCATGCGTTTCTATGCATTTTTACATGCGTATCCGCATGCGCATGGTCCGCTGCGATCACACACGCTAATGTGAAGCCAGCCTTAGTGAGGACTTGTGTGTTGAGAGGGACCAACATTAAGGCCTTGTGCCCACACTGCCTATTTGCTGCGTTTTTATCATGTTTTGCCAGATTTGTAAAATCTGCAACACAATAAAGTCCTAGCAGAATGTATGTGAAATCTCAAATGTTGTGCCCATGCTGTTTTTTTTTCCACTGCGGAAAAATACACAGCATGTCAATTATTTCAGCATTATTTCTGCAAAAACGTAGCAAATCCCTATGCTTTATGAAATGTTCAAAAATAATTTCTGGTCTTGAGCTCGCTCTCACTCTCATGAATTTCTCAGTTTCATGTGTCTGGAAGTAAATAAATAAAAAAAAAGAGTGTAAACGCATCTTGGGCATATGGATGTTTTTGGTGTGTTTTTCTGCCAGAAGGTGAAGAAGTGTAGAGGCCTTAATGCCACGTTACACACACAGATAATTGTGCAGAGATTGTTCACAGATCTCTGGTTGCAGTGAAATCATGGACACATTGTTACATTTGTACACGGCCACAAAATGGAACAATGTGTCCATGATTTCACTGCAAACAAAGATCTGTGAACAATCTCTGCACAGACATCTGTGTGTGTGATGTGCCCTTTAGCTTCGTACAAGTCTTTTCTTTGGCGGCCGTCACACGCTTCAATATCGTTAGCGATATTGTTAGCGATCACGTTCATCGCGCGATCGCTAACAACACATGCTCACATCGCTGGTGAGGTGTCACACAGACAGACTCACCAGCGATGTGGAGAAGCGAGATCGCTGGTAACTATGGTACACATTGGGTTACTAGGCGCCGCGCGACGCTTAGAAATCCCGACGTTTACCATAGATACCATCTCCCAGCATAGGCTCTGCCGCTGGGAGATCGTTCATCGTGGTGTCACACACCACGATGAAGCAGATTGTTAAATCGTTCATCGCTAGATATGAGCTCCGGCTCTCATATCTGCGATGTCACGATCAAGCGATTTTACATTGTAAAATTGCTTGATCGCACGCAGCGATGCACAAACGATATCGCTTAAGCAATCAAAAAGCAGATCGCTTAAGCGATATCGTGCAGGACATTGAAGCGTGTGACGGCCGCCTATGAATGATTCAATTATACAGACACAGGACATCACTAGGTTCAGTTTTTCCCCAGTTTGTTGACAAACATCATTTTTCCCATCAGACCCAAATAAATTAAACTTGCTTTCATCACTAAAATTAACTTTGGATCACTTCTCCTCTGTCCGCACAACATGTTTTTCACCAAAGGTGAGTCTAGCCTTTTATAATAATAATAATAATAATAATAAAAAAGCTTTATTTATATAGTGCCAACATATTCGGCAGCGCTTTACAATGTAGGGTTAGAGTACAGAAAATATACAGTAAGTAATTACAGTAGAGAACAAATACAGTACAATAATTGGATACAAAACAATAGGCATAGAATCAATGTAACAAAGAAAATACAAGAAATAAAGCAAGAAATGAAGGTGACCCTGCTCAAAAGAGCTTACAATCTACAACTGGATAGGAGTTGCACAAGGTATAGGGGCTTATTGCACTGATGGTCCAAGCATCTTGAGAAAATGGGGCATAGAACTAAGCTTACATGGATGGTCATTATACAGTCTGTGTAGACCGTTTTGGTTTGGTGGAGTTTGTAGAAGAGTAATGTCCAGAGGGATAGCCCATTCACTGTCTACAGTACAAAGGACTTCTATTAGGGAGTATGATGGGCCGCCTTAAAAATATGCGTTTTTAGGGATCGTCTGAAGCCATGCAAGTTGTGTATAGTCCTGATTTCTTGGGGTAAAGCATTCCAGAGGATTGGTGCAGCTCTGGAGAAGTCTTGGAGCTGGGAGTGGGAGGATCGGATTAGTGCTGATGTTAGTTGAAGGTCATTTGAGGAACGTAGAGAACGGGTGGGGTGATAGACAGAGATGAGGGAGGAGAAGTAGGGCGGTGCTGCACTGTGAAGAGCTTTGTGGGTGAGAACAAGCAATTTGAATTTGATTCTGTAGTGTACGGGCAGCCAGTGCAGTGACTGGCACAGAGCAGAGGCATCTGAGTAACGATTGGCCAGATGGGTGATCCTGGCTGCTGCATTAAGGATGGACTGGAGAGGAGAAAGTCTGGTGAGGGGGAGGCCGCTTAATAGAGAATTGCAGTAGTCAAGGCGGGAATGGATTAGGGCCACGGTGAGGGTTTTTGTTGTTTCCATGGTGAGAAAGGGGCGGACTATAGAGATATTCTTCAGGTGTAAGCGACAGAAGCGGACGAGAGATTGTGTGTGGGAGGAGAAGGAGAGATCGGTGTCAAACATAACACCCAGACAGCGAGCCTGCTGCCTAGGCGTTATCGTGGTGCCGCAAACTGAGAGAGAGATGTCCGATTTAGGGAGGTTAGTGGATGGGGGGAGCAGAAGAAGTTCAGTTTTGGAAAGGTTTAGTTTCAAATAGAGAGTGGACATGATATTGGAAACTGCAGCTAGACAGTCATTGGTGTTCTTTAATACCGCAGGGGTAAGGTCGGGCTGAAGTGTATAGTTGTGTGTCATCAGCATAAAGATGGTACTGAAAGCCAAATCTGCTGATGGTGCGTCCAATCAGGACTGTGTAGAGAGAGAAGAGGAGAGGGCCAAGGACTTAACCCTGAGGGACTCCAATAGTGAGGGGAAGAGGGGAAGAAGTGGGGCCAGCAAAAGATACACTGAAAGAGCGGTCAGAAAGATAGGAGAGAGCCAGGAGAGAGCAGTGTCCTTTATGCCAATGGAGTGCAGCATAGAGAGTAGGAGCTGATGGTCGACAGTGTCAAAAGCTGCAGAGAATCAAGGAGAATAAGCAGAGAGTGGTCACCATTACGTTTTGCTGTCAGAAGGTCATTGGTCACTTTGATGAGGGCAGTTTCTGTAGAGTGAAGGGGGCGGAAACCAGACTGTAATGGATCTAGAAGAGAGTGAGCGGAGAGGTAACGGATGAGGCGGGAATAGACCAGGTGCTCTAACAGTTTAGAGATGAAGGGGAGATTGGAGACTGGTCTGTAGTTATTTGTGCAGGTTGGGTCGAGAGTGGTTTTCTTTAATAATGGAGTAATGATCGAGTGTTTGAAGGAGGAGGGAAGATGCCAGAGAGAGGGAAAGATTGAAGATTTTGGTTAGATGAGTGGTGACGACTGGAGAGAGGCACTGGAGCAGGTGTGAGGGAATGGGATCAGTAGTGCATGTGGTGGGACGAGAAGAAGAAAGGAGCCTGGAGACTTCTTCTGTGACTGGGTCAAATGTGGAGAGTGAACCGGAGGAGATGTGGGGAAGAATGGGGGTGGCAGCGCTTGGAGACTGAGAGCTGATTTCCTGGTGGATGTTGTCTATTTTCTCCATGAAGTAGGAAGCCAGGTCATCAGCACAGAGGTCAGTGATGGGGGCCTGCACTTTAGGACTGAGGAGAGAGTGAAAGGTGTCAAAGAGTTTTTTTGGATTGTTGGATAGTGAGGAGACCAGGGTGGTGAAGTAGGTCTGTTTGGCAAGGGGAAGGGCAAAGTTGTAAGTTTTGAGCATGAATTTATAGTGGATAAAGTCTCCTGGTGAGCGAGTTTTCCTCCATAGACGTTCAGCACTCCTAGAGCATCGCTGGAGGAATCGAGCCTTTTGATTCTTTCTGCTAATGAGAGGTTTGGTCACTGCAGTGTGGCTTTAAGTCCAAATGCTCGCGACACTATATGACGAGGCAGATCCTTACCCTGTTTAGTGCTGAACTGGCGAGCTATTCCAGCTTCAGGGTTGAAAGGATTACCCATGGAGATTGTCCGCATTATCCAGTCCTCCCTTGCATTTGCCTCTCAAGGGCGAGCAGCCTTCTTGGGACACTTGAAAGTGTTTGTGATGTGAAGATGCAATATTCTAGAAATCACAGACTTGGAACTACCAAATTCTGTTGCAATGGCTGATAGGGTGACCCCTTTGGCCTTCATCTGGATAACATGCTGCCTGAGGGATTCAGTCCCTTTGGAATGGCACCCACTTTTTGCAAAGTGAGTACAAACTGTAAAGTTAGGCTGCCAGTTAAATAGGATTTATCAGATAATTAAGGAATGTGTTCTTTTTCATTTATCTCATTACGTTTTTATTCTGTGCTTTAGAATATATTCAATTCATTAAATAAGCTTATACTGCTAATATTCTCATGTTAGGATATTTTCACATAGGACAACACAAATGACCTTAACATTAAGGAAATTGTGTGGTCAATTTTGTTCGCCAATGTAGTTGGCATTTGCTTGCATTCAATAAGAGGGAAAGGAATGGGGAACTTCTAGTTCCTCACCAGCAGAGGCAGAATGCAGGTGCCTGGAACTAGTAGGGGGGGGTCAAACTGTTAAACTTATCTATTTGAACACGTTTTGAATGTCACTGCACGTTCTTATTCATACACCTATGAATAAGAATGTACAGTGACATTCAAAGCACGTCAGGCTGTGGGGGGCTCCGACAATCGTATTCTTTTGATTTTATGGAACTTATAAAGAAATAAAATATTTCCTGGATGAAGAAATACGCTGCTGGATGTTCCACTTGCAAATCGTACACGTGGCAGTCTAGGTGATTGGTCGGGTACATATAGAGTGCTGATTTTGGTGATGTTTACGTGTGTGAAAGACATGTAACATGCAGAGTGGAAGAGAAGGTGCTGCTTTGTTAATGTGAAGTTAGCGGAAGTCTGTGACCATTCTGAGCCGGCAGAGATGTGTTCAGGGCAGAACAGGCAGATTGTTAGCAACTAGATACCTGTTGGTAAAAAACTAGTAAATGTCCCAGTTAACTCCTTTAATTAATGCTGTTTCAAAAGGCCTCAGTCAAATGTCTGTGTATCAAAAACTGAGGATTACAATGCACAGACTGGCCGCTTGTCTCCTGCCACAAAAATGACAGCCTTGTACAGTGCCTTCATAGAGTATTCAACCCCCTCCCCACCGTGGCTTTTTACCGATTTTGTTACATTAAAAAGTGTGTTTAAATATTTTTGTAATCTGATGTATGTGATCATCAGCCCTAAATGGTCCAAGTTGGAGAAGTGAAGTGAGAAAAATATAGGCAAAAATTAAATTTATGGGATAAATAAGTAAAACTTTCCATGTGCATATGTATTTAGCCCTTTTGCTATGAAGCCCCCAAAATTTGTGTTAAGCGTAAGGCCTCACTCTTATGTGCGTATGAACGAGTTGTATGAGAGAAAATCTCACATTGCACCTTGACCAATGTTGGTCAAAGAGCCAAAGCAGATGAACGATTTTTTAATTTTTTAAATTATTTCATCCAAATCCTGGATGAGAAAAAATAGGTGCAAAATGTTGTGTGTGGATACTTTAATCGTGCGAGACTCGCCAATGCTTGCAGCAAAAAAGCGTACAACACATGGACTGAAAACTAAAGCAGGAATGTCCTGAACTATGCTATGGACACACCTGACCCCAGAGTATGTGGACCACACTCGATGTCATACCTCTTGCTACATATCTGTAGGCAGCTCTTTCAATCATATGACAGCTCAAGAGACATACAATGTGACGTAAGGCTATTTTCACACTTAGGGCCCCTTTACACGCAGCTACAGGTAACAGGTTTTCCACAGGTAACTTACTGGCTGCAGTGAAATCATGGAGACATGGTTCTATCTTGTTGCTGTGTACAAATGGAACTATGTCTCCATGATTTCACTGCAGCCAGTAAGTTACCTGTGGAAAATCAGTTACCTGTAGCTGCGTGTAAAGGGGCCATACTGGTTTTCTTCAATCCAGCAGAGATCGTTTTTTTTTTTGTAACCAAAATGGATCCTGTGTTTACCCATTCACTTGTATTGGTGTCCGATAGCATCTTTTTGCATCAGGATTGTACCAGATCCTATTTTTTGACTAGTCAAAAACCATTTCATGCAACGTTTTTAGTGGTAGTTAAAAAAAAAAACTGCATCCAAACAAATCCAGTATCGATTATCATGCAAGTCAATGTGTGCCAGATCTGGTAAAAACTGATCCGGTATGCCTACTGTGCATGCATGGAATTCATTCACATGGACTTCATAACCCTCCCCCAGCAGTCTTTGTACAATCTCTGCAATTGTATCTTTGCACTTGCAGCATTTCACATGTGACTCTGACAACTTTTCATATCACCAAAGTTGAAGCAAGCCTCCTTAAGGTACCGTCACACGTAACGATATCGTTGCCTATATTGTTCAAAAGTCACGTCTTTTGTGACGCTTAAACGATGTCGAAACAACATCGTTGCGTGTGACACTACAAACGATGAACGATCAGTCAGCTGATCGTTCATCGTTTGATTTGAGGTCCTGTCCTTAAATCAATCGTTGGTCCCCCGGTGGACACGCAGCATCGCTGCGTGTGACACCGGGAGACGACCGATAAGCCAGCTCTCAGCGCCTCTCACAAGCGCTGGGAGCTGGTATCCAAGGTGAACTGCGGGTATCTAGGCAGCGCGCGCTGCCTAGATACCCGATGTATACCTTAGTTACCAGCCTCCTCTGCTCCCCGGCTGGTATCTAAGGTACACAAGGGACCCTAGTTACCCGCTGTGTACCTTAGATACCAGCCGGGGAGTGGAGGAGGCTGGTAACTAAGGTATACATCGGGTATCTAGGCAGCGCGCGCTGCCTAGATACCCGCAGTTTACCTTGGAGACCAGCCTGCTCCCGCTTACCGCAGGCTGGCAGCGGGAGCAAGACATTGTGGAAACGATATTTAAATCGTTTCCACGATATCTCTGGTCCATGGATCGCTGGTGAGTCTGTCCTGTTGGTGTCTTTACACACACCAACCCATTATCTGTCCAACTTCTGACCAACTTACTGGTTGTAGTGAAATCATGGACACATTGTTCCATTTGTACACAGCCACAAAATGGAGCAATGTGTCCATGATTTCACTGCAACCAGTAAGTTGGTCAGAAGTTGGACAGATAAGTTGGTGTGTGTAAAGTGGCCCATCCATAGTAAGTCGATTGTAAATATATTCCCAAACAGATTGCCTTCACTCCCTCTCTTTGTCTGTGATCTCAATCTATAATCTCTATACCTCTGTGATCATGTAGGTAATGTACATTGTTTTTGATTTCACAGCCCAGCATTCATCTCTTGCAGTATTCATGTATAGTACAGAAACATTTAATGTGTCCCTCTTTTTTCACCAGAAATTTCAACTAGTCCAGACACCTCCAGAAATCCCCCTCCACACGGCCAGAGGGTCTAAATTTCACGTATTCTATTAACCTCAATGTAAATAGATGCTGGGCAGGGCATGTACTATGTGCTAACAGAACAAACACTCCTGTAGTAGCTGGGAGCTAAGTGTCACCTTCCCTACACAAGTCATACAGCTTATTTTCAGTCACTTTTTAATATAAAATAAGTTGAACTTCATTGACAAGATATACCATATCAAATTTCTTTATTGTATATGCAATGCAGTTTCTGAATACTAATATTATTCATTTACTGTCTTAAAGGATAGTCCCTTTGGAGCAGTAGAGGGGCCCAGGAGAGTCAGGGTGGAGCGATGCCAATTTAGGGCTCGCAGTGTATAAGTGTTCATCATGCATGACACATGGCAACACAAAACCTACAGTCATACTTACCACTAAATAATTAGACAACTGGCACTTGCTTTGATGGATCAAAAAATGGCCGTGTGGCTTTATTAAGGTATAAATTTCCTTTATTAAAATATTCAAATAAATATTTATCTTAAAAGTCTGTTACAAAAACCATCCATAAATACCATATAATTCCATAAACCTATAGTACCAACAAAGGGGCCAAAATCCGCCCAAATGCAATTGCGCGATTTTACCCCTCTAATAAAACCACACGACAGGTGAACATATAACAAAGCGAAAAAAACAAAAATTGCAAGACAGCCTCAACAGAGCCGTTTATTCCTTCTTTTTTTTTTTTTTATATATATTTTATCATTTAAAAAACAAAAACAAATAACAGGAAATATAAAGAAAAAAGGGGAGGGAGGGTGCAAGTTTGAAGTCCTGTCACAGCCTGATGACCTGACAGGACAACATCAGTATATATACCCTACCCCAATTGCTGCCTAACCCAGGTGACCAATCGGGAATGTCACCAGGGAACATCTGGCAGTTGCCATGGGTCACTAAACAACTGCCAGAGGATATCCACACCTGATAGGCTCAGCTGTAAACAGTCCCTGATTGGCCACACTCTTGGCCACTGACAGACTCACTAAAGTTTTCTGTCAGGGTTTGTGCAGCCATGTTGCTCCCTGCAAAGGCTTAGGGAACAATCCATGGCAACACAAAACCTACAGTCATACTTACCACTAAATAATTAGACAACTGACACTTGTTTTGATGGATCAAAAATTGGCCGTGTGGCTTTATTAAGGTATAGATTTCCTTTATTAAAATATTCAAATAAATATTTATCTGAAAAATTTGTTACAAAAACCATCCATAAATACCATATAATTCCATAAACTTATAGTACCAACAAATGGCCAAAAACTGCCCAAATGCAATTGGCCGATTTTGCCCAAAAGGGGAATGCATTAGCATGATCCCCCTCAACAAAGCCACAGCCAATTCTCCACCAAAGACTGCAGACCGAGATTAAATATATCGAGGCCGACCTCACTCAAATGAACTCTATCATCCCTATAAAAACCCTGTAAAAAACCTTCGAGATCTACATGCCTATAGGACAGATCTCCCTCTGAGAGAAAAAATCTCGCCATCAGCTTATTCACCCTTTTTCTGATACACTCATGGAACTGCAAATGCGCAGTTGTCCAAAGCAGACGAGGAACGATCTCGGAAAAGAGGAGAGAGACTCCGGGGAACATGTTTTTTATCAGATGACAGTCCCGCTTAAAATTTGACAAGAATTCCAGAGTCAGAAACCTCCCGAGATCGTTCCCACCTATATGGAGAACTATCGCAACAGGAAAAGGTAAAGTAGCCGAAAGGCGTGCTAAGTATTCACACAGGTGATGCAACCGCATACCTCTAACTCCAAACCAGAATATGAAAACCCGAGCAGGGTCAAACGATAGATTAGTTGAATAGGTCCGAATCCTGGCTCTCTGTTCAGCCCAATAGATGAGGGAATGGCCGATTATCCAGAATATAAAAGGACCTACAAATAAAAAGGACATTAAAATTCAGGCAAAAGATCAGGCCGGACATACAAATGGGACCTTGCTGAGCTCCATCGACCCAATTTCTGAATTTTCTTCCCACTCAAACCCAGTCTAGCTGCCTCAGTAGCAGCTCCAATCCTAAAGGAATGTGAAGAAATGCGGAGATGCTCCAAATTTAAGCGAATTAAACATTTACGTAAAATAGCCTTGAATTGAAAAATGGTCACTGGGTCCCCATTCAAATGAATGAACAAGGAACCAGGTAGCAAGGGATGCAACATAAGCAATTGCCGAAAATTAGCACAGGGACACAGAACCGATCCTGAAACCGCACAAATTCTGGTACGAATCCCCCTTCCAAGTTTATCCGTTTTCGAAGACCGAATAAATATGACTAACGACTGGTTAGACAGTCGAACGTCCTCGACCAGAAGGCCAGATGGACAGGACTTGCTGTAACATATCAATTCGCTTATACGAAAGGCTCCAAAAAATGCGAAGACAAAACAAGTTTGAAAAAGCAAAACCTCAAATTTATAAAGACAAACCTCATCCAATACAAACCAAAATTTGGTCAATAAATCTAATGAAATAGGTCTCCTATCATCAGGGCGAAAATATGCTTTCCGCAAGCCCTTTAAAAACTGACGAACCGGAAAGAGACTAACGAGAGAAGTCCCACCATACAGTTTCATAAAAAACGAAATTCCTGATAACTTTTTGAACAAAGAGGAGTAGGTAAAGCCCAGAGCAACATATTGTTTACAGAAAGATAGAATGAGATGAACATCTGAGTGTACATAGGCTACCTGACGTTTCTCACAAAAATTCAGCCACTCCCGCCATGCGGCCGAATAAGAGACCCATGTTGACTGAACGAGGGAGTTCTGAATAAAAATTTCAATCAATCCATGAGAGCCTCCCACAGGCAAGCTGGAAAAGAAGTCCCGTCTGGATCTGCTAAAGGAAGCACCTCGTGAAAATCCACCCACCACTGCTGCGAAAGAAAAAATGCAGCTCGATTAGCAGAAGACTCAGAGAGCACTGCCCGTACACCAATATTATGCCGTAAACACAGAAAAACAACCTGATGCAGCATTTTAGAAATTAATGGGAATTTGGACGTAAGTGCGTCCAAGGCAAAACCCGTGCCCGGTGCAACAACAGAAAAAGACAGACGTTTATCCGCTAACTGCATACCCCAAATGCTCAAAATAGACAAAATAGCAAATATTTCCTGAAAAATCAGCAAGGAAAAAATTTTAGCACATCGAATACTGGAGGTGATGAAAAACTCCACTGGCGATCGAAAACTAAGCCGATTCCCAAAAATGAGGGAAAAGAAAATTGTAAGCCCAGCTCATTCGCACAAACGAAAGGCTCCGGAAAACAACAAACTCCGTTAAATTCCGATAAAAACCGACTCCAAACCAAAAGATCGTCCCTAACAGGCGCAGTAAGGCGAATGTGACTACGAGGGAAGAAAAACCCTTTGTGGCGTCGTACAGACGACGCAAAAACGGCCTACCCATGGGCAAAATTCTCAAAGCAAAGTTCAGACTTCCCAATAAAGACTGCAAATCGCGAAGAGTAGATTTTTCCTTTGACAAAATACGGGTAATTAAACCCTGAAGCTTTGCAATCTTTTCCTGGGACAGGCTGAACTCACAACGCATCGTGTCTCTTGTAATACCTAAATACTCCAACCGATGGCAGGGAAAAACAGTTTTCTCATCCGCCAAGGGGACCCCAAAATGATGCATAATATCGATGAACCTGAAAAGAAGGTCTCGACAAGAATTTGAAGCAAGCTCACCAATGAATAAAAAAATCGTCGAGGTAGTGTACGACGCCTCGTGATACTGCATCTGATGAAACCACCCATTCCAAAAATGTTGCGAAGCTCTCAAAGTAAAAACACGATAAGGAAAACCCCATGGGTAAGCACATATCAAAATAGAGCTGGTGATTAAAATAAAAATCAACGAAATTAAAACCAGAAGGATGAACTGGGAGCAATCTAAATGCGTATGTCCGTTGTTGCAAGAAAAGCCCGCGGGCCACACCGGCGGAGCAATTCAATTGTGGAATCAAAAGAACTAAGTAACTGACACCGCTGATTTATCAATTTCATCATTCAGCGACGAACCCTTCGGAAAAGAGAGATGGTGGATAATGCGAAAGGAGTCAGCCTCCTTCTTTGGTACGACTCCTAAAGGGGATATCTGAAAATGAACAAAAGATGGGGAAGAAAAAGGGTTGGCAATGCGACCTAGATCCAATTCCTTATGTAAGTGTTGAGATACTACATCAGGGTGAAAAGAAACAGATGCTAAATTACGGACTATTGTGCAACCCGGACCTCCAAACTGAGGCACAAAAAAACCATCCCGAAAACCATCAGTGATTAGATTGGCCTTCTCCCTGTCTGGATACCTGCTTAGCCAAGACAGCATGTTTGCCAGGTTCACTGGGGTCGTTGTTTTTGTAAACCTGCCCCCGAGGAGGGGCTTGACCAGACAGGGACTGACGTCTAAAGCATTTAAATGCAGGGTGCGACCCTCCACAAAAGGAAGACTCATGTCGAAATCGACATGAGCCTTGCCACTTACAAGCTGAATCATTGTAAGCGAAGCAAACGCCCTTCCGTGAGGCCTGACCCTGTTGTTGCTGGCGGGGCTGTGAGGAGCGCTGTGGTAACATTAAATTGAGCCACAAGCCTACATCCTTTACACCCCACCGGATAGATGGATGTACAGTCATTTTCTGCCTAAAAGCTTCATCATAATGAAGTCAAGCTACCCGACCAAAATGCTTGTACGCTTCCATTATGATGTCCAAATGCTGGAAGAGACTGCTACAAAGATGCGGCGATCTCTCTCCCAGCACTGCAGCATAGATGGCGAATGCCTGCACCCAACTATGGAAAGACCTAGTCGGCTTACGGTGCTCACCATCACCCTCTGACTTCTCCTCTTTTTTTGTCCTGCTTAGAGGCGGAATCTCTAGAAACCGGTAAGAGGGAAACAATATCAATATATTCTTTCCTCCAAATCCGTTCCTTAATAGCAGGAAGCAAGTGGAAGCCAAGTGGAGAGAGCTCACAAACTAACGCTTCCTTAAAAACACTTTCTGACACGGTGAGATCCCGCCTATGAGAGAGATCCAAAGAGTCATCTAACCCCCCACGTGACCAGACTTCCTCCACTACTCTGTTAACAATCCCCGTTACTAACCCCTTAGATAAGGAGGCACTAGAAGGTGGCACAGAGTAATGTACAGTCTCACCACGCTCAGTAGTCGCAGCTAGATGTCCATCAGAGCGACGGCAGGAGGATTCAGGATCTGGCTGGTAGGGTGGATGGTATGATGTCCCTGCGGCGTCTTCATCTGAAGAGGTCCCAGACGACATCCAGCCTGAAGAGCTGGTTCCGGTGCATGATGATGAGCAGGCGTTGTAGTAGCTCCTTGAGTGTGCGTGTTCTTAGGAAGAAAGTTAGCAGCAGGAGTGGATCCAGAAGAGTGCTGTGCAGGGGAATGTACATCAGCTGCTACATATCCGGCAGCTTGAAAGGCTGCAATATGCGCAGCCACAATGTCAGGGTTAAAAGATAAGATAAACCCAAGCACACATTCAGGTTTTTTTGCTGAAGGTGATTTATTTCATAAGTCGGTGAAAAAAAGGGTGACCGGCAGGACAGATAACGTTTCAGCCTAAGCATAGGCCTTGATCACATAGTCACTGAGGATAAAATAAAATGTACAGTAAGGAGTCTGTATTGTGAAACACGTGCATAAGATTATATACAAAAGATTATATACAAATTTACAATAGCATCATGTCTGACATGTTGTTACATTGCATTGACAGAAATGGCCTTCATTGTGGTCTCTTGAATATCAGACAGATTGTCAAGAAGAGAATGTAGGAGACGAGAGGGGTGAATATGGGTTATCGGGGATTGAATAGCTGCCTTATTTACCTGCTGAAGTTATTAGGAGATCACAGAACCGGGGAGTTCGTGTGGGTAAGGATTAGTGATATCTGTGCTTTTATGGCCCAAAATGGAACCTTCAAAAGATAGAGGGTTAAATGAATAGGATTCCAAATACTCATACATTGATATTGTTTAGATATGGTTTTATACCTGTGCTTAGGTATATGGATGTGAACCTGTATGGCATCCGTGGTTGAATAGGATATACTCAATATCCAAAATGGGAATGCTGAAGCAGCACCGGGTTCCGATTATGATGAACAGGTTTCAGATAATACCTATAGATGAAGTCCATTATCAAAAGTTCTAGGAATCCTATGGGCTTAGTAGGATAGGGTTTAAAAACTACAGAATTACCTTACAAGGATCCTATCCCCTTTTTAGTGAAATCCTTTTTCAAGTCTGAGTTTTCATTCTCCCTGACTATACGTATTTGCCTGTTTTTGGACCCCTGATACCTACAAGTGACAATATGTTGTGATACAAAGTATGTGATACTATAAGCTTTGACCATTACAGATATTACAATATGACAAGAATGTATTGATACATGATCTTTGCCTATATCCTATGCACATGTATCACATGTTTTCTCATAATAGACACTTCAACCATACTTTCTCACTGTCTTGTATACACATGATGTACCCATTACAGGCTCCCAACAATATGTGCAGTCTTTAATATCCTTATTATGTCCATATGGTATGGAGGTAAACTTAAACAACACTGTCTAGCACATTGTCTATGAGCATAGTGCGCTAGGACCGAGCGCACACATGTCACTCTGCTTAGTAACATGTCATCTCCCGCACTAGGAAGCGCTGCCCTGCGCGTGCGCACCAGCCGCGCTTCTCTATTGGCAAGTGGGTTACTATACCAACCTGCAAAACATAAACAAACTTTAACGCCGACGCGCGCTACTGCGCATGCGCGCCCGGCGACGTCATTTCCGGTCACATGACCAGCCGACCGCACATAATGCGGCGGCGGCTGGGAATAGAGGCCATTCCTTGCCAAGGCACTGGACGTGCTGGCACCCACTGACACCAATGTGAGCAACCTACTTCCAGACAACCCTAAGATAAGTATACCATATACCCTTACATCTGTAACTTACTTATATCTATCCACAACAGTGGTGAAGTACTATCTTACCATCTACTTGGACCCCTAAAAAAACTCAGACTTGAAAAAGGATTTCACTAAAAAGGGGATAGGATCCTTGTAAGGTAATTCTGTAGTTTTTAAACCCTATCCTACTAAGCCCATAGGATTCCTAGAACTTTTGATAATGGACTTCATCTATAGGTATTATCTGAACCTGATATTGGATGACCTGTTCATCATAATCGGAACCCGGTGCTGCTTCAGCATTCCCATTTTGGATATTGAGTATATCCTATTCAACCACGGATGCCATACAGGTTCACATCCATATACCTAAGCACAGGTATAAAACCATATCTAAACAATATCAATGTATGAGTATTTGGAATCCTATTCATTTAACCCTCTATCTTTTGAAGGTTCCATTTTGGGCCATAAAAGCACAGATATCACTAATCCTTACCCACACGAACTCCCCGGTTCTGTGATCTCCTAATAACATTCAGCAGGTAAATAAGGCAGCTATTCAATCCCCGATAACCCATATTCACCCCTCTCGTCTCCTACATTCTCTTCTTGACAATCTGTCTGATATTCAAGAGACCACAATGAAAGCCATTTCTGTCAATGCAATGTAACAACATGTCAGACATGATGCTATTGTAAATTTGTATATAATCTTTTGTATATAATCCTAAGCACGTGTTTCACAATACAGACTCCTTACTGTACATTTTATTTTATCCTCAGTGACTATGTGATCAAGGCCTATGCTTAGGCCGAAACGTTATCTGTCCTGCCGGTCACCCTTTTTTTCACCGACTTATGAAATAAATCACCTTCAGCAAAAAAACCTGAATGTGTGCTTGGGTTTATCTTCTCTGATATTGTGGGTCAATTGATCCTTCCCAACTGCACCATCAACATAGACTCTAGTGGAGTGCTGGTCATCGACGAACAAGGGTTAAAAGATAAACTTGGGCGCAGGCTGTGTGATCTGGCTGGATCCCCAGCGCTTTCAAATCTCCCGCCGGCCGCCTGCGGTGTTGTAGCAGGAACTGGAAGTACCCTGGCCGGCCGACGGGATTCCCGCAGTTGCTCCGCCTCTCGCGAGACTTGCTTGCTCTCGTGAGACTTTCTATGGGAGCCACAAGCAGCCGCCGGAGCCGAAGCCGTGTTGCGGTGGGAGCCCTGGAACGGTGGGGAGGTGAGGGGGAATAGCTGTCCCTCGTCCCTTAATTCTTCCTGAGGCTGCGTGTAGAAGTAGCCTCACTGGGGGAGCGGACCGCACAATCCATGGAAAGCAGCGGAGGCGGCTGTGGTAACAGGAGTCATGGGGGCACCGCAGGCTGACTGTCCAAAGAAACGGGATGTGCAGGCACAAGAGGAGAACCCGGTAAATCCACAACTGGCGAGGGAGAAGCCAAACAAGCCCTTTGCCAATTCTCACCACCTTCCTGAGTAGCTCCGCAATAATAGATCAGCCACAAGGTCCTCCATAGTTTGAAATCCTGTCACAGTCTGATGACCTGACAGGACAACATCAGTATATATACCCTACCCCAATTGCTGCCTAACCCAGGTGACCAATCAGGGAATGTCACCAGGGAACATGTGGCAGTTGCCAAGGGTCACTAAACAACTGCCAGAGGATATCCACACCCGATAGGCTCAGCTGTAAACAGTCCTGATTGGCCACACTCTCGGCCACTGACAGACTCACTAAAGTTTTCTATCAGGTTTTGTGCAGCCATGTTGCTCCCCGCAAATGCTTAGGGAACAATCCATGACACAACAAAATCTATTCCAAGTACTGTAATAAAAAAATGTTAGTTTAACTTTTTTTAAGAACGCAGACACTGCTGTCCAAGGCAGAGGTCACCGACGCTCCACCCAAAGTCATTGGCGGAAACAGTTTGGTGGTTGGTAAGGTGTAAGTACATTATATTTTACTCCATAGCACCCACTGGTCTTGTGTCGCCGCATTACAGGCTCTGACCACTCTATAGCCCCATATCCAACACATTTTGTTCAAAAAAGGAAGATATGTTGTTTTTTTCAACACTTGTGTAGGTAAGTAGTTTACTCTACACAGTGCAAAATAATGTAGTTCTAATTTTGTTATTTTCAACTTCTGTATGTCATTGCATGTAAAAGGCTTAATTTGCTTTATTTTTGTAGGGTTCATGATGCTCCAACAGGGAAGATGAGGAGGAAGTGAATATTGACATCGATGATGACTTCCTCATCCACCTGATGGAGGCAAGGTTTTTCTTGTGGGACCCGTGTGGCCAGCACCATGCGGATTTTGTGTACACCCGATGGCTCTCAGAGGAGGTCTCTGCCAAGCTATTATACAGCTGGGAGGACCTCAATGAGAGGACATAGGCTCAGTGACGTAAGTGTTGTTAGGTCTCACTATAATATTGATGGATGTAAAATATTGTCTTAATCACCAACATTATGGACACTTTCTCCACAATGTGCGATAGATGCAGGTCCAAGATACACAGGCTTTTATCTTAAGTTTAGGTCTTTTTCCCACGCGACCATGGTAGGTATCTTCATGGGAGAGTTCTGAGTTAGTAAACCTTCGTATATAGTGGATAATCCCTTTGGGATAGTGGCTTCTGCAAATAAAAACGCTGAAATGGAGAGAGAGTGGGCTGTTTCAGGTCATGTGGAACAGTCTGAAGATTCAAGAAAGTGCCGCACTTGAGAGTATTGCAGAAAGGTACGTCTCAGATCCTGACTGTCTCTACTAAAGCTGTCAAATGTAAGTAGTTTACCGTCTTTCAACAGGTCACCCAGGGAGTTAATTCCCAGCCTCTGCCAGGGTATGAGATTCAAAGAGGGGATGTGCACCCGAAAAGCCTCCAACGGGATCCACTCCGGGGGCAGTTTAGACCAAGAATCTGGCATTTTTCCCCACGCTGATTGGAGCGCTCGAACCGTGGACAGTGGGTGAGTCACCCCGACCGGCCCCAGAGCAGCCCCAGATAAAAGCCTGTCAGGCGAGATCCCCGGTGCCATCTCCGTCTCCAGCTGAACCCAGCCTAAGGCCGACTGTAGTTTCCACAGATCTCTAGAAGCTTCTAGAAGCGTTGCTTTGTAGTAAGTGATTACATCTGGAACTCCCATGCCACCTCCCTTCAATTTCAGGTACATCGACCGTCTTTGGACTCTCGGTCTTCCTCCCGCCCAGATGAATTTATTAATCTGTTTTTGTAACTGATTTAGGAGTTTGCTTGGGTAGCACGTTGAAACACAACGAAAGAGATATAATAGTTTTGGCAGCCAAAGCATCCTAAATGCGTGGATTCGCGCCATCCAGGGCAAGAGAGGAAAAGAGCTGGAGTCAAGGGCCCCCCGCAACATTGCCATTAGGTTGACTATATTCACGCGGGCCACTTGTTTAGAAGCACACAAAGTAATTCCCAAGTAGGGTAAGCCCCCCGGGACCCAGGAAAAGGTGAATTGTGAGGAGAGGGCCCTCAGGTCTAGCTATGTTATATTAATAGGGAGTGCCATGGTCTTTCCCATATTCAATTTGTAGTAGGATATACTCGAGAAGTTGTCTAAGTCCTTGAGTATTGCTGGGATGGAACTGGCGGGGTCAGTACATGTAATAATGACATCATCAGCGTACAGCCCTATGACATGGTGTTTTGCTCCCACTTGAATGCCGACAATCTTAGGGTTGGATCTAATTGCTGCGGCAAGGGGCTCCATGACAAGGGCAAAGATCAGGGGTGACAAAGGGCACCCCTGCCTCGTTCCGTTGGTGATGTCATTGTGTCGTGATAGGAACCCTGACGTTGAGACCCGAGCTCCCGGGGCAGAGTAGAGACTCAGCACGGCCGACAGGATTGGTCCGTAAAAACCGAACCTCCTGAGGACCTCACGTAGGTAACCCCAGTGCACCCTGTCAAACGCTTTCTCAGCGTCAAGTGACAGGAATACACTGGGGGTCCCTCGCCCCTCCACTATTTCCACCAGATCCAGCATACGTCTGGTACCATCTCTGGCTTGTCGTCCCTCCACAAAGCCCACCTGGTCCGAGTTTACCAACAGGGGAATCACCTTAGAGAGGCGGGAGGCTAGCAGTCTGGCAAAGATCTTCACATCCGTATTTAACAACGAAATGGGACGATAGTTGCCTTGGCAGGTCTGAGGGCTTCCCTGGTTTCAGGATGGTGGTGATCGTGGCCTCTAAGGCCTCAGCCGGGAGCTCCCCCTAAGCCTGCCAGTAATGAAAGAGTCGGAGGAGGTAAGGTGCCAAGTGAAGGGAGAACACTCTGTAATATTCATTGGCGAAGCCATCAGGTCCCGGGGCAGAGTTTGATTTAAGCGTCTAAGCGTCTTAACAATTTCTAAAACCTCCGAGAGGGTAAACGGTTGGTTCAAGGCCAAGAGCACGTCGGGTGGACAGTAGGGAGGTCCACCCCTGCCAAGTAGGTACGGATACTGTCTAACGAGGGCTGCTGAGTTAGGGGGTCATCTGCCAAGTTGTAGGGTTTAGAATAAAAGTCTGCCATTACTTCCACTATTCCAGACGGGTCCCTAATTCGCTTTCCTTCAGATGATGTCATAGACGTCACCACCGACTGAGCCACCCTTTTCTTAAATCTCCTGGGAAGGAGTTTACCAGGTCTATCCCCTGCTGCGTAAAATTGTGTGTTGAGTTTCCGTAAGCCTAATTCATGTTGGTAAAGCAACTGAGATCTAAGTTTCTACGTAAGTCCAGAATCTGAGAGCTCAGTTGGGGGGACGGATTAGCCTTGTTTAATTTCTCCAATGCTTCTCCCTAGCTCTCTTCTGTTGTGAGGCCTTCTGAATAAGGAGGCCACGTAGTACCGCCTTATGTGAGGCCCAAAGAGTACCATCCGAGACCTCGCCATTATCGTTTAATTGGAAGAAGACCTCAAGACTCCCACCCAGAGAATCAAGGACCTGTTGATCTGACAGGAGGCTAACATTCATTCTCCAATGACGGGGAGTTCCTCCTCTTTGCCCCTGTCTGATCTCCAATGTGACGGGTGCATGATCCGACCACGAGATCAGACCAATCGAGGCTGATTTACAGCGGGGCAAAGTACCGTCCCCTACCAGGAAAAAATCAATCCTGGAGTAGGATCTATACAAAAGGATGGAAGCGTGGTGTATGTTTGGGCGCTGAGGTAAGGAAGATCTCTGATGCTGGCTTCTTTTCCGGACTTTATTAAAATAATTGCAGTTTCACTTGAGAAAGACGTGTGTGCACGTCGAAATGCATCATGGGTTTTGAGAGCCTTAAGCTTGAATAATTATAACTGCAATTATTTTAATAAAGTCCGGAAAAGAAGCCAGCATCAGAGATCTTCCTTACCTCAGCGCCCAAACATACACCACGCTTCCATCCTTTTGTATCATTTTGACTCCCTATGGGGAGAGTGGTGGAGTGAGCTGCAGAGGAGGGAGAGCACCTGAGAAGACGTCAGCTGGATCGGCCCCTTTACTAGACACGTGACGCCGCCCGGCACTAGTGTTTCCCCGGAGAAGACCTCGTAGGAAGCACGAGGACAAAACCGGAGGATTCCGTTGCTTGATTTAATAAGCTTATCTACGGGCTGTTGTTTATAACCAGACCAGGTGAGTTTAAACGCAAAAGAACCGCCTGCTAACAACCCCATGTGTACAGGCGCACTATAAGCTGTTGTTGTTTTTCCTTTACATATGGAGTAGGATCTATGGCAGTTAGAGAAGAAGGTGTAATCTCTCTCCTCTGCGTGAAGATACCGCCACACGTCGTGGAGTCTGAATTCTCGACACAAACCTGCCAAATCTCTTCCTCTCCTCGCGTGTGATGCCGAGGAGTCCAGTCTCGCCTCCATGACCTGGTTAAAATCTCCGCAGATCACCAAGGAACCCTCGGATGATTGGCTCAACTTTTTAAATAGAGATCTCAGGAACTTTAGTTGGCCAACGTTCGGGGCATAAACCGTCACTATGGTGAGCAGCTCCCCCGAGATGAGGCATTTTAGGATGAGGAATCTCCCCGATGGATCTGCCTCCATTGATTTCAGCTGAAACTGGACTCTGTTGCTTACCATCACACACACCCCTGCCTTCTTTATGGTGTGATTGGCGTAGTAAATATGGGGGAAAGAGTGATTCCTTACCCGATGATTATCTTCAGCCAATAGGTGAGTTTCTTGGATGCAAACGACATCCGCTCGAAGTCTCCGGGCCTCCCTCCAAAGGAAGGAGCGCTTTACCGGAGAGTTCAGGCCTTTCACATTGAGCGACGCCACATGTAATGATGAAGAGGTATTTGGGATAGTGGATTGTCCCTGAATCATAGCTACCAAGCCTTTTAGCAAGCAGAAAGGCTACTGGAGAGAGAGACAAGAAATAAGGAATAAGAGATTAGAAGACTGGGTGGGGGGGGGGAGGGAGATGGAGTGGATAAGAAAAGGGAAAACTGGGAGGGGGAAAGGAGGGAGGGAAAGAAGGGGGGAAGTGGGGAACACAAATGTAAACCAAAACTTAGTCATGCACAAAGTGTCTGGACTATCGGGGGGGTACTAAACCTCACCAGACCCTCCCTTCAACGGGGCCGAGTCCCAAAAGGACCCCTGGGAGGGAAAGGAGAGGGGCACACACCCATCCGGGTCCCCGGATGGGGTCACCTCAGGTGAGGTCTGGCAAAAAAGTTTTAGTAACTTATCCAAATCAGAGGCCGGCCCACTCAGACCGGAGACAGTGCTTCCCCAGCCTTCTCCACTTCAATTTTGATCCCGAAGGTGTCTTCTGTGGGGCTCCGTCTCCGGAGAGCGCGGAGAGTTTGTGCCGGAAGACACTAAGTTCCAAGATTTTAATGCTCTGCGTAGCTGGGTGGGGGATGAGAAATAATGTCTAGATCCCTTATACCGGAAATTGAGAGCCACTGAGGAGCCCCAGGCATACTGTATCCCCTTTTCCCTCAGGAGTTGACAGCTGGGTACAAATTCACGTCACCTGGCTAGCGTTCCCGGTGAAAGGTCCGGATATATTGCGGTGCTCTCAAACGGTGTCGGTAGAGAAGGGTTTGCTCTCATTGCCTGTAAGAGAATATCTCTGGTTCCTGGACGCAGGAAGGAGATTAAAATGTCTCTTGGGATGTCTTTGGGAAGTTTCATTGGTTTCGGAAGTCTATATGTTTTCACCACCTCCAGCTTTTCAGGTGAAACGTCTGAGAGTGCTGCAGACAGGAAGGCTGATACAACTGCTGGGAGATCTTCTCCATCTTGCGTCTCTGCCACCCCTCTCAACTTCACATTATTTTTGCGTAAGCCATCTTCCAGGTGGCAGATAGTTGCCTGTACTGATCCCATTTCCCTGTCCAGCACATCGTAGCTGTCTGCCAGTTTATTGTGTGCCGATGCATATTCGGCCATCTTAGATTCCACATGTGAGGTTCTCTCCCCCAGAGCCGCCATTTCAGCCCGCAT
This sequence comes from Allobates femoralis, assembly GCA_033576535.1. Classification (NCBI taxonomy): domain Eukaryota; kingdom Metazoa; phylum Chordata; class Amphibia; order Anura; family Aromobatidae; genus Allobates; species Allobates femoralis. The sequence continues at coordinate 280,510,611 of JARQOC010000001.1, forward strand.
TTCTCCCATCATGCTATGCATCTCCCCCAGCATGGCATCCCTCAAGGAGCCCAGCATGTCTCTCAAGCATCTTTTAGTAACTGGTGACTCATCTCTACTCACAGTGCTGTGGTCTTCAGAGCGGCGAGGAGATCGTGGAGCATGTGTGGACGCATGGGAGGGAGACGCTGGGTCTTTCCTGGCAGTCGCCATCTTAGGATTCCTTTGTGCCTCCGGAGTGAAGAAATTCGTGAGTTTGCCCTCCGCCTCCCGGCGGCGGGACCCCGCTCGAGACATGACCTGGGTGAGGGCGGGATGTTAGGCAGTCTCCGGAGCGGTATTGGGGCTCGAGGGGGCCGCTAAGTGCCGTTTATCCGGTCTGTGTGTCGGAGCCTCCTCAGAAAGCGTCCGGCGCCATTGGCTGCTGGACACGCCCCCTCGTTATGGATTTAAACAGCCCCCTTTTTTATGTTGGACCAGACACAAGTTCAGGTCAGAAGCGTCACTGCTGCGAGTGGCAGCAGTTCCCTCCCAAACGTTAAAGTTTCTGAACCTGTGGTATTAAAGTTTTGTTGTTATTATAAATAATTTGTTTTTGTTAAAAAAAATTCTTGTGTTCATGTTATTTATTTCACTACACAACATTTTGATTTTTGCGTGGATTTAAATTGTATTATAATCACATGTCAATGGCACACTTAAAGGCCATCTGATCTTATATATAAAGCTGAGTGTATGTATGACCACTAAATGAATCTGCACCGTTGCATTTACAATCCCCAAATTTTGCACACACCCCATTTGACTCTGGGAATGTCTATAACTATGTTTTGGGGGAAATTTTAGTCAGTCACCAAAAAAAGGCCTATTGACTGTATGGGTACACATAGTTTTGCCCCTCCATAGACACACCCCCTGCATTGCCACGGCCCCTTCATAGCCACACCACTTTATGGCCACACCCCTAATTACTTTGTGATTTTTTTCTGCAAAATAATCATTCTTATTTTGTTAAGTAAGAAAAGTTAGTTACCATGCCAGTGCTGGCAATGAGGTGTTGTGTACACAGCTTAGAGGACATAAACACTGTAGCAACGTAATAGTTTACATTTCAGCTGAATTTCAGAAGGAAGCGGGACCTGTGTGATGTCACGATCATGTGACTATAATTGGTGATGCTAAGTCTCCATAGACCATAATGATTTTGCTTGCTTTGCACCGCCCACTATGGTTACATGATCATGACATCACACAGGTCTTTTTACACACAGAACTTTTAGCTCAGACAGGGATGTTTAGAATAGTACTATGAAGCTATAGGTACAGACAGTGCTAGCTGGGGTTGGCATACATGAGTTGACAGGTTCCCTTTATTGTAATTACACCTAAGCATAATTACATGCTCCTGCTGTATACAGGGGGGTGTCTGCAGCAGGTTGTTAAAAGAATAGGAAAGAAGGGGTTTTTGTGCCTACTGCTTTACTGAGAGTCATGTCCCAGTGTGCTCCATTTTCTACTGTGATTACTTGGGTAATTATTTAGTTGATTTGTGTTGCAAATCTGTAGTGTATAATATATGATGTGAAATGGTTTTATGTGCAAAATAATCATTCTATTTTGTTATAACTTACCACAGTTAGTTACTATGCCTAGGCAATGCCAGGCTCAACAGCTAGTAGTAAATATATAAATGTGTAATTATTCAAATATAAGACATTCTCAGGCACAAAATATTTTAAAGTAACTTTTTTTGTAAACTATATAGACATGTAGTTCTACATCCTGTAGGGTTGATCCAAAGGAAGGCAAAAAACCTCCCAGGGGTAGAAGCCAATTTATCTCGTACGAGGGGGGAAAAATTCCTTCCCAACTCCAAATAGGCAATTAGAATTACTCCCTGGATCAACTACACTTAAGGCCCTGTTACACATAGCGATATCGCTAACGACGACGTAGCAGCGACCACGCTAGTGATATTGCTGTGTGTGACACTTAGCAGCGATCGGCCCCCTGCTGGAGATCGCTGATCGTTAATAAATGGCCTGGACCATTTTTTGATCGGTGATCTCCCCCTGGGCATGCTGGATCGCTGTGTTTGACAGGGGCAACGACCAGCGTTCCCCATTCTGCGGCCGAGAACCTGACAGATCGCAATGAACGTTGGATTGTCGGCGCATCGCTGGGTCATCGCTGGTAAGTCTGCCTGTATGGCATCTAACCAGCAACCACATAGTGACACACCAGCAATCCCGGCCAGGTCGGATCGTTGTCGGGATTGCTGGTGCGTCGCTACGTGTAACGAGGCATTTAGTGTAATGTACTGTGAGCGGAAAAGACATGGTCGTAGCTTTTTTGATGGACGCACACAAAAGGGTAGAGGGAGCATGCAACGTTAACATTCTGATGCAACTCAATCAACATTTCAATTAAATGCAGTACGTTGTGGAGGGAATAGGAAGTAATATGACAGGCTCGGAGCTTTATTAAGGAACACACACAAAAGGGTAAAGGGGGCAATGCAATATTAACTGCCTTAACTATTATAGTTAATAAACATTTACACTTACAATTTGAATTTATGAGGATGGATGAAGGGTACAGGGAGTGTAAATGACATGCCTTGAACTTGAAGGACACACACACAAAAATTGTGAGAGAGAGAGAATAAGAGAATTTTACATGTTGAGGCGTCTGACACTGTCCGCTGCCATCAGGATGTCAGTACGGCACCACTCCTCTCCATTTGTTGTTTGTCCGCATCAGGATGCATGCGGTGATTTCATGTGCCCTGATGCGGGCCAAAATCACAACAAGTTGCATTTTCAGGGTATATCAAAAATGCGCATTGGAATGCAGATGGATATAAACTGATGCCAGCACATTCACCCTGCGTACACATGTTAATGATAGGAAGGCAGTGCGGATCCATAGGCGGACACACTGGGACGCATGCCGACACAACGCGTGCAAACGCCAGTGTCAAACCACCCTAATTGTATCCTTAATGGCCCCTTTACACGCGGCTACATTTCTTGGGTGGCTACAGGTAACTTACTGGTTGCAGTGAAATCATGGAGACAAGGTTCTATCTTGTTGCTGTGTATAAATGGAATAATCTCTCCATGATTTCACTGCAACCAGTAAGTTACCTGTAGCCACCCAAGAAATGTAGCCGCGTGTAAAGGGGCCATTAATGCCAGTAGTGACTAATGACTGCATGTATTTATTCAACAATGTGGCCTGCTGAGTGGCTGAAAATATTGCAATGTCCCTTTGTACTGTATGTATTTATGCAGTGATTGATGTCACCTGATCATAGATCTGGGATCAGTTCAGGCGGGAGAGGCAGCCGCAAGAGTGTAGTGGATGGGAGGGTCCTAAGAAACTAAAATCTATTTTGATAGGCTCAGTTTTTTGGCTCCAATAATGGATTTACAAAGTAAGTTCATGTTTTCGCTTAATGTAAAAATGTTTTAGTGTGTGACCAAACTACTATATAATATTTTGGTGTGCTGATTTATTGCAGAACGGAATCAAACATCAAAGAGCACTTGGCCTCCGATGCGCGTGTGGATCCAGTAGCTGAGTCAAGCATAGAAGATTATTCGGCCTCCTTTTCAGCACCACCACCATTAGCAGGATCTTCAGTTGCAGTATAAGCAGTAGCATCAAGTGCCTAGCAGGGGCATGATGATGATGACTTTGCAGACAGCAGCAGCCCAATGCTGCCTTTGGACAATTCTCTTGTAGCCTCAGCCCTACCCAGATGAGTCAGGATCCAGAGGGACCTCCCCATCATCAATCCCACGTGAAGTTGACAATGGTGTGGTAAATTAGCTCGAACTGAGAATGATGATAAAACTTTTGCATACAGCCTGGCCAACTATCTGTGCAAGATTCGCATCCTGTCAGGCTTGGTGCAAGGGCTGCCATGCAAATTGCTGTGGATGCATGTACTGCTCCTAATAATCCCTGGCATGTTTTTAGTCTCTGGAGCAATGGCAACAGTCTGCAGAGAAACGGCTCTCTGTCTGCCACACCATCTGTGGATGGTGTGGCAATCTGTGCTTCAGCACGAGAAGGGGCTTCTCATTGTGGATTGTCTTCCAAAATCTCTGCAGGATTATCATGGATTCTTGTAAAATTGTACAAGATGACACATGCCTTTATTACACAATTCATGTTAGATTCACTCAATTGTAAAGCCGAGATTATAACCCCACACTGCTGGAATTCCAAATGCACATTCCATCACACTATGTTCACGGGATGGGAGAAGGTTAAATTCATGGCGACCGTGGTTTAGACAGCATCGAAGACAAGACCTGAGAACTTCTCACGTTAACTGGAAGGTCTGATCCCCAAATCAACAAAAGGTGCTCGTTCGCCTCAGGAACTCAGAAGTAGCCTTGGTGGTGGGTGAAACAATCCTTGTTTTTAAGCGACGATCCTTTATGGATGAAGTGAAAGTTCTTGAATCTCCAGTTTGCCCATAGGCCCCAATATCTATGACTACAAACCTGTTTGTGTTGTCAACCAAGGCCAACAGAAAAGTACTGCTTAGAGTTGTATTATTGTGAGTCAGCATTCAGTGGCTTCTTATCGTGGATGTGTTTTCCATTAAGAGCCCCAATGCATTTGGGGAAGTGCCAGGTTTGATGGAACCCATCAGCAATCTGGTATCAGTCATCTTCCCTGGGTTCATGCATAACAGATGGCTGTAGCTTGGTCTATATCTTGTCACATGTTGACCATACAATCCTGGAAATTGTCAACTTGCCCAGAAAGAAATTTCCACGTCGCAAGGAACCTATTGGTGACCAAGCACAAAACAAGTAAGTCCAAAATAATTAAACATATACATACTGCACAGTGTTCATTACTATATTAGCACAAATAGGCTAGCCTAAACCTGAAAAGATGATTGTCAAACAGCAATGCTGCTTTTTAAACTTTGTACCCAAGCTCACATCGCAAGAGTGCATGCTAGTTTCAGCCAGCTGCAAAAACCTAAAACACAAAATCTGACTGCAAAAATACAAAGGCAACATATATGTATGAACACTTATGACTTTTAAATTATATGAAATTAAGAACCTTTACCACCCCAGTGTTCATTTAAGCAAAAGAGCCACCTTCAGCAAGCAACCTAATGCTGCTTTTGTGAACGTTGGACCCAACTATCCTAAACCCCAGGTACCAAAATAAACACTACTTTAGATATTGTTAGTCCAGGAGGATATATCCCCACTTGACCTAAACACTTTGCTGATGTTACCTCCTCCTGTGTGGTCCGGGTCCCTCTTCTGTCTAACTTCGGACCGATGGCATCAGTGCCTGCGCATTCTCTCAGCTCTTGGGCATCTCCGTGAGGTATGCCTGAGTGCTGAGGTCATATGGTATAACGCAGCACCAGATCCCATCCTTTGGTGTGTTATACTATATGCACACTGTGGGTCTGGGAATCTAGCAAGGAGTTTCCCCTCGCCCGATTCCCAGCCCCACAGTGTGCATAAAGCATAAAACACCACAGGGCAGGATCTGGTGCTGCGTTATACCATGTGACCTCAGCACTCGGGCAGAACTCACGGATATACCGAGAGCTGAGAGAACACCCAGGCGCCATTGCCACTGCTCCGAAGTTAGAGAGGAAGAAAGATTTCACACTTTAGATGTTAGGATAGCTGTACTACATTACATAGACAGAACTCAGTCCTGGAGGCAGAGTAGGGTTTACTTTGTGTCCTTTCAGGGCAATAGGAAGAGGTTTGGTGTCACAAAGAACTCGTTGTCTCTATGAATCAGAGTTGCAAACTATCTGGGCCACTCGGCAAAAGATGTAAATCCCCGGATGGAGTGAGTGCCTATTCAGCACGTGCCATAGCATCATCCTGGGCTCAGAAGGTGGACATCTTGATTGGTCTGATATGTAAGGCAGTCACATGGTCTATACCATCTACCTTTTACAAACACTACAGGCTTGATTTATCATCATCCTCCGGTTTGGTTTTTAAGAGATCTGTCTTCATTACGGTGGTCCCTCTCAGGAGATGGTTTCTCTGAAAGTCTCTCAGTGGGTGCTGTCGTGGCAATAGGAAAAAACTAAATTACTTACTAGTAATTGTATTTTATGGAGTCCATGACAGCACCCACTCACATCCCTCCCTTAGTATTCATGAGATTTTTCTGTATAAAAGAAAAAAAAAATGTAGTATGTGGTGCACTCCTGAAGGTGATGGTTGTATATATGTAAGTTGATTATTGTGATTTTCTGATTTCTGGCGGTCCGTCTCATGCTCTGTAAACCAACTGTGGAGAAGAAGGGGGACCACCCCTTTTTATCTGTAGGTTTCCTCTCCCTATGGGCGGATTCCCTCAGTGGGTGCTGTCGTGGACTCCATAAAATACAAATTACCAGTAAGTAATTTCGTTTTTTGATAATATTCCAAGTTATTGAAAACCACTTTTAGCACTGTCAACTATAATCCCACTATGCAGATAATGCTCCCAAATAGTAATATTGCAACACAGTAACAAGCTGAAATAATTATGTTTAGCAGTCATTGCACTCAATTAGTATTAGTACCACAAGCAATTCTTACAGTTATTGCGCACATAGTAATTTTCCCCCAAATGTGTGTCCGTGTGCCCTAAACAGTACTTCTCGAAAGTGACTGTGCAAAGCAGAATACTCCCGTTGCTCTACAAGATAAGTAATCTAAACAGAAATTTTGCCCCCTTGTATTCCCTACAGTGCTCTGGAAGTAATATTGTTCCAACCAGAGAGTAAACTCCATCTTTGTCATATGTAAAGGTACCTTTACACGCCGCTACAGAAGGTTAGAAACAACCGGGTGTCTCACGTGCATGAGCACGCACCAACGGTTGCAAACGGTACCCGATACCGCCTTTACACGCCGCTACAAGGTGCTCTACAGAAGGTTTAATCTACCCTGGAGGCACCGCCAGGTGCTCAAGTTACCCTCTGTAGAGCACCGTCCCTCATTTACACGCCGCGACAGAAGGTAATATGGGAGGACCTGGGGCAGCAGGGACAACAAATAGGCGTGCCAGAGTTGTGGATTACGAGACGCTCGTACGATGATTGGACAATGCAATAGTAAAATGATTGGCCAGGCAGCGCAGGAAGGCTGGCTAATACATGACGCTATAGAAAATGTGTAGTGTGACTGGTCAGCTCCTTAAATATGCCGCCCTATGAGCGACAACCAATCGCAACGCAGGACCTTCCACCAATGATCGCTGAAGGGGGGCGTTTTCCCGGAGGCTGTGTCACGCCCCAGGGAGTTAGCTAGGTGGCAAAAAAATCTTACCGTACCGTATTTAGACGCCGCTACCATCGGGTTGAAATCAACCTGTTTTAGAGCACTGCTCTGAAACAGGTGCCGAAAGAGACGGCTGGCAACAACCTACTTTACACGCCGCTACCTCGGGTTGATTTGACGGTGCAAGATACATTTGTCTCCGTAACCCGGTTGTTTTTTACCTTCTGTAGCGGCGTGTAAAGGTACTATTAGGGGTTACATTTTAAAGAAGACCTTTCACCAACCAAATTTTTCATGCTGAACTGGACATATGATGTAATATGAGTCTGTAGCATGGAATAAACTTTTTTTATTTCTCATCTCCATTGCAGTGATATTAGCAATCAACTGATTTGACACCTAATAAGTTAAACTTTAAGTTAAACTTTTTATTTCCAAGTTCCTGTTATCATACAGTTTTCACTGGGGTTGTATAATTCCCCCTGTATGATTTTTCTCAATCATAAGCAGGTAGCTATTCTCAAATGAAAGAACATGCCTCCATCATAGTTTAGAGTAGATTTATCAGTGTGTGAGATAGAATTATACAACTCTGATCTCCTAGTCTAAGGGATAGTTCACACAAGCAACATTGCTACCGATGTCGCTGCAACATCACAGGTTTTGTGACGTTGCAGCAATCTCGCTAGTGAAGTTGCTGAGTGTGACATGCCGCAGCGACCAGCAATGAGCTCGTTGATCGCTGCAGAATAAAGAGGACCATTTTTTGATCGTCGGTTTCTCGCTGGGCAGCATACATCGGCGTGTGTGATGCCCCTCTAACCTCCTGCATGATTAGAAAGAACAGATAACTAACACCTTTCAGATAAGGTCTCTTTGAAAGAAAGGGCTGCTCAGCCAAGTGAGGCTGGGGTCACACATAGAAATCCGTTTTTGGAAGTGATTTCCATGACCAATCCGTTTTTTTGGGTGCTCTTTGAGCCTCCTAAACCCCTGGACGTTTTTTAGACTTAGTCATTTTTTCATTTTTTCCATTAAAAACGCATATGCGTTAATGCATGCGTTAACGCAGGTGCCTATATGTGCCATGCATTAATGCATGCTTTTCCCTTAGGGCCCCATGTTAAAAAAACGCATGCGTTTTTTAACTGATGCCAAAAACGTTGCTAGCAATGTTTTTGGCTCAAAAATGGACAGAGCAATGTTTTTAGGTCCAGAAAAAAACGGACAGGGTGTTTATTACATCCAATCCGTTTTTCTGTCAGTTTTTGGACTTAGAAAAAAAAAATACCAAAAATGAAGCCAAAAACGGACCAAGGGCTTATGTGTGACCCTAGCCTGAAACTGTTTCACTTTGCAATCCCTTCTATCAGCTCTCCTCCTTATATCAGCTTCTCCTTCCGATACTACCTGTCCACAGATGTATAAGTAATCTTACGTTTGTCTGTTGTACTCAAAATGTAGTCATTCTGCAGTGAGATCAGAGCGGGGTGTCATTACATCACACCAAAGTGTAGTTCAGAACAAGTAGGCTGCTGCTGTGTGAGATGTAAGGACAGTCCTGATCTTACTGCAAAATGATTAAAAGTTACTTGTGCACTGCTGACTTACATGTGCATACTGACAAACTCGGTAATCATGATAGAAGGGTTAGTAATATGGCACAGCTAAACTCAGCTGCACTCCCCCACAATGACCAGTATATCAGGGCTGTCTCTCATACATATCGCAGATGAGAAATCTGCTCTATGCTATGGTGGAGGCATGTTCTTCTCCCCTGTGAGTGTTGCTTCCTCCTTATGATTGGTCAGCATCATACAGGGATAAGAACTATATAGCTCCAATGAATACTCTGACAACACCCATTTGGACTTAGAGGTTCTCCACTACTTTGACATTAACAGTATATCCTTCGGAGAGGTCTCAATGGCTTATCGACTGGGGTTCGACACCTGGCACAACCCCACATCTGCTGTTCTTGGTGCCAGCACTGGCAGCATGTGGCTGGAAATGCTCAGTTCTGGAGCTGCTCTGTCTTTTCATAGTGGGTACTACACATCCTCCTCCTATTTATCACGGGCCACGGGGAGCCACGGGGTTAAATACATATTCCAGGGAAAGGGATGCTTGATCCGTCCCTTAACCACTGAGACACTGAGCTGTCCTTTATATCAGAGGTACGCCTGAAGGTGGCAAAGTCTGAACCACCAGCGTAACCCTATCTCCTGAGAAACTTTGGGATAAAGCCTCTTCTCCCCACCCAAAGGAATAGGTAAAACACAACAGATAAACTACTTGAATCTGTTGCTTTACTCCTGACAGCAGGCTATCACATCTGTGTTCAGTTCAACTTGAAAACTTTGGTGAAAGGTCCCCTTTAATACTGTATATGAACAAATTCTGAATGAAAGCCAGTTTATATTGTCCTTCAAAGTCATTAGCTATTCTATCATAATTAGCCAGATCTAATTATAATGTTGTTTGGAATTAGTTTTACAAAAAAATATTAATCACCCAAACTGTGTCTCATCAACCTTCCATTTATAACACTTACTGTACGGTAGCCATTCATTCATATTAAGGAGTGGGCAGAAGTGGGTAAGGTTTGTACAACGTGCTTGTTAATTACTTGTAATAAGGATGCCAGCCTCTACATCTTATTTTCTGCCATGGTTAATTATAATACCTCTTTATTCTTCCTCAAGTGTGGGACGAGGAGGAGAGGTGAGATTGTGCACATTTATAAATCAGAGTTATTCTTATATATTGATTTATACAATAATAACACACTCAAAGAATATTGTAACGCTGCATCTCAACTAATGAAGGTCAGCCGAGAACAGAGTGAAATATTGTACTGTCATTTGGGAAACAACACATTTAAGAAGCCAATTCATCATTTACAATTTCTACACTAAAAGAAAATGTTCTATTCCCTCTCATGCTAAATTAGGAGAAAATGTACTTTGTAGACACTAAAAGAAACCATAATGGATATTTGATAAAAGTCATTATTATGAATTGGTGTCTCCATGACAACTAGAGAAATAAATGCCAACAGCATGCCTGCGCTCAATAATGAATACGCATTCTGGGTTTTTCTTTGGCACTTGAAGACATATTATGTACATTGCTAATTTTTTTTTTTTTTCAAGAAATTTTTCCTACCACTTAGCATTGTTCACTATCTTAGAAGACACAATAAATACAGCATAGAGACTCCATTCTTAAAATCACAATGTTTATCATGTGCCAGTGTTCACAGGCACATGATATAGCATGAAAAAACAAGCAAAATGAACTACCGTACTTAGATAAGTTACTGCATTTATTGGAAAACACTACATGATTCCAGTAAATTAACCCGAGATTACAATCAATACATTGACAATGTCATAACAGATCATTTCACATAATTGCACTATTCATCAGAATTTACATTCATCATTCGCAGACATTATAACTCTGAGTATTTGACATTTTAGTAGTCAATTTCTTACGATGTTCAGGGGAATTTTCATACCCCCTACGCTTGAAGCTAGGTATTATTGGCTTTTAGGACATTTTCCAATAACCTTATCCTTAAGCCCAAGAAATTTGCTTCAGTGCAGGGATTGCATGGCAATAAATTGGTAACCATTCTGAGCCATTGTTCTATGCAATCTGTTTAAATCTCCCCCTTATCCATAGCAAAATCCTGGTCTGTTTCCTCCTTAAATGTACAGCACGATATATTGCAAAGAAAGTAACTATATTTATTCACAGAAAAACATTTCATAAGGTTTAAAGGGAACCTATCATGTCATAACATTTAAAGGGACCCTGTTAGCTGCTGCATGCTTCACCATCCATAGGCAGCATATATCAGACATTGGCTGTACTGTCTCATACAGGTATGTTTCACTCTGAAACACCACACCATCTTAGAGTCAATCATACTTGGCTAAGTTCATACTAACAGAGCCTTATGCATGCCCACAGATTGGGTGCAGTTCCATAGACTATCCATAGTTACATGGATAGTACTTGTACTTGGAAAGCGAACATTTACTTACACCAGTGTTCCCCATCTCTGCCCAAGAACCATCAACAGATCATGTTTTCAGGAATTCTTCATTATTGCACCGATGATCAAATTATCACCTATGTCACTTGTGAGTTTTGAGCACTGTATTTGGGTATCACTGCCTTAAGAGCCTGTTACACACAACAATATCGCTAATGATATCGTTGCAACGTCACCGGCTTTATGACGTTGCAGCGACCTCGTAGCGATGCCGCTGTGTGTGACATGTACCAATGACCAGCAATCAGCTCGCTGATCGTTGGTAAAAGGCCAGGGCCGTTTTTCAATCGTTGGTCTCCCGCTGGGCGGCCAGCATCGGCGTGTGTGACAGCGGGAGACCAACGATCAACGACCTCCCGGGCGATGCCCAGCACCGCACAGTACACTCTGGGACATGGTAACCAGGGTAAACATTGGGTAACTAAGCGCAGCGCTATGCTTAATTAACCTATGTGTACCTGGATACCAGCGCTCTTGCTGGTCACTGGTGAGTCTGCCTGTGACAGCTCATCAGCAATCATATCGCGGTGTCACAGCGATCCCGATCGTTGGTCGGATCGCTGAGACATCGCAGCGTGTAACCCGGCCTTTAGACTCATCTATCATGTATATGGCACAAACTGAAGAGATGGTAAAGATTACAAGGAGACCTGGTTCTTGGGGTACCAATTTAAAATACAATCTAAATGCTGGATAAGTCATTAAAGGGGTTTTCCAGGGCAATAATCTACATTGATCTACCCCGTGGAGTCTGACAGTTTGATATTATTATTTATAGAGCACCATTGATTCCATGGTGCTGTACATGAGAAAGGGTTACATAGAAAACAAGCGATAAATACAATGAACAAACAGTGACAGACTGGTACAGAGTATAAGAGTGTGAAGAAGCACTCCACCTGGAAATGTTATACTTAATGTGACATACTAAACAAAGATTTTCAAAGATTTTCCCTATGTCTTGACACTTGATATAACACTGCATTATTGCTCTGTCCTCTGTAAATTTTTTCAAGAGAGTTAAAGTACGGGTATATATGCAGGGCTTAAAGGAGTTAATACTTAGCAAAGTCCTGTAGCTGGGAGGAATCTTGAGGAGCAAAAAAGACTTGCAAAGTTAGCATTGGCTTGATAGTGAGAAACAAGATGTTTTACTGCATACTGGGTGTGTGCAAGGAAGAAGAATTCTGAGGTAGCAAGGCTTAAATAGAAACGGGATAAGTGACCAGAATGTCCTGGATGACTAGTAAGCGTTGCAATGAGAAAAAGAGCCAATCTGTGGTTTAGAGCCCAGTAGGTAAAGTTGTGGATTTGTGGGGAACATTGATAGCTAAAAGGCTGGGGTTAAAGAGGGAACATGTAAGCTAGACCTGAAAATGTTAATGAAAGAAAACTAGACTTGCTATGCCATGTCATGAGTACTACATGGAAATGGGCTATGGTTATACATAAAACCAAGCTACAAATGCATGATCCAAGATAGTCATGTTGTACGATAGAACTATTCTTTGCAAGCGATGTGCCTCCAAATGTGACCATTATGCCTGTGGCTCTATGTAAAGATATGAAAACCAAACTTTGTTCCTGCTACATATTGTTCATACGTTCCATCAGTTTCAACAGTACAAATAACTTTATTCAGTAAACTAGATTGAATTCTTTCTTGAGGTTGCATTACATCTGGAGTTCCAGTTACATCTAAGGGCATGTGGTATGGGCAGGGGTGGATTAAGGGTAGCCAGGGCCCGGGGCTGTTCAGACTCTGTGGGCCCCCCCCCGGGTCATGTGATGGGGGTCATGTGACGGGGTCACGGGGGTCATGTGACGGGGTCACGGGGGTCATGTGACGGGGTCATGTGACGGGGTCGCGGGAGTCATGTGACGGAGGTTATCATATACCTGAAATAGATTATTCCAGAAAAATAGTTGCTGAGTGAAACTCTGACCTGTCAAACATCCATTGATCCTAGTCAATTTACCATTCAGTTAGGAGGAAAAAAAAAAACACTTTAAGCCATAGTATTGAGCAGTCCATTAGGAGGCGGCCATTATGCCCTGACTGCCCCTGTACTCAGAATAAATAACTTATAAATATCTCGATCAGTGTGCCCCCTGAATGATAATCACCTGTTACTGGTCCAATGGACTTGCTTGCAGATTGGTCTGTCCCGCCTCCTCGCGGTCCGACAGCGTCTTCTTCTGAATGATGTAGATAACGCCTCCTGTCACCTGCGTTATCCACGTGACTACGTCCAATTTTTCCATTGCCTATGCTATGCCCATACCTCTCCAGCTTGTGCAGGTGCACTGTGCTCCATCATGGGATTATCCTACAAGTTTAAAATCTCAGTAATGTCACCATACATTACACGCAGAAGACTGGGAGCCTGGAGCCATGTGCAGAGACCCCTGCGATTCGCGCATGAGTAGATGAGTTTTACATTGTAGCTGCAGTAGGGCAGAGCACGGTGCGTTTGCGCAAGCTGGAGAGGCATCTGCACAGATGTGAGATGGGAAAGTGGGACGTGGATAACAAAGGCGTGATCCATATCATTCAGAAGAAGAGGCTGTCAGACGGCGAGGAGAGGCTAAATGGACCAATCTGCAAGCAAGAATTTTGGACTGGTAATAGGTTAGAATACAGGGTGCTAGATTTCTATAAGTTATTTATTCTGTGTACAGGGGGCATTCAGGGCATAATAGCTTGTTTCTTATAATGCAGCATCAGCATGTGCACGAGACCTTACAGATACTGAGGGAAAAAAAAAATCACCAAATACTCAGCGTGTGCACGAGGCCTTACAGATACTGAGGGGAAAAAAAATCACCAAATACTCAGCGTGTGCACGAGGCCTTACATATACTAAGGGAAAAACTCACCAAATACTCAGTGTGTGCACGAGGCCTTACATATACTAAGGGAAAAACTCACCAAATACTCAGTGTGTGCACGAGGCCTTACATATACTAAGGGAAAAACTGACCAAATACTCAGCGTGTGCACGAGGCCTTACAGATACTGAGGGGAAAAAAAATCACCAAATACTCAGCGTGTGCACGAGGCCTTACATATACTAAGGGAAAAACTGACCAAATACTCAGCGTGTGCACGAGGCCTTACAGATTCTGAGGGGAAAACAAAATCACCAAATACTCAGCGTGTGCACGAGGCCTTACATATACTAAGGGAAAAACTCACCAAATACTCAGTGTGTGCACGAGGCCTTACATATACTAAGGGAAAAACTGACCAAATACTCAGCGTGTGCACGAGGCCTTACAGATACTGAGGTAAAAACTCACCAAATACTCAGCGTGTGCACGAGGCCTTACAGATACTGAGGTAACAACTCACCAAATACTCAGCGTGTGCACGAGACCTTACAGATACTGAGGGGAAAAAAAATCACCAAATACTCAGCGATGTGCACGAGGCCTTACAGATTCTGAGGGGAAAAAAAAATCACCAAATACTCAGCGTGTGCACGAGGCCTTACAGATACTGAGGTAACAACTCACCAAATACTCAGCGTGTGCACGAGGCCTTACATATACTAAGGGAAAAACTCACCAAATACTCAGTGTGTGCACGAGACCTTACATATACTAAGGGAAAAACTGACCAAATACTCAGCGTGTGCACGAGGCCTTACAGATTCTGAGGGGAAAAAAAATCACCAAATACTCAGCGTGTGCACGAGGCCTTACATATACTAATGGAAAAACTCACCAAATACTCAGCTGTGTGCACGAGGCCTTACAGATACGAGGGGAAAAAAAAATCAAATACTCAGCGTGTGCACGAAGGGCCTTACAAATACTGAGGTAAAAACTCACCAAATACTCAGCGTGTGCACGAGGCCTTACAGATACTGAGGTATAAACTGACCAAATACTCAGCGTGTGCACAAGGCCTTACAAATACTGAGGTATAAACTGACCAAATACTCAGCGTGTGCACAAGGCCTTACAAATACTGAGGTATAAACTGACCAAATACTCAGCGTGTGCATGAGGCCTTACAGATACTGAGGTAAAAATTCACCAAATACTCAGCGTGTGCATGAGGCCTTACAATTACTAGGTAAAAACTGACCAAATACTCAGCGTGTGCACAAGGTCTTACAAATACTGAGGTAAAAACTCACCAAATAGCGTGTGCACGAGGCCTTACAGATACTGAGGTAAAACCTCACCAAATAGCGTGTGCACGAGGCCTTACAGATACTGAGGTAAAACCTCACCAAATACTCAGCGTGTGCACGAGGCCTTACAGATACTGAGGTAAAAACCCACCAAATACTCAGCATGTGCAATAGGCTTTACAGATACTGAGGTAAAAACTCACCAAATACTCAGCGTGTGCAATAGGCCTTACAAAAACTGAGGTAAAAAAAAAATCACAAAATACACAATGTGCGCACCCACTACCCCTCCACCTTGGATAAACATGTGAAATACCTCTACATGTTGTATGTGCCCCTCTATGTGGATATTTTTCTTGAATCATGAATGCATGGACTCCATACGTACATGATCCAAGCAAGACAGCCACTTATTAGAGGGGCACATAATACACCATGTATAGCCATTTCACATGTTTCTGTATTATCCAAGATGGTGGGGCACACCACTCCAGTGATTAAGGGGCCTTTCACATCAGCTGTTTTGCTGATGTGCGGCCGATTCGGCAGGTGGTGCCGGATCAGCCGCCTAATGGCCGACTTGCGGTCCAGATGCGGCAAGCCCTATGCATTGTCTATGGGGCTTGCGGTCCGGTGCGGCAAGTGCGGTTCTGCCGTGTGCGGCAGATTCGACACTTGCAGCCGCGAAAAAAAAACACCACTTGTAGAGTTTTTTTTTCGCGGCCACAAGTGCCTGATCTGCCGCACTCAGCAGAACCGCACTTGTGATAGACAATGCATGGGGCTTGCCGCATCCGGGCCGCAAGTCGGCTGTTAGGCGGACGATCCCGCACATGCGCCGCCACCTGCTGGAACGGCCCAAACATCAGCTAAACACTGATGTGAAAGCAGCGTTCGTTAGGCCCCTTTCACATCACCGTGTCTTTCAAATTGCGTCAGATCCAGCAGATTTACCACATTTGCTGCCTAACAGCCGTTGCGACGATGGATGACAACGCGGTCAGCGGCGTTTTTTTTTCCACCGCCGCAAATGCCGGACTTGCCGCACCCAGCAGAACCGCACTTGCCGCACCAAACCGCAAGCCCCATAAACAATGCATGGGGCTTGCCGCAAGTGTGCCGCAAGTGCGGCCGTTAGTCGGCAGATGCGGTAAATCTGCCGGATCTGCCACAATCTGAAAAAAAAAAAGATGTGAAAGGGGCCTTAGTACACAAATCATTTAATTACTGCTTACATTCTTTCTTTACACTGACTGAGTCCTCCCTGCCATGCAGCAGCCACCAGGTCTGGCTGGCAGTGCACACACAGAGCACAGCCACAGGCAGCAGCTGCAGCAGCAGGGCAGGAGTCAGGAGTGGACATATTACTCACCTCTCTGTCACACAGGCACGTCCTCTCTGTGCTCTGTGTCGGCATTAGGTGACGGTCCCTCTCCTCAGACTCCCTCTCTTCATGCAGGCGGCGACCCAGGAGGTGGTGGACGGCGGTCGGCGGGTGAGACACAGACTCAGTCAGGAGGACGGAGGAGTCTGCTCAGCCTCAGTCGAGATCAGCTGCCTGCCTGGGTCTGGGTCCTCCTAGAGTAGGAGGATTCAGCAAAGCCCGGTCGGGCCCGGCAGAATCAGCATAGCAGGGCGGACACGGCAGCCGGGACTCGGGAGAACAATGCTGCCAGCAGAGGCCGCTGGGACTATAGGAGTGGGAGCAACATCCGCAAGCAGCTACCACTGGTACGCACACCTTGTAAGCACACAGCTCCACATGCTCCATACATACATGGCTCCGCTCCGTACACCTAGTACACACTCAACTCTACTCCGTACACCTCGTACACTTGGCTCAGCTCCGTACACCTCGTACACACTTGGCTTTGCTCTGTACACCTTGTACGCATACGGCTCTGCTCCATACACCTCGTACACACTCGGCTCCGCTCCATACACCTCATACACACTCGGCTTCGCTCCGTACACCTCATACACACTCGGCTCTGCTCTGAACACCTCGTACACGCTCGGCTCCATACACATGCGGCTCCGCTCCATACACCTAGTACACACGCGGCTCCGCTCCATACACCTCGTACACACGCGGCTCCGCTCCATACACCTTGTACACATGCGGCTCGGCTCCGTACACCTCGTACACACGCGGCTCTGCTCTGTACACCTTGTACACATGCAACTCCACTCCGTACACCTTGTACACACACGGCTCTGCTCCGTACACACGCGGCTCTGCTCCGTACACACTCGGCTCTGCTCCGTACACACTCGGCTCTGCTCCGTACACACTCGGCTCTGCTCCGTACACCTCATACACATCTGGCTCCACTCCGTACACCTCATACACACACGGCTCTACTCCGAACACACTCGGCTCCGCTCCGTACACCTCATACACACGCGGCTCTGCTCTGTGCACCTCGTACACACACAGCTCCGCTCCGTACACCTTGTACACACTCGGCTCCGCTCCATACACCTCGTACACATGCGGCTTGGCTCTGTACACCTCGTACACATGCGGCTTGGCTCTGTACACCTCGTACACACGCGGCTCTGCTCCATACACCCTGTACACACTCGGCTCCGCTCCATACACCTCGTACACACGTGGCTCCGCTCCGTACACCTCGTACACACGTGGCTCCGCTCCGTACACCTTGTACACGCGGCTCTGCTTCGTACACACTCAGCTCTGCTCCGTACATCTCATACACATGAGGCTCCGCTCCATACACCTCGTACACACGGGTCCGCTCCATACACCTCGTACACATGTGGCTCCGCTCCATACACCTCATACACACACGGCTCCGCTCCGTACACCTCGTACACACGCGGCTCTGCTTCGTACACACTCAGCTCTGCTCCGTACATCGCTCCGCTCCATACACCTAGTTACACAAGCGGCTCTGCTCCGTACACCTCGCACACACACGGCTCCGCTCCATACACCTCGTACACACACGGCTCCGCTCCATACACCACGTACACACACGGCTCCGCTCCATACACCACGTACACACTCGGCTCTGCTACATCCACACTGTAAATCTCCTGACCCCTGTGTGGGGGCCTCACAGGACACACAGGGGGCCTCACAGGACACCCAGGGGGCCTCACAGCACACAGGGGTCCACACAGCACACACAGGGGGGCCACACAGCACACACAGGGGGCCACACAAGACAGATAGGGGGCCACACAGCACACACAGGGGGCCTCACAGCACACACACGGGGCCACACAAGACAGACAGGAAGCCACACAGGGGGCCTCACAGGACACACAGGGGGCCTCACAGGACACACAGGGGGCCTCACAGGACACACAGGGGCCTCGCAGGATAGACAGGGGGCCTCGCAGGACAGACAGGAGGCCACATAGCACACACAGGGGGCCATACAGCACACACAGGGGGACACACAGCACACACAGGGGGCCTCACAGGACACACAGGGGGCCTCACAGGACTCACAGGGGGCCACACAGGGGACCACACAGGAGGCCACACAGGACAGACAGGAGGCCACATAGGGGGCCTCGCAGGGCACACAGGGGGCCCGCCGTCATGCTCTGACAGCCCGGAAGCCGCAGGGAGATGAGCACCGCGCGCGGCACTCATTTCCCGCCGACACAGAGCTGAAGTGCCCCGGGGCCTCACAGGACACACAGGGGCCTCACAGCACACACAGGGGGCCACACATGACAGATAGGAGGACACACAGGGGACCTCACAGGACACACAGGGGGCCTCACAGGACACCCAGGGGTCCTCACAGCACACAGGGGGCCACACAGCACACACAGGGGGCCACACAGCACACACAGGGGGCCACACAGCACACACAGGGGGCCACACAGCACACACAGAGGGTAACACAGCACACAGGTGGGCCACACAAGACAGATAGGAGGACACACAGGGGACCTCACAGGACACACAGGGGGCCTCACAGGACACCCAGGGGTCCTCACAGCACACAGGGGGCCACACAGCACACACAGGGGGCCACACAGCACACACAGGGGGCCACACAGCACACACAGGGGGCCATACAGCACACACAGGGGCCACACAGCACACACAGGGGGCCACACAGCACACACAGTGGGTAACACAGCACACAGGTGGGCCACACATAACTGTCATCTCATCCTCTCCTTCACCTTATCCAGCACCATGACATCCAGCACAGTGGAGGACTGATCATGTGATCCCTGACTCCTCCCCTCTATGACATCATCACAGGTCCTGTAAGCACAGGTCTTCTCATCCTTTTCCTCACCTCTCCAGCACCATGACAACCATCACAGAGTGGAGACCTGCATAACGAGGAGCCGATCATGTGATCCCTGACTCCTCCCCTCCATTCACATCATCACAGGTCCTGTAAGCACAGGTCTTTCATCCTGTGCGGCTACAGGTGGGCTCACAGTCACTGCGGTGGGGGGTGGGGGGGAGAGTGTAACACAGCGGTGGCGGCCGGGACTGTGGGAGAGAGAGCGGCATTAGCAGGGGGCCGCGCCACCATCAGGCCCCCTGCGGTTGCCGCTCCCTGTCAACTAGCAGGGCTCATCACCTCATGGATGCTGTGCCTGCGTGCAGAGTGCTGTGTGGTGGCGCCGTGGCGGATTATAATGGGGCAATTTACCCCCTGGACTGCGGGCCCCTAGACACCATTGGGCCCGGGGCAAAGGCCCATATTGACCTCATTATAATCCGCCACTGGGTATGGGTCAGAATAATCAACAGCAAAATTACTCACATTTATAGAACCAAAATCACAGATTGTTCAATATTTTTCAGGATATTTACCCACCCTTCATAAAGACTTGGCCCCACAAACAGCCTTCAATCACAAGACTCAAAAACTAGAAAGGTTGTCCTGGATAAAAAAAAAAAAAATAATTAGGCCACAACATATCAAGAAGTAACATTTATCAGCCCCTACTGCCCAGTATCAATGCTTCAATTACATTATGACACAAATATCTACAAACTGGTGGTAACAATCCTAGTGGGGGAACAGTGTTTAAAGGTAGTACCATATTTTTGTTTTAGACGCATCTACTATAAAGCCACTTTACACACACCAACTACGTCAACTTCAGACCAACTGCTGTTGCAGTGAAATCATGGACACATTGTTCCATTTTGTGACTGTGTACAAGGAACATGTGTCCATATTTCACTGAACACCAAGTGTCGAATTGACAGATAAGTTGTGTTGTAAATGGCCATAGATTCACCCCAATTTTAGGTAACAGAAAATAGGAAAACCATTTCCTATACTATATACTCGGTATAAGCCGACCCGTGTATAGCGACCCCCTACTTTTGCCCCAAAATCTGGGAAAACCTATTGACTTGTGTATAAGCCAAGGTGGACCCCACAAGGTATACAGCCCCCACAGTGGTATAACAGGCCCCCCATGTATACAGGCCTCCCAGTGGTAGTATACAGCCCCCAGCAGTGTGGTATACAGCAGCCTCCCCAGTGGTACATACAGGCCCCAGCAGTGTTACAGCAGCCTTCCCAGTGTTTCAAATACAGCACCAGCCCAGGGTATATACAGCAGCAGCCCCAGGGTATATACAGCATGCAGCCCCAGGATATAAACAGCACCAAGCCCCAGGGTGTAAACAGAACAGCCCCAGGTGATATACAGCAGCAGCCCCAGGGGTATATACAGCAGCAGCCCCAGGGTATATACAGCACCAGCCCCAGGGTATATACATCAGCAGCCCCAGGGTATATACAGCAGCAGCCCCAGGGTATATACAGCAGCAGCCCGATCAGAGCAGCCAGGTATACAGGCCCCCCATCAAGCATCCAGGGCCAGCCCCCCTGGTATTCGGCAAACCCCGTGGAAAGAAATCAATACAGCATGTCCCCGGTAATACGCGCCCCGGTATACAGGCCGTAGTCAGGGCCCCCGATTCCTCCAACTCTTCCATTACAATGCGCATTATTCCGGCTTCCTGTGGTGGCAATGACAATGATCGTCTTGCCTGTCGAACAGGGCCGAAACGCTGAATGAAATGAAGGTATTCGTGTTCGCAGCGGCGTGGACGGCGGCGAGTAGGACATGATAGTTAGGATTGTTACTTCAGTCAGTTGACCGACATAGGGGTCCGTGCCACCAATCTTGAGCGCAGCGTGCCTGTATACTATGCGCAGTGGGAATAGCGAGCAGGTATATACTCGCGTGTATTAAGCCGCATGGGGGATATTGCACAGACCCAGATTTGGGCTAAAATTTAATGGGCCATGGCCGAGTATATACAATCACCCTAGGTGTAGAACTATTGTACCTGCTGGTACATTATGATCACCAGCGAGACGTCTACATTGTATTTAATTTTTGCAGCAGCCAGTGTGGTTGATGCATATAGCTTATCACGCCGCCAGGTTATACACTTTGCACAGACAAACAGGAGGTCCACAGTCCATGCCTACATGGGGCAAAATGCAAGATGCCTTGTACCTCATCTTACTGGTACCGCACACCGCACCACGCTGTGCCTGAGATCTGAAAGGCTGATGTGTCGCCCCGGTGAAAATCGCCTTGAAAATTCGCCTCCACGGTTGGGACGGCGTGAGTGAGTGGGAGTATTTGCAGGCGATAAATCGCCATCGACCGTTGCCTGATTCCTGAACAGTGCTCAGTAATCAGGCGCAATTGGCAATGCAATATTTTCGTGTTTTGGCATGTGACAGTGCGATAGTTATGGAAAGAGCGCTTTCTATGATTTCCCGTAGGCGTGCTTCAGTGTACTGTAGTCCGCGCCCGGTCTGAGATGATTGGTGTGGGGTACTGTGTTCCCATTGGCAGTCAGTTGACACCGCACCATATTTAAAGAGCTGTCCGTTCAGCATCACACACATCTTGAGCTACACAACCGTCCGCAAACAGTGCAATTACATGCGCCATAGAATAGCGCAAGCTATGTTGTCCGCGTGTATTAAGTTGCGCTGTGTGGAGTATAGTGCCACACATGACAGCTCAGATGTTGGGTTACACATTGTAGATGGGTGCCATGGGCCACGCACTACAATCACCCTATGTGTGTGAATTTGGTGACGCTGCTGGGTACATTCTACTGCTCCCACTCCGTGGACGTCTACCTTGTTAGTGCCCTCAACCTTGTTTGGCAGCGCCAGTGTGCGTGGTGATGTCATCACGTATCTGCTCGTTCATTCCTGCCTGCCAGGTGCCTGCCCCTCCCCTGCACATAGTACAAGAGTCATGGCGGTCGCACAGCGCGCTGCCACATGGGGTGTGGCAGAACTTGTCATCCTGATCGACCTGTGTGACCGTCATGACTACTGGTGCCACCAGCATCACCGCCACCCACAGCTGAGCAAGCAGAGTATGCTGCGCAAAATCCAGCGGGCCCTGCTCCGAAAGTGAGTGTGGAGAGGACCCACAAGCAGATACAGAAAAAGGTGGCTGACCTGAAACACAAGTCTCCAGGGCGGATTGTGGACATTCGTGCCTGGATTGCCAGGCTGCGTGGTGAGTATGTGGCAATGCCAAACACACACATGCCAATCATCCTACTCCAAACACTACCCAACCATCATGTGGTATTGTGCCATGGCACATAATCTGACATAAACCAGCATGTGGACCTGTCACCAATGTGCATCTGCATGTTGGTCACACTGCAACATGAAGGTGCAGAATACACTCATGTTTTTTGACGGCTATAGTGGTCCTTGACCTGTGTGTGGCCGAACATAGGTATGTAATGACAGCAAAGTTGACCACAACATATTAATGCTAATTTGAAGGGCCACATCACACCTGGCCGCACATATGCGCACTCCGACATATAGCATTTCACAAGACATTGATCACAATCGGAAAAGTGACTACAAGCTGACTGCTATGTGTTTGCCCCTATGGTGGCAACACCAGATGCTTACTGTTTGATCTTGTGTTTTGTGTAAAAATCCATCCTCTGCTAATCCAAGGGTGTTTACATCCAAATAGTGCTCATGGTGTTGTGGTCATGTCCAAAAACAGACTGGACCCTAACCATAGGTTGCTTAAGACCCAAACCTTTTATGCTAGCCTTCACACCCTAATGACATTGATACACACACAGTGCGTATTTGCCCTATGTTGTGTTACTTTTGTAAAATCGGTCTTGTCATTTTTGATATTACCGATGAGGAGGACTCCCTGTCTGAGGAGGGCCGACGGTCCCCTACACCACCCGGGCCCCCCCCTTCCCTGGAGGGCCCAGGAAGTCCCCCTCACCACACGGGGACCCCCACCCTCACCTTCCCCTGGAGGGCCCAGGAAGTCCCTCACCACACAGGACCCCACCCTTGAGGCCAGCCAGCCCAGGACCCCTGGGACCAGGAAGCCCAGTCCTAGGCCACCAAGTGCCTACCCCAAGCCCAGGCTCAAACCCCCCTCAAGCATTTCCAGCTCCCGGGCCAGTCCTGCTGGGTTGTGGGCCCCACCCAGTGACATGGAGCTTGCTGGAGTTGTGATTGGTGGTAAGTGTTGGCAATGGGCTCCAAGTTTTGTAATATACATATTGGGTTGTGTCCCTGACATCCCGTATTTGAGTCATGATGTTGTTTTTATTTCCTTTCTTTGTCAAGGGGCAAGAGCTTGTGCTGCAGGACGGGCTGTCAGCGCATCATTATCTCCTGAAGATGGAAACCGGGATGGGGATATGCAATGTAAGTGAAATCCTGACCAATGATGTCACCCA
The DNA here is from genome assembly GCA_033576535.1 of Allobates femoralis. NCBI lineage: Eukaryota > Metazoa > Chordata > Amphibia > Anura > Aromobatidae > Allobates > Allobates femoralis. The sequence continues at coordinate 280,534,833 of JARQOC010000001.1, forward strand.
CCCACCCACACCTACATATGTCACTGATTAATGTCCTTATTTCCCATACAGGTGTACCAACTATTGATGAGCTGCTGCACAGGGAGGCACAGCAGCACATGAAGCGTGCCCACCGAGAAGGCCAGCAACATCTGGACCGGTTGGCTGCGATGATCCTGTGCCTCCAGGCAGCCCAGTCCGCCATTGCCCCTACTCCACCATATCCCCCCCAATAATGTGGCCAATGGCCCTTGTATGTTGTTGTCCATGTTGGACCTGTTGTTTTGGACTTTTGCCATGTTGGCACCCTTGTTTTTTAGGCCCCGTTGGCCTCTTTCTTATAGTATCCCACATTGGGAAAGTGGGTATTGACAAAACAAGTTTTGCAAACAATACATGTGACTGCAAACCAACATACTGTCTGATAACTTATCTCAACACAGACAGGGACACCTTTGGAGGTGAAATTTGAAAACGCAACAAATGGCTAAAGATTTGCATAGGTGTGCAGTGTGACATGATAAAGATCTGACCATACAGTACCATTTCTACACGGATAAAGCCCTATTTTACATCAATGTCTCCAATATCACACCCACATTACCAAACACACAGACTCAAACCTACTCGCCAATGTCGGCCACAGAAGACTCGCAATCTCTCAATACTCACACATTTCATCTAGGGATAGGCTCCTGTCAGCTACAATGACCCAACTATGTTATTGTGGACATAAGGCCTCTCCTTCTGCCACACAAACATCACCATTACACCCACAACACACAACACAAACGACCATACTGCGGAACCTGACACATATGTGGACGTAGGTATGGGAAAGCAAAGTCTGGTTTATTACCACAAAATTAAAATACCACACACTTGGTTTTAACTAAAAAAGAAACAAAAAAGTCCAGTACGCAATGTAGTGCATTGCCTATTAGCGTCTTGGTTCTTCGTCCTCTGCTGGATCAGACAATGGCTCCTCCCCCTCATCTCCCACACATTGGGGGCCCTTCTGTGCTGGAGTCTTCATGAGGGACGTGGAGATCCTGATTTTGCGACCTCTAGCCAGGGGTTGTTGGGCGCAGGGGGCACTGGGGGTGTTTTCTTGGGGATGGCAATGTAACCGCCCATCTATCATAACTCCCGCTTCCAGGACCCGAACGATTGCCCTCTTTGCGATGGCACGATGTTCTTGGCTCCATGCGGCACACCCACTCACTGGCCATGTGCCCAATTGAAGTGGCGGGGTCCTCTCTCTGTCCAATAGGACCCGTTTTGCCCAGGTATCCAGCTCAGTGTTGGGTAGGGCAGATGTGCGACACCTTTGTATGCCTTTGCTGGACCCTGGGCACGGCCCCCCACCACTGGGATCAGGCACCTGCTCCACCAAAGATGATGAGGGTGGAGCCTGGCCAGCGGCTGGGTCCTCTGCACTGGAGCCAGACTCACGAGGGGCCTGTAAACCAAACATAGAAAAAAATTAACAAGAGTAGCAATGTACTGACATCAATTACCACAACCAACCACCCAGCACCAGATGGCGCATATCTGAGCATGCCAAACACCAAAATCAACAGTAGCAGGGTTGGAAACAGAGATAAAGAAAGAAGTAGACCAGTGCTCTGTACTCACCTGAGGCTCCTTTAATTGATATGCCAGTTGCCCCAACATAACACAGCCAATCTGTGCCAACAGCCACGAGTCAACACACAGCACAACAAACATAAGAATGGTGAAAGTACAACACGATTGTTCCTTCTACATGTCCACCAACCCACACATCAGTGCAGCCACCAAGGTGTGGACATAGGTAGCAAAACAACAATTACGCACCTCCTGTGACGAGGCAGGCTCTTGGATTGTGGCTGAAGGGTGGTTGGGCAAGGCAGCCGCTGCACAGTGTTGGGCGATAAGCCTCCTGGCCCAAGGTAAAATGAGGAGGTCATAATACCACAGACGTGGCGTTAGGGACCTCCTCAGCTCCAGGCCCAAACCGAAGCCATCAATAGCTTTTTATGTTCTTGGGTGAACATTGTGCGCAGCCGCTTGATTTTTTTCAACAACCATCGGCACTGTCCAGGTCTTACTTTGTTCTAGCCGGTTTGCCAGTTCGACAAGGTGCCCATAGGCCACAGCCTTGCCGGCCTGTTCTTATAGTCCGGAGACTCAACCCGCCACAGGCATTCATGGTCCTGGTACATGGCTATGAGGTCACACACAAAATCAGGACTCTCAGTCATCTGCCAAAAAAAAAACATAGTGTGTTACCAAAACACATACATGTACATATCAGGTCACACCCTACTCTGTGTGGCCAATCCATGTCCATCACTAGCAATCACAGGTGGTCTGGCAGTTAGCTGTGTATGCAGAAGCATTAATGGCCTTTATATGTGTACACAGATGTGACATGCTGCACATGACACAGGGCATATGTGGTTTTGGCCTGGGCAGGCAAAGCTGTATCATGTTTAAATGGCACACATGGCGTAGCACACAAAATTTAGACACAGGAATGACCTCAGCACATATTTATGGAACGATGTAGTGCTGTATGACACATTGTGATGTCATTGGTGGCAAGGATCATTATGTGTGCAACAGGACAGGAGGGGGTTAACGATGCGTAGGTGTAGCAAACCACACATCTACATGACGCTATATGAAGCTGAACATAACCCTCCCATACATCTCGCAAAATATGGCTCAGGAAGCTGAAAATAATATACCATACATGAGTAGCACAATAGCATATCCACCGACTTACCGTCTGAAGAGTTGGTGATGAGACGCTACTAGAACAATGCACATTGAAGTAGGAGCATGGGTGGCGGACCGGCTGGCCACATTTTAGACACAACATGACCAATCACAAAGCAGCACAGGCTTATCAGTAGTCCTCTGGCAATGCTCAGGCGGCTAGTGAATTAGATGACGCAGATGCTCTGTGATTGGATGGTTACCACATAAAAAGCGCTAATGACCAAGCTACGGCACGCTTGCTGCCCAGAGTCATTAAGTAAGTAATGATGTTTACACATGATTTCTGATATGGCTGTGTATAGCGTTTGGTACATCTTTGCATTACGGATCATTCTTGTGTACTGTAGCAGACGCCCAAGTCCTGGTGTATGTAGTTTGTAATGATGATGTGTTTGATTGATCTATTGTGTGCCGCAAAATGGATGGATGGCTTTCCTTGCCACAAAACACCCTCCTCATTGAAAATCCATTTTGCCTTCGCCATACAGAATCATGTACCAAGGAGGCCTCTGTGGTTAGTTTAGTGGAACATATGAAATGTGGGCACATAGTACTGGCCTTTACCAGACAGAATGGAAGGATTCTGGCGATACTGAGATGTGGAGTGGCCCATGTGGCTTGGGAATGTCTGCCTGTGAAGATCCGGCCTTATCAACACAACAGGGATGTGTGTTGGACATGATGACTATGCGATTGTCAGCTGCGTGGGATGATGAATTGTCAGTAGTACATGGCTCTGGTACATTTAGCATGTTCTTGTATTTAATTGTTAACAAGAATCTGTCTGTGTGTTTGAGCTTTGTATTTTCCTAGGCCTTGTGGTAGTGCATATACATTATGGGCAGCTATATGGGGGTATGGTAATGATGTCACAATTTGGACGATGGAGATATAGTTGTGGAGGAGGCCCATGAGTGTAGTGATAACAGGTGTTGTGAGGCAGTGTAATGTTGTTTGTGACCATTAAATGGTGCAATATATCTATGTGGGTGGCCATATGAGCAGAGTCTGCTAGGATGTGGGTAACTGGTTAGGAGATGTGTAGGGAAGGAGGAAGTGGTTGTGTTTGATGCCTGAAACGTGTTCTTTTGATGATAGGCTTTTTTTGTTCCTTTTGCAGGGGTTGGTACGTGAGATGATCATGGACCCTGATGGAGATGTTATCGTGGCACTTGTCAAGGTGGAAGAGGACTTGTGGCTGAGGAGAGAGCTGAGAGGTTGCGGGCTCGCAGACCACGGCGTGTGTGGGTTCGGGATTTGCTTCGGCAATGGGACAACCTGAGTCATATTTGCCTGCTGCATCAGCTGGAGGATAGTAGTCCGCATGATTTCAGGAACTATCTCCGTATGTCCGAGGACTCTTTCACATTCCTCTTGGAATGCATAAAGCCATTTATAGCCCAACAGGACACTTTGATGCGTCGAGCTGTGCCACCTGAGGATCGTTTGGCTGTAACTTTAAGGTTCCTGGCAACAGTTCGTTTGTGGAAAGACCTGCAATACTCTGCAGCAGTCTCACGGCCACTGCTGAGCCGCCTGATACCCGAGACGTGTGAGGCCATCGTGAGTTGTCTGCTGCCATCCTACATGTAGTTACCAACAACCCCCGCTGGATGTATGTTGCCAGAGGTTTTGTCGATCGATGGCAATTTCCAAACTGCGTAGGTGCATTGGATGGTAAGCACGTGAGGATCTCGCAAACCCCCAACACGGAGTCCTTGTATTTTAATTATAAAGGATATTTTAGCATGGTCCTCATTGTCCTGGTGGATGTTGGCATGAACGGCCATGTCTCAGATGGGGGTGTGTTTGGACACAGCTCCTTGTCCGAAGACCTAAGGCGAGGTGCTCTGAACTTGCCCTCAAATGATTTAACAACCGGTCATCTCAACTTTGTGTTTGTGGGGGATGAAGCCTTCCCACTTCAGCCTCAACTACTACGGCCATATCCCCAGAGGACGATTACTTCTGAGCAGTGCATTGTCAATTACCGGCTATCCTGGGCTCGCCGTGTGGTTGAAAATGCGTTCGGGATAATGGCCAATAGGTTCCGCGTGTTTCATACACCTTTGCATATGAAACTGGAATCTATTGACGCGGTAGTGCTGGCTTGCTGTGTGCTGCATAACTTCCTGCGTCGTAGGGACCGGTCATCATACACGCCGGCAAGTTATGTGGATTCTGTGGACCCCACAACAAAGGGAGCTCCGTCCCGGGGATTGGCGTGCTGCTGACCATGGTGTGGCGCCACTCCAGCCGCTGAGCCAGGGTCTGAGTCAGCAGGATGCCAGGAGCAGCAGAGACGCATACTGCTCCTACTTTAATGGCCCTGGGGCAGTGGCCTGGCAGAGCCAGCAGGTGTAGGGTGGCTGGTGTTGTCAGGCAGCAACATGAGGAGGAGGGTGGAGTCACCAGAGTGGCTGCACCAGGAGGATTATGGTAGTGTTTTGTTTATTTTGGGTGCTTAATCATTAGTTAGTTAGTTTTGTTTTTTTTTTAATCTATCTTTAGTCTGAAATGTTTGGGTATGGCCATTATTTATCATCATTTTCTATTTATTTGTGTGATGTTGACACTTCAGTTTTTAATGTTTTGTGTGTGTTGTTATAATTCCTTTTTTTGTGCACATAAAGTCCCACTAAACAAAAAAATTACCAAACTACCTGTGTCTGTCGTTACTTTTCAATACAGGGCAGTTGAACATAGCTTTATGCTGTGCACAGAGGTATGTGATAGGTTAAATGGTATTGATGGGTCCGTGTAGCATTGTCTGCTAATGTGCAGTACACAGGTCCAGCCCTTTGGCCCACACTGTATCCCGTGACTGTGTGTATATGTCCATTATGATGTGTTTGGCCACATGGAAACGTGTCCACACACATGGAGAATGCAATGGTGTTTGTGGGGGATGTAGGTACACTTCAGTACACACACGCAAACATGTGTGGACACACATAGTTCAGCCATGTCAGCTCTGGCATGGCGTGGACCAATGCAGGCACATATGTCCATAGTATTTAACCAGCGACAGACAATGTGTGTTCCGTGTACCTTATTAATACATGGACGGAAGCCAAAGTTCTCATGCAAAAAATATAAAAGTTTAATACAAGTCAGCACATGAAACAGGGGATCCATACATTGTTAAAACATCAAAAAGGACAGGAATCATATGGTGTAGGGAGACAGAGACACCACGGGCACAAAATTAGCTACAGGCAATGAGTATAAATCGCATTTACATACTCTAGTACATTCATGGACATATTACAAGGAGATTGTATAACAATTGACAAGTCAGTACAGAAAGGTACAAAGACATAAGAGTAAGAATCAACGCTCAAAAATACAGACTATAAGTCCTATAATAATAATAATAATAATATTTATTCATTTATATAGCGCTATTAATTCCATAGCACTTTACATACATGAGTAATGCTGTCTCTCTTGGAGCTCACAATCTAAACATCCTATCAGTATGTCTTTACAATGTGGAGGAAACCGGAGTGCCCGAGGAAACCACGCAAGCACAGGAGAACATACAAACTCCTTGCAGATGTTGTCCTAAGTGTCCTTGGTGGGAATTGAACCCAGGACCTCAAGACTCCAGTGCTGCAAAGGCTACAGTGCTAACCACTTGAGCCACCGTGCTGCTATAGTGCCAACATAGAGTGAAATGACAATCATCAACATCATTTAAATGAAAGACCATGTAGTTAACATCATACCATTTGCCATATAGTCGTGCCCCTAGTGTGAGAGAGAAGCCCTGACACATGTTTTCAGTCTTCCTCAGGGGGCTGTGGTGTGATGTGGAAAGATCAGGCCCTGTTTTATAGGGATACTCCAGACATCTAAGCCAATCATGGTGTATGCACAGATAGATAGACCGCCGATCAGCTGTGGCAGTTGCTGCGGTCACTGGCGGCGTCCCAGAAGGAGGAAATTCTCCATAGACGTCATGTAACCCGGGGCGCCGCCTCCATTAGACCGCAACACCGTCATGTGACCGCGGGACTTCCAAGCATGCGCACTGGCTCAAAAGGAGGACTTAGTCTCAGCACAGTGAGAAGCTCACATCACCGAGCAGAGGAATTAACCCCTCCTGCTCAGGAAGTGTGTGAGACTCAAGCATATGCTCTTGGAGAGAATCTTTTTAGAACACAATATTATCTTAGAGGGCAGAAAGAACTTATTTATGACCATAGCAAAACCGTGGTTGAAAGAATATATAATATATAAAATGGACACCAACAGATAATAATCTCAGAACAGTTGCAATATACATAGTGTCAACTCATATTTAGTTCAACCATCCCACAGGAATATTCGCTCCAAGTGTGTTCGCAGATCTTCACTAGTCCATATAAACAGGACTACTGATATATACAAGTGACTAAAGTGAAAAAATAAAAACCACACATAAGTTAAAATGGCAAGCTAACATAAAGTTATATACAGAAGACAGTAGTAATTATCAAACAGGGGAGCATCACATGTGTCAAACGACACTCAAAAAAATACATATGTCCATAGTGTGGTTTGTATCTTACCGCCATCACCTACAGACACACACCTAGCCATTCTTAGTGTAATCCACTGTACTGCACAAGACCGCTCCTGTGTGACACGAAAGTGTGTTGCAGGAGCCACAATTGACGACACGAGCATGTATTTGTGACAAACTCCGATAGACAATGGCGTCGTGTATTAGTCAGCTTTCCAGAGCAGGCTGACCAATCATAACGCTGTTGTGCTGTCCAATGAGCGTGTATAGGGCACGGTGTAAACCACTGTGACACGCCTATCTCCTCGCCTCGCTGAACATGTACGCCCACATTGCCTTTGAGATTGCGGCATGTGAAGCGGCAATGGAATGAGGCAAGATTCCACTGCAGGTGAGGCGATTTCTAGAGCGACACATCACCTTAGCTTCAGGGCGAAATTGCAGCGTGTGATGCCGCCATCGGCGATCTGAGGCGGGCACGAAAAACGTGAGCGCGCACGTCACATCGCCTCAGATCTCCAGGCGAGATTGCAGCGTGTGACGGTACCTGCATAAAAATCATGGTTTTCTTGAACGATGCAGATGTTCTTCTAATTCCTGTATTATTGTTTTCCTTTACTTTCTAAAAACTGTCAGTCGGTGTAAAAGTTTCTTTTGAGTCCATCTTCATTCCAGAATGAATACAACTCAATCACCTTTAAAAATACAAGCCCATAGCAGCATCCAGCCTCCATCTTGCTGACATCTGAATAGAAGTGCATGTCTGTGCCCTTTACTGATCCAGTGAATACTGTTGTCTGAGTATTATGGCACTTTTATCGACTCACAATGAAAAGTCCAAAAATGAAACCAAAATGGATTTTCCTGGGGAGATTGTTAAGGGCTCATACTCACTTGTGAAACAGTGTTGGTGTATTATATATTTTTTTATTACATTAAAGATTTAAGAAAAAATGGGGAGGCACTCCGATGCCCCTTTTAAAAGACGTGGAGGAGGGCCTCATTAAATATTGTATGTTCCCATTATTAAGAAGTGAGTCTCCCATAGTGTTGCCCTAAGCAGGCTGCCAAAAATTGTTAGGCACTCCGATGCCCTTTTGAAGACATGTGGAGGAGGGTCTCATTAAATAATGTTCCCATTATTAGGAAGTGGGTCTTCCATAGTGTTCCCCTATGCAGGCTGCCAAAAGTTGTGAGGCACTCCGATGCCCCTTTTAAGAGACGTGGAGAAGGGCCTCATTATATATTGTATATTAACATTATTAGAAAATGGGTCTTCGGGGCGTGGCCTAGCACCTCATAGAGATGGCTGCATAATTCGGGAGCTCCCGGACCCCGGGCTGATTTATCATCTTTCCAGCGCCCCAGTGCTCCTCCGGATCCTCGGAACTGACTCAGAGGACGTGTGAATGAGATCTGCACGGATGGGTAAAGTAAAGCCGACGCAATCTTCCCTTCCAAAGCGGGTTTCTGATTATTTCCCGCCGGGCCGCTCAGACGCATTGCTCTCCTCCAGCATGGCGCCCCCCTCCCCCCGAGCTGCACGTGCTTCCCGCTGGGAACAACAGGCTCTGGGCTCAGGTACAGCAGAGCTCTCTCCTGGCTCTCCGGTCACCTATGTGGTCATGAAAGACCTAATGACTGACCTCCTCTCTGACCTAAGGGCATCGTTGCAGGACGATATGAAAGAGATGATGGCGGATCTGAGGGGGAGGTGAATGCACTGGGCTCCAGGACGGATCATCTCGAGTCCAAAATGGCGGAACTTGTGCAGTCTCATAACGAGCTGTTGGATGAGCATGAGCAGCTCCAAGCTACAATGTCTGTGGTACAAGCGAAAAGTTTTGATGCGGAAGACCGTAACCGGCAGAACAACATACGTCTCCGGGGCGTCGCGGAATCCGTGCGCGATCCGGACCTTAAAGGACTTCTGCGAGATTTCCTGAGAGAGGTTCTTCCTGACCTGGATCCCAGGGACCTCAAAATAGACCGAATCCACAGGCTTCCTAAGCCACTGGGTGTCCGCCCTGAGCTCCCGCGAGATGTGATCGCCAGGATCCATTTCTATGAGACTAAGGAGGACTTCCTCAAGGCTCTTAGAGGCTCGCTGACACTATCAGAACGCTTTGCCGACTTGGAGGTTTTCCCTGATCTCTCCCCTGGGACCTTGGCATTGCGCCGAGCCTTCAAGCCTTATACAGCCATCCTTCGGGAGAAGGAGGTCCCGTATCGTTGGGGCCGACCCACCCGCCTTATAATACGGAGGGATGATGTCACCCATGTTTGCCTTGACCCGTCACAAGCGACCTCATTTCTGAAGGACTGGGACTTTCTACCACTGAACTTTTCCGCATCGGCCCAACGTGATACCAGTGACCGCCTACCGAAACGTCGCACCCGACGTCGCAGACTGAACCCGGAGTGGTCCACCGTTTGAAGATTCTCGCTGCTGGATTGATATCCTTGTTTTTCTCCTTTTTGCCCGGGGTCCGCCTTCCTGGTCCCCGTACAGCTCCTCCGAGGTCGCTCGCCTTTTTTCCCCTCCCCTCTCCGTATCATTCTTGCTACTCTCTTCCCTGATCTTCTCCTCTCCCCTACCCTACGTCTCCCTCCTTCTCTTTCTCTTACTCTCTCTCATCTCCTTGATCTACTTAATTTTCACTACAGGCTACTGCGATCCTGGGAGTGTGCCCCCCCGAGCGAATTTTTACGCTCTGGTGTGCTTTTTCTCCACCTCTTTTTTCTTTTTTTTTTTACGTCGCTATTTGTACTCCTCTTTTCTCTCGGAGGCGACGTCTTTTCTCTCTTTGATTAACGTTCCGTCATCCTTGAGACGGAAGGATTGTGCCCAAGCGTCGCCCTGGGAATACCGGTCGCTAATGCAATTTTTTTTCTTTTTGTGGTTCTCTTTTCTTTTTCGGCAATTGCCGTACCTGTTAATGTCTGCTGTTTTTTCCTCTGTCAGAATGTGTCGGTCCTGTCCGTGGTGAGAGCTGGCCGTATTGGATTCCAGACTGACGCTTCGGAATACCGACTGATATGTTCTGTCCCTTGCCCTTACCATCCTCCCTTCCCTTCTCCCACCCTGATGCAGTCTTCGTTATCTAAATTCTGTTGCCTAGCTACTGAGTTGTATTTACTGTCTGATTATGCCTATAACTGTTCAGGCTCATAATGTTAATGGGTTAAATTCGCCCCAGAAGCGGTCGCCCCTGCGTGCCAGCCTCAAGAGGTCTCGAGCGGACGTGGTTCTCCTACAGGAGACGCATCTTCTGGAGGGTGATAATCATCGCCTAGCCTCATCTTTCTACCCACACCAGTATTTTTCAAATCATACGGAGAAGAAGGCTGGGGTGGCTATATTGATTCGGTCCTCTATTGACTTCGAATTGGTTAGCAGGACGGCTGATTCTGAAGGTAGATTTCTACTGGTGGTAGCGAAACTAAACGGAATCCTTCTTTCTCTTCTAGTCGTTTATTCCCCTAACGTGGGCCAAAGCAAATTTCTCAGGTCACTCCTGGACGCTCAAGTCCCCTCCATGCCAGGCCATAAGCTAGTGGCGGGCGACCTCAATGCCCCCTTGCACAAACACCTTGATTGTTCTTCCCCCTCCTCATTCAGAACAGACCTCGCCCCGGTGGTGGACTCTCACGGTCTACACGACATTTGGCGTTATCTTCACGCTAACGAACAAGACTACTCATTTTTCTCCCCCAGACATAAATCCTTTAGCCGAAAAGACTACCTCTTGATTAGTGACTCTCTTTTACCTCTTTGTCCTCAAGCCGACATTGGTACGATCACCTGGTCGGACCACGCCCCTCTTACTCTTGTCATTACGGACTCTTCCCCACGACTCCCCAGGGCCCCTTGGAAGCTGAATGACTATCTGCTGACCTCACAGACGAATCAGGATGCTCTAGCCGCGCACTTAAAAGAATATTTCCACCTGAATGACACACCTGATGTAACCACGGAGGGTCTTTGGTTCGCCCATAAGGCGGTTATCAGGGGACACTGTCTGAAGCTGGCAGCTCATGCTAAGAGAATGTATAACGAGGGCCTGGTCTCCCTCTTGTCTAGGATCAAGGCTCTGGAGGCTGCTTTTCTCTCCTCTTCTGATCCTGCCACCTTGTCTACCCTTACTTCTGCACGCAATAATCTCAGAGCTCCTCTCCTTTCTAAAGTAGAACACCAACTGAAGAAAGTCAGAGCGACATATTATGGGATGGGGGATAGGGCTGGGGCGCTATTGGCGCGACGGGTTAGGCGACGGGAGATGAGGTCGAGAATCTCTCTGCTAGTATCTCCCACTGGGGAACATATACGCAATCCTATTAAGATTGCGGAGCAGTTTAGAGATTTCTACCACGAATTGTATAATCTTGGTGACTCGCCCTCCACTCCTCAATCGACCCCGGAGGCCATTACCTCTTTCCTTTCTAAGCTTAAACTTCCCTCTCTTTCAGGGTCTCAGCTGAAGTTTTTGAACAGACCCTTCTCGTTAGAAGAAATTCTAGGGTAATCCGTTCTTCTAAGAAACGGTCAGCTCCGGGCCCAGATGGTCTTTCTTACACGTACTACTCTTCCTTTGCTTCCACTCTTGCCCCCCATCTCCTCTCTCTTTTCCAGTACTGGCAGCGTGAGGGCCGTATTAGGCCTGAAGGTCTAACGGCGGCTATCTCCACCCTTCCTAAACCGGGTAAATCCCCCATGGCGGTGGGAAATTACCGCCCGATTGCACTGATTAATTGTGACGTCAAACTATTTTCGAGGCTGCTGGCTGGACCGGATCAAGGGTGTCATCCCTTCCTTGATCGCCTTAGACCAAGTGGGCTTTATTCCCGACCGGCAGGCGAGAAATGCGACTCGGAGGGTAGTGGACCTCCTAGAGGTTCTTGAGCAGAGAGGGACCCCCAGTGCTCTTCTATCCCTTGATGCGGAAAAAGCCTTTGATCGAGTGCACTGGGGGTATTTGGCAGCCATTTTGGACAAGTTTGCCTTCCGGGGTACCATCAAGACTGGAATCATGGCTCTCTACTCTTCGCCCTGTGCATACGTAAAGGCGGGAGGTTTCTCCTCTTCCACGTTTGGTATTTCAAACGGGACGAGGCAGGGCTGCCCCCTCTCTCCTCTTATCTTTGCCCTTGCTATGGAACCGCTGGCGGCTGCAATCCGCGAGCATCCTGAGATTTTGGGAGTGGTAGTTGGTCAAACTGAACATAAAATCTCCTTATATGCTGATGACGTGCTCCTCACCTTCACGAACTCTGATATTTCCATTCCAGCTGTTGTCTCTGTTCTATCCAACTTCTCGGTGGTTTCATTCTACAAGCTTAATCTCTCTAAATCCTCTCTTTTTCCGGTGAACCTCTCTCCTATCTTCCAATCTTCCTTAGCTACGCGGTTTTCTTTTCTAGTCGCCCCGCAGGGGTTTGTGTATTTGGGTATCCGGATAGCGCCTCCCCTTCTATGATTAGGGTTAATTGTGAATCATTGATCTCCTCCCTGAAAGCCCTGATAGTGGAGTACTCAAAGATTCAACTCTCTTGGGTAGCTAGGATTAACCTGGTAAAAATGATGCTCCTCCCTAAAATTATTTATGTCCTTAGATGCGTCCCTCTCGTATTTCCCAGACGTTACTTAAATCTGTTCCAGTCGATTTTGGGAGATTTGTCTGGGGGGTAGGCCTCACCGGGTGGCCCTCTCAACCCTGACTCTTCCTTCCTCTCTGGGAGGTTTAGGCATGCCAGATATTTTGAATTATTACTCCGCCATTACCTTGGACCTAGCTAAGTCTTGGTGGGCTGCGGTCTCCCCTCCGTCCGCACACTGGCTTCAAATCGAGGCTCACTCTTCTCCTTTGGGCTCTCTCAGGACCCTGCTGGAGGAGTCCTTCCTGCGGGCCATCCGTCCCTCAGTTCCCCTACGCTCCATGCAGGCAGTCCTCTCGGTGTCGCACAGGCTAGCGAGAACGCATCTTCCCTTCCTTTCCAGGTATCTCTCCCTGGGAGTCTTGGAGTCCAGCATGGTGGATATCTCGCTTGGGCGGTGGCGGGAGGCGGGTATACAGTTGGTTTGGGATCTCCTGAGTGATGGACGTCCGGCATCATTTTCTACACTGACAGCTAAATTCTCCCTTCCACCCTCGTCTTTTTTTACCTATATGAGAATACGAAACTTCCTTCTTTCTTGTTCCCTACCGAGGTGGGATCCCTCCTCAATTAACCTTAGTCTTCAATCTTTCTTCAAGCAAAGCAGGCATTCCCGGAGTGGGGTGTCTATTGTTTATAGGGCCTTGTCAGCGCTGTGCGTAGATAACTCCTTTTATGATTAGGTGGGAGGCCAGCTTAGCTTTTTCCGTGCCACTAGAGAAATGGCATACCACCTCATCTCATGCGGCTAGATATACACGGTGTGTCAATCACTTGGAACAATCCAAGAAACTGCTGATGGGCTGGTACCTGGTCCCTGCGAAAATAGCCAGATTTAGAGGAAATCCTTCCTCGTCACTTTGTTGGCGGAACTGTGGACAGGTAGGGTCGGAGGCACACATCTGGTGGACCTGCCCGAAGGTGGTGGCCTTTTGGTCTAGGATAAATATACTCATAGGTGAACTGACGGGCCTTATGTTCCTTCTTCCGGCCCCTATGGCTCTACTGGGAATTGACCTGGACACCTTGCCAGCTATTCTTAGGCCCATAGTTACAAACGTTTTGATCGCTGCCGTCTATCCATTGCTGCCCTTTGGAAATCCCCCACCTGCCCCACTCTGAAGGACGTGGTCTCTAGATTAAACCGACATCTTATGCATGAGCTAGTACTCTCACATGACCTTCCCCACAAAACTAAAGTCCTCAACTGGTGGGACCCATGGATGTCGACTACTTATAATGAGGTCTCGTTTCCCAACTAACTGTTTCTTAAAAGGGGCGTATCGTTTTCTGCTCGATCTAAAATGTTGTTTTGATGCGACAATAACCTGATATGACTATTGGTAATACTGCTTATCCTACTTTACCCCTCCCCCCACCTTCTTGTTCCCTTCCTCTGCTCCCCCCTGTACCTCCCCATTTGAGGGCACCTTTATTGGTGTTTTCTACTGTTTGAGTTAGGTTACTAACACTGTTGTTTGTTGCTTTCCCTGTTATTGCCTTTATATATGCAATAAAAACGAAATGGTTTAAAAAAAAAAAAAAAAAAAAAAGAAAAGAAAATGGGTCTTCCATAGTGTTGCCCTATGCCGGCTGCCAAAAATTGGGAAGCACTCTGATGCCTCTTTTAAGAGACGTTGAGCAGGGCCTCATTAAATATTGTATGTTCCCATTTTTAAGAAGTAAGTCTTCCATAGTGTTGCCCTATGCAGGTTGACAAAAATTGGGAGGCACTCCGATGCCCATTTTAAGAGATGTGAAGTAAGGCCTCATAAAAACAACATTCCCATTACAAAGGACTGGGTCTCCTATACTTGTAATGCCCATGCAGTAAGTATGGACTGAAACATTTACCCCTGGGGGTATACATGAATATACTGTAACCTTTTTTTGTGTTACAGGCATCATAAACACCTTTTAAAAATATTATGTGGGTGTTGCATCATGGACCATGGTTACCCTGGTGATATGGTGGGGAGGATATGGAGAAGGAGGAGCTAATAGCCAAAATCAGGAAAGGTATAGCCATATGTGGGGTGAAGAGGAGCATGGGAATATACCTCTCCAAAAAAGACAATGGCTTTGAGTTTATATTATGCTGCTATCATTTGGTGGTGTTAAAAAGTCTGGCCCAATCCAGCCCTTGTTCATTTAATAAGATTCAGCCTGTCAGCATTTTCAGTTGACGGCGGGTGCGCTTATCAGTAATAATTCCCTCTGCGGCACTAAAAACCGCTCTGACAAAACCTAGCGGCAGGGCAGGCCAGGCCTTCCAAGGTGTAGAGAGCCAGTTCATGCCACGTGTCCAGATTGGATACCCAATAATTATAAGGCACAGAGGAATCACGGAGAACATTGGTACGGTTGGCAAGGTACTCCTTCAGCATTTCCCAAACTTTGCAGTCCTTGTGAGAGTACCCCGCGCCTCAGAGCCTGTGCCAAGGGAGGGGCTGAGAAAACTCTCCCAGAACTTTGATAGTCTTCCCCTGCTCTGCTGGATTGGAGTTGTGTCTCTCTCGCCTGTACTCCTTGGTTGTCCACTGAACTGTGACCTCTGTCGCCAGTGTTATTGCCAGGGAATTTTTTTCTAACTCCACAACAAGACCTTCTGGTACTTCCCCATTTTTGTAGACCTCTCCACCTACATAATAATATACAATAATAGATATAAAGTTATCCTTGTTGCGTGGGTCTAAAAGTGTCACCAACCAGTAAGGTTGATGTGCAGGAGTTGTAGACTGTGGGGGCAACCCTAGTTGAGTTAGAGCCCACAATCCTTGGCGTCGGGACGACGTGTTCCGTGCCAAGGTCCGACTGGGTCCCAGCTTCCACTATATTAACCCAGTGTGCCGTCAGCGAGATGTACCATCCCTGCACTTGTCCTTGTGTCTGTGGTTAGGTGGACTTTGCTGGAAACTGCATTGTTAAGCACAGCTAATGTTTTGGGACACATGCTTGTGTAATGCGGGGACGGCACACTGGGAGAAATAGTGGCGGCTGGGGACCAAGTAACGAGGGACAGCCGCCATCAGCTTTCGGAATGATTCCATCTCCACTACCCTAAAAGGCAACATTTCAAGCACAAGCAGTCGTGAAATGTGCGAATTGAGTAGTGTGGCCTGTGGGGTGTTGGCTGCGTATTTGCGCTTGTGTTCCAAGGACTGGGGTATGGACAACTGAAAGCTGTGCTAGGACAATGACATGGACATGGTTACTGATGGTGGTATGTCTGATTGTGTAATGACAGGCGTAGGACAGGAGGCATCTTGGCATGCACTATGGACAGGGGACTGCCTTGCACGCACAACAATGGAAGAAGCAGTGGTGTCACCCGCATACACTGCTCCTGGTCCCTCGGGTTCGGTCCACAAAGTCTGGTGCTTTGCTGCCATGTGTCTGAGCATGCTAGTGGTGGTCAGGCTGGTAATTTTGCTACCCCTGCTAATGCTGGCATGGCAGATAGTGCAAATGGCCTTTTTGAAATTATCAGCTGACTCCTTAAAAAAACAGCCAGACTTGGGAAGACCTAAAAGTTGTACTGGTAACATCCATCATGTTGGTGTTACGGGGAACGGTTGCCCGCCTTCTGTCTGCAGCCACCACCTTACTTCTTCCTGCCTGTTGGGGTGCTACGCCTGCCTCCCCCTGTGCACAGCTCTGCATGTCCTCCTGCCAGGTTGGGTCAGTTACTAGATCATCCACCACGTCGTCTTCCACTTCCGCACCCTGGTCCTCCTCCTGACTTTCTGGCAATTGTGTCTCATCATCGTCCACCTCTTGTGACACTTTCCCACCCTCACCTTCGTGTGACCGTGTCTGCTCAAATATTTGGACATCGCTATATACGATCTCCTCATGCCCAACTTCAAGCGGAGTGGGCGAGAGACCCTAATCTATGAATGTAAAAGTGAACAACTCCTCAGTGTCCATGTGTGGGATTATTTTTGTCCAGGCACTCGACATGGTGGGAGGAAGGAGGATCAGGGTAAGGAATTTGTGGTCCAGACTCACGGCTACTGAGACTTGACCGAGTGGAAGGCAAGGTGGTTGTGGTGCTGGCAAATTGACTTGAAGCATTATCCGCTATCCAACTAACAACCTGTTGACACTGTTCTGGGTTTAATAGTGATGTGCTGCGGTCCCCTAGAAATTGGGACAGGAAGGTCAGGCGAGAAGATGTGGGTGTTTGTTGTTGCACAATTCTAGTTTGCTCACGGGCTCAGCCTCTGCATGCACCATCACCATCACATCCAGTTCCTCGTCCCTTGCCACCGGCCTTGTGCATTTTGAACGGTGTGCTAGATGGGTTTTAAAAGTTTGCTATATACCTTGCCTGTATACACCTAAATTAATCCTAAACAGGACTGTTGTTTTGATGGAGATAGATATTAGAAGCCTGTACCCCAGTCCCAGATGTGCTGACTGGTATACAGCAACTTGTGGTACACCGAAGTGTGGTACATACCCCACCTGCCTGTATACAGCTAAATTAATCCTTAGAAGGACTGTTGTTTTGATGGAGATAGATATTAAAAGCCTGTACAGTAGCCCCAGATGTGCTGACTGGTTTACAGTCTCTTGTGGTACACCGTAGTGTGCTATATACCCCTCCTACCTGTATACAGCTAAATTAATCCTTAGAAGGTCTGTTGTTTGGCTGGCTAGATAGATATTAGAAGCCTGTACACCAGCCCCAAATGTGCTGACAGTTGAACTAATCCTTAGAAGAACTGTTGTTTGTATGGATAGATAGATATTAGAACCGGTTGAGTGGTGAGACCAAGCGCGATCCAGCGCCACGCTCTGAACCAGCAACTGTGAGAGACGTCGCCTCCTGCGCGTCCTCGTGTGAACACCACGCCTCCTCCACCGGTCATTATTCCTCACTCATTAACCCTATCTGTGCCTGCTGTTAATTTGTGAACTGAAGTGCAGTCTCATTCCTCACTCATTGACCCTGCCCGTGTCTGTTGTTAACTTGTGGAAGTGAAGTATAATCTGAGAAGGTTGTAAAGTAGATCAGAGCTGTGGGGACGGCTTAGAGAAAGGGATAGGAGAGCATGTGGTTTTAGTACGTGGAGCAGGAGGCTCCGTGCTATAGGCTGTATTTCTGTGGAGGGCTTTCATTAGGAGATGCGGCCTCTGTGATATTGTATTTTCAGGTGACTGGAGTGTTCCGAGAGGGGACCATTTATAGTTCGGTGGAGGGATCTCGCGAGGAGACCGCCTCCCAGTAGATTGGAATATCGTGACAGGACAGTCTGTAATCACTGGTGTCCAGGTTAGGGACAGAGTACGTTGAGCACGAGGCTCCGTATTCCGAATACGTTGAGCACGAGGCTCCGTATTCCGAGTATATTGAGCATGAGGCTCTATATTCATAGTACGTGGAGCAGGAGGCTCCGTGCTATAGGGGCACAGTGTTGATTGTCGTTGTCAGCGGCCTGAGCTGCAGCAGGGCGTAGTATTCTGTGAGTCATGTTGCGTCTCTTAAAGCAGAAGAAGTCCGTACCTCACAGGCTAGACGAGGATGTTGTAGAATTTAAGACATTAGTGGCGTCACGGGAGGGTAGGAGGTAGTTAAGAATGTGAATAGGTTGTACAAGTATGTAGGGTTGCCTTTGTCAGGGAGATTACAGCCATCCGTGTGGCATGATCTTATTCAGAAAGCTGTTTTATTGAAGTCATGCCGACTGTCATTACACTCTGTTCATGGTCTGTCTATCAATATATTTTACTATTCTTTCTGTCATGGAAAGTTCCTGAAGTTATAAAGAGTAAATGAAGAGTTAGATATTAAGCCACGGGGTCTCAGATAATGGCTAGAATTGTTAGTTGTATATAGCTACAAGTGTGAAACAGTTAATCAAATTTGTGAGCCCTGTTTGGGAGAGAAGGATTTCTTTCTTCTATTGAATTCCTTATCTAAACAGCTGTGCGCGTGACCTTGTGAAAGCTGCTTGTGTTGGAAGGAGGGGAGGGAGAGAGCAAAAGAAAGGGGAGTGAAGGGGGAATTTGCAGGTGCCTGACATGCACACTGAAGTCTTACCCGTCTTTCCAGGAATTCTGAATGGCAAAGACGGATTTTTCACATTTATGTTAGTTGGGTACTAATAATAATGCCTAATATTGAATGCAATAATAGTAATCAGATTTTTATTGATTTATATGAGTGAATATTGCTAATAGCCACCTGCAGCACAGGGATAATTTAGCTAGAGATGTAGTTATGGCAGGGAGAAACTTGCTCTCATTTATGGTTATTATGTGTTTCAATGTGTCCTTAGATGTGTAAGTTGAAGATGTTAGATGTGTGTAAGTGAAAAAGAGATCCTAAAGTATTCAGTTTGTATGCATGTGTACTAAAGGTAGTGCCTGGCTCGTGTGTATAGAGATATGAAGTTAGAAGACAGAGGGCCTTGCAGCCCCTCCAGTGGGGAAGACGGGTTAAACCTGAAGTTATTTGCGATGGTGTGTCCTGGTGCAGTCGCTGTTCTGGAGGTCTGGACCTGTGATGGCAGACCTGGGAGCGGCTGGTGACCTGTAGAATACGTGCTGAGGAGTCCCTGGGGATGCCTGGCTTGCCCTAGGATTCAAGTAGCTAAACCTGTATCTGAGAATTCTTGACCCTCTCCCTGTAATTTTATTCCCCCTACTCCTGAAGTATTATAGTTAGGTCCTTTATCAGGATTGTGAATATCTTGTAGGCATATCAAGGCCAAAGGGTTTGAAAATGTGGAAGGGAGTAGGCCATCCCCCCCATATCTCCTTAAATTCTTTCTATTAGAGCAGTCTTTGTTCTTTGCTGTGTGAGAATATTTCTTGTAGTCCGTTATCTTTCCCCATATGGGAGGGGTGAGGAGGCTTTCTGGAGAAGATGCTGGTAGCAGGAATTTTGAATTAAAGGTGATGTTACATATGTCTGCTCTGATGTACAGCGCCCATATGTTCTGTAGTGTTTTACCATTTATTGTCCAGTAATAGAAATATATTCAAGATAACTAGTAGAAAATTGCAATTATATTGTTGAATAAAAATTTCCTAATTTCTGAAATTAATACA
Source organism: Allobates femoralis (assembly GCA_033576535.1). Lineage (NCBI taxonomy): Eukaryota > Metazoa > Chordata > Amphibia > Anura > Aromobatidae > Allobates > Allobates femoralis. The sequence goes on from JARQOC010000001.1 coordinate 280,554,808, forward strand.
AATTACTTTGAGTTTTTTTATTGCAGATGTGTTTATAGACGAAAGAGATTTTCATGCTGGATAATGATAGGATCCTCATATGAGGTAATCAGAATGTTTGGTTCTGATTTGCACTTTCTGAGCAATGGAGCGATTTCCGTTTGAAGAATTCCTTAACAATACGGTAAGCCTACTAAATGCAGTATTGGTATATTACGGTGAGGTAAACACCATGTTATCAGTCTAGGATGGTATAATTATACTGACAATCACCACAGGTGTCCTGTCCTCTCGGAGGTAGAAGGCAAGCTACAACAAAAGGTAGGAAAGGTAGTGGCGGGTGGTTGCCCCATCCCAGCCGGGTTGTGTCTGGCGGCCTGAGCCCTCTCTATAGTCGACTGCCTTATAGGGACTGACCGAACCACTAACAGTGTTAAACTAGGAGTCGTGAGAGGGGACAGGGCAGGCCATGATGTCTGTTATCAGCAAAGGTTAGACTGGTTTCTGCTTGGCCTCACTTTACGCCTCAAAATAGGTCACGGGTGAGATCAGGTGAGTACCTCCTAGTTCGCTCCTGATACAGGTAAGCTGTGTATACTATCCTGCATTATTCTTGCGCACAACACAACTCAGAAAGGTACGGGCTTCGAGTGGCGATCGCTCCATGGGTTTTGGAAATTGCAAGTAGTGAGCGGACAAGGAAACCAAGAAAACTGTATAAAAATTGTCCCAATATGTGTAATTCTCTTTTTCCTATCCAAGGTATTGTAGAATGTCAAACATACCCTGGTTAAAATGTTTTTAGAATAAGTAAGTACAAGAGTACATAACATGGTTCTTGTATGATTTTGTTGTGTATCTCTTTTCGCTTGTGGATAACTGTGCTTATTTGCAGATATTTAAGAAGTTCATATCCTTTTGTATACCCTCCATAATGATAGTGGTATACGATAAAATGTTCAAGGGGGATGAGTCTTGTACCTTTAATAGTGTAAAACTGATACACAATTCCCCAGGCCGTTTCTAATATGTTTGAGGTTTCTTTCCCCTTCAACGGATTGGACTCTGAAAACAGCCAATGAATAGCGAAATTAATTTAACTGTAGAATCTAAATGAATCTTTCCTTTTTAGAATAAGATGGGTAAATATGACACAACCTTTTTCCTTGTAGCAATGTCTGAATATGTTATGTTGACTGTTCTACAATTCCACCTCTTATTTTCAGATGAAGTCAATGAGATTAAGAGAGCCGATTTAGGGACAATGGGAGAACTCCATGTGAGGCTAGTGTAGGGTTCGGATGCCTGGGGGCCCTTTACAAGGAAGGAGTCTCTAAGGTGTCTGGATGAAGAAATCCACTTCCCCTTCCCCATCACATGGACAGTCTCGAAGGACCTTTAGGGAAAAACTTTTTGTTTAGGGAGGACTGTTGGGGACGCTTTTCCACTGACTTATATTTTCCTTATATACTTTTATATTATATATTTTTACTAATGCTCTAGGTGAGAAACAATAAGTTTTTCCCTTAACCCAGTATTCAATAGATATATCTGTCTGCTGAGAAGAAGATACTGTTGTGTTGGGATGGATGAGAATTGAGAAGATAAGCTGTCCTTGGATGCCTGTGTCAAGGAGTACCAGGAGAAACCTGAGATGTCCCACATACCAGGAGCCCAGAGATGGCACCGTGTCAAGAAGAAGGATGGACTAAGCAGGAGGAAGGATGAATTTAACAGAAGAACGAAGATCTAATCACTTACACTAGATTTAGATATATTAGCCTAACCCCACCTAACCCCCATCTAATCCCACCTTGTCCTGGCCAATTCACGCCTAGTCTCTAGAGTATAAAATGCTGTGTACCCGGAAATAAAGTTCAGTTGCTGTGACCATTGCCATTGCTTAATAAAGCAACGAACATATTATAAGTTTGAACCAGATTATCCGTCTGATTTACTCTTATCTGGTACCATATGTTCATAGTCTAATTTGGAATGACTGGTGAAGGAGTGTATTGTCGCTACGACCCCGACACCGAAGTGTGCTATATACCCTGCCTACCTGCCTGTATACAGCTAGATTAGTCCTCAAAAGGACTGTTGTTTTGATGGATTTTGTATCCCAGCACCTACACTACCTAAAAGACACAAAATCTGTCCCTCATTCAGCAGCACCTCTCCCTACACTAGCTGACAATGTGGAGGTGAGTGACAAGGACAGCGAGGTCAGGTCTTATATAGACCTGATGATGCTGTGTGGCAGACAATCCCTGCATGTGGGCTGGCTCTGTAAAGAGCGCCAATGTGTAGGGAGGTGGACAGCAGCATGAGCCCAAGCATCTCGCTGATACTCTGTGTGATGCTCAGGCGAGCACAGAGTATCGGCAAACATGCTCACTCATCCCTACTCATTAGTCCATAAAATGTTTGAACAATCTGTATTCAGATATTTTTTGGCCCTTTCTTGATACTTCAACTTATGTTATGTGTCTTGTTCAATGGTGGTCGAGTTTCAGCCTTCTCTACCTTGGCTATGTTTTTGAGCACTGAACACCTTGTACTTCTGGGCATTCCAGGAAGGATTCTTGTCAAATCTTTGGCAGTTAATGTGTGTAGATTTTTTTTAACATGTTTTTGTGACTATGTTGACTATTTGCAACAAACCTTTTGGTGGTTCTGTTACTATGCCTCAATACTTGAGCAATTTAATCATTAACCTGTCCATGATGAGGTTGCTGCAGAAGGTACCTGACTTATAAATCCCATAACATCTGAGCTTGCGGTTGGATGGAGTGATTATTGAAGCCTGACATGTTTGGAGGAGAAATAATGAAATCAGTTTTATTCAGCTGACCACCAATTCATCTGAAATGCTGAATAAGGATTTTGGGCAGCAATGCAAGGACAAGTTCAATTAATTATACATATAAGACACTTGTGCACACGCCAAAGATCTGTATCCTAAATGTATGGAATGAAATTAAATAAAGTGATTGCACATTTTCAAGAAGCAATATCCAGCCCTATAAGACCATGTATGGGAAGCATATAATGGGCATATGCTATTTTATATGAATTGCTATCACATAAGTGTAGAAAAGATGGCCTCGCACACTGTTGACCCTCTCACGGTTTGACTGCCTTGATAATGTTACTCATTCTGTGTGCAGACATTAGTGCGGAGTGCCTCCAGCACACTGTGACCACCTTGATAATGTTACACATTCTGTGTGCACACATCAGTGGGAGTGCCTCCAACTCTCTGTGACTGCCTTGATAATGTAACTCATTCTGTGTGCACATATCAATGTGGAGTACCTCCAGCACGCTGTGACTGCCTTGATAATGTTCCTCATCCTTCATGGTCACATCAATGCGGAGTTCCTCCATCAATTTGTGACTGCTTTGATAATGTCACTTATCCCTATTATATAGGGTTAGTGCCTATATACCCTCTATATACCCCTTTTGTCTTATTATCAGTGGTTTGGTGTCCAAATAACTTCTTTACAAAGGGACCTCTAGGGTTAATTGGATAATGGACAGTATTTACTAGTAGTTGGAAGTGCCCCTGCACTTCCTCTTTCTAGCTTATGTACCCTGGTGTGTCTGTGTAACCAGGGACTCGGCATCTGGTTACCAGACCTGCAGTTCTCACAATACCATGCAGAGTCAATGTGACCATGGGATCTGGAAATTGTAGACCGGTGCCTGTACTATGAGCTGTGCCCGCGGCACTCATGAGATTGTGCAGGCACACGTGACGTGAACACTTCATTACGGGTCTAATCACATGACTGGGGAGGGGGAGGAGCCTAGCTATGAGCTGCTTCTTCAATGAACTACTCTTGTTTCCAGGACGCTGACAGCCTGGCAAGCTGGTGATCACACCTCACCCTGCTCCTAATTATGCTAGCCTGCTTCCAATTAGAGTATTGCACTCTATATAAGGGACACACCCAGCACTGTGTCAGTATTCATTTTCCAATGAGGAAGCCGCACGTGCAGGTTCCAGGTACCCAGGATGCAGGTCTCTTGTAGGCTCTAGTTGCGGATACTTTTTTCCTTAGTGTACATGTAATTGCTGAATTGTTTTTTTGGCTGTTTACACAAAGGCAGGGATCTACTTATTTGATGGGACTTTTGTACTACATAGGATAGGTTTCCGTCCTTCCCCATGGTCTACAGCATTTGACTCTATGTTTATAGGGGCCTGGTTCACATTCAGCTATATTATGTGTACATGTACAAGTCTCAGATTATCCTGTATGTTGTTTATTCAGTTTTCCTGCCAGGATCATTTCATAGAACTGTAATTATGTAGGTATTTGGCTATATAGACAAATGTATGTCACTTTACCTGCATATATTTGTATCTGTATCTGGGCTTGTGAGTGGGTGGGGGATGTATTTGTATTTGGCACCTTATGTATTTTATTTGTTTTTAATGGTTCTACTGTATCCTTTTGTGTATCATAAATTGTTATTTGCTTAAATTATTTTGGTGATCCAATTTTTGTACACACCTGCTCCTCTTGTTCCTGTCTCATGTAACTTTTTGAGGTGTGACATGCAGATTAGACGTGGATTGCAGTGCTCTCTATCTTAACTACTAACTCTGCGAGTATTGCATGGACATATGGTTCATGAAAAAAGCACAGACATGTGAATAGATTACAATGCATATACGGTATGTTGTATCCATGAAAAAAGAATACAACACGTATTTGCGATTAGGATTTTGACTATTCCAAAATTTTTATCAGTGCTCATTCACATGTCAGGATTTTACATACAAGCTCTCTCCGTTTTTTTTTATGGATCGATTGGTTCATGCAAAACTTTGGAGACAACTTAGCAATGAAAGTTTATAGGTCTGTGAAAAATTAGATAGCACTTGGATGTCATACGTATGCTGTCTATTATTTTTCTTTGATAGAAGGTGGATAAAGTGAAAAAAAATGATGAAACTTTGATGAAAATCTGATGAAACCCCAATGAAAATTACTGGTGAAAGTTGGTCTCTTTCTCTCGTATATCAAAAACTGACGTCTGAATGAGGCCTTAAGGAGTAGAATAGAGGAAATGTGTGTGCGTGCATGCTCTAGTAGAAGCATAACATAGGTTAGCAGAAATACAATCTGACAGTCATGATAGATGGGGGTCTTCCTCTGTTTTGGGAGCATATTGAGCCTGTACTTGCTGGCTCTGCCTGATTTTGGTGATTTTATAATATCATAAATATATCCAGAGAAAGGCAGTCTTCAGTCTCAACACTTACTGTTAACCCATTTACTGAAAAGCAGTGGTCTGCAAACATAGTGAAACTCTCAATATGGCTCATTTTTAAGTTTTAGTTGTCCAGAAAAGTATGTTGACCTATGCAGAATGTACACCTGCACAACACATTTCTGCTAATAATTACTGAATTTTCCATACATCACATTACAAGTTACCCAGCAGAAATGCAATCAGTTTTGCTTATCTGTTCATAACAGTCAGTGAACATAACACATCTTTCTTCATCAACCTGAAAATTAATTGCAAACTATAATATGTAAGACATGTAAGACAGTCCTTCAAACTCCTAATTAGCATATATAGCATGTTATCTCCAGGTCCAGTCTGCAGTAAGGGTGCCTTCACATTAGCGTATGGGAACGCAGCGTATGCTGCGTTCCCATACGCAGTCAAACGCATGCGCACTGCGTTCCTATGTTTAACATAGGAACGCATAGTGCTTGCGTTTGCTGCGTTCGGGTGCGGATGCGGACGATATCTGCTCCTTCCGGTGTCCAGCATCCGCACCCGGGACGCAGCATGTTGCATTTTTTGTGCGCTCTGGGAGCTTGGACAATCAGCAAGCGTCCCCAAGCGTACAAAACATGCATTGTCTTCAATGGGTCCGCAGTGTTCTGCGCTTGACAGTGCGGGAGAACGCTGCGGACCCATTGAAAAATCTCCCGGTGGCCGCCGGTGATGTCACAGGAGCTCACCGACGGCCACCGGGAGATCAGCTCAGCCTCTGCTGTCCTCCTCCTCCCCGCCGCCTGTAATCTCCTAGCGATGTCGGCGGGGAGAACAGCTGATCTGAAAGCTGTTTGAATCTTCCCGCGCCGACATCTCCTCTCGGTGTCGGCGCGGGAAGATTCAAACAGCTTTCAGATCAGCTGTTCTCCCCGCCGACACGTCCCGGTGCTTACCGGCGGCCGGGGGCGGGGATCTCCGGCGCTGATCTCCACCCCCAGCCCGCCCCCGGACAGCGCCGATTGGCTGCCGGGCTCCATAGTGATGTGTCCGCAGGCGGACATTATCCGCTGCGGACACATCATTTGGACCCTGCTTTTGACAGCGTTTGTGTCTGCATGCCATCAGCATGCAGACACAAACGCTAATGTGAAGCCACCCTAACACTATTTTATTATATAAAGCAAGAGTAAGAAAACAAGTGCAAGTGATCATCACAACATTTTTTGCATTTTTTGAGGAAAAATAATTTAGTTGAAGAAAATCCCTTTAAACTAATGAAGCTACAAAAAGACTACTGTGTCCTGTAAATTATATTATAGTAATGTCCTCAAGCTTCAATCAAACAGATCAATTAAACAAATTTAGTCTCACCACACCTTCCTTTTCATGTTCAGATGTGTATTGGTTCAAATCAACCATCTATTTCTGGACTTCTAGCTATCCTCAAATTAATTAACAGCTGTAATACTTACGGAAATGGACCCACTGGACTACAAGGGGGACACAGACTTATCCTGATATGGGAGGGCCTTAACTAAGCGCCTAACGAGTATTCACCAGAGCCTCTGATGGTGAAGATATCCTTTACTGCTGATGGACTCCAGGTGCTACTCCCAGTGCGGTGTCCAGGGTGGATGACAGTAAGACAGGAGTATAACTACGAACTTGGCGTATAGTAGGAGTCAGACAGGGCTGACACAGGAACTAGACAGGACTTGAAAAGGTACTGAGGTACAGGCAGATTCAGGCTAGGTCGCCTGGCACAGGTCAAACTTACCATCAGCAGTATTTTCTGATGCTGCCTTTTTTGAGTAGTTTTTGTCTGGCACAGGTCATCAGGTACCAGTCATCAAGAAATTGCAGGACAGCAAATGCTGGCCAGTTTGTCAGGTACTGGCACAGGTCTATAGGAACTAGCAGGCACAGGCACTGTCATGGTCATCAGATACTGGCAGGTACTGGAACAGAACATCTTATACAGGCAGGTTCTAGTTTAGGTTGTCTGGCACATTACATAAAACACAGGACAGCAGGAACTGGAAGATACTGTCATAGGTCATCTGGCACAGGACATCAAGTACTGGCAGATTCTGGCATAGGTGGTCTGGCACAGGACATGGAGAACTGGCAGATACTGGCATAGGTTGCCTGGCATAGGACATCAGCTACAGGCACAGGACATCAGGTAAGGCACAAGACATCAGGTACTGGCATAGATCGTTTGGCACAGGACATCAAGCACTGGCACAGGACATCAAGTACTGAGACACAGGCGAGGCTGGTGTAGGTATACAGATAAGGCAGGTTCAAGAACACAGGCATGGCCGGTGTAGGAACACAGGCAAGGATGGTGTGGAAACACAGGCAAGGCTAAAGTTACCAGAGTCATCATAGGCCAGACTCTGAATATGATGATCTCTGGATACGCCAGATGTAGGATACACCGGATCCAGGCAGGATACTGGACTATGGCAGGACAATAGACTATGACAGGGCACTGGACTTCAGGTAGAACACCATACTTCAGGCAGGACAGCAGATTCCAGGCAGCACAATGGAATCCAGGCAGGACAAGGGAATCCAAGCAAGCAACAAGCTCAGGAAGGACACAGGAATCGATGCAAATTTGAGGCTGGTATCAGGACACAGGAGCAGACTAGGAATACAGACAGGATGGGTCCAGAAACACAGGCAAGATGGGTTGAGGAATTTCAGCATACACAGAACTGGTTACAGGCAGGACTGGTACTGGATACAGGAAGATCAGAGCAACAGGCTAGACCAACACAGGAGGACTAGGTTAGGAACTTAACCCCTTCCCAACCTGTGACGTTATAGAGATATCATGGAAGTTGGTGACTTCCCAACCCATGACGTCTCTATAACATCATGGATTGCTTGCGGTCCTGCAGCTCTGGTGACCGGCTCAGTGACAAGTAACCAGAGCTGCAGGATCGCAAGGACCTATACTTTAGCCCAGGGGGTGGCTTAGCCCCCCGTGGCTAAAGTCACTCTGATTGGCAGTTGAAAGTGAAACTGCCAATCAGAGTGAGCCACCAATCCCGAGCTCTCCAATCAGATCTTGGGGGGCGGGTCGGTGGGTGCTCTCCCCCTCCTGCTCCAGGGCTCATCAGGGCCTCCCCCTGTCCCTCCCATCCTCCCCCCTCCTATTATTATCTATCTGCCGGTGGGCTGCACCCACTGGTCGACCTCCTCGGCCCCCTCCTGTGCTGCTCATCACCCGCCCTCGTCCAGCCCCCCACCTCTGGAGCCCTGTATTCTGGCCCCCCTCACCTCTCCCGGTGGGCTGCACCCGCCAGTGCACCCGCCGGTTAGCCTCCTCTGCTCCGGTGTGGGCCCCTTCTCCTCTCCCGGGTTCCTCCTCCTCACCAGTGGATCGTGAGTGAGGTAAGTATGAATGGATGGATAAATGGATGGGTGCATGGATGAATAGATGGATGGGTGCACAGGTGGATGGATGGGTGCATGCATGGGTGGATGGATAGATGGGTGCATGCATTGCATGGGTGCATGCATGGGTGGATGGATGTGTTCGTGCAAGGATGTGTGCATGGATTGATGTGTGCATGCATGAATGTGTGCATGCATGGATATTGCATGGATGGATGTGTGCATGGATGGATGTGTGCATGCATGGATGTGTGCATGCGTGGATGTCTGCATGCGTGGATGTGTGTGTGTGCATGGATGTGTGCATGCATGGATGGATGTGTGCGTGTGTTGATGTGTGCATATGTGGATATGTGCGTGCGTGGATGTGTGCATAGATGGATGTGTGCATAGATGGATGTGTGCATGTGTGGATGAGTGCATGTGTGGATGGGTGCATGCGTGGATGGGTGAATGCATGGATGGATGGGTGCATGTATGGATAGATGGATGCATGGGTTTGATGGATGGCTGCAACAAGGGATCAAGTGTACTCTTGTTGTAGTATCTGGGATCATAGTCATGGTGCACTGTATTACAGATCATTGCCATACATTGCACTATAACTCTGACCCCAGAGACTGTAGGAAGAGTACACTTGATCCCTTGCTGCAATCTCTGGATGTAGCAGTGGCGATTGAGCATCGTGGGACCTTCGTTGTGGACTACGTCATAGGCAATCGAGTGTCATGGGACCTTCATTGTGGACTACGTCGGATCTTTATAATAAAGATGAAGTCTGAATTTTGTTTGTGTTTTTTTTTTCAAATAAAAAGATTTTTCTCTGTGTGGTTTTTTGGCTATTTACTAGAGATTCCTAATGGCCGGGTCTAACATTGGCCTGATATTATGAATCTCGGGCTTAGTGCCAGCTGGCATTAAACCCTTTATTACACAGTTTGCCACCGGCACCAGGGCAACTGGAAGAGCCTGGGTACAGCGCTATAAAATGGCGCTTCAATGAATGTGCCATTTTCTGGGGTGGCTGCGGGCTGCAATTCGCAGCATGGGGGGGCCCAGAATGCTTGGGCCTCTCCATGCTGAGGATTCCAGCCTCTAGCTGTAAAGTTGTACCTGGCTGGACCAAAAATATTTTTCCACAAAAATTTTCTTTTCATTTTTATGGATTAATTTGTGAAGCATCTGGTAGTTCAAAGTGCTCACTATGCATCTAGATACGTTCCCTGGGGGTCTAGTTTCCAAAATGGGGTCATCTGTGGGGAAGCTCTAATGTTTAGGCACACAAGGGCTCTCCAAACGTGACATAGTGTCTGCTAGCAATTTGAGCTGATTTTCCAAATTGTTAGCGGACACCATGTCGCGTTTGGAGAGGCCCTATGTGCCTAAACATTGGAGCTCCCCCACAAATGACCTCATTTTGGAAACTTGACCCCCCAGGGAACTTATCTAGATGCATAGTGAGCACTTTGAATGCCCAGGTGCTTCACAAATTAATCTGTAAAAATGAAAAAAGAAAACTTTTGTGGAAAAACACAAGTACTTTTTTACATATATATGGATCAATTTCTGAGGCACTTGGGGTTCAAAGTGCTCACTCTGCATCTAAATAAGTTCCTTGAGGGGTCTAGTTTCCAAAATGGGATAAATTGTGGGGAAGCTCCAATGTTTAGGCACAAAGAGACTCTCCAAACGTGACATGGTGTCCGCTAACAATTTGAATGGAAAATTAGCTCAAGTTGTTAGCGGACACCATGTTGCATTTGGAGAGCCCCTGTGTGCCTAAACATTGGAGCTCCTCCACAAGGGACCCCATTTTGGAAACTAGACCCCTCAGGGAACTTATCTGGATGGGTGGTGAGCACTTTGAACCCCCAGGTGTTTCACAAACTGATCCGTAAAAATGAAAAAGTATTTTGTTTTCACAAAAATTTTCTTTTAGCCTAAATTTTTTCATTTTCACATGGACAACAGGATAACATGCATGCTAAAATTTGTTGGGCAATTTCTCCTGAGTTCATGGATACCTCAAATGTGGGCGCACAGCAGGGCTCAGAAGTGAAGGAGCGCCATTTCACTTTATGAATGGAAAATTAGCTCCAAAAGTCAAATTGCGCTCCTTCCCTTCTGAGCCCTACCGTGCGACCAAACAGTCGTTTATGACCACATATGAGGTATCAATGTACTCAGGAGAAATTGCCCAACAAATTTTAGGATCCATTTTATCCTGTTCCCATGTGAAAATGAAAGAATTGCGGTTAAAAGAACATTTTTGTTAGAAAAATTAAAATGTCCATTTTTTCCTTCCACGTTGCTTTAGTTCCTGTGAAGCACCTGAAGGGTTAATAATCTTCTTGAATGTAGTTTTGAGTAGCTTGAGGGGTGCAGCTTCTGGAATGATGTCACTTTTGGGTGTTTTCTGTCATGTTCGACCCTCAAAGGGACTTCAAATGTGATGTGGTCACTAAAAAAATGGTTTTGTAAATTTTGCTGGAAAAATGAAAAATTGCTGATGAACTTTGAACCCTTATAACTTCCTACCCAAAAATTTTTTTTCCAAAATTGTGCTGATGTAAAGTAGACATGTGGTAAATATTATTTAACTATTTTGTGTCACATAACTCTCTAGTTTAGCAGAATAAATATTCCAAATTAGAAAATTGCGTAATTTTCAATGTTTTTGTCATATTTTTTCTTTTTTTTCCCAAATAAATACAAAAATTATCGACCTAAATTTAATACTATCATGAAGCCCAATATGTCACGAAAAAACTGTCTCAGAATCTCTAGAATCTGTTGTAGCGTTCCAGAGTTATTACCTCATAAATGGACACTGGTCAGAATTGACAAAAATGCCAAGGTCTTTAGGGTCAAAATATGCTGGGTCCTGAAGGGGTTAATGAGTGGCGCACGCCCCTCCCAACAGGGAGAGAAGCCTTAAATACCTGCTGCCTTCTAGTGACAGACTGGGGACACCTTTACAAGGTACACATGCTCCCCCTTTAATAGGTGGGGGAGCTTCTGCATGCACCCTAGGCTGTATAACAGGAAGCTCCATTCAGCATGCACAGATCCTGGCACCTAGGGACCTCGGCAGGAGTCGGGGGCCGAAACACACAAGGGCAGCCATGTAGGATAGCGACACATCGATTGCCATATGGGAGAGCAGAGGACCATGCAAAATGTGCATGCCTACAAAGACAAACAGGCGATTGGAGAGCTAATAGTATCAGTGTCCCTGCTGGACTGGGGGAGAGGATAGTGCAGGGACAGCATTGTCTTCTATGTGATGATTTCTTACCCAATGTACTGTGTGCCTAAAGGCCCAGTCACACATAACAATATCTGTAGAGAGATCGTTGTAACTGTGATGTTACAACGATCTCTCCAGCGATGTCGTTATGTGTGACACTTAGCAGCGATCAGGTCCCTGCTGTGAGGTCGCTGATCACTGCAAAGTGTTCTGGGTCATTTTTTGATCGTTGGTTTCCCTCTGGTCAGCACGCATCACTGTGTGTGACAGCGAGAAACCAGCGATCAGTGACCTCACTGGCTAGTAACCATCGTAAACAGCGGGTATCCAGGCAGCGAGTGTGCGCTGCCTGGATACCCGGTGTTTATCATAGTTACCAGCGTCCTCCCTGCTTAGCGCTGCCTGTAGGATGCTGGTAACTATGATAAACGTCGGGTATCCAGGCAGCGCACGCTGCCTGGTTACCCGCTGTTTATCATAGTTACCAGCGTCCTCCTTGCTTACAGGCAGCGCTAAGCAGGGAGGACACTGGTAACATCACCTTCAGCGATGTGGGAGGTGGCTACCATGCCCCTGATCGCTGGGGAGATCTGCCTGTTTGACAGCTCCCCAGCGACCAGGTAACGATGCTCCAGCGATCCCGGCAGGTTGTTATCGCTGTCGGGAGCGGTCGTTGTGTGTGACAGGGCACTGTTTAAGACTTTTTATCTTGTAAGTAAGATAAATAAAGTGTTCTGAAATTTGTATTCAGTAGGTACTATACAGTGTTGGCTTCTTCCTCTTTAGCATAGATTCCTGTTGAACAAAGCTATTGGTTGGATTGGGGATAGCCAGGAGGGCTCTTGGAGGTGAAAACAATGATTTCCCTAGCAACCCAGTATGGAGAATTCATGTAAATATTACTGCGATAAATCACGTTTTAAGATTTACGCAACCATTTGAATTGGGCTTATTCATAAAATTGACAAAGGATTAGTCTGGAATAATATTATAGCTCCTGGGATAAACACGATTTACTAGAATCAAGATTTACAGGTCATCGCAGAATCTTATCTACTGTTAGCAATGTTTGGTACGGTGACAGACAGGACTGCCTACTATTATGACATGTTTATTGGGCCAATAAGGTAAAGAATCCTATCTATAAAATGGCAATATACACTCCTCAACAATGAAATTGCTATTGCAATACTAAAATTAACTAAAGAAAATGTATGGATTTATGGAAAACACAGGGTCAGTAGACCTGTTAATGATATGCAAATGATGAAAAATGGTAGATAAATGTCCCAGATCTGATTAATTGGAGTCAAGTCCGGAAATGCTGCAGGCCATGGTAGCATGTTTAAGTAATGCATGCTGCTGACAGTAGGACGAGCAACATACTGTCTGTCATTGTTGTATTGAAAAGTGGCTCTTGGGTTTACTATGAGGAAATGGCCGTACCAATGGCTCTACAACCAAATCAAAGAAATGGTGAGCTGTTAGTGTAAATGGGATGAAGACTAAAGGTGTCTATCTACTTAATATTATGCCATCCCACACATGTTCATTTATGATGGCCTCTTCATGGTGTTGACCACATAGTTTACAGATGGAGACCAGAGGACCTGAGGATGGAATGGAGGTTTATTTTCTTCAGGAATGAGTTCTGCTGATGTCTTGGATGCAATGATACCAGGAGACTGGACTGTTAAAGCAGAGTATTTACAATTTATTAAAGTAACTTTGTCCCCTCTTGCAGGCACCTGTGCTGAACAAAATCTCATTGAATGCAACCATCCAATAGATCTGGTTCCTTAGGTTCTTCAGTCCATGCTTGATGCTGCTACGTTTTTAATCTGTAGGCTACATTAGGTTGCGCTGATTAGATGTACTGAGCTTCAAAGTTCATCGTTTGGCACTAGCTCTAAAGGGACTATCCATCCTTTTAGCATTGATAGCTCATCCTTAGGATAAACCGTGACTGGTGTGATCCGACTATTAACAACCTCTTGTATCAGCTCTTAGAAGAGGCTTTACATAATCCTGAATGTAGGTTCATACTTCACTGTACTTTAGCAGCTGTTTAATATACAGTATGTCAGTGTTGTTCTCTTTGATTCAGCAGAAGTGTGCAAAATATCTTGATTGGCCCCTAAAAATATGGCATAGACTTATACAAACTAGCCTGCAAATGTCAAACGACTGATTGGATTGAGTGCCAATGATTGGACCACCACCATTAAAATAGTTATGGAAATTCTGAACAAGTCATTCAATTTGAAAGTTTGGATATCTCCTTTAAGAATAATAGGATTCACACCATATATACTAAACTCTCTACACATGAATGGCAAATTAAATCTCCTCTTGCATCCATTCTGATGTCTAGTAACGTCTTAATGATTAATTAAAAAAGATACTAAAAACCATCAAATAGAGTTTTCATACATGGAAGCATTGCTATGTTTAAATCATCATTTCCTGCCGAATGTGCAATGGCTTGTATTTATTGAACTGTGCTCAATCTGCACATTGTTTCCTGGTGAATTTCAGGAAGGGTACATGCTTGGATGCGTCTGTTCAGTGATACTTAAGCTGCTAAGTAGTGGCAGAAGGATAACATTATCATACTTATTCTCAACAAAGAATATGTATCATTCGCAAAGAAAATTAAATGGGATTTTAAGAGTTTGCAGAATAACAGCATCAACTGCAGATACAGTTCAGTGCCTTAATCTGAATGTTGTGAAAGGGCCATATATTAGGGTAATGGGATAAATAGAAGGAAATTCACAAGGTTTAATATGAAAAGGTTATTCTGTAAAAAAAAAAAGTTGAACACATTAAGTCATTGGTTTTCTCTTAGAATATGTGCATATTTATGCTGTACATAGCAATGCAAAAGTCTTAGGCAAATGTGAAAAAAATGCAGCAAGGTAAGATTTCTCTCATTAACAGAAATGTTAATTAAAGCACCACTTCTTAAATATAAGTTCTCTAACCCTACTCTTAGGCTGCTTTCACATTACAATTTTGGAGGATCCGTGGCTGTCCGTTTTACAACGGACAGCCACGGATCCAGTTCGGCCCCCATGAATCCCTATGGACGACAGATCGGATCGGATTTGGCCTAATTGCCATCCGATTTGTGTCGGATCCGATTCTGTCCAATTTTTTCCTGTGCCCAAAATCGGAGACTACTCCGATTTTGGGCACAGCGGACCAAGTCGGACCGAATCAGATCCGACCCGATCCGCTGCAATTAACATGAAGGCTTATGGAGCACAGGTCCGAGAAAACTTAGGATCGTTTCTCGGACCTGAACTGCTCTGTTCCCCTTTAATTTCACTTCCGCAATGTATATACCGTATATACATTGCGGAAGTGAAATTGAGTAAATGAAAGGTTAAAAATAAAAATAAATTATGCTCACCTCTCTGGCAGTATCCTGCACTGTCTCACTCCTGGGGCTTAAGGACCTGGCGTTGCCTGGCAACCCGATCAGCTGAGCGGTCATGTAAACGATCAGCTGATTGGATTGTCACATGACCGCACGGTTTAAATATCACGCCCACCGATGAATTTTGGCGGGCACAGGATTTAAACCACTCAGCTGATGCCAGTCATGTGACCGATCAGCTAAGCGGTTTAATTCCTGCGCCCGCCAAAATCGATCGGCGCATGGGAGATTTAAACTGTGCGGTCATGTGACAACCCGATCAGCTGATTGGTCACATGACCGCTCAGCTGATTGGGTTGCAAGGCAACGGCAGGTCCTTAAGGAGCGAGACAGCGCGGGACACTGCCAGAGAGGTGAGGATGTTTTTTTCTATCTTTAACTCTTTGTTCACTCCCGATACATATATATATACACATTGCAGGAATGAAAGTGCCTGACTTGCCTTCGCTTTGCAGGCTCAGGCTTTCTGTGTCGGGGTCCATGATAATCATGGACCTGGACACAGAAATAGCATCTGGAGGTCACCTCCGATGCTGTCCGTACCTGTTTGTGGGATCCTACAAAAATTAGGAACCCACAGACAGGAAAAAAACCGTGATGTGAAAGCAGCCTTATACTTACCCACCGTCATCTTCACATTCTTCTACCGCTGGTTGCATCAATCTTAGAGCCACATCACACCTGGCGACGTCGCCGGAGATATCAGCAGCGATGGGCGGGAGCGTACATGTTTTTGGCGCGTCGCCGTCCCCCGTTTACATGGGGCGACACCTCCAGCGATCTGACAGGCAGCATCGCCGCTGTGGTGTCTAAAAACCCCAGCAGCGATGCAGTGCAATGGGAGCCTATGGCTCCCATCGCCTGTCAGATCGCCGTCCCTCTTGTTACATGGGGCGATGTCTACACATCGCCCCTGAGTGCTTGCCTGGTTTCAGAGCACTGATGTGAAACCAGTCGACCACTCAGAGGTGATATGTAGCGCAGACATCGCCCCTTTACATTAGGCGACGCAGGGGCGATATCGGTGCCGATAGGCCACGCCCCTGCATCGCCTAAGAAATCGGCGGTGTCGTCGCCACGTGTGACGTGGCCCTTAGACAGATTGTGACCTGATAGATGTTCCAGTGTTTTATGCAGCGCGCCGGAATTCACTTTACAATGCATCTCTATGATATTCTCATTTTGGACTTGTTCTGGTTCTTATCAAAAACTTGGGACCTAACTTCTGACTTCTCGACAGTCAGAAGTTGCAGTCACAAGATGGTGCCACAAGATTGGAGTAGCATCAGTAAAAGGTGAATGCGCCGGAACATGGATATATTACTGGGTGCATGGACCTACCATTAAAAGCACCACTCCAACGCTGAAAGGAGCTGGAGGGGTGCTTTAAGAAACTGAATATAATGCAAACTGAATGGACAAAACAGAAATCTAGACCATACAATCATTGTTTGATGTGACCTCCCTTTGCTTTCAAAATCGAATCAAAGAATCAATTCTTCTAATACATTTTCACACAAATTTGTGAAAAAAATTGGAGGGAGGTTGTTCCAAACATCTTGGAGAAATAACACCAAATCTTTTGCAGATGTAAGTTTGCGCAAATTCTTCTGTCAATTATATTAAGAATAGTGTTTTGAGGGGCCATATAATCACTTCCAGGACTCCTTTTTTTACCCTGAAGATAGTTCTTAGTGGACATTAGCAATATATTTGGGATCGTTAGTGTGCTCCTATTTAAAGTTGGAGCCAATGTGACATCTTCTTCAGTGTATGACATGATATATAAGTACCTGCCTGAATTTCTCTGCATTGAGAATACCATTAATCCTGAACAAATTCCTAATGCTATTTGCACAAATGCAATTACACCACTCTCCTGCCCGGTGGCGTAACTTGAAGCTCATTGGTCCCGATGCCAAAACTCCAATGGGGCACTCAATTATTGCAAATCTTTAAGAGCATTATTCTTTTTCTATAGGTCAATGGGACTTTTGGGGCCCACTAGGCTCCAGGGCCAGGGTGTGTTTGCAATCCCTGCACCTATTATAGTTATGCCCCTGCTCCTGCCTTTTTTCAGCCAATAAACTGCATCCAGTAACAGCAAAATATGTAAGATTTTGACTCATCAGTCAAAAGCACTTGATGCAACATAACTGCTCATCAATTACTATGTCTTCATACATAATTGCATCACTTAGTCTTGTTTCCTTGATGAAAGTATGGTTTTTGGCTACAATTTTTTCATGAAGACCACTTCTGGCCAGACTTCTCCAAACAGTAAATTATTGTGGTTGAGTACCAGTAGCTGCAGCCAGTTCTGAGTTGATGCAAACAACAAAAGTGGTGCTCCATTGGTTCAAAAGGATAAAAAGATGTGGGAATAGATGTTGAAGTAAACTTGCTTACCTAGTTGGGTTTTGCACAGGCAGGCACAATGGGCCCAGTTCATTAAAGTTTTCATGTCCGTATTATGGCGTAAAAAGCTTTGGTGCAACTGGCATATAACACTCATCATTTGATGTTCTCACACCATTCTTGCCCTGCTCCAACAAAGTGGACAAATGGGACTAAAGGGACTAACAGGAACAGTGAAAAGTAAAAAAAAAAATGTTTTACCAAATATGAAAAAATAAACATAAAAGTCCAAATCACCACCATTAAGAAGAAAGATAATAAATAAATACACATACAGTGTATCACCACTACAGATAATAGTGTGAAAAAGTGTTTGCCCTCTTCTTGATTTCTTTTTCTTGTGCATGTTTGTCACACTTAAATGTTTCACATTACCAAAGAAATTTAAATGCTAGACAAAGATAACACAAGTAAACATAAAATGCAGTTTTTAAATGAAGGTTTTTATTATTAAGGGAAAGAGAAATTTAAACCTACAGGTATGGAAAAGTGAGTGCCCCCCCATCCCTTTGTAACCTTTTCCAGACTGATAGATCTCAATTAATTAATTTGTTTCCCATTTGTTCCTGAGTTCAAATCCATGTTTTCAGAATTTCCTTTGCTTTGCACAAGGTGCTGGAATCATCACCTCTGTATTTTCAGACCTTGTGGACTGTAATTGACCACCCCTACCCTAGAAACTTCTCTGGAGGTAACCAGAGGGCAAGAATCTTTGGGCCCTTTCACCACAAGTGCCACTTACTTGGACCCTCTTAGGCAGCGGCGTAACTTCAGGCCCAGGGGCCCCGATGCGAAAGCTCCAACGGGGCCCCCAATTATTGCAAATCTTTAATAGTATTGGTCTTTTTCTATAGGCCAAAGGAACTTTTGGGGCCCCCCTAGGCTGCAGGGCCTGGGTGTTATCGCAACCCCTGCACCTATTGTAGTTACGCCCCTGCTCTTAGGCCCTGTGCCCACAGTGTATTGTTTGATGCTTTTTTTTATGTAGATTTTGAGAATCCGCATCAAAATGTGTATGTCTATCCTGAAGCCAGCAAAGGCTATGACAGGAAGTGTTATACCCACTTTGCTTTTTTTTCCCTTGCACATGTGGTCCAGATTTCTTTTTCCTGCCCCAAATGTGCACCAAATCTGCAAGAAAAACAAATACGTCACAGCACTTCTGATCTCTCATAACCTTTGGTGCTTTCAGGATAGACATACAGATTTTGATACAGATTCTCAAAATCTGATTCAAAAGAAGCATCAAATAACGTACCGTAGGCACATGGCTTTAAAACAATATGGTGGAGTCACATTCACAGAAAGCATCCCCCATATGCTGTGAGAGTGTGCATGCAGGCTCTTGTGAGAGTGTGACAAGCAGTGCCATCACAAACATTACTGCAGTTCAGACTCACACATGAGTTAATCCGCAACTTTGAACTGCGCTGCACTCCCTGACTTCACCGCTCCTCACATGCGCTGTCTCACAATAATCAGCAATATAAATCTGCTGAATCTTGCACGATATCACCACTGTCACAAGACAGCTAGTGTTTTGAGTGCTGATGCCACTGAGGTTATCTTAGATCACACAATGGGATTCCCTGCTGCATGATACCTACTGTGTAACCTGAGACAACCTCAAGGAAGTCACGGCTTGTCACACTGTGGGAGCCGTGCAGTGCCTGCTCTCCCACCATATGGGGGATGCAGTCATGTATCTTTCCCCCACATGCTGGGACTACTTCGGCATTTATTTGGGTTTTATTATTTTTGGGATTTTTTTTTTTCTAATTATTTTTTACATCCTTTTTGGAGGGTTAGGTGGAATAGGAGACTTTCAACAAATACATTTGAATAAAAAAAATGTGAAAGAGGAATATATTGGGGTTCATTTAATAATTAATATGAATAATTAATAATATTAATAAAAATATTTATTGGTGTGTTTTTTTGTGTACTTACTCACTTGGTTAATAATATCGGCTATCTGAGTGACACCTCAACATTACTAACTGCTAGCCCTGCTGCCAGCTATTACCCAGCTGGCATCAACTCCAAATATGATTACTCTTTTTGCCAACAGACCTGTGCAGTGAGAGATCTTGGGCCAAGCACCAGTCGTGGTGCATCAAATGGGGGCACTACTCCTGGGGCGGCTGTGGCCTGATTTTTTAAAATCTTTTAAGATTTTAAAGATTACCCAACTTTTCAGCTGTTCAAGTGGGTGGATGGTTAAATAGATGGATGTATAGAAGAGATAAATTTATTGATAGATGGACAAAATAGATTTACAGTTAGATAAATCGATATCAAACAGCAATATAATGACCCACCCACCTATATATTGTAATCTTGCACCCTTTAGTGCCTTTCATATTGCCCTAAAGGGTGTTTTAGCCTTTTTTGTTAGTGTTAAAAAACTAATTCATAAAAATTTAAAAAGCCATAAAGTACCTCCTATTTTTCTTCACCAGCTAGGGTACAGCAGACAGTTGCAGCCTGAACACCAGAGCTGGTGGCTTTAAATAGGGTGTTATCAAAATTGGAGGGGGGGAGCACACCACAGATTTTTCAAGTATTTATTTTAACAGTAATCTGACGTCAATTTGGTTGCCATATTGGCAACCAATCACAGATGTCGGCAGAGAGGGTGGGTGGGGCAAAGTCTGTCTTTAACTTATTAGGGGAGGGGGAAGCAGTAAATATGTCTGAGGTTCATGAACGGGCACAGAAGCATGGTGACAGCGGCACTGAAGCTTGCTAAGTAGTAGTGTAGGAAGATAATGTTTGTGCCAAAACAACGGGGCTCCATTGTACAAGTTTGAGCTGTGTTTGGCTGCATTTGGGCCCCTTTGAAGGTGTTTTGTAGGCCCTTGATTTTGCTCCCATTAATTTGAATGGGGTTCAGAAGTTTGGCAAACTGTTCACCAATCTATTTGGCAAACATGTGCCTGTTCGGCGAACCGAGCCGAACCCGAACTTCAAAAGGTTCGCTCTCTACAGTAGTGTAACTATTGAAAATCTGTCAAGGAACAGGTGGAAAATGGAGACTTAAACCATCACTCCAGCATTTTTTTTAATTTCAGCTCTAGAGTGGTGTTTTAAATGTATGTCCCCTGACCCCAATATTATTCATCTTTATCTCTTTAGCGAATTGTGACCTGCCAACAGCTCCAGTGTTTTATGCCGGAGGTCACAAATCAGTGCAACTCTATAGGGGCCTTGTTCTGACTCTCACATAGTTTCATTGATCACTTGTGATGTAACTGGCCTGTCAGAAGTAACATAAACAAGATGGCACAGTGTGACCAAAGTGGCACCGAAAAAGGATGAAAATGCTGGAGGATCAGTTTAAGACTGAGGGCAGGGAACTAAGATTTAAAGCACTACTCCAGCGCTGACAAATAAAAAAAAATGGTTGAGTGGTGCTCAACAGTCTACAGGCTGTCATCTGCAATTGGTGGGTAAGCAAGACCTTTACTAACATAGACATTGTCTTTACTTTTCCAGGATTGCAGTTTACATTAAGTTGTGCTGGGCAGTGAGCAAACCATGGTGTGTCTCCAGCGGTCAGTTCCCCTTACAGAATGGGAACAGTAGGACCCAACTTCAGAGGCTGTTGGAGAAGAGACAGGTAATTATGTAACAAAGCCATGTTCTCCTTTCGCAGGCAATGTGCAATGGGCAAACTAATCAATACATGTCAGTATGCCTTCTGATGGTGGGGACATTGCTAAATCTCCACATGGCTGAAAAATAATTGAAACTTTACAAAATAGTCTGCAATATTAAAGGATTCATTGATGAGTCCGATGCACTCGGTAACATATAGAACTGTTCAGGAAGGTAGAGTATTTCAACTACATTACCTATAGTCTCTATTGACTTTTGAAATAGTTTTTTCTCTGTCATTGTGGATATGATATCTTAATCTTCTGTTGTGGGACCAGATGCTGACGGTCCCTGGAAGGATGAGCATTATTTAAAATGCAGTGCAATCTCATTTCTGGCTACACTTTCAAACAGAAATGTGCGTCTTTGATAGATTCCCGAGGCAAGTGAATTCAAACAGTGAGAGTGGCTGGCTAAAACACTGAAAATCTAATTGGTAGTTACTCATGGCTTATTGATGAATGGTTGCTGCTCAGCACAAGATGTTACATGAATTATAGAGCCGGCACTGGGGAATACCGTATACCCATGTTTCCAAAACAGACAGGCGCTGACTGTTATGCAGACTTCTTAAAGTATCCAGATGATGCTGAGTAATCTGATAAGCAAGATAGCAAGGCACTGACAAGGGCATTCTTCTCATAACAGATTCAGAAATGGGAATGTTAAATTAGCAAAAACAATAATGAATACATAAATATGAATTTTAATTCAGGAAAAGAAATTTGCGGTGACATGTCTCTAACAGTATAATTACAATAATGCGCTAATGTAGGTTTGGTCAATAAGATAATATGCACATAAAGTGCAATATTTCACTTAATTTTAATTAAAGAAACACTCCCTTTAAAATCTTTATGTCTTAAAGGGAAGCTGTCTCCCCCATACTACATCTCTGCATAAAGATCCTTGCTCCTTATTATACTATGCCCAATGGCGTAACTAGAGTTCAAAGTGCACCGGTGAGAAATTTGAACTTGGGCCCCTCCCCCTGCACGCCCACAATGGTCAGATGTATGGGCCTCATGTAATGTTCTAAATCCTATAAAACAAAGGATAGAGGCTGGCTCGACTGCTTGGATAGGTGCTCAAGGGAAAAAGGGTTTCATAAACAGTGTAATACAGGGGTCTCAAACTCCAGGCCTCGAGGGCCGCACATAGTCCAGGTTTTCAGGATCTCCTTAGAATTTGACAGTTGGTCATTTGATTACCAACTGTCAAATGCTATGGAAAACATGAAAACCTGCACTGTGTGCGGCCCTCGAGGCCTGGAGTTTGAGACCCCTGGTGTAATATATCCCTGGCACACTAAAAAAGGAACTTGAAGAGTTGATTCTTTTATGATGAATTTATTAATTCGTAGTGTA
Source organism: Allobates femoralis (assembly GCA_033576535.1). Lineage (NCBI taxonomy): Eukaryota > Metazoa > Chordata > Amphibia > Anura > Aromobatidae > Allobates > Allobates femoralis. The sequence goes on from JARQOC010000001.1 coordinate 280,577,588, forward strand.
GTTGAAAAACATAACGTTTCGGCTCTACATGAGCCTTCATCAAATGATTCTGCATAGAATACAAATCAATAAAACAAAAAATCATATAACGTAATACAGAAAAATGCATTCAGGTGTATCACGCCGAGTGATAAGGGTCTTGGAAGTGCAAGTGATGGTGAGTATATGAGATGGTGTGAGTGCAAGATGTTGGGGATGATATAGGGTGAGGTGAGAAAGTAGAGTGAGTGTTAGGTGGATGTGGAGTGTCTAGCTAGAAAGAAAACAGAAAAAAGAACAGAACAAGGGAAGATATAATATTAAAAAAAGGGGGGGGGAATAGATAATGGTTAATACTAAAAGTAGAAGATATAATATGGTAGATACCTTATCAGAAAGTGATAGATGAATTTGGGGGATACTCATGTATCATATTCAAGTAGCATCAAGGAAATGACCCTATAGTTAGTAAGTCACAGGTGTCATTAAATACAATATCCACAGGAAAACTAAGTAAAAGAAGGTCACAGATAAAATAGTCAGGGATACTAAGTTGTAACTATGTGGTGCTGTATTCTTATCATTATTGTGACCCATGTTGTTTTAGCATATTGGATTAGTTACCTGTGTGGACTTAGTAGCAAGCACAATGACTTGAAAAGGTGAAGGGCATCATCTAGTATGTGTTAACCTGTGGAGATGTAACAGGTTTAGAGATACAGGTATCATGAAAGGTGAGAGGATATCAGTGTGAAAAGGAAAGTACCACAGTCAGGTGTCAAAGCAGTGACTCCTGTCCTGCAAGAAGTATAAGTCACATAAAGGAGGATATAGATAATAGGCACAAGAAGCTCAAAGTCAGATGATTCCTGAACTCCGGATCGTCGGGGAAAGCAGTGCCAAGGAGAGGCCAGTGTTGCAGAATTGATTTTTTTATCAAAGGAGAAAAGGGGTGATAGGTGTTCACAAATTTAATTCTGTCATTCACTGATCTGTCTGTTGGTCTGGGAGTTGTTAATGCCGGGGCACATTTCATCAGGATAACCACGTTGCTTAAATTTAAATGTCATTTCCTGGTGTCGTTTATTTTTGTGCAGTATCCCACTTCAGACAAAAATTCCTCATCCAAGATGGCGCCGGGCGCCGCGCATGCGCAGTGACGCGGGGACCGAGTGACGCACTTCCGGTTTCGCTGCGTCCCGCAGATGCCGACCGTTATAAGAAGCGGTCGGTCGCACTATGCCCTCACTCCTGGACCCACTCACCTGGCTAGCCACCATGCGCCCCACGTAGGATTTAAAGGTATATGCTCTCTAGTCATCTGACTTTGAGCTTCTTGTGCCTATTATCTATATCCTCCTTTATGTGACTTATACTTCTTGCAGGACAGGAGTCACTGCTTTGACACCTGACTGTGGTACGTTTCCTTTTCACACTGATATCCTCTCACCTTTCATGATACCTGTATCTCTAAACCTGTTACATCTCCACAGGTTAACACAGGTCCACACAGGTAACTAATCCAATATGCTAAAACAACATGGGTCACAATAATGATAAGAATACAGCACCACATAGTTACAACTTAGTATCCCTGACTATTTTATCTGTGACCTTCTTTTACTTAGTTTTCCTGTGGTTTTTGCCCATGGTCCAGGGGTTAATAAAGATGCAGTCCCTTTTATTTACATTGTTTTATGGATTTGTCAGAAAAAAATTTGACGTGGGCTTCGCCGTATTACTGGAACCAGCCGGATCCAGCAGGCAGCGACGGGCTGCCCCCAACCCCCAGGTGCCTATTTGTACCTGGCCGGACACAAGAATATAGGGGAGCCCTTTTTTTTTATTATTTCATGAATTTCATGAAATAATAAAAAAAAATGCGTGGGGCTCCGCGCAATTTCTATGTCTAGCCAGGTACAGCTAAGCAGCTGGGGGCTGGAATCCGCAGCGCAGGGAGGCCCAAGCTTTCTGGGCACCCCCCGCTGCAAATTGCAGCCCGCAGCCGCCCCAGAAGATGGCGCGTTCATTGAAGCACCATCCTCTGGCGCTGAACCCCGCTCTTCCAGCAGCCCTGGTGGCGGTGGCACGCTGGGTAGTAAAGGGGTTAATACCAGCTTTGTTATACAAGCTGGTATTAAGCCCGAGATTCCTAATGTCAGGCCCCGTTTGACCCGGCCACTAACAATCTCCAATAAAGGGTTAAAAAAACACAACACAGAGAACATTTTTTATTAGAAATAAAAAAAAAATGCCATTAGGGACTCCATCTTTAATTAAAAAAATCCTCTTCCGCCCGACGTAGTCCAAAACGCGATGTCTTCTCTGCTACATCCCTGTGCATAGATATAGATGTCTATGCACAGGGATGAGCAGACTGAGAACAATCTCAGCTCTGCTACATCATCTCTGTGCACAGGGAGAGCAGGCGGGCTCTAGGAACCTGGAGCTGCGGCAGCCTGCAGGACCCGAGCCCAACACAGAGCAGACAGCTGGACTCCTTACTGTGCGAGTTTCCCTGCGATTACTTGCACAGTAACGAGTCCAGTGCAAGTCAATTGCAATCCTAGTTTTGTCAGAGTCTCTGACAAAACTAGGATTGCCATTGATTTGCATTGGACTCGTTACTGTGCGAGTAATCGCTGGGAAACTCGCAGAGTACCGAGTCCTGCGAGTCCCTTACTACTCGCCGAGTAACGAGTCCTAGCGAGTAGACTGGCCCATCCCTAACCCCCTCATCTTAATTAATTCTACAAGTAAAAATTAATAAAAATGTTTTTGAAACTATTAATAACTTTCACCCCCAACTGAATTTTTTTCCTGTCTTTCTGTACACGGTGTGGTAAAATGAGCGGGGTGATTCAAAACTACAAAGCTGTGATTCTTGTATAGTTATGTTAATGAATAAATAGAGTTCTTAGAAGTATTGGAGAAAATAAGTAGAGTATAAAAATGAACAATGGCCCATTCATGAAGGGGTTAACAGTATATTGAAACTAAGTCCCAAATGTTTACATTCCTGTCCTATGGTCCATTGCTCTGTATAGTGATTACCTGTCATTTCTTGTCAAGTGATTCATACTGCCATTGCAGCCAATTCTATTACACTACATGTAGTATAATGCCATAGTTTTGTTTCAAAAGTGTGACATGCTTGAGTTATAAAATATGCTTTAACATTTTGGGACTATTTATATTTCAGAAACAACAGTGCTTCTCTTATTCACAGGCCATGTCTAGTATTACAGCTGAGGCACGGTCACTGGAATGCAGCTATAATGTAATATTAGACATGGCTCATGATCAGAGGTAGAGCTGCTTTTACTCTCACACAACTGATTCTTATGAGCTGTAAATTAAAGATGGATTCCAACATTGATGAATAGAGAACTCACTCCACACTTCCAGCTGGAGACTGACTGGCAGCGAAGACTGGAATAGATCAGGACAATGTCTCCACCACAAGTACAGTACAAGTTTATATTCCATCAGTTACATTGCATATTAGGCTCCAGATTCACTATTACTGCTCCAAACTCAGTGACAGTGCTGACTGCTCTACACATGACACCATTGTATATGCCCACCTCGTGCACAGAGATTAACCAGACTTTTCAATGTTATATTAATTCAACAAACTACTGATCCTGCACTTAGGGTTAAAAAGTTTCGCTATTTTCTCTTTGTCTCCTGCTGGACCTCTCACCTCTGCCTGCTGCATCTTCTTCTCTGCAGCCTCAGTCAGTGTGATGACAGCCTGTCTGAGCCGGGGCTGAGGAGCTTCTTCTGTCCTTTCTTCTGCCTTAGTCCTAGGACCTGGGGAGAGAGAGAGGCGGGGTCTCCAGGGCCTGCACAATCATAGGGTGAGTCACATGACTGTGATGTCACCAAAGGTCCTTCTGCATTCACCAGTACAAGATCTGTACGATCTCTACAGATTATGTGCCACATGCTGGGGTCCCCTCAGAGCGTGAGGACTGGGGGGCGGGCCTTCTGATTTCTGCTCCAAATGGCCATGCCCCTTACAGTCACGGCCAGGCCCCACTGCCCCTGTTCCAATGGCCACACCCCTTGCAGTCAGGCCCGGGGCCCCTGACTACGGCAGAGCAGTAAGCCCCTGGTGGCGGCCCTGGGGCCCTGTGAGGTGCGCTTCCGCAGTTCTCTGATTCCACTGCACAGGTGCAAAACTTAGGGCTCTCTGTGGATGATGTAGAGACGTCATCCACTTGCATGCAATTTGAAGAGGTGGCATTTAAAGGGAATGTTGCAGCGCTTATTGCAATTTAGAGACACCTACCAGACTGGACTGTGTAATTTACATACAGCATGGTACAAGTATAAAACTCTTTTTCTGAGGTATGCAGGGACATGTCTGAGAATATAAAAGGATTTCATGAAACCCATTCACATGATCTTAAAGGTGATGGCCAGGGTTTATAAGCAAAAAAAAGTGTGACAGATTCCCTTTAAATCTGTGTGAATGTATATGTAATCCAGTGTGGATGTGTTTATATGCTTACTGATTGACATCTTCACCGGTTTCCAGCATTGTTTCGATATTCTTTAAGTCATGTGACTGAAGTTCTGACTCTCCGGATCACTCTGGAATTCATGTCGGAGAAGTAAGGCACTTTTACAATGTAAGCCCATGTAGCACCTGAACAAGGCTATAACAGATGCCATCGCTACATATAGTGCTGTGCAAATTAATTGGGATAAATCAAGTCTTTACTTGTTTTTCTTGCATTAGTTTTACTATTTCTGATAAGTGTTTTATCAGTTCTTGGTGTCATTTTCCTTTTTCTTCCATATATCCCTTTTCGTTTTGGAGAAAATGATCCAATTTCGTTGTGTATGCGAATTATTCTTGAAACGGTGGATTTTCCAATACCAACGGTGGAAGCAATTTCTCTTACAGTCAGACTTGTATGTTCATTAACAGTAATAATTCTAGACCTCTTCTGTGGAGTAATATCAATTTTTACAGGCATAAATCACACTGAGAGAAAAAGTACACTAAACCACTCCTCACAGAAACAAGCTCTCAACTGAAGCTGAGGTGGCAGCTAGCTGTTATTTTCTGACTAAAACCAGTTACACCACATTTTGTTACTCAAGGTTGTACACTCACACCTGTTCAAAGCAGTTAAAACTGGTTTCAATCACTGACTGGTAACCCCAACTTACGATTTTACTTAAAAAATGCTTTGTCCCAATTAATTTGCACAGCAGTGTAGATGAAAAGAACAGTCATAAATATAGAAGTCCCTGATAGTGGTAACAGTTGAGAATATCCACTTATCATACTTCCTTCTTTTGAATCAATTCAAATAGCATGTGCCAATAATTGGCTTAAGCACCTCCACATGGTTGGGCAAAAGCCTTATACAGAGACTGCATTATTAGTTTATCTCTGCACAGTAAACTTTTTTTTTCCATTACAGAGATAATAGCAATCAAAGTGTTTGGCTCCTAATGACTCAATTTTCACTATGTCTCAGTGGGCATTATCAGAGAGTTTTTACTGAAGGAGTCTTCTTCCCCCTGTATGATGCTGGCCAATCATTAGCGTGCACTCACAGAAAAGAAGAATATCCCCACCATAGCTTCTTGCAACTTTTTCAGTGCATGAGATGCAATGATATAGATCTGATTTCTTGGTCAAAAATCCTGCATGCATGAGTCAGTGGTTGGGGGCAGCGCAGCTGAGTATAGCTGTGACGTATTACAGATCCTTCAAATCTCCTTCTTTCATAGCACTGCCAGCTCTGCCTCTCCTACCCACACTGCCTGTTCAGAGTGGGTTGCTTGACGTGTCAGTATCACGCTTATGTCACTATTTCTTCTTTTTCTTTTTTTCCCCTATAATCGCTATATATGGCTTGGACCCCGTAACAGCCTGTGTTAATTTGTTGTGACATATATTTATTGTTTGATTCATTGTAACTCCATAATGTCTCTATAGTAACCATATATGTTATAATCCTATTTTCAAGACATATTATGTTGTATATCACCTATATATGAACACTCTATGATGACCAAGTGAGCATTTATATATGTGATCTTCATTGTCCAGTAACCATCATATGTGTCACTTAGTAAACAACAAGTACACATGACCAGGTCCAAACCTACAATAGAACATAAACCTTCATAAACTTGGTACTTAACAATTAAATACAGCCCAGAGTGCCCCAGAGACTTGCTACAGCACTTTGCTACCATTCTCGTGCTGTTAATAGCGCTGCCCACAGCTATGGCAACGCTAGACAACATAAACACCGGCACTTCCGGTACGCGGGTTGTATTACACTGCGCATGTGCGAACTCCGGAATCTACTTCCGGTTCGCGAGCCGGCGGGACTCGCCATAAAAAGGCGGCAGCCAGAGATAGAGGGTACCTATGCCACAAGCACGGACCGTGCTGGCCCCTATCTCCAAGACAAGTGAGTGGTTCCTGGTGACAACAGGAATACATACCAATAAGTTAAGTACTAGTTCTCTATATATAAATAAGTGTTTTTTGTTTCCCCATCACACAGCTGGGATAGAACTACCCACTGGGTAAACCCACAGACATTACAGCATCTGGTATTGAGCAGGACAGGCTGTATATCTCCACCACAATTGACACGGTATATATAAGGGGATTCTTTGGCTCTATGGGGACACTTAACTAGACAAGTAAACCTTAAGTATATATACATATATATCCATAGGTTACAGACACTGGGATTAGGACTGTTCCTATCACAGGACAGCACATATAAAAACCTGGATATATCAACATCCCATAAGGTAACCACACATCTGTCATTATGACCATATGACATTTACATGTTTTGAACTAAAAACACATATATACATTTCCAGACTATTATCAGGAAATACAGAAAGACAGGAACCTAAATCCCTATGAGAACCACAGATATACCAGCTGTGAGGCACCGCCGGCATGATCCGCATGGCCGGGGTACATCACATGTAGGATCAGAGGATGATCCTGTGCACACTGGCCGGTTTTCCTGTGATGATAATACTGTGTGAACCAACCTGAACACAATGAGGTTTCATGAGCCTAATGAGCGGCAGTGAGAGTGGGATGAGATCCATGAGGAATAGGATGTAATGAGTGAGTGCTGACAACCCGGAACACAGGGAGTTAACCTGAGCTGTGTGACAGGCTGATTACAAGCAGCTGAGGGGGTGTGTCCATGTGGGAGTGGCTGGCACGATAAGAGCCGGCCACCTGAGTGATTGAGAGATAGTTTCTGGAGGCTGAGATAGATTCTGGAAGCTGAGATAGATTCTGGAAGCTGAGATAGATTCTGGAAGCTGAGATAGATTCTGGAGGCTGAGATTGATTCTGGAGGCTGAGATTGATCCTGGAAGCTGAGATTGATTCAGATGGAAGCTGAGACCAGCCAAGTGCAGAGCAGTCTGGAGGCTCTGAGTACATGATGGGAGCATGCTAGCTCCATGCCGGTGCCGAGGTCCGTGGTCGTGTCCGCACCTGGAGGGGGAAGCCGTGGCTGAACCTGGTGGATACTGGTCCGGGCGTGGGGTGAAACACGCCCGGGAAAGGAGCCTGTGGGGATGCCTGGTGGAACCTGTGACACAGGTAGCGAGACCCGGATCCGTGCCCGGTAAGAAAGCAGTTCCCGAGCGATAGTGTGAACTGTGCACCTAGTGTATAAATCATGTTAGGCGAGTATAGACCGCCCTTGGGACCGACTCAGTGGAGTCCGTTAAAGGTCCTGATGAACCGGAATGTATGTAGCCCTTGGAGGCAATTGTATGTAGTGTGCCAGGCGGGCATAGACCGCCTTTGGGTCCGAGTCAGAGTGCTCAGTTAAAGGACCTGATGAAACAATGTGTTTAACTATGTGTATGAGGGCTTAAGTAATGGCCCTGAATGAGAGATGATGACCTATGTAAGACCCATGTATAATCATGTGGAGAGACAGTGACCCAGCTGGTATGGATGATGTTGGAGGCGTTCCGTCCTTGGGACGAGAGGGAGGCTTGCCCTGCTGCATGCAGAGGGTACCTGATCCCTCAACCACGACCTCTAATGGTGTGGGTGTACCTGTGGTGCCAGAGACAGGGGTAATAGGGCTCCTAGTAGGTAACGGATGTAGAGGTTCCCGTGCACTATGGTTTGCCAGTCCCTGTAATGGGCCATGGAGGGGCCACAGTCCATGGATGTGGGCTGTGAGCAGGTGTGTGATCCATGGACGTTTGAATGATGGATCACATACGGTGTGTAAGGTCCCGGTCAGGCAGGATTCCTGACTACGGGTGAATGTATATCATCATGCTGGGGTGACTAAAGCCAGGCGGCAGGTACCGCCATTGGGACCCACAGGGCCCGTTGAGGCGTATGTAACGAAGGTCAGAAGCAGGGGTTAGAAGGGCTCCCGTACTGGGTAACGCGTGGTTAGGCCGGAGGCCGCAGCCCCACGGGTTACTAGGGTTTGCCAATCCCTGTTATGAACCCGGAAGGGTCATCATCGTACTGTAACTTATGTATAGTGTAAGTAGGCCGGAGGCCGTAGCCACCATGGGAGCTGTTAGTAGAGCTCCAATGGGGACAGAGATGGTTACAGGTCCCGGGTTACTATAAAACGTTATGTGCAATATAAGTGTTATGTGATGTTAAATGTAAATGTATGGTGTATTTATGTAAAGTGTTGTTAATCAATGTGATATGTGTCAAACATGCTACCCGGGTTATGTGATTAATATGTGAAAATAAACGGGTAGACATTGGTTAACCTTATAAACACGTGTTCTTGTCGTTTTGCAAGCGGGTTCCCCGGTTGCTACCTCACACAGCCAAGAAGGTAAATTTGTCTAGTTTACATCTTAGATATCTGTTTGATATCTAAAATACTCCTTATCTATATGACCACCTTCTCTCCATAGCTACTGAAAGTCTCCTTGACAAAACAACATATCTATCACTTGTAAGCCAGCCTTGCCTACTCACCAGTAACAACAGGTAATTAATCTAGCTATCCTATAACATATTCCCATGTAACTCTATATGACAATTTTTGATAAATCCTGGACCCCTATCTTCAGTTTTATATCTCGTTTCTTCAATAGGTCCTTACACATAACAAGCAACCCTGTTTTTTTTCATGATATCATATGTAACTTAGCGTCAATTCTGTAAATAATGTATATATTTAGACAGATATATACTTCAATGTCTGCACTGTATATATTCTCACTGTAATTTTATTATTTTTTCCTAGTGACGTATTGATAAAGGTCTGTCACAAGACCGAAACGTTTGCTGTCACCACCCACTCTGTTTATATGTCTTTCAAATAAAAACACGAATAAGCAACTACCAGATGAGTGCTGGGATCTTTCTAATAACAGTCTGAGGATCATTGGATCCTTTCTACAATAGCACCATCATAACCAAAAAAGAAGACTGAGTGCTGGTCATTTACGATTATCTAATAATTGGCTTAAGCACCTCCACATGGTTGGGCAAAAGCCTTATACAGAGACTGCATTATTAGTTTATCTCTGCACAGTAAACTTTTTTTTTCCATTACAGAGATAATAGCAATCAAAGTGTTTGGCTCCTAATGACTCCATTTTCACTATGTCTCAGTGGGCATTATCAGAGAGTTTTTACTGAAGGAGTCTTCTTCCCCCTGTATGATGCTGGCCAATCATTAGCGTGCACTCACAGAAAAGAAGAATATCCCCACCATAGCTTCTTGCAACTTTTTCAGTGCATGAGATGCAATGATATAGATCTGATTTCTTGGTCAAAAATCCTGCATGCATGAGTGAGTGGTTGGGGGGCAGCGCCGCTGAGTATAGCTGTGACGTATTACAGATCCTTCAAATCTCCTTCTTTCATAGCACTGCCAGCTCTGCCTCTCCTACCCACACTGCCTGTTCAGAGTGGGTTGCTTGACGTGTCAGTATCACGGTTATGTCACTATGATTGCACTGTAGTGAGGTCAGAGCAGAGTGTCATCATATCTCACACAGGAGTAACGTAGAACAGATATGCTGCTCCCCTGTAACACATAATGACATGTCACTGCAGAGCTAGTATAAGTTGCCTGAGCATAGCAAATGTAAGTTTGATACTGACACATCTCTGAACAGGCAGTGTGGGTGAGGGGCAGTACAGCAGAGGTGACCATGCTTTGAAAAGAGGTGAGCTGATAGATGGGTTTGTAATGTGACATAACTAATCTCAACTGTGCTGCCCTTCCACCAACACTGACTATTGCAGTAGGTTAGGCCAGGAGATCAGACTTGTATAATTACATCCTACACACTGAGAAACCTACTCTAAGCTATGGTGGGGGCATATTTTTCTGTCTTTTCACTATTGCTGCCTGCTTTGAATTAGGCAACATCATACAGGAGCAACAAGTACTTGCCCTCAGACAAAACTTTCTGATAACACCTTGTCATGCTTGGGAGGTAAGGGAATCAGGTAATAGATAGGTGAAATGGGCAAAAGGGGGTCAGGAGAGCCTAATCTGACCTTGATGCTGGGGTCCCTCGCTCGCACTAATCTTGGAGGTACCTCTGATGGTGAGGAGTTCAGAGCTGTCACCCTGTATCCTAAAACCCCTGATTAGCCTTAGGCTGAGGGCCCCTTCCTCCACCCATGGATCAGGGATCACAGCTTCTCCTAAGGAAAGACTTAGTCCAGCAGCTAAGCAGCTAAGCATCAGCACAGCAGCAAGATCTCAATAGCTATCAGCAGCACCTGACAGAGGAGAGGGAAGGCTATTTAAAGCCAGGGGGAGGGGATTCCAGGTGAGTCATGCATTAACCCCTCAACCAGCAGTTGTATATATATATAACTATAAACCATGCAGATCTTAAAGACAAACAACATACACAGCAGCATCCAGCAATGTCAGCGCCAACTAAGCGCATGACACACCTACTTTAACTTGAAGTGAACCTGTCAGCTGATACAAGTGCATGTAAAGGACCTGTAAATTCAGGGCATGGGAATAGGTAGACAGACTTGAGTACGACAAAAAGGATATTAAACTTGCAAGTAGAAGAAAGACTCCAAAAGGCTTCAACGGCTCTGCTCCAAGACAGCAAGTTTCCAGCAGCAAGAGAACTTTACACTCCAGGATGGTCATGCATAGAAGGCTCTATTAATGATATCAAGTGATAGGTCATGGGACTATTTAAAGGGTGGTGGGAGTGGTCATCAATGGCATCACCTTATTAATGCAACAGCAATGGAAAAACTGACATTAACCCTTAATATCGCAAAGGAAATTAACAACATTTAAAATAAATAGTCTGCAGAGCAGTCAACTTGTGACAGAATCAGCAACAAGCTGTCTGTGCATCAGGACAGCATTTATTAGCTGTCAGGTTTACTTTATGGAATTGCCAAATGTGGGACCCTAATATTGCATTTAAGTTCATCTGACAACCCAGGTGTCACGGGTGGTAGTAATAAACGAAGTGGATAGGTTGCAGGATGGCAGTGATGGGCAAAAGGTGATCAGGGGAATTAGTCTGATCCTTAGACTGGGGGTCCCTAGCTGACCCTGTTCCCATAAGTACCTCTAAAGTTGAGGATGTCTGGGCCACCACCCTTGCTCTGCTTCTGACCAGCCCTAGGATATAACTTCCTTACCTCAACCAGGGATGGGGATAATCAATACAACTCCTAGAAGATGGCTATTTCCATGAAGCTAGAAGCAAGAAGACTACAGCAAAACAACACTTGATGTCAACACAGCTCACGGTCTTTACAGAGAATGAACTATTTCAGTGACACCAGCTGATGGGTCATGGGTCACTCAAACATTGGGTGAGTGGACAACCACATCACCTGATACACACAGCAATAGTACTGCAGAGCCACAGAAGTTAACCCTTAATAGACTGCAGGAAATGAACTCCATTTAACTACTGCAGAACAATTCACAGAGATTGCATGTGACACTCACAAACTTGTACTGCAGAGCCACAGAAGTTAACCCTTAGTAGACAAAAAAAAAGAAATGAACTCCGTTGACTACTGCAGCAATTCACAGAGACAGTCTACACGTGACATCAGAATTTTAGTATTACAAACATGCTCTCTTAGTTTATAATTTCGGTCTTCCAGAGTGTTTATAGAGAAGAAAATTAAAAAGTTCTTCAAAGTACCTGGCTGTCGTTTCCTAAGTTATAAACTTTACTTGTTCGTATATATTTCGTGTATGTATAATCAACACTTTTCTTGATTAAATCACTTAAAACAGCATAGAAAAACAAATAAAAGAAGCTCAGAGCAAGTATTGGAAATTGTTTAAAAGACCGATAAATAATGTGGGTGTGCTTTTTGGCTGTCGTTTACATTGTGATTGCTAACTTATTAAATAGAATATCTATTTCAACATAAAAGCTGAACAGAATTCAACAGAACTTGTAAAATGTTCCACTAATTGCTTATTTGAGGGCAAACAGCATCTGTGGCTTGGCACAATTCTTCACCACTGAAAGCATATGGATTTATCGCTACTCCAAGCTGCAAACGTCATTCTAATTAAGTAGTATAATTTGTTAAATACTCACAATGTCTTGTCCTATCTCTATGATGCACTTGACATGGGAGTCTGCACACTCTCTACAATTCTGTACATCGCCTTCTTTTTAAGTGACATTTCATCAATTTGTGCTTAAAGGGGAAATCCACTTAAGGGGGATCTGCGGACACAACTATCTCTCCAATTAAAGGGAGTTCATAAAAAATGTGTACTGCATAGTATGCATATTTTAAAGGGAACCTGACCCCTCCAAATCACCCCCAACCCTATGCACCATGACAGATCATTATTAGTGGTCCTTTTCTGTAAAAAAAGCACTCTGTAACATTGGAATAATCAACAATGTACACTTACAAATCTGAGCCTTCTTGGCTCTGAATAAGTCTCAGAGGGCGTCCCCTGTGAGACTCTAAGCCCTCCCTAGGTGCTCATTTTCATGCCCCGAATAATCCACCCTCTCTTTGTCTGTGCTGCAGTGATGTGGAACTGAAGGCAGGACTAATGATTTGCATTATGTGAGTGATAGAGAGGGGGAGGGTAAAGCCTGCACAAGCAATGCAGCACAGACAGAGAGGGGCTGGATCCTGGAGCTGCAAAACAACACACCCTAAGGGCTAAACAATATAGCCCGTGCTAATTATAATCCCTAATGAGTGAGTATTGAAACGTTTTTATGCACTTTCACAGGATGCTTTTAGGAGACAAAAGGAGTGTGAGATTAGTGATAGGATGCTGCAGGGACATGTTTTGGTAGCTTAGGAGGCGTTCTGGAGGTGACAGGATCCCTTTAAAGTAAGAGTCAATGGTAGGTGTGTGCAGTAGTCTAGAATTGTAGAAGTACAGTCTACACGACTAAAGAAAGTGGAACAAGTTCTAATGTTAAAGATTTCTTATAAAAATTCATTTCAGCAGCGCCATACTAGAGGCTTCTACAGTATAATTGTGCCCTATTATCTCTATCCCTGCTGAACTCAACTGACCTGTGACAGCATTAAAGAATACTCTGTATTCAATCAACAGCGCTGAAAACATTGCCTTGGGCAAATATATTCCTGATAACTTTTAGAAAAGATGGAGGACAAGTACATGCCAAAAGAACAATACACAGAAAAAATATTTTTTCTTATTTTCTGTAACAGCAAACCATGTTTCTTCATATATATTTTTGTAAAATGACTTTTTTTTTTGCTCCCTGAACAAAAATGAAATATTATGTTAAAAATAAAATATCTTTCTCAATTCCATTTCAAGATACATTTCTCAAAATATAGCAACCAGACACATAATGATTAGCTGTGTTTTTGTAGCCGTCTTTGCAAGGTAATACTTCTATGAAAAGCATTCCTCCAATCAAAAATGCAATCTTGCCTGTATTTCAGAATCCCTGTGTGAAGGCTTTATTTAGAAGCTCTGTCGTTTTGTGTCCAGACTCTGAGACTGGAAGTGATGATTTAACAGCATCTTCATCCATGTTGGCCGTAAGGCTACAATCACCCATGCAGTTTCTCTGGTAGGTTTTGAGCCAAACACGGACTTGGATCGATACAGGAAAAGATATAAACAAAAGAATAATACTTTTTGTTATCTCTATCCATTTGTGTGTCTGGCTCAAAAACTGTATCAAAAACTAGCTGTGTGTTTGTAGCCTATAAGGCTACGTGAGGCATATAGCGTGAAACACCCGCAGCTGCGTCCACACATCCTACTGAGAGCCATAAGAGCCAGGAGTGGCAGGAATTCTAATTCCTCCTGCTGTATCAGGATCTAAGAAAGTGGTTATAAAGTTCTCATTAAATGACATTTTACTATAAAGAAAGCTCCACTTTGCGTATAACCCCAATATCTGCGAATGTGGGCAGGAGCCTTGATCATACTTCTAGATTTGGTGGTAATGCCTCATGATAAGAAACTACTTGTCTGATATTATCTGGAATGCACTGCAGATCAAAAATACTTCCCTCATTGTGAACCCACAAATTTGCCTCATACATCTATTACCAGATAAACTTTCTAAACTCAATCGCTTACTTATCATTCATTTCCTTACCAACATTAAACAAGTAGAGGCAAATAGCAGATCATGTATTCTGCTTAGGCTGTGTGTTCATGATCCGGGAGGCACTGCATGTAGGACCAAGTGCCCCTGACATGAGGAACCGATGGGTGCACACAGGGAAACTGCAGCTGTCCTGTACTCATCATCTGCAGTAGGTGCAGGGTGGCTTTTTCCTGTGTGCACCCGATGGTTATCTCTTCCAACTCCTCAGTATGAAATTAACATGCTACGGGAGATGTGGAGGTCTGGAAACCCACAGCACAGGTGAAATAACGCTATGGAGGGGAGAATCATAGTAAGCATGGGATTTCTTGAAATCCCATCCACTGTGCTTGTACTGTACAATGCTGCATTTTGAACACTGGCAAATACACTGTGTCTAAAACACTGCAACTCTGACTGTGAGCACACACTCTTGAGCTTCCGTCACACACAATGCACCAGCGATTCCGACAACGATAACGATCCTGTAGGGATTATTAGTGTGTCATTACCTGGTCGCTGGGGAGCTGTCAAACAGCCAGATAACCCCAGGGACCAGGAAGCCACCTCCACATCGCTAGTAACTATGATAAACAACGGGTATCTAGGCAGTGCGCGCTGCCTAGATACCCGCTGTTTATCATTATGTTACCCAAGAACAAATCCTCCTACCCATGCATATCCCAGGGCTGCGCTAAGCAGGGAGGATGCTGTGTAACTATGATAAAATGGACGGGTTAAATCTTAGGTAGTTGCGCCCCTGCCCTATATACCTGGTGTTTACCATAGTTACCAGCCTGCGAGATCACTGATCGTTGGTCTCTTGCTGTCACACGCAGAGATGCGTGCTGACCAGCAGGAGTGCAATGATCAAAAAATGACCCAGAGCACTTTGTAACGATCAGCGATCTCACAGCAGGGGCCTGATCGCTGGTAGGTGTCACACATAGCGAGATCGTTAGAGAGATCGCTGTTACGTCACAAAACCTGTGATGTTACAACGATCTCGCTAATGATCTCGTTATGTGTGACAGGGGCTTTAGAAGAACTAGTCAGCTGATAATTTAATGGGTTGAAACAGGAACAAATTTAATTTCAATTAATAAATCTAGGAATAATAAAACGTTCCAGAATTGGATATGTAAAAAAAATGTTCCTGTGCTGAGATAATCTCATATATATGTGTTCCTGTTATGTACTCTCTAATGGATGTGTCTGACCATAAAGAGATATGGTCTGATCATACCACAGCTCCTGGGTTAGGGACGATGTAAAAGTAGTACAGACATTACAGCTCGTGATCATAGCTGATTCTTTCTGTGAGGTAAATCATTTCCCTGCCTGTATTTAGACATGATTTACCTCTTAAAAACCAGCAGCTGTGAACCCATGCTATCCTGTCTGAATTCACTTTTGTTTCTTTTGCTCAGGAGATGTGGTATAATCAATAAAGACAAGAAAGTATCTCACCATACTCCTGTGCTCACAGATAGGGTGTCAGCATGGATCGGCCCTGACGGGCTGGAAACCCACATGTGAAGAAAAAGAGTTGTATCTGGCAACAAGAATAGTGCTGAGGCTTGAATCTAAAACACTTTTATTATTGCTGTAAAATTACCATTCCAGACATAGATCACCTCAAGAAAAATACCCACCAGCCCCCCCAAAGGCCCAAAACTTTTTGTCATAGCCTCAATCATGGTGATCTTTTCTTCACATGTGGTATAATCAGACCATGTTCCTGCCTGGTTGGACATGGCCATTACACAGTACATAGCAGGGACACAACAAGTGTAACATTATCTCAGCACAGGAATTTTTTTAAATACATCCAATTGTGGAAATTATTATTATTTAAAGATTTATTGATTAAAATGTACTTTGTTCATGTGAAAACCTCTTTAATAAGGAAATCTATTAGAGAATGTTGTGTATCTCAGGACATACATCTTGGCATGTAATGACCAAGAAAAAAGATATGCAAACAATATATCTGTATTATTAAAATATGCCACAAATGTCTAATTAGCAAGGGTCCAGCGCCACTAACTTCTAAAGGAAAAGTGACAGTAATTCTACGAAGTTGCTTTTATCAAAGGCTCATTGGCTTGTCCATCATAGTCTTCTTTAAGTTATAACATCTGCTTAGCAATATATGGCAAAAGCTTTATGCATTACTAAATGGGAGCCCAATCCTATTGCTTTGGGTGGGCGGTGACATCATGATGGGGGCAGGCTCTGTGGCGCTGTGGCCATCTCTCCCCCTATGCTGGTCTCATCTCCCCCTGTCCTGCTGTTTTGTCCCCCTCACACTTCTCCCCCATGTGCTGCCTCTCTGTCCTGTGGTCACTCTCTGCCCCTCCGTGCTTGCTCTCTGCCCCCTGTGCACACTCTCTTCCCCCTGTGCATGCTTTCTGCTACCTGTGGTCGCTCTCTGCTTTCCTTGTGACAGCGACATGAGGAACTGGCAAGTTCCTCATTCAGCGTGCATGAGTGGTGGTGGTGAATATGGTTAGAGTGGTAAGTGGGTGAGCAGGCTGAGTGGTGATGTGAGTGGAATGAATGGTGAGTGGCTGAGTGATGAGCCAGCTGATGGTGAGGGTCTGAGTGGTGGGTGGGCTGGGTGTATGAGCAGGCTAAGTGGTGAGCAGGGTGAGCATGGGCTGAGCAGAGTAGGTTGAGTGGGGTAAGCAGGGTGAGGGGTGAGTGGTCTGAGTGGTGAGCAGGCAGAGAGGGGGAATGGGTGAGTGGTGATCAGGCTGATGTGGGCTGAGTGTGTGAGTGACTGATTGGCTGGGTATGGGCTGAGTAGGCTGAGTGGCTGAGCACCCTAATGGGCTGAGTGTGGGCTGAATGCAGTGGTGCAGGTGAGTGCAGAGCAATGAGGGGTGGGGTGGGGAGTGCAGGTTGAGTGGGTAAGTGTTCGGTGAGTGTAGGCTGAGTGGGGTGAGTGTGAGCTGAGTAGTTTGAGTACAAGATGAGTGGCTGAGTGTGGGCTTAGCTCAGGCTGAGTGGGATGAGTGCTAGCTTAAGCAATCTGAGTGTGGGCTGAGCGGATGAGTGGAGTAAGTGCAGGCTGATGGAGGAGAGTGTGGGCTGAGTATGGCCTGAGTGGGTGAGTGCAGGCTGAGTGGGTGAGTGTGGGCTGAGTGGGTTGAAGGCAGTTGAGCAGGGTGAGGGCAGGCTGAGCAGGGTGAGTGCGGGTTGAGAGATGTGAGTGCGAGCTGAGCGAGCTGAGAGCGGCCCTGAGTGGGAGAGTGCAGGCTGAGTGGGTAGAGAGCGGGCTGAGCTGGTAGAGTTCAGGCTGAGCAGGCTGAGTGAAGTCTTAGCGGGGAGAGTGCGGGCTGAGCGGGGAGAGTACTTGGCTGCTCCCTGTGTTACAGGACCTTTGGTCATGTCACGGTCATATGATCAGTCACGTAACTGTGATATCACTGCAGGCCCTGTCAGGTCAGCGTCTGCGATGGTGGATGTCCCGGGATAGTGAGGATGTGTCGTATGTGGCGGCTTCCTGGCGTCGGTTGCATGGTCAATTTGGTGGGACAGCAGTGTTGTGCAAGGGGCCAATACCACTAGCGGGTGCCATATTTCGACACTTATCCCGTGGGTGTGTAAATATAGCTGCGCATCGGAAGTCGAATGTACGTGATATGGGGCCATTTGGATAGAAGCCGGGAACAGATGGGACAGCGATTGTGTAGGTAGTTTTCTAAGCCAACATGTTACCAGCATCACATAACTGGATAAGAAGTTGAGAAAACATCTTAAGCATATAAATTGGATTTGTGAATTAATTTGATTTATTTCACAAAAAGTTAAGTTGCAAATAAAAGTCAAATATACGACTATAAAAACACTAGGGAAATTTTTTTATAATAATTTAATATAATTATAAAATGCAAAACTGGCATAATTTGCAACATTACATGGTAATCTACACTAGAAATACCTGTATGTGCAAAGTAAATATTTTCTATCACAACTGCACTGAGTTTTCTGTCTTCAGTGTTTCTTATTTCAGTAAACTTTTTCTTGTTCTTATCATCTGAATGTATAGTAAGATCTATGCTCCAGAAACCTTCCATTTCATAACATAGTTTTGCACTGTAGCATGCCTTCTGGATATGTGCTGATATTTTTTTGCTGTTTATTAAGTCCTAAAACTTTCAGTTTAGACTAATAACATTTAGTCTGCTTCTCCCTTTCCCATTTATTTCGTTCCCTCTCACATTTATCTTCCTGACTTTAACTCCAATGGTGTTTCCTCATAGTCATGCAATATGTATATTCTGATTATTTCTTTTATATTGTTGTAAACCTTTTTATTTGCTTGTCTATTTGTGAAACTTTAGCCAAGACCCACAAATTTATATTCCTGAGAGAAAATGTAACATTTATTTAAGCTAAAACTGCAGATATACGGTATATGAAAACTTTTGTAACTTTTGCTCAAGTCAGAGCTGGCTTTTATGGTCAAGCTCAACGCTGACCATTCTATTTAGCAGAGTCTTAGGAGTTCCCTGGTTTTCACCGTTTAACCCCCTTTATCTAACATATCGATGCGAAACCTGGAAGATAATGAAACAAGATATAGGAAGAATTGACGCCTTCAAAATGTTTTGCTGGAGAAGGATGTTATTAATACCATGAATGGCAGGAAGACCAAGAAAAATCAATTTGGAATAAATGAAGCTAGACTTGTCTCTCAAAGCAACCATCAATGAGCTAGGACTTGCCTACTTTGGATACATCATATGAAGACAGAAATCACTGGAGAAGGACATCATGGTTGGAAGAATACAAAGAATGAGGCGAAGAGGAAGATTAGTAACACGATGGCTTGTTACAATCAAAGCAACAGTGGAGAAGAGCCTGTTGGACCTTTCTAGGCTTGCACAAGATAGATCTCCTTATAGATTTTTCATCCATCAACCTGCCATGGATCGAGATCGAGCTGAAGGCTGTTAAAAAAACAACCTTAGGCTACCTTCACATTTGCTTTCCCCTCCGCAGCGTTCTGCAGAGGGGAGCCGCAATGCGAGTGCAGCACTGCAAGCCTCTATCTTTATAATGGGAGCGCACGGTGCTGCGTATGACCGTGCGCACCGATTCACTGCCACATGTGATCTGCGCGCAGGCGCATGCCTGCGCACAAATCACCCGGTCTCGTCCGCACCAGAAATGCAACATGTCGCATTCGTGGTATGGACGAGACAGGGTGATTTGTGCTCAGGCATGCGCCTGCGCACAGATCACATATGGCAGTGAATGGGTGCGCACGGTCATACGCACCATGCGCTCCCATTATAAAGATAGGGGCTTGCGGTGCTGCGCTTACATTGCAGCTCCCCTACACAGAACGCTGCGGAGGGGAACGCAAATGTGAAGACACCCTAATACAGGGATCTTTTCAATCAGTAGCTGCAGCGGTCACCAAGTTGCACCTACAGAGTAGCTGGAGTGAGATGGGGCACAAACCAAAGTTAGAATCAGAAAATCAATAACATGTATGGCATTGTTTCCAAAGGCAAATCAAAGTCAGAGTCTAGAATATTATTCAGAGTAACTAGATGAAGTAGTCAGTCATTTTACCTAGATAAATGCTCAAGTAAAAAGCAGGGTAAGGACACTAAAATATCCATCCAATACACTCTCACGGGAAAAATAAGGACACAATATTTAGCACAGTGTAGTACTGTAAGAAAAGATAAATAGGGTACCATAAACCCTGACCAAAGAGGAGTAGAGGGCGATAATTACCGTATATACTCGTGTATAAGCCGACCCGTGTATAAGCCGACCCCCCTACTTTTGCCCCCAAAAACTGGGAAAACTTATTGACTCGCGTATAAGCCGAGGGTGGACTCCAGCACAGGTATACAGCCCCCAGCAGTGTGGTATACAGCAGCCTCCCCAGTGGTATATACAGGCCCCAGCAGTGTTACAGCAGCAGCCCCAGTGGTATATACAGCAGCAGCCCCAGTGGTAGTATACAGCAGCCCCAGAGGTATATACAGCAGCCCCAGTGGTAGTATACACGCAGCCCCAGTAGTATATACAGCCCCAGTGGTAGTATACATACAGCCCCAGTAGTAGTATACAGCCTCAGTGGTAGTATATAGCCCCAGTGGTAGTATACATACAGCCCCAGTAGTAGTATACAGCCCCAGTGGTAGTATACAGCCCCAGTGGTAGTATATAGCCCCAGTGGTAGTATACATACAGCCCCAGTAGTAGTATACAGCCCCAGTGGTAGTATATAGCCCCAGTGGTAGTATACACCAGCCCCAGTAGTAGTATACAGCCCCAGTGGTAGTATACAGCCCCAGTAGTAGTATACAGCCCCAGTGGTAGTATACAGCCCCAGTGGTAGTATACAGCCCCAGTGGTAGTATATAGCCCCAGTGGTAGTATACAGACAGCCCCAGTAGTGGTAGTATACAGCCCCAGTGGTAGTATATAGCCCCAGTGGTAGTATACAGACAGCCCCAGTAGTGGTAGTATACAGCCCCAGTGGTAGTATATAGCCCCAGTGATAGTATACAGACAGCCCCAGTAGTGGTAGTATATAGCCCCAGTGGTAGTATACAGGGCCCCAGCAGGGCCCCCCTCATAATTTGGCGCCCCCACCTCAGTTTCTGGGCCCCCCCGCATGCAGCGCTGCGCATATACATTACCTGTCTAGCAGCTGTCACCCTCCGGTGGCGGATCGCGGCTCCCGGCTCCGGGCTCCATCTTCCTCGCTGACTTCCTGCTTTGTGACCGGGGCTCAGCGCGATGACGTAATCGCGACGCCGGCCGGTCACCTGACAAGCAGGAAGTCAGCGAAGAAGATGGAGCCCGGAGCCGGGAGCCGCGATCCGCCACCGGAGGGTGACAGCTGCTAGACAGGTAATGTATATGCGCAGCGCTGCATGCGGGGGGGCCCAGAAACTGAGGTGGGGGCGCCAAACTTTGAGGGGGACCGTATGACTCGCGTATAAGCCGAGGGGGGGACTTTTCAGCCCAATTTTTTGGGCTGAAAAACTCGGCTTATACGCGAGTATATACGGTACTTCATGTGATCTGGACTGTATGCTTCTGTTAATATATCCCAATAATATTATCAACATTTTTTGCTGCTGCATCACACTGTGTTTTCCAGTCTTGGTTAGGTGCAGCCCATCTCTTGCAAGTAGTCCATTACTTAGGGAACTCACTCTGTGATCCAGAATTTCAAATCCTTGCTGAAGGCACCATCAATGTAGTCAGTTTCCACTTCTTGCCTAAGGGCCACGTCACACGCATCAATTTGTAGAACGATATTGTTAGCGATCACATTCATGCTCGATCGCTAACAATATCGTTCAGATCGCTGGTGAGCTGTCACACAGGCAGACTCACCAGCAATCAATGGACCAGAGACATCGTGTAAACGATTTAAATATCGTTTCCACAATGTCTTGCTCCCGCTGCCAGGCTGCGGTAAGCGGGAGCAGGCTGGTCTCCAAGGTAAACTGCAGGTAACTAGGCAGCGCATGCTGCCTAGATACCCGATGTATACCTTGGTTACCAGCCTTCTCCGCTCACCGGCAGGTATCCAAGGTACACAACGGGTAACTAGGGTCCCTAGTTACCCGCTGTGTACCTTGGATACCAGCTGGTGAGCGGAGAAGGCTGGTAACCAAGGTATACATCGGGTATCTAGGATGCATGCGCTGCCTAGTTACCCTCAGTTTACCTTGGATACCAGCTCCCAGCGCTTGCTGAGAGGCGCTGGGAGCTGGCTTATCGGTCGTCTCCTGGTGTTACATGCAGCGATGCGACCAACGATTGATTTGATGTCCTGTCCTCAAATCAAACGATGAACGATCAGCTGACTGATCGTTCATTGTTTGTAGTGTCATTTCGACATCGTTCAAGCGTCACAGAACACGTGACTTTTGAACAATATAGGCAACGATGTCGTTACGTGTGACGTGGCCTTAAGTCTTCACAGTCACTGCAGATGGTTTCCAGGTCCTTTCTCGAGGTGTCATTAGTCCCGACATGTATTAGCAGGAATTGTAGTCATTTGTAGGTCTGAAGAGTCCTGACATCCTGTCAGACACATCTATGATTTATACACTTTGAAGACAGCACATTTCTCTTGACCTTATATCCGGCCTGCAGATAATGGCCTCTGTTCCTCTCATCAGGGAATCCCCCGTGACCAACAGTCTCCATTTCTTCTTCTTCACCACAACATTTTTCTTTCTTCATCCAAGAGGACTCTGAGTGTTTCCAAGGTTGTTCTTTGTGGGCCAAGTCTTATCTTGAGGTAGTTGATCATCATTCTCCATCATGAGTACCTGATACTTACTTGTTCCTGAGCAGTAAAAGGAAAAGGCTACCCAGCCTTAGGAGAAAGCCAGGCAGAGTTGACGGTAGAGGAAACAGGAGTATGCTGTCGTCACTTCGTTCTGGTGTGAGACCCACACTGATTGGGATTTAATCACATACTGTAAATCTATTTTAAGACAAACTCTTCAAATCCTCAATTTAGCAATAAACTGAGACTATGCTACATGCTACTTTTACCCAATTCGCGATCCATTGTTCAATGCTCTGAATCCATTCTTTTTTTAATATTTCCAGTTTTACCCATTATATACCGTCTATGATAAAAAACATATAAATGAAGTTGACATGATAATGATAAAATAGTAATTTTATTAATGTGTTTTCATAAAAAATTAAAAACAAGTGCATAGAAAGTTCCCTTGGAAGCAGGCCAAGCACACAGCCGGCTTTGTTGGCGCTTCATATTTACTGGTTTATGCACTTGTCACTTTGTTGTTTAGTACTTTGTCAGTTCTATACTCTTTGCTTTTTTGCTTTATTCATGTAGCCACCATTCATTTCATTATATGTAACTGAAGTACTGCTCTTACATTTATGTGTCACATGTACGGTTTTATACAATTTGACACTTCACCCTCTGTATATGTGTTTTTTTTCCACTTTTCTATGTTTGTAATAAAACTATTTTTTCTCAATGTATTTCAGTGTATTGTTTATATCTTATATGTTTTATATTGCATAATATGGCATAGTTTGTGTACTTTACCATTCATTATTATTAGTCTCATCTCTGTAGTTTTCTAATTTCCTTTATGTGTCATACACAACAGTGAAGGTCATCAAATGCTCATCACAACTGCACACATTGTTATATGAGTAGCTTTACCTTTTTGCGCACTATATGTTATGTTTCATGCTTTCTTAAAAAAATACTGTCCTTTTGTTATGCATTGGTACCTAAGCATAGTAATCAGAATCCTGCACCATGAATGAAGCTGAGGGCACACAATTGAATTTTTATCCATTTATTGTCTATGTCATTACATGAAATAGCTCTGTTTATGACATTCTCTGTCAGTCCTGTAGACAATGAATTAGGTGATGTCAAGCATGTTCATCTCTGCTCCAATGGAGAAGATGGGACTCTGTGCATCCAGGTTCTCGGGATCTCTATGGGTCGCAGTGGTTGGAACTCCAAATCAGTTGTTTCCTATCTTATGTTTATTTCCTAATTTTGTGCAATTTCCTAGGTATCTTTCAGTTTTTTACAATATGGTATTTAGAAAGTTGATGCAACATATTAGTGTACTAGATGACGGCCCGATTCTAAAGAATCGGGTAGTCTAGAATCCATATATAGTTTATTTACTAATAGTTATGGGAGTGCGGTGAAATGAATTGTGTGTATACAAGCAGCTTTGTGGGTAGCAGAGTATACAGGCGGCTCTGTGGGTAGCAGAGTATATGGTGGCTCAGTGGTTAGCACTGCTCGGTGGCTCAGTGGTTAGCATTGCGCGGTGGCTCAGTGGTTAGCATTGCGCGGTGGCTCAGTGGTTAGCACAGCGCGGTGGCTCAGTGGTTAGCACAGCGCAGTGGCTCAGTGGTTAGCACAGCCAGTGGCTCAGTGGTTAGCACTGTGCAGTGGCTCAGTGGTTAGCAGTGAGTGCGGTGAAAGTGGTCAGCGCAGGGCGCCGTGGGCAGAGAGGTCAGCGCGGGGCGCTGTAGGCAGAGGGGTCAGCGCAGGGCACCGTGGGCAGAGGGGTCAGCGCAGGGTGCCGTGGGCAGAGAGGTCAGCGCAGGGCGCAGTTGGGTCAGTGCAGGGCGCCGTGGGCGGAGTGGTCAGCGCAGGTCGCCGTGGGCGGAGGGGTCAGCGCAGGGTGCCGTGGGCAGAGAGGTCAGCGCAGGGCACCGTGTGGTCAGCGCAGGGCGCCGTGGGCAGAGGGGTCAGCGCAGGGCGCCGTGCGCAGAGGGGTCAGCACAGGGCACCGTGGGCCGAGGGGTCAGCACAGGGCGCCGAGGGGTCAGCGCAGGGCACCATCTTACATGTCGCCGCTGTGCACAGGGCGAAACCAAGATGGTGGCCGGGAACTCTCGTGAGACTTTCCGGCCGGCCGGGAACTCTTGCGAGAATTTCCGGCCGCCATCTTGGTTTCGCTATTTAGAGGGCGGCGACATCGAGCGGCGGCAGACGGAGGACGGAAGAAGAAAGAAGACGGAGGCGGGTGCGGGTGCGATGGAGTGGTAAGTATAATAGCAGAGGGGCAGAGCTGGACATGCAATGGGGTGGAGGGGCAGAGGACCAGTGCAGAATCGGTAGTGGGGCATTGAAAGTCCCCACTACCAAGTAAGCGGCGGCCATATTAGTTAGGGACAATCATCCCCTAAGCCAGCTTCAGTCGGATGTGACTTCATAAACGTTACATAGTGACGGAAGCTGGCTTAGGGGAATTATTATATAGGATTACCCTTATGTACCTTGAAACTGTATTGTTTCAGAAAACCCCTCTCCCCTAGCTGTTTTAAACAAACTGCTCTTCTCGCCCTTTTTCCACGAGTCCGGCACTGAGTCTATGCTGCTGCTTGAGGTGTCTGTTATTGTTTGCAGTGCTGATATCACGTTGATAGTAGGGATGAGCGAGGATGCTCGGCGCTACTCGTTACTCGCACGAGTATCTCAGTACTCAGGATGCTCGGCGAGCACCAAGTACCGACAAGATGCTCGGACTCCTCGCTAATAATTATCGATCTAACACAAATACACAGCTCACAGAGAGCAGATTGATTGTTAGGGTCCCTCTGGGGGCACAGCAAGGTGTTGTATGCTGCGACGATTTGAAAAAGCCCACCCTCCCACCTTTTCCCAGAAACACTCATTTTATAGCAGGAAGTCTGTGGGCGGAGCTTGTCACTAATTGACTTACATTGGGCTTGGTGCTCTGGACGAGTACATGAGTATCTTGGGATGCTCGGCCAGAGCATCGAGCACCTGAGCATTTTAGTACTAGCTCATCTCTAGTTAATAGTGCAACAGCCAATAACTGAGCTCACTGAGTAGCAGTGCTGGCAATGTGATATCAGAAATGTAGACAATAAAAGGCACTAGGAACATGGAACTCGGTGCTGGAATCGGGGATAGTAAGTAAAACACAGCTTTTTTTTTTGTAAATTGCTGCTAGGGTATATTGGCAGTGTATAACCCCTTGGACATTAATTTGATACTTTGTGGACTTTAAACTAACCTTAAAAAGAAACTAAGTGTTTTTTATTGTCACGCCGGATGGTACGGACACCTAGCATGCGGGGATGGAGTAGGTGAGACAATGGGGATGAAATAGAAGGAAAGCCCCGGTGAGAGGAAGTGGGGTCATCTCCTGGCACTCACCTTAATCTGTGCCCAAAGCTCCCCAATATTCCTATATGGGTCATTCCCTGTGTTGCAGTCACATGCTAGGCCCTTGCTGGCCCTAAAATTGCTCTGGCTAGTGTGAAGGCTAGGGAGGAGACTAGTCTCACCACTGCAATGAAAAAAACACAAAGGTAAGGGAAACAGACAGTGGGAAATACAAACAGACAGGAAACACTCCAAACTCCTCCAATGCAGCTAAACTCCAGAGCTGCAATAATCACGACTCTTCAGTTTCTTCCAGAGACAGGCTCCTTCCAAAATGGTCAGCATAGAAAGGGATTCTACTGTATAACCGACATCAGATAGTAAGACATATGACTATTTATAGCTGAGGGGAGTGGTCACATAAGGTGCATCTGAGATTAAAGTCACAAAGAACAGTCAGACAAGAAAGAGTCCTTAAGCCCTATTAACGCTGAAAGAAAGTAGATTCACTCAAATACCAGTTGTAGGCCTGTGATTAATAAGGTGTTGTGACCTTCTGGTCCCAGACTCGCCAGAGGTCTCCCCAGGGTGAGACCCACTTGTGACATTTATCACTTGTGACCCACTTGTGACATTTTAGAATCTGTCAGCTGAACCCTGCTGCCGAGACGTGGGCAGAATGAATCAGAGCCTGACTCAGTTACTGCAGCCATGTATATTTCATTTTAACGCTGCAGTGTTTGATATTTTACAGAACAAAAGCTTTTGACTCAAATAACAATACCGTACTTCCAAGAACAAATTAATATGGTATCTGAATGGAGCATTTTACATTTAATTTTGAGTACAGCACAGTTATATTATATGATTTTATTTTAACATGACAAATAATTTCTGTGCTGTTTTTATCTCGTTTCAATTTGCAAGGAAATGTCAACTAGAAAACATATGAGTAACAAAACTGTGTTATTATTTTTAGGTATGGAAAAATAAAAAAATAAAATATCTTCTATTATTGGCCAGAACAATGTTATTAAAGTTCAAGCCTTTCTAAAAAAAAAAAAGCAATAAAACTAAGACGCAGTTGCTCCTTTGGGAGCCATTAAAGTGTTAATGAGAACATAAATTAACCGTACTTTATAAATCAATTGTTTAATACCTTTAGAGCCACAAATAACAAAAACATTAGTACTTTGTTTTGTGGGAAGTCAGTTGTGCTGTCACAGGCTGTTTTTCTGGCCACGCTTACTAATATTCTCATCTCCTGTAATTATGCTGGACAATAATTCAGAATTTGCCATCATGCCCTTCACCCTGCTAATGTCCTGTGCAAAAAGTGTAATCTAGCTGTGTTTCCAATCTAATTATACAAAGAATAAGATGAGCATATAGGCATAAAGATTGATGTATTACATTACATCAAGGCTTTTTAATGGGGCTTCATTGATCACCTACAGTAACTGGCATAAAAGTGGACAAGTAAAGGTATAAGCATAGTCCAACAAAATTGTTACAGATACAGCCATTTTTTTTTACTTAACTGTGCAACGATATTTTATGAATAAAGATGATTGCCCATTCCCCTTGATTAGTTATATACTACTAGATGGCGGCCCGATTCTAAAGAATCGGGTAGTCTAGAATCCATATATAGTTTATTTACTAATAGTTACGGGAATGCGGTGAAGTGAATTGTGTGTATACAAGCGGCTTTGTGGGTAGCAGAGTATACAGGTGGCTCAGTGGTTAGCACTGCGCGGTGGCTCAGTGGTTAGCAGTGAGTGCGGTGAAAGTGGTCAGGGCGGCTCCGTGGGCAGAGGGGTCAGCGCAGGGCTCCGTGGGCAGAGGGGTCGGCGCAGAGCACCGTGGGCATGAGGGGTCAGTGCAGGGTGCCGTGGGCATAAGGGGTCAGCTCAGGGCACCGTGGGTATGAGGGGTCAGCGCAGGGCACCATGGGCATGAGGGTTCAGCGCAGGGTGCCGTGGGCAGAGGGGTCAGCGCAGGGCGCCATGGGCAGAGGGGTCAGCGCACCGCGCCGTGGGCATGAGGGGTCAGCACAGGGCGCCGTGGGCATGAGGGGTCAGTGCAGGGTGCCGTGGGCATCAGGGGTCAGCACAGGGCGCCGTGGGCATGAGGGGTCAGCGCTGGGCGCTGTAGGCATGAAGGGTCAGCGCAGGGCGCCGTGGACATGAGGGGTCAACGCAGGGCGCCTTGGGCAAGAAGGGTCAGCGCAGGGCGCCGTGGGCAAGTGGGGTCAGCGCAGGGCACCGTAGGCAAGAGGGGTCAGCGCAGGGCGCCATGGGAAAGAGGGGTCAGCGCAGGGCCGCGGGGCAGCGACATTAAAGATGGCGGCCAGGAAGTCTCGCAAGGCGCGACTTCGCAGCCGCCATCTTGCATGTCACCGCTGTGCACAGGGCAAAACCAAGATGGCGGCCGAGAACTCTAGCAAGACTTCGCGGCCGTCATCTTGCATGTCGCCGCTGTGCACAGGGCAAAACCAAGATGGCGGCCTAGAACTCTTGCAAGACTTTCTGGCCAGCCGGCAACTCTCGCGGAGAATTTCCGGCCGCCATCTTGGTTTCTCTATTTAGAGGGCGGCGACATCGAGCGGCGGCAGACGGAGGACGGAAGAAGGAAGAAGACGGAGGAGGGTGCAAGTGCGATGGAGTGGGAAGTATAATAGCAGAGGGGCAGAGCTGGACATGTAATGGGGTGGAGGGGCAGAGGACCAGTGCTGAATCGGTAGTGGGGCATTGAAAGTCCCCACTATCAAGTAAGCGGTGGCCATATTAGTTAGGGACAATCATCCCCTAAGCCAGCTTCAGTCGGATGTGACGTCATAAACGTTACATAGTGACGGAAGCTGGTTTAGGGGAATTATTATATAGGATTTGTTACCTGACAAACATTCTCTCACTAGTGATGTTTCCTTGCTGTAACAATGCACTAACATGTTGGTGATTGGTGGTGGTGGATTGTGAGTGCTAACAGCTCTGCATCCCAGTGTGAGAGAACAGTGATCCTTGAAGCAGTACCACACCTGCAGACCAGCCAAGTTACTAGGAGATGTCGACCCCCACCTGGCTTACTTTAGAGGAGAATCCTGCCACCCATTCCTTGTCCCTAAGCACCTAGACTCTACAGCCCCAATTGGATGACTTTGTTACCCAAGACCTGCTGCATCAAGGAGTGAATAGCTACGGCTGGGACTTCTTGTGGTTCCACGTTGAGGCGTTTATAACAGAAGTAATTGCTTAGGCTACGTTCACACATAGCATAATGCAGGCATAATCCTGCTTTTGAGCGCTCGTGTAAAAGCAGTGTTAAAGAAAGCAAGATACGCCTTCCAGCAAAAGCTATGGCTTTTGCTGGAAGGCATGCAGACCCGGCGTTTTTGCCGCATATTTTTGCATGGGTGCTTTCACTGCAAAAGCACCCGCTCAAAAAGAATTGACATGCCAATCCTTGGCGTTTTTTCAGAACGCTTTCCTCATAGGCTACATGTTAACATGGCCTCGGGGAAAGCGCACCAAGAAAAGCGCAACGTCGGCATGCAGTAGTGCTTTTTTGCGCACAAAAAAAGTGCCACTGCCAACTACGCGGCCAAAAGTGCCACGTGTGAACGTAGCCTAGGGGTGTATGGTTGGAACCTGTGGTTTCAAGTAGAAGAAGTTTATAAAATGATCTTACTGGAGGGTGATTTTGTTTTTATTGAGTTATTGAGTGTTCCTAAAACCATGCCAACATCCATGGTAACCTGGCCCAAATGTTTGACTAATACTTGCACTGCTGCTGCCATTTGTTGGTTAAGTGTTATTAGTTAGAAGTATACAAAATAGGAAATAACATCCTATAAAGTACAGGTCTATATAGCAATTGGAATAATATGGCATAGGAAAAGTTTGGCTTAGGAAAATTTAAGAAAATTGAGATACTTACAGTGGCGTAACAACTGCGGTCGCAGGGGTCGCAAGTGCGACCGGACTCGGAGTTACAGGGGCCCAGTGCCCGCCAACCGCTACGACTGCAGGGCCGCCCGCTCTCCCAATGGCTGTACAAGGCCGCTCGCTTGCTCACTCTCCCATTAGCTATGCAGTGTCTCCCGCTCTCCCAGCGGCTGTACAAGACCGCTCACTATCCTAGCGGCTGTACAGGACCGCCGGCTCTCTCAGCGGCTGTGCATTGCTGGCTGTATGCTGCATGATGGCCGCTCATGCCGCACACAGCACTGCTTGCAGCTTTCTGCTTTACAGACTGTGATCCGGCCGGCCACACTACACATTTACTTGTACAGTGAAGGTCCACCCCTCCACTCACTGCATCACAGTACAGCAGAGAGCAACACACAGGGCTGAAAGCACTTGCTGTGTGCGGCCATATGTGATACAGCAGTCACACAGTGCACCTGACCTCCTCTGAAGAGGATCTGCAACTATGTGTGTGGGACAGGAGATAGAAGATGTGCCAGAATCATCAATAGTAAAAAGAACCCCAATGTTTGTATGTCTGAAAGTGTATATGATTGCATGTGTGTATATAATTGATTGTGAGTATATATGATTGTGCATGTGTGTATATGATTGATTGTGAGAATATATGATTGTGCATGTGTGTATATGATTGTATATGTCTGTGTATATGACTGTGTATGTGTGTATATGATAGTGCATGTGTATATAATTGTAAATGTCTGCATATGATTGTATTGGTGTGTATGATTCTGCATGTGTGTCTGTGTATGTCTGTGTTTATGATTGTGTCATATACACACACGCATAATCGTATATACACACAGTCATATACCCAGAATCATATACTTACTCATGCACACATACCATTATATACCCATTCATATACACACATACATTCATATACACACACATACATGATCATATACACATAATCATAAATACACAATCATATCCACACATACTCTGCCATATACACATATATATGATCATAAACACACATACATAATCATATACACACAATCACACATACAGTCATATACACAAATATACAACCATGTACACACATAGAGAATCATACAGTGGTGTAACAACTGCGGTTGCGGGGTCGCAAGGGCAACCGATCCCGGAGGTACAGGGGTCCAGCGCCCGCTGACCCCTGTGACCTTTGTGCCTGCTTTACATGGATGTGCGTCCCTGAGGATGCACGTCCATGTTACTGTGTGGCGGCCTGCCCGGCCTGTCCCCAGGCTGCTGATCACAGCTGTCGGAGGACTGGCAGACACTGTAACTTTAAAATTCCCGCGGCCGCTGGGTGCTGCACTGTGATGAGGTCATGTGACCTCTTCACAGTCAGGACTGAGCTGCCGGCAGGAGCAGTAAGTGTGAGCTCCATTCAGGAGCAGAAGAGTCTCCACAGCTTCTGGAGAGGGAGAGAATGGAGAGTCTGTGTGTGTGTGTGTGTGTGTGTGTGTGTGTGTGTGGAGGGGAGGGCTGTACAGGGGTGGTGTGTCTGTGTGTGTGTACAGGAGGCAGTGTGACTGGGTGTGTGGGTCTGTAGAGTGGGCAGTGTGTCTGTGTGTGTGGGGGGAAGGTTGTACAGAGGGCAGTGTGGGTGAGTGGGGCAGGTTGTACAGGGGGCAGTGTGTCTGTGTGAGGAGAATGTATGCTATATGGAGGGCTATGAGGCTGCATTATTGCATTATACTATATGAAGGGCTGTGACGCTGCATTATGATATGAAGGGCTGTGCTGCTGCATTTTATTGATATGAAGGGCTGTGACGCTACATTATCATCTGGAGGGCTGTGACGCTGCATTATATTATCTGGAGGGCTTTGATGCTGCATTATATTATTTGGAGGGTTGTGACACTGCATTATATTATCTGTAAGGCTATGAGGCTGCATTATATTATATGAAGAGCTGTAACAATGCATTATATTATTTGGAGGGCTGTGACGCTGCATTATATTATATGAAGGGTTGTGACTCTGCATTATATTATTTTGGGGGGCTGTGACGCTGCATTATATTATATGAAGGGCTGTGACACGGCATTATGTTATTTGGAGGGTGGTGACGCTGCATTGTATTATCTGTAGGGCTATGAGGCTGCATTATATTATATGGAGGGCTATGAGTCTGCCCAGGTCCAAATTTCGCACTGGGGCCCTTCTGACTCTAGTTACGCCACTGAATACTTAGCATTATTGAGATGGCCATATCCATAATCCGCCCAGTTGCCAACGTCGAGGCCTATCTCGTAACTGGGTCCCTATCTAAATATTTTCTACCTATATTTGAATCCTATTTTGTAGGCAGATGATACCAGAGAACAAAAGAACATTTAAGCCATATTGGCAAGGACAGGTGTTCTAAAAGAGCTTTCTCTGCCTTTTAGAAATATTAACCTCTTGTTTGATAGGCAAGCTGGGAACTGATACCAGAAAGCAATAGCATGACAGGTCAACTAGAGCCGGGAAAGTATACTACATAGGGTGTGAACCCATATCATATACAAGCAATGTATGCAGCCTGTCAGTATAGGTGCATTTAAACACAAATTCAATACAAAATAGTAAATAGCATCCTATATAGGTATATATAGCAATTGGAATAACATAGCATAGGAAAATTTTGGCGTAGGAGAAGTTAAGAAAACTACTTTCCCCACTCTAGTTGACCTGCCATGCTATTGCTTTCTGGTATCAGTTCCCAGCTTGCCTATTAAACAAGAGGTTATTTTTTCTAAAAGGCAGAGAAAGCTCATTTAGACCATCTGTCCTTGCCAATATCACTTAAATGTTCTATTGTGCTCCGGTATCATCTGTCTACAAAAAAGGATTCAAATATAGGTAGAAAACATTTAGATAGGGACCCAGTTACGAGATATGCCTCAATGTTGGCAACTGGGCGGATTATGGATATGGCCATCTCTATAATGCTAATGGCCACTTTACACGTCCCAACATCGTTTCGATATTGTATACAATGGCATGGGAGCGCGCACATTTTTGGCTGAAATCCAAGATCGCATAGGAGATGTTACACAGGGCGATATCGGCAGGCAATACAACTGCGATGTCTACGCCCCCTTGCACGAGCGACAGAGGAACGACCATTTAACATGGGAGAGAATAGGGGAAGTTGCTCTCCAAGTCGGTGTTGGGCTGTCACACAACATGATCCTGCCACATCGCCCATCCAATATCGGGCAGTTGGAGAGCGTGCACATTTCTCCCCCGATATCGTTTTAGCATCGTTCTTGCATCGAATTGTACATTTACACCATACAACGCACAAACGATATCGGGGCCAACGCACGAACCACGTGACTTTTTATCGAAGTTGGACGACGATATCGGGACGTGTAAAGTGGCCATAAGTTTCTCAATTTTCTTAAATTTTCCTAAGCCAAAATCTTCCTATGCCATATTATTCCAATTACTATATATACATGTATAGGATGCTATTTACTATTTTGTATTGAATTTGTGTTTAAATGCACCTATGCTGGCAGAGTGAATGCTGCATACATTGCATGTATTAGTTAGAAATATGTTTTCCATCACTTAAAGAGAAAGGGTCATCCCTAACAGTGGGCCAGCAGGAAAGATAGCATTGGGGAATTTATGATATGACAGCTGTACTGTTGTACCCCCTAGAGATTTTTATCTTGTTATTCTACTGTCATACAATCACCTCTTAGGATCTACATGCTATATTGAATTGGGCTTATTTGTAGTGAAGTTGTAGAGTATTGCAATCTTTATATGCAGCTGTGTAAGCACTCGCCTTTCCGTGGTCACTATCCTTTATTTTGTCCCTATTATGAATTGATTTGTCCAGAGATGCTGTGTTCCCTACAGTGAGGTACCCACTATTGTGTTTATACAACTTTTAATGTATTATTTGACAAATAAAAATTTGATTAGAAAAATGCCTAGTCTAGAATGAATTACAACAGGTACTGCTTCAAAGATTACTGTATGCTACTGCTACATTACTGAGGAAGTGAGGTTCACTTAGAAATATGTTGAATAAACCATATGTTATTGTTAATTTTTCCTTTGATTGGATTCTTTCATGATCATCAGCAGCGCAGGATTAACCACTCTTTTTTTCCTCTTTCCTTGTTATACTGCTACATTACATAATGAAAGTGAATGGGATCAATTTGTTACATGCAAGGAACGACAACAATCAAGGCACATATATTGACGAGCAAAAGGGTAGCAATCTTTTGAACTTTTGAATTTTAGGCTTTAAATCTCACCATATACTACAGCTTTGAGTATGAGACTACCTTCATTCTATAGACAATCATCTTGGCTATCTGATACATAAATATGACTTGCAACTATTTTGCATATAATTATTTATGCAGATCATGTCATTGCATTATTGCTGTTTTGCTCTTGGTGTTTGAAATATATTTGTCTTCCCGTATACTACAAATTACAAACTGTGTTATTAGGTTGATTCTTAAGAGAAAGGTCACTAGTAGTGAGGAGCAACGATGAAGGCACTTTCCCAAGAAAGGTGAAGCAGCATCATCCAGCTCATCGATAGCGGTCTCTCGGCCAAAACAATTGTCAATCTACATCATTTGAGTGCCATGACAGTTGGAAAATTATGAAATGAAATCTGTCCATTCATTCAAAGGCCAAGAGGAGGGCGTCCAGGTAAAATATCTGAGTTAAGAAATAGAGTCAACACAAAGTTTGTCAGTTCTGGTGCCATAAACATGGCAGTGGAGGTGGCTCATATGCTTCGTAATAGTGAAGTCACAGATGTCAATGCCATCACTGTGCAAAGCATGTGTTGTGAGCTAGAGGTAAGATGCCAGAGATACATGTTTAGTTTATTATTTGTTCTAATTGCTAAGTGAAGTAATTGCTAAACAAATCTCTTTATGGGCAGTTTATATAAAAATCTTTACCTGTGTCTAAATGCCTTGATGTGCCTGCTATCATTAGCAATCCTTCTACCTGAACACACAACTTGAGGTCATGATAATGTTGTATAGTGCTGCATGTTAGTGTTATAAATTTATACATATGTTCATATATATATATAAATTTATTCCTAAAGTTGTTTTTGACATAAATATCTCCCCAGATTTTGGTAACAACCCATCCGATCCACATAGGCACACACACACCAAATCATATATGTTCATTACTAAAGGTATGTGCAATAATGAGAAAAGGCACAATGAAAAAGTTTTGAACACATGAAGAAGGAAGGGTGCAAAAAACCATGGAAAGTCATGACACCAGCTAAAATCTATCAGTAATTACAAACCAATCCTGTCACTTAGGGATAAATAATATCAACTAGTTCAATGACCTATAAAAAGGTCTCATTACCAAAGTGCCACACAAATAAACATCTCATGATGGGTTAAGCCAGTGAGCTGTGTCAAGACTTGGCAAACTTGTTGCAAAACATACTGATGGCCTTGGTCAGAGAAGAATTTCTAAACTACCAAAAGTTCAAGTGAGCAATGTTGGGGTTATAATATGAAGTGGAAAGAACTCCATTTTATCATAAACTGGCCATGACAGATGCTCCCTGCAAAATTTCAGACAGAGGAATGAAAAGAATAATCAGAAGAGCTGTCTAACCACCTGTGGAGAACTACAGAAAGACCTGAAATCAGCAGGTTCAAATGTTTCAAGGAAAACAAAAGTAGTATACTCATTCTCTATAGTCTGAATGTACATTCACCACGCAAGACTACATTGCTTAATAAAAATCATGCTCCAACTCATTTCAAGTTTGCTTAATGATATTTAGACAAGCCTGTGAAACACTGAGGAAATATGGTCTGGTCAGATCAAACTAAAATTGAAAGGTATGGCTTTTCATCCATAATTCGTCCACCGTCAAGACCACTTCTAAACAGACTTCTCCAAAAAGTAGATGGGTATAACTGGGTCCCACTGGTTACTGCTATTTCTAAGCTGATTGCATTTCTGGACATCTATTTTCAAAGGGCAGTAAGCATGATGTATCTTTCATTTGCTATGATTATTTTTCATTACAGAGACCTTGCTGATGTAGCTGTTATCAGTCTTGTCATGGCACATGAAAGAATAATAAGGAGTCCTGGAAGTGACGATATGGCTTCAATAGAGCCCCGATTTTAACATGAAGACCATCCAGGATTACATGAGACAGAAGGATTTGCACAAGCCTTAAGGCGATGTCACACGCATCAATATCGTGAGCGACATCGCAGAAAAGTGACGCATCAGCGATGTCACTCACAATATCGCAAGTGCGTCGTGCTGTGTGACAGTGAGACTCAACTGTGATCTATCGCTGGTCGCAGGTTGACAGGTTCACCAGCATGAAGGTAAACTTGTCAATCTGCAGCCAGCGATTAGGCTGGATCGCTCCGTCTGACACCGCAATAGCGATGTTGGCGGCGATCCAGCCTATACCGCAGTATTGTTGCGGATAGCTCGCTGGGCTGATCCCAGCCCAGCGAGCGATGGCTCCGCCCCCATTGCTGCGGCGTCACCGGCAACATCCTGCCGTGTGACACCAAGGCTGCGATGTCGGAAGCGAGCACGCACCCGCCTGACAGAAATGGAGAGGATCTACAAGGAAGAATGGCAGAGGATCCCCAAATCCAGGTGTGAAAAACGTGTTGCATCATTCCAAGAAGACTCATGGCTGTACTAGCTCAAAAGGTGCAAATACTCAATACTGAGCAAAAGGTCAGAATATTTATGACCATGTGATATTTTAGTTTTTCTTTTTTAATAAGTTTGCAAAAATGTCTACATTTCTTCTTTTTTTCAGTCAAGATGGGGTGCAGAGTGTACATTAATGAGAAAAAGAGAACTTTTCTGAATTTACCAAATGGCTGCAAGGAAACAAAGAGTGAAAAATTTAAAGGGGTCTGAATACTTTACCTACCCACTGTATATCTAAATATATGTATATGCAGTATATAGAACATGGACATTTAATAGCCCATGTGGAGCAATGTTTTGACCAGTATTGGTATTTATCAATTGCTTGATAAAGACTGTATTCTTTAATATAATTGTGTTTTGAACATGGCGGTCTCAAGGCTTTGCACTTGGCTGTAATTTTGAGTAGGTGCTGTTCTGATTTTTCATTATATATACACACGGAAAAATAAGACATCCCTTGAAAATAAGGCATAGTGTATCTTTTGGAGTAAAAAGTAATATAAGAGTGTCTTATTTTTGGGGAAACAGGGTACAGATTCGTATATGTGTACAATACATATTTAGTTGAGAAAAGAAACCGGGCACTGACCTTGTTGCATTGAAGTCCTGTGTGCAAAGGCGTTCATGGATCTGGGTTGCTCAGCTGTAGATGCAGGGATCAATTAAGAACTTAAGAAGAAAACAGTGGCACTCTGGGATCCTTTATTCCAAGAAGTACTGGTACACATGACCCGCTGAAGCGTGCAGAGCACGCAAAACGGTCACTGTCGTCCCTCCGTCCTCCCTTCGCTGCACCCACCGATGTAAACTTTTGGAATAAAGCTGTTCTTGGAATAAAGGATCCCAGAGTGCCGCTGTTTTCTTCTTAAGTTCTTAATTGTACAATACATATGATCAGTATTTTTTTAAGAAACAAAACTGCACTCCTGTTTTAAGCATTAGTGTTCTAATTTTCTAAAGGGAGCAGAAAATCCTCAAGCTCACGGCTCAGATTCTTCTTGCTGCGGATCAACATAGGTTAAATCTGATTTTGATTGCGGTCGCTGGCAATCCTAGCCTGGAAGTTGCATCGGGGAAACCTTAAGGGTGGTAGCCTACATTACTTGCAATGTTGAAGAATCAGAAGGATGGCAATCGATTTTCGTAGACTACACCTTACACAGATTTTTACTACAATAGACCACAACCAATTAAGCACAAAATGGAATCAGCTTTTGACTTTAGCATAACTTGTAATCAGGTTCATCTGGAGTGAAAAGAGTAAACTATTGTGCTTTTAAGAGTTAACAAAGCACAACATTTCTTACAGCGAGTGCTCCTAAAAGCCAGTGTGCGCCATATAAACTAGTCAGTGATTTGGGTATTAAACCTTAGTAAATATACCCCAGTGTGTTCTGATTAAGGTTTGTTTGGATGCTGCTGACAGCACAGCGGTTTGATGACATGCTGGCATACTAATGAATGCGGAGAGACTGCATTTCATTCTCTAGTCTTTTTTAACAAGTCGTTTTCTGAAGTAATTTCTCAGCACAAGCCTCATTTCTAAAAACACTGTTAAATATCAGAACCAATTTAAAGGGTAGCACAGTTGCTATAAACCTGACAAATGCTGTAAAAAAAATGAGACAAATAAGGGAATGAATTATGCTCGCACACTCGATTCATTACCTGTGGTGATGGCAGGATGAGATTTCCACTGGTTATTACATTTTCAGTACAATCATGTATCAAAATTCATCCTATGCCGCCTCTCTATGTCAGCGCTTCATTTTCTGAGGATGCGTTTCTAGTGTGCTGATAGTTAAAGGCACTCGTCATTTAATTGGAAGAAGAGGATCGACAAAGACGGCAAATCTTGCTATTTAGTTTTAATGTTAGTGATAGAAATGAGGATCCAAAGCGTTGACCATTATCCTAACGGCTTTGCAGCAGACTCATCCTCACTTGGACTACTTTATGGCATCATTTGGTGCAACAACTTTGTTCGCACTTTGGCTTTGTTCATCATTAGCCATGATCAGTTTGATTCTGGAGGGTATTACTATTTCATTTACATTCGGAGCCTTATTGCTAGTTACCTAATGAAGCTGATCCAGGAACGTCATTCCCGCTATCTACCTTTCCTAAGTCAGCCAAGTTAAGTTGTGAAGATGCTGATCATCTCCGTTAGAACGAGCTGCATGGCTCTGCTAGAGAACACATAATGACTTCCTAAGAGACAGCAGACGAGCTCAGTCCTCATAATCTATAATTGAAGGAATCAAATACAGCAATTATCCTACTGCTATTATTGCGCACACAATTTGTGCCCTCCACATGATTCCTGCTTTTCAGATTTATCAAATATTATCTGTAAATTCTAATGCAAGTATTAAAGCCAGAGTTTTAAATGTTTCATTATTTTACAAATTAAATTGGTATTTTTCCATCATTATCTTCTTAAGGGAAAATGCAAACTTACTGAATGTTATCTGAAGCACAGGGAAGAAGTTAATGATCTATTTCTATGTTGTACATTTTGGCTAAGTAATATGCATATTGGTTGAATCAGGATGTCTGAAAAGAGGAAAATAGTGATGACAGACAATAATAATAATAATAATAATAATAATAATGCTTATTTATTACATTTATGTTATACATGGATGATATTTGGCCTTTGTTCACTGTCCTTTGTGCATAATAACCCTGGTATACTATGCTGTCCTACGTAACCTTATCACATCAATGCCTCGTCCTTGAGTCAGGCAAAAAAAATGAAAAAGAAAACGAATGCTTTTCTGCGTTTTTACCGCTTTTTGATACATAAGCCAAGCATATTACAATTTTGTTTTCATATATACAAAAACATTAAACTAAATTGTCTTTTCAGTCTAAAATACTTATAAGGTAAGTGATTTATTGTTATGCGTTTACAAGTCTATGACTTCTTCTCCAGGCAAAATCACCAATGTACATTCATTGGATGTACATTGGTGATTTCCTGAAGAAGAAATCATAGACTTGGAAACGCATAACAATAAATCACTTTCCTTTATTAATACTTTATTCTCCGGAGCCTCTTTGTATCCAGGCATCACGGCTTTGTGCCCTTTCTGTCTCCATCCTGCATGATCCTTTTTTTGCTGATAGAATATGTACCCTTTAAACTCTATTGACCTTTTTACACACACTTTATTGTGTGTCATTACTTCTCAACCACACACACAAAAGGAATGGAAACTATGAGTGGCACTGCGTCTCAGTGGTTAGAAGTGCAGTCTTCCAGCACCGGGGTCCTGGGTTCAAATTCCACCAAGGACAACATCTGCAAGGAGTCGGTATGTTTTTCTCGTGTTGTATGGCTTTCCTTTGGTTTCTTCCCCCACTCCAAACACATACTGATAGGAATTTAGATTGTGAGCTCCAACGGGGACAGTGATGCTGATTAGTGATGAGTGAGTAGTGAAATATTCACAATCGCTATACTCGGAATAAGTAGTTTTCAATATTTGTGTACTCTTTGGAATAGCGAGTATAATGTTAGTGAATTAGTGATAGGCTCCATTCACACACATCCAGCCATAAAACGAGCATTTCCATGACAGGGTGAGAGGGTGGGCATTTTACAATTTCAATGCCTAAAACACCTTGCAGTGCCCCCCATAGAGACCCTAACATTCAATCTGGTCTCTCTGAGATGCCAGCTCACTTTGTGTACTGAATAGAGTTGTCAATTTTTGTCAGATCAATAATGATCAACACACCACTCACGAGCACCAGCGATACTCGCCGAGTAAAGAGTATCGTGAATACCGTACTATCTGTGCGAAAGTAACGATTACACTAGCTCATCACTAATGCTGATTTATGTAAAATGCTCTGGAATTAATCCTGCTATGTAAGTGAATAAATATTATTATTATGGTCGATTTGGATCCAATTTATGGATCAAACCCGCTCATTCAAGTGAATGAGTCTGCAAAAAAGTCCCAAAACTGCACATACCACAAGTGCCATCTGTGTTGTGTTCAAATGCTGTCTTTTTTTTCCTGTACTGGCTGCTGAGTGAAGCTAAGAAATCTGTAATTAAAATAGTGAAAAGGATCACACTTGGCCTGGTAAAATGG
Source organism: Allobates femoralis (assembly GCA_033576535.1). Classification (NCBI taxonomy): domain Eukaryota; kingdom Metazoa; phylum Chordata; class Amphibia; order Anura; family Aromobatidae; genus Allobates; species Allobates femoralis. The sequence goes on from JARQOC010000001.1 coordinate 280,618,611, forward strand.
CTGCATGGAACAAAAACGACTGAAAATTGGATCCACCACACTGATGAAGATCAGTCCATTCTATGCATGCAAAAAGAAATCCAACTTGTGAAAATGGCCTATCATTGATAGGAATAGCAAAGGCTCAAGTATTAGGCCACGTGCACACACTGAATATTTGATGAGTTTTTTACCTCAGGATTTGTAGCCAAAACCAGGATTGGATGATTAAATACAGAAGTGGTGCAGGTGTTTCTATTAGACGTTTCCTCTGATTTTGTCTACAAATCCTGAGGTAAAAAACTCATCAAATACTCAGCGTGTGCACGTGGCCTTAGAACCATGGTACAAAGTCAGCTGTCCGGTGGACTGGCACTGCCTTTCTGCATGTTGGAAACAGATCCTACAAATTAATGACATGTAATTGACGTCCGGTGGGTAGGAGTATTACAGCAAACAGGGATATACCAGCTTGTGCCACAACAAAAAATAAATAGCATTATACCTGTTCCCTGAACATCATTTCTTGAGGCGGCACTAATAGCTTCAGCTTTGACTCTGTACTTACATAAATAGATCCTGAGCTTACTGGAAGACGTACCTGCATTTCCAGGAATTCAAGAATCTATTAATAATAAATAAATGCTTAGAAATTTACTTGCATAATTATTTATGTATTAATCTCTGTTTTGCTAGAGCCGGAAAGACGGTTCTAGCTCTCAAAGAGCGGATTTTTCAGCTCTCTGCACATGGCTATTATTGGCAGGTTTACAGAATGTCTTAATTTATCGTGTCCATAAATCAATTCCTTCCTATCACCTGCATTTATTATTCACACAGCTGTATGCTTTTGTCAGGTCTGCAGTATACATATGACGGATAATGGGATATTCCGTGCTCATATATTAAGTGAGATCTGTTTGGGGAATTGTTTTAATCTTAGATTGTTTTCTAGGTTTTGCAGCTGGAGATTTCAAAATGCCTTTTCACGAGATGTATTATAGGTAGAGTGGTGGTGTAGGCTGACCCCTTCTGCGGAGAGACTGTTTCTTCCTGTCCTGTTCTCATTATAAAGCTGCCAAACATATTGCTCTAGGGAGGGAGTGGACCTTCTCCTACATATTAGTTTGGTATACAATAATATACAAGAATGGATTTTACAGATCACAAGAAAGTGATATATTGTCTCTTTGTTCTTCATATATATGTGTGTATATATATATATATATATATATATTTGCTCTTGTGTGTTTGATTTATATACTGCATATCAAATATACAGTGTATAAAAAATATACATTAAAGAAAAAAGTATATATATTGTTTAATGCATACTCCTTCTTTACATATTGTATATATGGCGTATATAAACTACACATATGTGATGTTTAGTTGTGCTCAAAAGTTTACATACCTCAGATCTGAGAATATAAATGAAAACACAAAAACGTTTTTTCAACTCATGGCTAGGGTTGGGTGAAGCTATTTATTGTCAAACTACTATGTTTTCTTTTTTTAAATCATAATGACAACCAAAAAAATCCAAATGACCCTGATTAAAAGTTCAACATATCCTGGTGATTTTGGCCTGATAACATGCACAGAAGCTGACACAAAATGGATTTGAATGGCTAATAACGGTAACATCCTCACCTGTGACCTGTTTGCTTGTAATCAGTGTGTGTGCATTATAAGCTGAGTGAGTTTCTGGGATCCAGACAGACTTTTGCATCTTTAATCCAGCCACTGACGTTTCTGGATTGTGAGTCATGGGGAAAGCAAAAGAATTGTCAACGGATCTAAGGGAAAAGATAGTTGAACTGTATAAAACAGGAAAGGGATACAAAAAGATATCCAAGGAATTGATAATGCCTGTCAGCAGTGTTAAAACCATGATTAACAAATAGAAAATCAGGTGCTATGTAAAAACCAAACCACGATCATGTAGACCAACACAAATTTCAGCCACGACTGCCAGGAAAATTGTAAAGAAAAACCCACAAATAGCATCAGCTGAAATACAGGACTCACAGAAAACTAGTGGTGTGGCTGTTTCAAGTTGCTAGATAAGGAGTCACTTGAAGAAAAATGGTTGCATGTTTAAGTTGTCAGAAGAAAGCCATTACTGCAGAAATGCCACAAAGTATCTTGCTTACAATATGCCAAACAGCACAGAGACAAGTCTGTAAACTTGTAGAACAAGGTAATTTGGAGTGATGAAATCAAAATTGAACTTTTTGGCCAAAATCATAAATGTCATATTTGGAGAGATATCAACAAGGCCTATGACGAAAGGAACACCATTCCTACTGTAAAGCATGGCAATGGATTGCTGATGATGTGGGGATGTGTGAACTACCCTGGTCAAAGTTGAAGTAAAGATAAATGCAGCACGTTATCAGCAAATACTGGAGGCAAATTTGCACTCATCAGCCCAGAAGCTACACATGGGACATACTTGAATATTCCAACATGACAACAATCCAAAACACAAGGCCAAGTCGACCTGTCATTGGCTACAGCAGAACAAAGTGAAGGTTCTGAATTGGCCATCCCAGTCTCTTGACCTCAATATCATTGAGCCACTGTGGGGAGAACTCAAATGTGCAGTTTATGCAAGAAAGTCCAGGAATTTACAGGAACTGGAGGCTATTTGCCAAGAAGAATGGGCAGCTTTATCATCTGAGAAAATAAAGAGCCTCATCCAAAACTACCACAAAAGACTTCAAACTGTCATTGTGTCACGCGCTTAGGTGGCGCTGACATTGCTGGATGCTGCTTTGTATCTTTGACTAAGATCTGCATGGTTTATAGTTGTGAAGGTCCTGGCCTCCTGTGTTGTGCTCCAGAACTGCTTTCACTATTAGGTTCAACTGCTGGTTGAGGGGTAAATGTGTAGACTCACCTGAACTCCCCTCCCCCTAGCCTTTAAGTAGCCTCTCCTTCCACCAGCGGTGCTGCTGATAGAGTTTCACTCTATGCCTGGAAGCCGTGCTGTGCTGACCTGTATGTTTGTATTGCTGAAGTTGCTGTATCCCAGTTCTGTGGAGGGAGGTGAGGGGGGAATAGCGCAGGGCTGGTGGTGGAGTTTTAGGGAGAGGCTGGAGGTCCAAACCTTCTCACCTTTAGAGATACCTTCGGGATCAGGGCCATTCAGGGTTCCTAACTAGGGTCAGACTAGTCTTCCCTGGTCACCCTGCCTATAATTGCCCTCATCAACATTCTCACTACATCGTGACACATTGATGTTAAAGGTGGCAATACACTGTATTAAGATGCAAAAGTCTTTCTGGATCCCAGTAACTCACTCACTTTTTATGCACACACACTGATTACAAGCAGAAAGGTCACAGATGACGATGTTACCTTTATTATCCATCCAAACCCACTTGTGTCAACTTCTGTACATGTTATCAGGCCAAATAACCAGGGTATGTGAACTTTTGATCAGGGTCATTTGGATGTTTTTGGCTGTCATTATGATTTAAAAACAGAAAACACAGTAGTTTGACAATAAATGGCTTCACCCAACCACTAGCCATGAGTGGAAAAAAGTTTTTGTGTTATCATTCATATTCTCTGAAAAAATGCCAAGAAAGCAAAAGATCTGGAAGGGTATGCAATCTTTTGAGCACAACTGTATATACTGTATATAGTATAAATGTAGTATACAAACTATACAATAAAGAACAAAAATGTATATAAATGTATATTTCAATGTGTTTCCTATTCTCCATATATAAAATGCATAAACAAAATAATAAATAATAAAGCTACAGATACTCTTTTTATTTACTTAAATGTCTACCTTTTCAAGCACTATATTTATGCACTATTATAAAATTATTATATATTTTTAGAGCACTGGCGATGTGCATAAGAAGGAATTACATGCAAAATACAGATATCAATTACAGAAAACTAACTACAATAGTTTGGTCCAGAGGGGAGAGAGTCCTGTTCTTGTAGGCTTACAGTCTATATTATATAAAAAATATACATTACCCCTTCATGACCAAGGGTGTAATAGCATGCTCTTGGTCACGTCCCTAACTCGCATCATCCCCCACACATCTCTGCTGATCTGATCATGGGACATGTGCAGCTAACAGCTATCCGATCAGTCAGAGGTCCTATGATGCCATCACGGGACTTCGATGCATTCCCATGACAGCTGGGATCCTGTGATGACACCGGCATCCACAGAGAGTGATTTCTCCATTTCACAGACGTTCATCAGCTCATCTGTGATCAGGAGAAGCGATTGGATAGTGTAGTGTGGCGGTGCCCTAAGGGGCAGTGTAAAATAAAATCAATAAAAAAAGTTTAAAAATATAAAAAACATAAAAATGTAAAAGGTCAAATCAACCCCATTGTGCCTCCTTGAAAGTAAACCATTAAAAATAATACATACTTGGTATCACAGTGTTCAAAAATGTCCGATCTATCAAAATATAAAATCAATTAATCAGATATGCAAGCTGCTTAATAGAAAAAAAAGTCCAAATGCCAAAATTTAGTTTTTTTGGTTGCCACAACATTGCAATAAAATGCAATAACGGGCGATCAAAACAGCGCATCCACCCAAATATATTATCATTAAAAATGTCAGCTCAAGACACAAAAAAGAAGTCATCACTCAGCCCCAGATCCCAAAACATGAGAATGCTACGGGTCGCAGAATATGGCGCAAAAAGTCTGATTCTTTTTCTTTAAAAACTTCTGAATGTTTTTTCACCACTTAGATAACAGTAAAACTATACATGTTTGATATCTACAAACTCATACCGATCTGAGGCATCATACCGACATATCAGTTGTACCATATGGTGAACATGGCGAATAAAAAAGAAATAAAACAAACTAGTAATTGCAATTTTTATTCACTTTCACTGCACTTGGAAATTGTTTTTTCATTTGTTGTACACTATATAATAAAATAAATTATTTCGTCTGAAAGTACAACTCGTCCTGCAAACAACAAGTCTATATTGATGGAAAAATAAAAAAGTTATGGCTCTTGGAAGCAGGGGAGGGAAGAACTCAAAATAGAAAATTGTCTGGGGGTGAAGAGGTTAAAGAAAAAATATGATACATTGCTTACACATAGTAATTTTGATTGGCTGCGGAATAATTATATATTTCTAGACTATAGATTTATGATAGTTCAATACTTCCTTTCATCATGTACAATTTGGTGTTATTTCAGACATGGCCACTAGATGTCATCTTTTTAACATTTCTTAGGTTTAAACTCCATGACATTCCTTGTAGATAGCACATTCATGTGTGGACATTTTTGATTCGCAAATGAATGCAGTTTGTCTGCAAATTGTACCAAATCAACAGAAATCATACCACTAACTCCACTTTATTTTAATATATAAAAGTTTGCTGTAATTTGCTAGATCTATATATTATTACCGGTACAACTTTTATGTATAGTATCACTACACTTCAAATATAATTGTGTTTAATACTCAGGCAAATGGAAAAAATTATATATGAAACAATTGCTCATGATTCTGTGCAATACTTGAGAAAACAACATTTATATGAAATTTATGACAGATATTATTAATTGGAATTATACAATTTGTGATATCCATTATTAAAAGGAATCTGTTACCAGGTTTTTCCAATAGAAAGTGTGGCCACCACCTGTTCGCCCTTATATACAGCATTCGAGAATGATTGTTGCTGATCTTGATCCGTTACCTCTTAATATGTGTAGATGACGTGTCCTACATCATCCGCACATAGTCTTCCATTGTGCTCCTGCACATGCGCACTTGTCTCTGCCCTAAGAGCAAACCAAAGTACTGTAATGCGCAGGCACAGGGAAAGGTCAAAGAGCGTCCACACAAGCACACTACAATGCTGTGCTCTGCCATCACCAGGACAAAGAGAAGTGCGCGTGCGCAGGTGTACATTCCTCCTCCATAGGAAGCATTGTCTACACGAATTAGGAAGAGAAGAGGTGCCGGGACAAGACCAGTGATGCCCATAAGACCGGATCAACCTGAAGGTGAGTATAATAAAAGCTATTTTTTACATTATATAGATCGGCCTGGGGACTTATATACAGCATTCTAGAATACTCTATATAAGAGATTACTGGAGGTGGCTGAATTTTATTGGGGAAAAATCTGGCGACAGGTTATCTTTAAGAGAAGCTAAATAAAAGTCTGATAACAATGGCATTTTCTGCAATTACCATATGTTTATATGTAGTTTATTACAACTCTCTTGGTTGAAAGCTTTATGGTTCCATCACATTTTCAGTGGGTTAACATTGAATATACAGTTACATACAGTAATATAACATTGAATATTTTTCAGTTTTTTATTTGTTGAAAAATTTTAAAATATCCAATAAATTTCATTCCACTTCACGATTGTATCCCACTTGTTGTTGACTCTTCACAAAAATATTATAATTTATATCTTTATGTTTGAAGCCTGAAATGTGGCAAAAGTTGAAAAGTTCAATGGGGCCAAATACTTTCACAAGGCACTGTATATACTGTATGAAACTGCTGGTAGGATAGTACTGATATAGAAATTATTTGACTAGAAAAGCCTGAAGCTGTAGCTAATAAAGTAGGCTTAATATATACTTAAATGGGTTTTCCCACATATAAAGTTCATTTTAATCAATAGATCTTGGAATAATAATAATTTCCAAAATTGGATGTGTTTAAGAAAAAGTTCCTGTGCTGAGATAATCTTATATATGTGCCCCCTGCTATGTACTGTGTAATGGCCTTGTCTGATCGTACAGGAACATGGTCTGATCATACCACATCTCCTGTGCTGAGATGATCTTATATATGTGCCCCTGCTATGTACTGTGTAATGGCCTTGTCTGATCGTACAGGAACATGGTCTGATCATACCACATCTCCTGTGCTGAGATAATCTTATATATGTGTCCCTGCTATGTACTGTGTAATGGCCGTGTCTGACTGTACAGGGACATGGTCTGATCACACCACATATCCTGTGCTGAGATAATCTTATAAATGTGTCCCTGCTATGTACTGTGTAATGGATGTGTCTGACTGTACAGGGACATGGTCTGATCATACCACATCTCCTGTGCTGAGATAATCTTATATATGTGGCCCTGCTATGTACTGTGTAATGGCCTTGTCTGATCGTACAGGAACATTGTCTGATCATACCACATCTCCTGTGCTCAGATAATCTCATATATATGTCCCTGCTATGTACTGTGTAATGGATGCGTCTGACTGTACAGGGACATGGTCTGATCACACCACATCTCCTGTGCTGAGATAATCTTATATATGTGTTCCTGCTATGTACTGTGTAATGGATGTGTCTGGCCATAGAGGGACATGGTCTGATCATACCACATCTCCTGGGCAGGGGAGGAAGGAAAGAGAATATACAGACATTACAGCACCGGATCACAGATGATTCTTTGTATGAGGTAAAACATTTCTCTGCCTGTTTGTAAAAAATATTTTACCTCAAAGAAAGAATTTGTGATCTCGTGCTGTAATTTCTGAATATTCTATTTCTTCCTCCCCTGCCCGGGATCAAACCAATGCTCCGTGCACGGTCAACAACAAAAATGCAACTGTACATAGTAGGAGCACAAATATAAGATTATCTCAGCACACGAATATTTTTTTTAAACACATCCAATTGTGGAAATTATTATTATTCTAAAATCTATTTATTAAAATGAACTTTTAAATTAACTTTATGTGTGGGAAAACCCCTTTAATGGGCTGTCAAGATGTGAAAAATTGAACAGGAGAAGTTCCGATAAAAAAAAAAGACTCCATGGGAATTACAAAAACAAACAGAATTATGTTGTCCCTTTTGTAAAAAAAATTTCCTACAAGTTCCATTAGTAGCAAAAAATAACTGTGATTTACTTATCCTGCCCAGGTCTAGCGCTGAGTTTCGGTGGCAGCTCTCGGTATGACTGTTGTTTTCTGGAGCACTGGGGTAGCATCGATAATGTGGCAAGCTAATGAGCTCAGCAGCTTTGACCATCGTAGATGGTATGTGCCACTCTGTGCCGCTGAGCCCACAGATTGTCTACTCGGATAGGGGCAATATTATCTTCTTGCCCAACTCTTGCACTGTGCCCTGTGGAGCTTACATTATCTGGTCCAAAGCTTCCCACATCCAACCACCGCTCTATTTTCTCTTCAGCTAGCAGCATTCAGTTGCCAGCCCTTGTAGATATGACATGTAATTGATCATAAGATGAACACATGACTACTCTAGTGCACATTTGCAATGAAAGAAGACAGAATCATGGAACATTTAGAGTGTAGAGATAGGCAAGCCTGCAAATATTTGGGTTTCGGCGGGAGCCCAGAGTATTTTAAAGTCCAGGTTTGAGACCTGACTTGACTCGATCTTGAGCCCGAACCCAAACCTGGACTTTACAGTTAGAAAGTGGTGGCTAGGAGGCTGCGGGGCTGTAAAAAAAGCAAAACGATGATTAAAGTAGCAACAGCATTATACTTACTGAGGACCAGACGCTTGTAACACCACTTTTGGGTCCGCTCATTGACTTCCTCCAGGGATCAAAATGTCAGGAGAATAATAACAAGTACAGAGAGCAGACAAAAGAGTGATCAAGCAACAGTCTGGGTCAGATAACAGAGATCAGAGCAGACAAAGGAATAGAGGCCACACAGCACTTCAGACTGAATGTACGACTGGTAAAATTCTGGGAGAGGTTGCCCAGTTAAGTAGCAGAGCATTCACTGGGAAGTTGGAACACCTGAGCAACACAACCCCTCCCAGAACCAGAATTGATGACTGCTGTAAATATCAGAATACTGACAGCTCAGCACACCCAGGTACTAGTAAAAGCATAATCACTATAGCATCCTAGATGCAATGCGTGGAGGGATCATGACAGTTTCTAAGTTAGTCAGCAGTACTGCCATTAAATTGTAACTTTTCTGGGGACATCTACATTGGAATCTTCTTTAAAATGCAATCCCCTATACATGTAAGAGTAAATTAAAGAAGATTTGTAAAAACTAGAAGATCGTTTGGACTTTTATCCCCAGTCCAGTCGAGTCAAAACAGATTATAGCTTAGAGAGTCTATATTTTGAGTTCAAACCTGTAACACAGTGAGTGTAGGTCATACTAAGGAATTATGGTGCCTCTCCTCTCCTCACATATTTGACTAGATGCACATAGTAAATCCATGAAGGACGACACAGTGGACAAACTTTGAAGTATTATATTCATATACTTTGGTATGACGAGGTAAGATGTCAGGGAAGATGAAGGGAAGGATGAAGGGGGGATACAATATGGTGGATGGAGAACAGAGGTGACAGGAGTATATTTTCTTCAGTCCTGATGCACATGCTGCCAAGATGGCACTGACCAGAAAAAAAGAATGTATGCAAACAGGATAGGAGGAGTTACACATAGAGAGAGGCATTATGGGAGAATTACAGTTATAATACTTGAACACCATATTATAACAATGACCAGTAGATGGCAGCAAAGTACAACAAATGCTGTAAATATAATATCTATATAGAATGAATCAAAACATATCACATTAATTATTTGTTCTTAAATGGATGCAACCTCTTCTTAAGAGAATGGGCTGAACAGCACACCCTTTGATACCCATTAACATACAGTAGTATAATGCCCTCCACAGCCCTTCAACAAAGTTTTATGCCTCCAAAGAACTCTCCACACAGTGGAGTAGCGATGAGTGAGCGTGTTTGGCACTGATTGATACTCAATTGTGCATTGGAGTGCTCGGGCACTCTCGTTGCCCAGGCGAGCATCACGGGTGAGTTTCTGCCCGGGGGGACAGAGACAGAGTTTCATATTGACTTTTATAATACTCTGTATTTTAGTGGACCCTGTCCGAGCATTCTTGTCTATGTATGCCCATTTTACATATAAAGTATCATGGAATAAATGGCGGTATAATAATAAATAATATCAATAAATTGATCTAAAACTGTGTACCTGACCCACATTGTTGTTGCAAAGAATGTTCAACATGTAATAAGGTACTGTATTTTTTGGATGAAATGCAGTGTCTGGAAAGGAGAAAGCACAAATAGGGAATACCTGTGTGGTCAGGAGGAGAACAAAAATAGGATATTGCTAACCTTTTACCAGGTTGGGACAGGCACAACCACACCAAACAACATATGCGGATTTTAATCCTAATGACGGTCTGCAACAGCTCCCCAATGTCTAAAGTGATAAGCAGGAAAACAGTGGAATGGGATATCCTAACCGCGCTACCGCCTGAAGAAAATATTTACTTCCAAAACTCAGAAAATTTGATGGTGGTTTTTTATTTTCTATGTATTTTGGGGGTACAAGCCCCCTTCTTCAGGAAAAAATCCCAGATGTACTTTAGTGGAGCCTGTCCGAGCATTCTTGTCTATGTATGCCCATTTTACATATAAAGTATCATGGAATAAACGGCGCTATAATAATAAATAATATCAATAAATTGATCTAAAAGTGTGTACCTAACTCATAGAATATTCAACATGTAATAGGGTACCGTATTTTTCGGATGATAAGACACACTTTTTTCCCTAAACATTTTTGGAGAAAATGTGGGCTGCATCTTATATGAGGTAGTCCAAATATAAGGACTGTGGGGCTGTGCTGGTGTGGGGCTGTGGCTCTGGAGTGGCGCAGGCTGCAGAGGCAGCCTGTAGTCATGCGCCCCCACTTATTAGACCCATGTAATATGCACTGCACTCTCCACACCCACCTCTCAGCAATGAAGCTGGTACCAGGGTGGGTGGGAGAGCAGTGCATATTATAAGTATACACCTTACTACATCACTCTACACCTCCCTCCCTATGTGGTCCCCATGCTGCTGCACACCAAAAAACAATTAACAATGTAACTTACCTCTCTGGCGTGCCAGTTCATCTCTCCCTGCTTGCCGCACTTTGTGTACTGAGTCCTCCCGTGTCCCCGGCATCTGATCATGTGACCGGCACAGCACAGTGACGCCATCACTGCGCGCCCCAATCACATCATCAGATGCTGGCACACAGGAGGACTCAGGACACGAAAGGTTGCAAGCAGGAAGAGATGGAGAGGAGTGCCGGAGAGGTAAGTTACATTGTTTATTATTTTCTGGTGTGTGACAGCATGGGGGGGCCATATACAGTGATGGGGAGTGGCCATAGCCACAATGGGCGCCATATCTAACATGGAGAGGGCTATATCCTGGATTGCGGGGCAAGATGGGGTGCCATATATAACATGGAGGGGGAATATATCCAGGATGGGGGTGGCCATATCTAACATGGAGTGGGGCGATATCTAGGATGGTGGTGCCATATTAACATGGAGGGGGAATATATCCAGGATGGCAGTGGCCATTCCTAACATGGAGGGGGGCTATATCCAGGATGGGTGGTGCCATATCTAACATGGAGGGGGAATATATCAAGGATGACAGTGGCCATATCTAACATGGAGTGGGGCTATATCTATGATGGGGGTGGCCATTCCTAATCATGGAGGGGGGGCTATATCCAGGATGGGAGTGCCATATCTAACATAGAGGGGGGGCTATATCCAGGATGGGGGTGGCCATATTTAACATGGAGGGGGCTATATCCAGTAATGGGAGTGGCCATATCTAACAAGGAGGGGAGCTCTATCCAGGTTGGGGGTGGCCATATCTAACATGCAGGGGGGCTAAATCCAGGATGTGGGTTAACATACCAGGATGGGGGGCGCTATATCACAGCACAGGGGGGCCATATACCAGGATGGGGATTATATACCACGATATTGGCTATATATCATTATGAGGGGCCATATCAAGGATGGGGATTATGTACCAGGATGGAGGGGCCCTATCCAGGATGGAGGACATATATTATCTGGAAGGGTCCAGGATGGGAACATTACCCCATAAGTGTCAGCAGCAGATCCTACCCCCCATAACACTTCGTTATAACCACATTTTGTACTTAATTTTTTATTTTCCCTATTTTCTTCTTCTAAAATCTGGGTGCATCTCATGGTCCAGTGCATCTTATAGTCTGAAAAATACAGTAATTCCAATCAGAGTCTTTCATTGCCAAGACAAGGTGTAACTTACTGTTCTACGATGTTTCCATAAATCTCTTTAAAGAGGACCTGTCACCCCCCTGCTGCATTGCAAACTAAATTTAGCACTCAATGCAGCATGTCCTCCAGCCTCCTCCTTGTGTATTCCGCCCCCTTCTATGTCTCTACGCTACCTCCTGTTCTGCTGGCTCTGCCCTCCTTCTCTCCTGCTCTCTGTCACTCACTCAACCTGCCGCACAGAGCTTGTTCAGAGCAGCTACAAAGCATTTGCCTGATGTCAGCACCAGATTCCCGCCCTGCTTACGCTTTATTCAGAGAGCATTGAGGGAATCTGGCGTTGATTTAGGCCAAGTGTTTTGCAGCCGTTCTGAACAAGCTCTGTTCAGCAGATTGAGTGACAGAGAGCAGGAGAGGTTAGGGCAGAGCCAGCATAACAGTAGATGGTGCAGAGACATAGAAGGGGGTGGAGTTCACAAGGAGGAGGCTGGAGGACTTAGCCAGCAGTGAAGACCTTGTAATAAGATCCCACCCTTTAGACTACTTTACTGTAAGTTTTCTAATGTCTTTTTTAAAGCTTACAGGGGAGCTTGAAACATGGGGGAGCCCTTCCCTGAATGCAGCATACATGCTGTATTCAGTGCTGCATTTAGTTTGCCATGCAGCAGGGGGGGTGACAGGTCCTCTTTAACCCTACCTTTGGTGGCCAGCACCATTAAGCAGTTATTTCTGGCAGAGATGGGTAAAAACCCTTTAACTGATTACTTCACAGCACTTCATTTTGTTTATGAAATTAATTGTGTTTTTTTGAAGAACATTCTTATGATTATATTTTACCTAGGTTTTTTTTTAACTTAGTATATTTCTGCAATGTTAACCTTCCTGAACTGAATGTTCTAGGGTTCTGTTGCCTTTTGCATATTTAATAACTTTATATCCTCCTATGATTCTTATTCAATTCTTTGACATTGCAAAGCGTTCATATATTGTGCTTCTACAGTTCCCGAAATAGCTTTTAATTAATGAACTTGCAATTATAGATTTTAATCTCCTCACACTGAACACATGTTGAGTGCTTATGCCTCTGCAGATTATATAAGAATCTCAATAGTAAGCAATCTCGGGCCATACATTATACATGAGGTCATTTGGCTTTTGTGATTTCTTCTTGTTATAGTTTAGTAATGAGTACAATGTTCCATGGTAGTTAGTTGTGATTACAGCATCTTATAAGGTTTTTGTAAACACATCTTGGTATAATCTTAGATTTTTCAAGGCCTGCTGTGCGTCAGCAAGTACACTTAAAACTCTAAATAGTGGCTTCATTCTTGTAAGAAGACCCTGTGTATTATCAATGGGGTCTCCACAGGAAGAGAAGGAGCTTAATGAGTCTAAAGACAAATGTATAGAAAGGTAGGGGCACCGGGCACCTTCAGGGCTATTGGTCTTTCTTATTTCTCCATAAAGACAGACCGCTGTCTTATCCCCAGCCACCTGGTGGTGCTACGCCTGCATCAGCCAGTCAAGCATTTACAGTCCAAGTATAGAAAACAAATAGGCGGCACTCACCGTGTGTTCGTAGGTGCTTTCTTTATTGAAGAGGTGCGGGGAGGGGGTGCATGAAGGTACAGACGACAGGTCCTGTTTCGCGGTTTGCCCGCTTCTACAGGTCTGGGGGAGGTGACGTCATGGCAGAATTTATAGGGAAACTCCCTTAAACGTCACCTCCTCCTTGATACAGGTGTGCAATTAAAAACACTAGAATGAAGTAAAAACATGCTTACAAAAATGTCACCATAGTATATACATGAATAAGTCACAGTAATTACAATTTCATGCAGAAATGCAGCCTAATGCTGCACAGAGAGGACACTGCCATTTCTGTCAGCGCCATGACACAGGCAACGCTGAGGTATACTTTATGGCGGAAATGTCGCCTATTAACTGACGACAGGTGTTATCAGGGCAATCGGCTGCAGACTACCAGTGTCTAACAGCCGTGTTTTACAGTAAGGTTATCACCCCTGATGCCAGGCGTTGTCCAGGCAACCAAACTTGAAGCGCCAGTGTCGATCCGTTATTTGTGCTCCTTCCTGGTACCGGAGATGAACTGTGGGTCTCCCTTTTTTGTTAATTGGATCGCTGTGTCTTCCTTTATGAACACCCACGACTACTGGGCACATCTCTGTGGCCTATGTTCCTCTTTTCCAACAAGTAAATGGCAACGTATCAGGTCTAATAAATAATAAATGACACATCATACACGTAGCTTTTGACTGAGTGGCCAATAAGGTGTCGACACATAGAGGCCCGAAGAGGTATCCAGGTGACCAAACGTTGCCAGTGTAGTGTGGGTATAGATCATAATACAGGCAGTTGGAGGTGTGTTGGTGTGTCTGTGGAAACAATCCCTCCCTGACCATATACATTATTATATATGTGAATATGTTTGTGACAACATGCATAGTAAAACTTATGGCTTGGAAGGCGCAGGGGAGATGGAATTCTCCCGGTACTGCTGATAATTCAGCCTTCACTTTAGAGGGTTGGGTTAATCATTCTAATCAATATGACACAAAAAAGGATGGTTTTAAACACCTTCCTTCCTCTTCCCCCCTCCCATTGGGGAGTTTAATTTAGCTAAATTTTACTTACTATGGAACAACTTGATTCCCCTCTAACCATACATATCAACATTTATATAGATTATGTTTGTAATAACACACAAAGTGAGACTTGAGGCTTGAACGACGTAGGGGAAACGGATTTTTCCCCCTTACTGCTGAAAATTCAGCTTTTATTTTAGAGGGTTAATCAATTTAATCAATATGACACAAAGAGAAGGGAAGAAAAAGAAAGGGGAAAAGGGGATGGTTTTAAAACATTTTTCTCTTTTTTTTTTTTTTTTTTTTTTTTTTTTTCCCCCCTCCCCATTGGGGAGTCAAATCTGGTTCAAGTTCTCACTTATTGTGGAAATAAAGGTCTAGGCTTAATAGGTGAATTTCGCCTCTAGGATTAATTCCCACAGACCCACACACTCTTGCCCTTTCTAACCGCACGACACTGGCGCTTCAAGTTTGGTTGCCTGGACAACGCCTGGCATCAGGGGGTGATAACCTTACTGTAAAACACGGCTGTTAGACACTGGTAGTCTGCAGCCGATTGCCCTGATAACACCTGTCGTCAGTTAATAGGCGACATTTCCGCCATAAAGTATACCTCAGCGTTGCCTGTGTCATGGCGCTGACAGAAATGGCAGTGTCCTCTCTGTGCAGCATTAGGCTGCATTTCTGCATGAAATTGTAATTACTGTGACTTATTCATGTATATACTATGGTGACATTTTTGTAAGCATGTTTTTACTTCATTCTAGTGTTTTTAATTGCACACCTGTATCAAGGAGGAGGTGACGTTTAAGGGAGTTTCCCTATAAATTCTGCCATGACGTCACCTCCCCCAGACCTGTAGAAGCGGGCAAACCGCGAAACAGGACCTGTCGTCTGTACCTTCATGCACCCCCCCCCGCACCTCTTCAATAAAGAAAGCACCTACGAACACACGGTGAGTGCCGCCTATTTGTTTTCTATACTTGGAGTCTAAAGACAAACATTAGATTAGTATAAAAAGAATTTACATACAATAGCCATCAAACTACTTTTCATTATTCTTATTGCAAAAATGTAATAGTTATTTTATTATTATTATTATTATTATTATTTATTTATATAGCGCCATTAGGTTCCATGGCGCTTTACATGAGGTTGAGGGAGACAAGAACAAGTACACTAAATCTAGGCGATCAGGACGTACAGGTACAGGAGGGGCAGGGACCCTGTCCACGAGGGCTCACAGTCTATGAGGGGTGGGTTAGGATACAGTAGGATGGGGGAATGTCAGGTATGGGGTGTTCGCCTGGGTCTCATGGCAGGTTGTAGGCTTGACGGAACAAGTGAGTCTTCAGGTGACACTTGAAGCTACTCAGGGTAGGAGAGTGTCTGACGTGTTCGGGTAGGGAGTTCCAGAGTAAGGCAGATGCCCGGGAGAAGTCCTGGACTCGGTTGTGCGAAGAGGTGATGAGGGGGGAGCAGAGGAGGAGTTCTTGGGAGGAGCGGAGGTTGCGTGAGGGTAGGTATCGGGAGACCAGGTCGGAGATGTATGGTGGAGCCAGGTTGTGTATGGCTTTGTACGCCATGGTTAGTGTTTTGAATTGGGATCTCTTGGAGACGAGGAGCCAGTGAAGGGCTTGGCAGAGGAGGGAGACAGGGGAGTAGCGGAGGGACATATAGATGAGTCGGGCAGCGGAGTTGAGGATAGACTGGAGAGGTGTGAGGGAGTTAGCCGGGAGGCCATTGAGAAGGAGGTTGCAGTAGTCAAGGCGGGAGATGATAAGAGCATGGATGAGTGTTTTAGCGGTGTCGTGGGTGAGGAAGGAGCGGATCCGTGAGATGTTCTTGAGCTGGAGCCGGAGGGATGTGGTGAGGGCCTCGATGTGGGGTTTGAAGGATAGGGAGGAGTCAAGGATTACCCCGAGGCATTTGGCTTGGGGGACTGGGGAGAGGGGGCAGTCGTTGACGCAGATGGATAGGTTGGGAGGTGGGGTGGAATTTCTTGGGGGGAAGACTATGAATTCAGTTTTGTCCATGTTGAGTTTAAGGAAGCGAGCAGAGAAGAAGGATGAGATGGCGGAAAGGCATTGAGGGATTTTCGAGAGTAGGGAGGTGATGTCGGGGCCGGACAGGTAGATTTGGGTGTCGTCGGCGTAGAGGTGGTACTGGAGGCCATGGGACTCGATGAGTTGCCCTAGGCCGAGAGTGTAAATGGAGAAAAGTAGGGGTCCCAGGACCGAACCTTGGGGGACTCCGACAGAAAGGGGGTAGGGTGAGGAGGAGGTGTGGGAGTGGGAGACGCTGAAGGTCCGGTCCGCTAGGTATGAGGAGATCCAGGAGAGGGCAAGGTGGGTGATGCCAAGGGATTCCAGGATCCTGAGAAGAAGGGAGTGGTCAACCGTGTCGAAGGCGGCAGACAGGTCAAGGAGTAGCAGGATGGAGTAGTAGTGTTTGTTCTTGGCGGTCAGTAGGTCATTGGTGACTTTGGTCAGGGCTGTTTCGGTGGAATGGAGGGGTCGGAAGCCGGACTGTAGGCGGTCGAAGTGGGAGCACGAGGAGAGGTGAGAGGACAGTTCGGAGTGGACGTGTTGTTCAAGTAGCTTAGAGGCGAATGGGAGAAGAGATATGGGGCGATAGTTAGAGACAGTAGTTACTCTATTGTTAAAATAAAATACTGTAGGGATGGGCAGCTTTAATCATCAAGGGCCGCAAACAGTGCATGTTTTCAGGATTTCCTTAGCATTGCAACACCATCACCTGTGCAGGAGATTAAATTACCAACTGTCAAATGCTATGGAAATCCTGAAAACACGTACTGTTTGCAGCTCTTGAGGACTGGAGTTGCCCACCCCTGCTGTAGGTACTACATTAATTGATAGATCTCTGTAAAAGACTTTTCACTGAAAAAATGCCAAAACAGTTGAAAGCAATGATGAAAGAGGGAGCGCTCCACTCCTCCTCCATTATTTTCCCTCCGCTTCTGACATCGGATGTCTCAGCACTTTGGACGAGATGACATCACAACATCACGACCGCTGAGCCAAGATGTGCAGAGCTGCAGAAATGTCACCACAGATAACAGAGCAATAGGGGAAAGAGAAGAGGTGAGTATTTATTTAATTTTTAAAAGTAATGAGTATCCAGGTGACCACAATACTATATAGAGAACTATGGGGTGCATTATAATATATGAAGGGCTATTGGGGGTTCCTTATTATGTATGGAGGACTATAAGGTGTGGATTACAATATGTGAAGGACTATTGGGGGTTCCTTATTATGTATGGAGGACTATAAGGTGTGCATTATAATATTTGAAGGACTATCGGGTGCAGTACAATATATGGAGGACTAGAGGGGTTTATTATAATATATAGAGGATTATGGGGTGTATTATAACATAGGGAATACTATGGGGGTGCAATATAATTTATGGAGGACTATGGGGTGAGCATTACACTATATGAAGAACTTGGGAGGTTCATTATACTACAGTACATTGAGAACTTTGGGGTGCATTATAATATATTCAGAATTATGGGGGTGCCTTATAATATATGGAGAATTATGGGATGTGCATTAAACTATATGGAAGACAATATGGTGTCTATATAATATATGGGGGCTATGTGGGGTGCATTATAATCTGGTTTAAAATATAAAGGTGATATCAAGCAAAAACTCATCCACAGAAAATTGTATAAACTATTAAAAGTCCATTTTGTTAGAAATTCATTAAGATCAAAAAGGGGAATTTAAAAACAGAGATACCATATCAGCGATACCGAGGAAAGAGTGTGTTTTGAGTCATTGTCATGGTGGAAGACCCAGCCCAATCCATCCTCCCTTCAATACAGTGCAGTTGTCCTGTCACCTTTGCAGAAAGGCACCTAAAAAATATGATGTTTCCACCCCTCTACTTCATGGTTGGGCTGGTGTTCTTGGGATTGTATTCATTCTTCTTTCTAGATTATTGTTTACACTGGAGCTCGCACGTTTAACAGAGGAGTAATTCAATTTACCTTGTGACTCGCTGCTAGAAAGCCTTAGGTGCTAATCGTGCTAGATACATCTTGGTTACTAAATGTATAAACTTTAAAAAGGGGGTAGGCTCAGGGCTTAGTCTTAAATGCATACAGGACTCATATTTCTATTTACCCTATATTAGGGATGTTTATTAAAAATAAACTTTAAAAATAATTAATTAACAATACTGGTAGTTCGTGACTATATTGAATAATGCGTGTGGATCCAAGTGGACTCGTTCCTCCTCAGTGATTTGAGTGAGTAGTAATCGTGTTTTCTTAGCAGTATTACACAATAATACAGTATAACACTAAGCGCTGAGCCTACCACCACTTTTTAATGTTTATCCTTTTTTCTGCAAACATGCTGAGTGAAGTTGATATAAAAAAGTTCTATTTTGTCTCATCTGACCAAATGACCTTCTCTCATGCCGCCTCTAAATCATCCAGATCGTCATTGGTGAACTTCAAATGGGCCTAAACATTTACTGGCATGAGCAGGGGGACCTTGCGTGCCATGCAGGATTTTAATCCATGAAGGCACAGTGAGTTACTAATGGTTATCTTTGAGATTGTGGTCCCAAATCTCTTCAGGTCCATGAAGAGGTCCTCCTCTTTGGTCTGTGCTGATTTTTCACCTTTCATAGAATCATCCTTATCCCACGAGGTGAGATCTCGCATAAAGCCTCAGGCCAAGGAAAATAGACCTTGTCACCTTGTGTTTCTTCCATTTACTAAGGATTGCGTTAATAGGTGTTGCCTTCTCACCAAGCTGCTTGCATTTGTCCTATAGTCCATCCCAGCCTTGTGCAGGTCTACAATTGTAAATTAATAAACTTATTTAGAAAAATATATTGCAATCTGAGAGTCCTCAGTGGTTGATACCTTTTAATGGCTAACTGAAAAGATGGTAAACATAGCAAGCTTTCGAGACGACTCAGGTCTCTTCTTCAGGCTGAAAATAACACAAATTCTGAAGACACATACATTTATACATAAGCAATAGAGGGAAAAAAAAAAAAAAAAAAAAGGAAGGGGAAAGAAGAGAACAGAAAAAAAAATGGCAAAACAGTGTTATATGCTCTGGTGGATATGACAGGTGACGCAAAGCAGAGTCGGGTAGGGAGGGGTGGAGGAGCAGGACACAGAACTTATTTAATCGTGTTATGATTTTGTTGATTTTGTTATCATTGTTTTATTGTTGTTGTTTTGCTTTTTTAGTACTGTGCTCCCCATGACATGACTCTACAGCAGCCAGTTTGACCATGAAGAGAACAGGCATAGACTACAGAAAGGAGTGTCAGCAAAATGGAGGCCATTATTTATGAAGCTAAGAAAAAAATCAAGCAGTTGGGAAAATAAATGGCAGAGAAGTATCAATAACATACAGGAAAAAGTAAAAAGAAAACTGTTGACCCTCCACGACCTTGATATTTTCCACTTTAGCACTTGTTTTTCCCTCCTTCTTCCAATAGCTGTAACATTTTTATTTTTCCATCCTCACAGCTGTATGAGGGCTTGTAAAGACATTATTCATTTTAGCATGTGATGCAGTAGAAAGTGGGAGAAATGTCCAAGTGCGTTGAAAATACCAAAAAAATTGCAATTCCGCAATTTCTTTTTTTTATTTACTATATTCACTATATGGTAAAACTGACTGGGCAATTCGATTCTCCAGGACTGTATTAGTACATAGATACCAAATATGTGTATGTTTTTTTTGAGTGCTGAAAAAAAAATTGAAATATGTAAGACAAAAAAATATTTTCTGAGAACTGTAACATTTTTAATATTTGGGATTCACTCCCTGACAAAAGTTATGTCGCTTATGCATGTTATATAAATATAAGCTTATAACCTGACGTTAAATTTATCCATTGGTTGTATAAATTACTCTTTTGAAAGCTGAAACGCTCCGAAATTTGGTTTAGGTTAAGAAAATAAATTGCCATCAATGCTGAAATATTGATCATTTAATGAACACAGAATGGTCAGATTTTAGAAAGACAAAAGTTTTGTCGCCTGGTCATATAATGCACCCTATCCTGGTTTACATCCTCACCTGTGCTCTGTAATGATCGGTTAATCAGTGTGTGTGACTAAAAAGAAACCCAGCACCCAAGACCTTCACTTGAACTGCAACTTGAGCTCTGACAACATGCCAAAAATCCACCCTGCGACCAAAGCCTTGATTATCAAGAGGCTGAAGACCAGATCCACTAAAGAGGTGGCTGGCACCTTTAATGTGTTTCAGCATCAAGTACAAAGAATTAAAAAAAGATTTCAAGAGACTGGAGATGTGTTTGACAAGCCCAGGTCCGGCAGACCCCACAAGACAACTGCTCAGGAGGAACGTTTGTTGGTTAGAAAATCCAAAGAAGCCCCTCTTCCGCTGCAGCAGAGCTCCAACAGGCCTGGTCACCTCAAGTCCCTGTGTCAACTAGAACAGTTTCTATCTCGAAATGGCCTCCATGATTGAATCGATGCCCATAAGCCAGCATTAAACAAAAGGCAAATAAAAAACCGTGTGGCATTTGCAAAGTCCCACAGCCTGCTAAACAGATGGATACTGGAAAAGTGGCAGAAGGTGGATTTCTCTGATGAATCTGCAGTAGAATTACACCACAGCCGCCACAAATACTGCAGGAGACCTACTGGAGCCCGTATGGATCCAAAATACACTCAGAAAACAATTAAATTTGGTGGTGGAAAGATCATGGTCTGGAGTTACATTCAGTATGGGGGTATGCGAAACATTTGCAAGGTGGAAGGCAATATCAATAGCCTAAAATATCAAGAAGTATTAACTACCTCTTATTTTCCAAATCATAAAAGGGATCAAATTCTACAGCAGGATAGTGCTCCATCTCATACATCCTCCAGGCAAAAAAAGATCAAGGTGCTCAAGGACTGGCCAACCCAGTCACCAGACATGAACATCATTGAGCATGTTTGGGGTAGGATGAAAGAGGAAGCTTGGAAGACAAAACCAAAGAATCTAGATGAACTCTGGGAGGCATGTAAGACTGCATTCTTTGCTATTCCAATGACTTCTTAATACATTTTTTTAATCATTGTTGAACCGCATGGATGCAGTCCTTCAATCATGGAATTCACACAAATATAAATTGACTAATGCACCACACTTCATCGACAATATTATGCAACATATATTTGTATTTTAACTAATTTTTATTTGAAAATCACATTGCTTTCATTGGTGACAAAATGTTTCTTGCCAAAATCTGACCATTCTGTGATCAATATTTCAGCATTGATGCCAATTTATTTTCTTAACCTAAACCACATTGGGAGGGTTTCAGCTTCAAAAAGTAATTTTATACAACCAATGGATGAATTTTAACATCAGGTTATAAGCTTTTATTTACATAACATGGATAAGCAACATAACTTCTGTCAGGGAGTGTATGTTGCTACGTGAGGCTTTTTTGGTAATACGGTAATTTTGAGCACTTCTTATTGCATTTAAATTGCAATATATGGTGACAAAAAATAAATGTGATTCCGCATTTTGATTTGATTCATTACACTGTGAAATCAGTCAGATTACGGTAATTTATTTTGTATTTTGATAGATAAGACAGCAATACCAATATCTGTATTTTGTTTTATGTTTTATTATTAACTAGATGGCGACCCGATTCTAAAGAATCGTAGTCTAGAATCCATATGTATTTATTTACTAATAGTTACAGGAGTGCAGTGAAATGAATTGTGTGTATCAGCGGCTTTGTGGTAGCAAGTATACAGGCGGCTCTGTGGGTAGCAGAGTTATACATGGCTCAGTGGTTAGCACTGTGCGGTGCTCAGTGGTTAGCAGTGAGTGCGGTGAAAGTGGTCACGCGGTCAGCGCAGTGCGTGGGCAGAGTGGTCAGCGCAGTGCCGTGGCAGATGGTGACGCAGTGCCATGGCATAGTGTGATGGCAGTGCGTGGGCAGAGTGTGAGCGCAGTGCCATGGGCAGAGTGGCCAGCGCAGTGCTGTGGCAGAGTGGTGAGCACAGTACCGTGGGCAAGTGGTCAGCGCAGTGCTGGGGCAGAGTGGTCAGCGCAGTGCCGTGGGCAGAGTGGTCAGCGCAGTGCCGTGGGCAGAGTGGTCAGCGCAGTGCCGTGGGCAGAGTGGTCAGCGCAGTGCCATGGGCAGAGTGGTCAGCGCAGTGCCGTGGGCAGAGTGGTCAGCAGAGTGCCGTGGGCAGGTGGTCAGCGCAGTGCCGTGGGCAGAGTGGTCAGCGCAGTGTCGTGGGCAGAATGGTGAGTGCAGTGCCGTGGGCAGAGTGGTCAGCGCAGTGCCATGGGCAGAGTGGTCAGCGCAGTGCCGTGGGCAGAGTGGTCAGCTCAGTGCCGTGGGCAGAGTGGTCAGCGCAGTGCTGTGGGCAGAGTGGTCAGCGCAGTGCCGTGGGCAGAGTGGGAAGCGCAGTGCCGTGGGCAGAGTGGGAAGCGCAGTGCCGTGGGCAAAGTGGTAGCGCAGTGCTGTGGGCAGAGTGGTGAGTGCAGTGCCGTGGGCAGAGTGGTGAGCACAGTGCCATGGGCAGAGTGGTGAGCACAGTGCCGTGGGCAGAGTGGTCAGTGCATTGCTGTGGGCAGAGTGGTGAGCGCAGTGCCGTGGGCAGAGTGGTCAGCGCAGTGCCGTGGGCAGAGTTGTGAGCACAGTGCCGTGGGCAGAGTGGTCAGCGCAGCGCCGTGGGCAGATTGGTGAGCGCAGTGCCGTGGGCAGAGTGGTGAGCGCAGTGCCGTGGGCAGAGTGGTCATTGCAGTGCCGTGGGCAGAGTGGTGAGCGCAGTGCCGTGGGCAGAGTGGTCA
The DNA here is from genome assembly GCA_033576535.1 of Allobates femoralis. Classification (NCBI taxonomy): domain Eukaryota; kingdom Metazoa; phylum Chordata; class Amphibia; order Anura; family Aromobatidae; genus Allobates; species Allobates femoralis. The sequence goes on from JARQOC010000001.1 coordinate 280,642,132, forward strand.
GTGCAGTGCCGTGGGCAGAGTGGTCAGCATAGTGCCATGGGCAGAGTGGTGAGCGCAGTGTCGTGGGCAGAGTGGTCAGCGCAGTGCCGTAGGCATAGTGGTGAGCGCAGTGCCATGGGCAGAGTGGTGAGTGCAGTGCTGTGGGCAGAGTGGTGAGTGCAGTGCCGTGGCAGAGTGGTCAGCGCAGTGCCATGGGCAGAGTGGTCAGCACAGTGCCATGGGCAGAGTGGTCAGTGCAGTGCTATGGGCAGAGTGGTCAGCACAGTGCCAACAGAGTGGTGAGCGCAGTGCTGTGGGCAGAGTGGTGAGCGCAGTGCCGTGGGCAGAGTGGTGAGCGCAGTGCCGTGGGCAGAGTGGTCAGCTCAGCGCCATGGACAGAGTTGTCAGCCCTGTGCCATGGGCAGAGTGGTCAGTGCAGCGCCATGGGCAGAGTGGTGAGCGCAGTGCCGTGGGCAGAGTGGTGAGCGCAGTGCCATGGGCAGAGTGGTGAGCGCAGTGCCGTGGGCAGAGTGGTGAGCGCAGTGCCGTGGGCAGAACTGTCAGCGCAGTGCCGTGGGCAGAGTGGTGAGCACAGTGCCGTGGGCAGAGTGGTGAGTGCATGCGCCGTGGGCAGAGTGGTGAGCGCAGCGCCGTGGGCAGAGTGGTGAGCGCAGTGCTATGGGCAGAGTGGTCAGCTCTGCAGTGTCAGGCGCCGTGGGCAGAGTGGTCAACGCAGTGCCGTGGGCAGAGTGGTCAGTGCAGTGCCGTGGGCAGAGTGGTCAGCACAGCGCCGTGGGCAGAGTGGTCAGCGCAGTGCCGTGGGCAGAGTGGTGAGCGCAGTGCCGTGGGCAGAGTGGTGAGAGCAGTGCCGTGGCCAGAGTGGTCAGCGTAGTGCCGTGGGCAGAGTGGTCAGCGTAGTGCCATGGGCAGAGTGGTGAGCGCAGTGTCGTGGGCAGAGTGGTGAGCGCAGTGCCGTGGGCAGATTGGTGAGCGCAGTGCCGTGGGCAGAGTGGTGAGTGCAGTGCCGTGGGCAGAGTGGTGCGCTCAGTGCTGTGGGCAGAGTGGTGAGCGCAGTGCCGTGGGCAGAGTGGTGAGTGCAGTGCCGTGGGCAGAGTGGTGAGCGCAGTGTCGTGGGCAGAGTGGTGAGCGCAGTGCCGTGGGCAGAGTGGTGAGCACAGTGCCGTGGGCAGAGTGGTGAGCGCAGTGCCGTGGGCAGAGTGGTGAGCGCAGTGCCGTGGGCAGAGTGGTGAGCGCAGTGCTGTGGGCAGAGTGGTTAGCGCAGTGCCATGGGCAGAGTGGTCAGCGCTGTGCCATGGGCAGAGTGGTCAGCGCAGTGCCGTGGGCAGAGTGGTCAGCGCACTGCCGTGGGCAGAGTGGTCAGCGCAGTGCCATGGGCAGAGTGGTCAGCGCAGTGCCATGGGCAGAGTGGTGAGTGCAGTGCCGTGGGCAGAGTGGTGAGCGCAGTGCCGTGGGCAGAGTGGTCAGCGTAGTGCCATGGGCAGAGTGGTGAGCGCAGTGTCGTGGGCAGAGTGGTCAGCGCAGTGCCGTGGGCAGAGTGGTGAGCGCAGTGCCGTGGGCAGAGTGGTGAGTGCAATGCCGTGGGCAGAGTGGTGCGCGCAGTGCCGTGGGCAGAGTGGTGAGCGCAGTGCCGTGGGCAGAGTGGTGAGTGCAGTGCCGTGGGCAGAGTGGTGAGCGCAGTGCCGTGGGCAGAGTGGTCAGCGCAGTGCCGTGGGCAGAGTGGTCAGCGCAGTGCCGTGGGCAGAGTAGTCAGCGCAGTGCCGTGGGCAGAGTGGTCACCGCAGTGCCGTGGGCAGAGTGGTCAGTGCACACACATACACACACACACTCCGCTATACTTACCACCGGCCCTGCGTCTTCCCCACCGTCTGGATCCTCAGTCGACATGTCGCTGCCCCTAGACGACTGGCTCCAATATGGCACCCGGGAAGTCTTGCGAGACTTTCCGGACGCCATATTGGATCCAGTAGTTCGGGGGCGGCGACATGTCGACTGAGGATCCAGGCGGCGGATGCAGGGCCGATGGTAAGTATAGCGGAGTGTGTGTGTGTGTGTGTGTGTGTGGACAAAGTGACGGAAGTGCGGACAAAGTGACGGAAGTGCAGAAAGTGCAGAAAAGTGACGGAAGTGCCTTCAACTTTTATATTAGATGGGGCAAAAGGATGGTGATTTGAACTTTTGTGTTTGTCTCTTTTCTTAAACATTTTTTCCCCACTTTTAACTGTATTTCCTAATCTATTTAGGGGACCTGAAGCTGTGATTATCTTATGACTTGTTCTACATAGGGCAGGCATGAGGACTGCTCTTTATAGCAGAAATCACAATCTCCTATGAATACCAGCTCACATTCAGTTGAGCTAGCCCCTGGCTGTCATGACAATGCATTGGCACCCTGGGATCATGTCACTGACACGCCGATGGGAGCAGAGAATGATATCCCCCCCTCCTTGCTGGCACAAGTTAAGTCCCGCTGTTAGAGATTGACAGCGGGCTTTAACTGGTTAACAGCAGTGGGCAAAATTCCTTTCCACTATGGCTGTAATGGTGGAACTACACACAAGGATATCCTAAACGATATCGTTGCAACGTCATGGATTTGAGATCGTTGAAACTATATCGTTAGCACATCCTTGCGTGTAAATGAACGATATAGGATGAAAAGATTGTTGGATCGTTCATCCTAGATTTGAGATCCTGACCTCAAATCTATCGTTCGTCGTCCAATTAACGCAGCTTGAAGAAGCCACATCGTTCAGTGTGACACCTTTATGAACAATCTCGTTCAAAAATCTCCTATTCCTGCCGCTTTAATTTATCGTTCAGTTCTTGATCTCCTATTTAACTGCTGCGCTGCCAAAATGGATATTGTTAACGATATCCTTGTGTGTGACAACGACGAACGATAATTCTATATCGTTCGTACGATGTCTGTCACATGACTTTACTAAGGATATCGTTCAGGATATCCTTGCGTGTAACGGCACCATTAGAGGCACATGATGGCTGATTACATCAACTGTCATGTGCAGGGAAAGATGCAGGTTTTGCGTGTGAGTCCACATCAAAGGCAGGGACATATACCAGTACAAGGGTGAAGTAATAGAGTTTTTTGTATTATCTTAATTGTAATTTACTGATGCGGTGTAAGGGCCGCTTTACACACACAGATATCTGTGACCAACTTCTGAACAGATCTCTGGTTGCAGTGAAATCATGGACAATTTTTCCATTTTGTGGCTGTGTACAAATGTAACAATGTGTCCATGATTTCACTGCAACCAGAGATCTGTTCAGAAGTTGGTCACAGATATCTGTGTGTGTAAAGCGGCCCTTAATGTTAATATTTATATATTGTTTGCTATTGAAGATACTGCATTAGGTATTGGAAATATCTGGAGGTTGCAGGTAAATTTAATATACCAGGCGGCCGTTCAGGAGAACCTGACAAGTGCAACTGAAACAATAACACTGTAAAAAGATGATATGGAAAAGAGGCCCTAATAAACACAATTGTAATACTGCCATTAGCCTGTCTGGCCATCGTTTGACTGCACTAACAAGCTTGTTCATGACCTGCTTGCTTGGCCGAAGATCCAACTGCTGGATAAATTCAATTTGTCCATTCAGACGTGTAGCCAAGCTGTAAAGTGATTTTGATATCTGGCAGGGTAAAAAAAAAAAAAAGATCTAGAAATGACACTGTTCAATAGACAGTTAATTGCATTTATATGTAAAGTCAAAAACAAAGGTTAAAAACAAAAACCCAGTTACTGTAAAAAATATGCAAATTAAACACAAATCATTTATACCAGGTTAAAACAAGATATCATGAAAAAAACAGTCCTTTTAAAAATAGAAAAACATGGCATGTATATTACAATCTACATTACTATGTGTTTTCAGAGAGCAGAAGACACCAATCTCTACATGAGTATTGATTCAGAAGTGTTCTCATTTGTATTCTCACATATTCACCTCTATATCTTCAACTTCGAGATGCAAAGTCTCAAGTCAACCACATTTTGATCAGCGCTGCATAAATATCTGACTGTAGGGAAAATAGAAAAAATCAGATCATAATAACCTGTACAGGTTTTACTTATGTATTATATAATCCATTGTTACTTTAGTCACCATATTTTAAAAAAGTTTGAATTGTAATTTTTTATTGCGATAATGCTTTGTTTTTTCCTTTTCTTTTTAATTATTTTTGGCTTTTTTGAAAGTACATACATTCAGAGTTACTACCAAACAATAAACACTATGGTCATTGGACTCAACAGGCTTTGGAGAAAAAGCATTTTTCTTATTACATTTACTTGTCAAACAGATATTTGGACAGTAATTCAAGAAGTCATACTAACCAACCACGTAAATACAAATACCTCTCTATGTTAACAAATAAGACACCCCACACACACATTAACTTTTAGTTGTGTACATTTTGTAGATTACATGCTCAATCCACAATAAAAATAATAGATTAAAATCAATACACATGACAATAAAATACATCAGGTTGCACAAACATCCAGTAATTAAAGATATCTTATAGTAGGATGCAAGTGTAAAAGCTAGTTAGCAGGATACATGAGCAGAGTATGCATAAATGCCTGTGTTTGCTGATTGTCACTTCAGTGAGGAAGTGAAAAACTCTAATGCCACCCAATAAGGGTAGCAATCCTTAAAGTCATAATCGACTCTTTAACAAGCCTTTTATATGACTTAGGATTTGTGCCAGATCAGAACCCCAAACTGTAGACACTGTTTCGGGGTGACTGCCCCTCATCAGTGCAGTGTGTGGGAGTTCTGATCTGGCTGTATGAGAGGCTGAGACTAGGTATGGGGAACTAGCTTTCTACCTTAAGGAGAGGAATCTGCCTACCGCCAAAGGAGAGAGATAAGCTGATAAGAAGAGTTATAGCCAGTGGCGAAAAATCAGGCCCTGGGGCCCCCAATATTGCAAATATTTAATAGTATGTCTTTTTCTATGGGCCAAAGGGACTTTTGGGGCCCCCTAGGCTGCAGGGCCCAGGTGCGATTGCAACCCCTGCACCTGTTGTAGTCACACCCCTGGTTATCGTACAATGCTCCTCTGGGAAATATACAAATTGTCACTTCAGTGAAGAAGTGAAAAACTCTAATGCCACTCAATAAGGGTAGCAATCCTTGAAGTCATAATCAACTCTTTAAAAAGCCTTTTAACATGATTTAGTATTTGCTGAGCAACACATTGTATTGAGCCGTGCTAATAGCCTCTTCAGAAAGAAGAGGACTTTATCTCTGGCCCATCTATTGGATGCAGAAATCCTAAAAGTCAATATCAACCCTTTCATGGGCCTTGAAAAATTACATAGGATAAGAAGCAAAGCTCAAACTTCAAATACTTGTTTCGGTATGTTGCGCCTCCTAGGTGAGTTTTTAAGGAGGAACATTTCTACTTATGGAGAGTGCCAAGCCAGCATAAGGAGGCCTTGTGATGCTTCTCTGTGAATTAAACTATGTATATAGCCTCCTCAGAAGGAAAAGGACTTTTATTGACTGTTATTGAACTGTTTAACTAATTGACTGAACAGAGAATGCATATTGGGACAGGTGATATAATATATGGGTGGATCACACATGTTTGTGTCCCTTGTTGCTGGGTATTACAATAGGGAAAGCAAGCTCCTTTATATTGATCATTATCAAAGATGGTACAAAGGAATTGGCAGGACCCAGTCCAGTGGCCACATCAATAATCATTGACCACTTGGTGGGAGCCCTTAAAACTCTTAAGGGCCAGTTACATGCTACGATATCGTTAATGATATCGTTGGTACTTCAAGGCATTTGGTGGCGGAGCAGCAACGTCGTAACAACGTTGTTGCGTGTGACATGTAGATACGACCAACAATAAGTCGGCTGATCGTTGATCGCAGGTTTATGATCAGGACAATAAATCAATCGTTGATCGTATGCTCGACTGGTGCATCGTTGTGTGTGACACCGTGATAACGATCTCGTTTACAACTTTGCCTATTCTGAACTGAAGGACGAAGGGGGCCAAACAACCGCAAGTATCGTTTGCTTGTTGCTGAATCGTTGCTGCGTCATTCACGATATCTGTACGTGTGACACCTCACCAGCGATCATTGAACGTCGTTCCAGCGATCCAGGTCAAGTCAGATCGTTGGTCGGATCGTTGAGACATTGAAGCGTGTAACTAACCCTTTACCTGGCAATATTCACGGCTCTTCTTTTGATTATCCAACTTGGAGTAAAGACATCTTTGAGGCATGATGAACATATGATGCTACTTCAGACCGGCTAATCAAAAGATGAGACATGGATGCTGGAAATAGAAGGCAGTTCTTAGCGCTCCCATTCAATGACTACAGATTACTGATCTATTCTCAGACCTGGTCCTGCAAATCAATTCACTTCAACTTCAATCCTTACTTAAGGGTGCCATTAAACACAGCGATGTTCCAGCGATTCCGACAACAACCAGGATCGCTGGAACATCGCTGTGTGGTCCTGGGTATCTGTCAAACAGGCAAATCTCCTCAGCGATCAGGGACCAGGGGCCGACCTCCATCTGATAATGGAGGACCTGGACCGATAATAGTATCTAGGCAGCGCGCGCTGCCTAGATACCCTCTGTTTATCATGGTTACCAGCGTCCTCCCGCTTACAGGCTGCACTAAGTGGGAGGACGCTGGTAACCATGATAAACACCTGGTGTTTATCATGGTTACCAGCCTGTGAGGTTGCTGATCTCTGATCTCTTGCTGTCACACGCAGCAATGCGTGCTGACCAGCGGGAGACCAGGACCGAAAAAATGGTCCTGAAGGATGTGCAGCGATCAGCAACCTCACAGCAGGGCCCAGTCGCTGCTGCTTTCCACACACAGCAATATACTGGCGAGGTCGGTGATTTCAGCGTATATCGCTGTGTATGATGGACCCCTAATTCTTGCTTTTGTTTTGACATTGAGAAGCTAGGATTGGGCCTGAGCATCTCCATTAATAAGATCAACAAAGCCTTTTGTACTTGAATACAGGTTTTATGCATCTCCTAGGTATATTCTGGAAATGTTTGCCTGGTTAAAAAAATGCTGAAGGAGCACGATTTTGGGATTTGAACGTTTTATGATCTAACATGATAGATTATTAATTAATACAGTTATGCAATTAATAATTAATATAGATTCATCAAGATTTTTGTTTTAACATACCAGTCTTGTTGAAAATATGCTGGAGTAAGATGTCAGAAATTAATTAAGAGACATGTACCAGTTTCTGAAATTTACTCTAGTCATTCACTGGAGTACATTTCTGGCTTAATCTATGACACTTTTGAAAATTCTGATGAGTTTGTTGGGTCTTATTTTGCTATGTCTCCTTGACTCAGCTGTTGATGCTCTCTACTGGTAATTATGGCCCAATCAAGTACCATATTTTTTGCTTTATAAAATGCACTGAATTATAAGACGCACACTAAATTTGGTGAAGGAAAAGAGATTTTTTTTAATGTAAAATGGGGTCTGTCTCATAATGCCAGTGTCCGTCGTACAATCAGTATATATGTCGCCTATCCTGGGTCCCATTCTGGTATATATGGTCCCCATCCTGGTACTTGGCACTCCATCCTGGACCCACCATAGCCCACCCATCCTGGTACATGTCACCTCATCCTGGACCCACCATAGCCCCCCAATTGTATTACATGGCACCACATGTTAGACCCACAATAGCTCCCCCATGGATTATCGAAGGGGGCTTGCGGGGGTGAGGTGCAGGAAGTAGAGTCCATGAGTGCATGGACGGTGGGGGCACAGCTATTGGCTCGATGCTCCAGTGGTGTCTGGTGTGCAGTAAGGCTGCCATTTTCTATGTGCCTGTACTGCATTGCCAAGCTAAAACCGGACACTAGAGTTTGAGACTTGAAGCAAATGGCCGCAAATCTCTGGGCAGGAAACGAATTAAAAGAGTATACAGACATTCAGCTTTTTTTGTGAAGTAAAACATTTCCCTGCCTGTTTGTAAAAAATCATTTGTGATTCCATGCTGGAATATTTGTATACTTTATTATTCCTTCCCTGTCCAGGAGCTGTGGTATGATCAGACCATGCTCCATGCACGGTCAGAAACAGCCATCAAACTGTACATAGCAAGTTCACATTTATAAGATTATCTCATCACAGGAAAAATAATTTAAACATCCAATTGTGGAAATTATTATTATTACAAGATCTATTGATTAAAATGAACTTAAAATGTACCTTGTTTGTGGGAAACCCCTTTAAACCAGTTGGCCATGCTGTACAAAATATTCAACTAAATAATATTTCCCATATGTCTATTTTACATATGCATAATTTTTCAAATGTCATTTATTTTGTTAGGATGTAAGAAGGGTTAAAGTTTATCAATTTCTCATATTTTCAAGCAATTTACAAAAATGTATTTCTTTAGGTACCTATTCAGATTTAAGTTGACTTTAAGGGACCTATGTATTGGAAACTCCCCAAATGCAATTCTATTTTAAAATGTGCATCGCTCAAATTCTTCAAAACTGCTGTCAAGAAAATTTTCGATCCTTGAGGTGCTACACAGGAATAAATGCAAATTGGAATGAAAAAGAAATAAATTGGAATTTTTACTCTAAAAATTGCTTTAGCCCTTATTTTTCACTTTAACATTGAATGGCATGATAAATGACACCCACAATTCGTTACCCAGTTTCTTCCGAGAATGCTGATACCCCACATGTGGTCAGAAACCTCTGTTTGATCAAACAGCAGGGCTCAGAAGGGAAAGAGTACCATCTGAATTTTGCAAAACAAATTTGTCTGTAAAGATTTTGGGCACCATGCTGCATTTGAAGGGCTCCTAAGGTGCCTAAACAGCAGAAATCCCCCACAAGTGACCCCATTTTGGAAACTGCACCCCTCAATGATTTTATCTATGAGTATTGTGATCACTTTGAACCCACATGTGCTACTCAGAATTTGATCACATTAGGTCATCATACTGAAAATTGATCAAACCTGTTGGCATATGTGGGTTTAAAATAAATAAATAATAAAAAAAAAGTGCATAGGGTCCCCCATATATTGTGATACACAGCACAGATAAAGCACATAGTTGCGAGTTGTAGCCCCTTGCCATGTGAATTATGTTGGCTGTGTATCAAAATATGGGGACGCCACTAGGGATTTAAAATTATTGAAATAAATAATTTTAAAAAATGCATGGGGTTCCCCCAATTTCGATACTCAGCCAAGATAAAGCACAAGTCTGGTGTTGGTGTTCTCATCTTAGGGAGGCCCATAATTATTGGGCCCCACCAAGCTAGGAATAGCAGCCCAAAACTGCTTCCGAATTTGACGCATCCAATAGATTTGCCATATCCTGGCACTCATCCCAATTGTTGTGGTCTTGTGGCAATTGGGGCAATAGAAGGGGTTAATGACAGCAGAGAATTGACAGCATTCATCAAGCTCTGAATTGGTGATGTTCATGCCTCTATGAGACCCCCACAATACCAGTTCTGTAAGTAAATACTTAAAAACACAGACACCATGAAAAATCCATTATTTTAAATAAAACACACAGATACCCATACTTACCCATTTATTACACCAAACATACCCAGCTACAATAATAAATCCACAACACGAGGTCCCTCGATGACGCTCCCCGGCTGTGACATCTTGCATTGAGCAGTGACATTAAAGTTACGACTCACCGCGAGCAGCACTCCAATACTGATAGCCCTGACAGCCGCAGCAATGAAAGCGGTGATGACAGAGAGTTCATCAGAGGTCACAACTGGACGATTAACACGGTAAACCAGATGTGACCTAAAGATAACTCGCATAAAGAGAACTCATTGAACTGAATCCAGTAATCCGGAAGCGGGCCAGCTGAAGCTTAGATGAACTCTCAGACATCACTGTTTGACATTCATATCAATATTGCACTTATCTTCATAATTTTGTATGGATCACTTAGTCTGAAAAAAATCGCAGGCATAATACTGTAACATCCCCATAGAATGTCATAGGTATGAGTGCTTTCTGTGAAAAAAATAGATGGCACTTGTGTGTAAAAACCTGATGTTT